>JAUPFT010000004.1:5785000-6985000 GCA_036936625.1 Parnassius smintheus behrii | reverse complement strand
CCTTCTGTGTTATGGTAGCAGCAGGGTATATATTATTTAGAGTTGATTAGCCTGGCTGCTACACATACACACGTATTTTACTTATTTATATAATATATACAATATTATATAAATCAAAAATAAATAATAATAAAACAATCACTGTGACTGGACGCAATTAATTGAAAAAAAAAAGTTTTATTCGATGGTTTTATTATTAAAAAACTTACAAATCCAATTAAGAAAAAGAAGCAGACTTCGTTTATGACAAGTTTAGCTTAATATATTTTAAATGGTTTAAGATATCACACCCTTCGGGCTTTGCACCCATCTTTCAAACAGCCTGTATATTGTAGGCGTGTAAATTTCGTAAAAAAAAAGATTAGTAAACCATTATTCTTCGTCTCTTTCATTAGTTCATCAAAGTCGATCAAAGTTGTACGGAGCATTTGCCTTTATCGCCACGCTTGGCACGTGGATGAACGATCGCAATACCAGATGTGTCATCGCCGGTCTGAGTTCTTTACGTCTGGTGTAAACGAGATGGTTATACCGCCATCTATCGGTGGCAATAAACTTTTTGTCATATCCGTAGTTGTCTCTTGCGGCACGCACGGGACAATGAAAGTTGGAATCTTGTACACCGCCACAACACAACAGGTATAGATACGAGTACAACATTTTACATTAACAAGTCCAAAGGTTAAAATAGTAATTAAAAACACGACTAGGTTAGAAAATTTGCTGAAAAGAGAAATGGTTACATCTTATCTCATTTCTACAAGGAAGACGAATCTGACAACATTTCCCATATATTAGGATACCTATATCGAGCCATTTAGGCTACAGAGCGTGTCGAAGAAAAAAAACATACATAAATACACTAAAAAAGTCGAGTAAAAAATAAATCTTCGATTGTTTAAAATCTTAAGTCCTCGAAATTTCTTCACTGATTGCTTGCAAAACTTGACGCAATATTGTATTCGAATACACGCGTGTTTTTATATACTACGTTTTTATATACGTAATTTATAGATATGTATAAATTTAAGAAGATTAGATGCTTTTTATATTTATATGATAACGTGATCTATTATGATTCGCCCGTTAAACTTTTTCCTCTTTTTATTTAATGCTTTTGGGTTGTTTGGAAAAGATAGCTATGTAGTAATAAGACCGCCTTTTGTTCTCATTCTATAGATATTTGTTTATTTTGTTATATTAATGTTTCCTTGCTGTACAATATACAGTATTGTATTGAAAATTGTATTGTGTTGTAATATAACTGTACAATCGTCTATAATTAAACCAGACAAATTTTCGTCAACAAATCTCATTTAATTTTTGTAGCGAATTAGAAAACCATGTTATTTTCTAATCGAAAGTACTCGCTCCATACTGCATTTTTATAAATGCGAGAGTTTTACGCAATTGCAAATCACATGAGCAGCTTTCCCTTCAAATGTAGCTTAGTGCAGCTATTGGCAGTGCTCCAAATCAAAGTGCTATTCTGAAATGTAGGGAACACAGAAAATGCAACTGACTTTAATTTTTCTTTCTATGATTTTTCTTTTCGTACATAGATATATGTGTATCCAAATGGAAATGGATGTTGATGTGTGCTATGTTTTTTTAATAGTTTAAGGATGACAACCGAGCACGCAGTAGTAAGCACAAATAATAGTACGTGGATGATAAGGCCCGTGGATATCTAAATCTACCCCCGATAAGGTATCAAAGTTCAAATACGTTGTCATCCCTGAGAACTAAGATAGAATGCCTCGTTCCTAGTAAAGTGGGTCTCAGTTCTCTACCAACCATACGCCTTAGTGGTGCTCGTATTCTGTAAGAGCGTGAAGGACATCCTGCCCAGGTCGATCAGACGAATTCGGGCTGCAACCACAATATAGCTGTAGCATGGCTCTACCACGTAAAAATAGCATTAGGGGATTTTTATAAACTAATAATTCTAATTTATGTTGTTTATTTATTCTTAGATTGCGTTAGCTTTATATAAGCGGTCTGTGACTGTGAATGACATCCCCAAGTAAGGAATTATGGAATATTAAGTGAATGATCAGCTGGCTAAAGAATAATCCTCGAGATGAGAATGACATTTTCCAAGTATGCAAGTGAAGTCAGGTCGAAGGGTCCACGATCTTACACTCCTGTCCATACATCCGGGGTAAAGTCATTTTTAAAGATGATTCGATCATCTTTTGGCCACGTTTTCGATAAAAGACTGATGCAGTAACCCATAGACATCCGGCTGGAAATTTATTAAAGCGGATCACATAGCGTTTGAATTGTCAGCGAGTAGAAGAAGGGCTGTTTCGGGCTTGATGAACCTTTTTATTACAACCAGAGGCAAAGTAAATGAGGCTTCAAGGGCGATAATTGCTGAATAATTAAAAACTTCTTCATTGCCTTGAAGATCTTGGCGAGTCCAGGCTCAGTAAGGTCGGCATTAGCGTCGTATAACTTTGACAAGAATGTTGATTTAGAAGAAATTTTGAAGCGAGGAAACTGGATTGATCCAAATAATTCCTTTAAGTTATTATTAGGTTGTTGAGAAACCAAAAACGTCATAAAAATGTTTTATTTACTTCATTTAGGTATAAGCCGGATTATTAAAATAATGAGTTTGTTCATTTATGATCTCATGATAAGTTCCTCTATTTTTGTCTTCAAAAAGAAATTAATATATCAGTTAACAACTGTTTATCGTGAAGTAAAATTATCAAGGTTGGAGTAATTAAGGTTAATCAAGAAAGTATGTAAAAGTTTTCTTTCAAGTGCTAGTGTTCTTCTCCTTAATTATAATAATAAGAGATAACATATTATGTTCTTCAGCGCACAGTACGCTGTACGTTGTGAGCCCGCAGATCCTAAACATCTCTCCGAAAGGTCAATCCTGACCGCAAACCTGAAATATACAATGTTTTCTACACCGAAGGAAGGAAAACGATTATATCGAGTCTTGCCAGTGGCTTGACCTGAGAAATCTTGCCGACTTCTTTCGGAGCTGTACTGAGGAAGGCGATTATGCGTCCGCAAGCCGGTAGCGCTAGTCGTCATAACCTTAAAGGGAGCCGTAAGGGGGGGGGGAGCCCTCTAGTGGTAAATTTGGCAAGTACACATGAAAGGATAACGGTGGGTAATCTCCGAAAGGTCAAACCTTAGGCAAGACCCGAAATAATCGTTTTCCGTCCTTCGGGGTAGAAAACGTACGATACTTATTCGTTTATATTCTCTCTAAAATCTTCACCTGTCTCTCAGTGACTATTTCCTGTTTAGTTATCGTCACAGACTACAGAAAAAGGAGAAGTTATTTTTTTTATATGTGGTAAAGCCACGCTGCAGATATATTAGTAGTACCTACAGTTATAGCACGATGGGTCCGCTTGACCGGGGAAGGATCACGCTCTCACAGAATACCAGCGTGAAATAGCAGCATAACGATGCTGTGTTTCGTATGGTGAGTGTAGAGAACCAGAGACACTTTTTTGCTGGAAAGGAGGCTTTCTATCTTAATCCTTACGGGTGAGAACGCATCTGCATTTTGATTAGTATTTGAGGATAGATGTAGATGTTTATGGGCCACAGCAACCACTTACCATCAGGTGGACTGTGTGTCCGTTTGTCACCCTATCCCATAAAAAAGTGCTGATTTACGTTCGCTCGGCAAAAAGAAAACGTTCCAAGAATACCTGCATGTCTCAAGAATAAAAAGTTTCCGTCCAAGTCCGCCGCTGCGTACTGTATAGCAGCGTTATATTATATTAATAGTGATGGGCCGAATATTCGTTTCATATTCGGTATTCGTCAGCTTTTCCGAATGTTCATATTCGGGCGAATACTTATTCGTTTAAGTGGTACTCAGTGTCCACTGTATTGAAATGTATTATTGAAATGTACGAATTGAGTAATGCCATGACTTTCATAATTTTACTGTTGAAAGTATATTTTATTTATGGGTAGTCTATTTGTATAGCGTTACGTTTTTGAGGCACTGTAGATTTATTTCCAATTATAGCAAAAGCTTGATAAAATATTTTTGGAATCAAACAAAGAAACATTACATTACATGAGTACATTTCACTTTACTTTGGTCGTCAGTGTCTCTAAAATAAGTCTAAATAGTAGATCACCTGCCACTCATTTTTATAATATAATTATCAATGTTCACTAAAAATAACACAACGAAATACTTTTTTCCTCACCAAAATAGTCAAAAGATAAATAAGCATGTGCCGGCAGTTTGCTCAGTATAGTATCAGCTCGGTAGATGATGTAATAGCATGTCAGGTGTGGCGAGGGAACGAGGGGCAGGGTCCGGCGCTAATCCCACGCGCTTACGGCAACCAGTTTCGCCAAATTGGTTTGGTACTGTGGTGATCCTGCCCCCATTAATGTCAACTCTCAAAATGGCGTCAATAGACCTTTTGACCCTTTGTAATATGACTGACTGATGAAGAGCTATCGTATCACACAGCCATCTAGGCAAACGAGGTTGGGTATTGCGTTATAAGAAAGTGTCCATATTAACCGGATGACCATATTTATTACCCTTACGTACTATATTTATAGATCAGGGAAATGTAAAACTGTTTGTGTTTAGTCTGTCTTTGAAAAGGATTTTAAGTTAAGAAAAAAAAACATCGAGTTAATTATAGTTTATTATAATAATAAGTGTATTAAATTGAATAAAATCAACAACTTGTCTAATTTGGAATGTATTACAGGAAACTGTGATATATATAAACGAAACTATCCTAAATCCGTTTATATTGATGTATTTTATCGACGCGATGGTGTTAGATTCACTAATTATATTTTAAGCTATAATTAAATACACAAATTTATTACGAATCTGTATAAGTTTTCTAATATAATTTGTAGAAAAAGGTAAACGTTACGAGTTTGTGCCTGTTTCGATCATAAATTTATAATTGAAATATACTTAGCCAAACATTACTATTTTTAAAATAGGGCATATGTAAGTTACAAGTAGGTACAAAATATTACAAAACGTTAGATCGATCCTGTGCTTAAAGAATAAAGTATCACTTTGTGACATAAATAGAACCAGAGGTTTTAATATTTTTAACAAATAAAATCGATAGCCCATAATAAACGAAAGATTTCTGTAATGAAAATATATTTATTATTCGCGTTATTTCTAACAGAAAATTACTTAGGTTTTATTTAACAGTTGTTGTCGATTTAACATCACAGAATAGTTTTGTTTAATAGGTACTTTAAATTATTAGGTTGTATCTTTTGTCAAAAAGGGAAATGTTGTTAAAGAAGCAACACGGCCGTTGTTAGACAAATTCTAACACTTAATCAGCTTTCTTCTTTAAACACAAACAACTTTTGCTACAATCTGTAATTATATGAATATGGAATATTTTTTCATATATGGTAAGTAAAACACTTACTAAAAACTACCTTATTCGAAGAATGTAGTTGACTCAAAAGTGATTTTTGATTTTTATAAATCGAAGCTTAAGTTGTTCATAATTAAAACAAAGTAGGGAATAGTTGCTAATAGTTGTCAATTTAAAACATAAGTGAAATAGTTGCTAAAAGATCTCAACAATGGCCGCGTGGCTGCTCAGAACAGTAGATAAAAGTGTTTTGAAATTTGTATATATAAAATTGTGATTCAAAATGGCGCAAAAGCGTTTATAAAAAC
Source organism: Parnassius smintheus behrii (assembly GCA_036936625.1). Taxonomy (NCBI): domain Eukaryota; kingdom Metazoa; phylum Arthropoda; class Insecta; order Lepidoptera; family Papilionidae; genus Parnassius; species Parnassius smintheus. The sequence goes on along the minus strand of JAUPFT010000004.1, from coordinate 6,979,320 downwards.
TTTCACGACATCGAAATTGCGTAAAAATTCACAACAAACATCTTTGAGCTTTGCACAACATCAAAACTGTAATAAAGTGATCTATGAATATTAAAAAAAAATCTGCTACGGAGTAATGCTACTAATGTATATTTTGATAAAATCACAAGATCAGGTATAACTATTAAAGTGCGAAGTTTTTGAATATTTAAAGTCACAAGCCCATAGCATTAAGCGTGCTTTAGGCAATCAATTATCGATATACGCTAAATGAATTTGCACAATCGATAAAATTGATATTTGTGAAATTACTTCGATTCAAAATAACATCTTAAAAAAAACAAGAAGGCGACTGCATTGATCTCGGGACTAAAACAAAATGAATGTTTTTCAAGATTCTTTTGAATGAAATCATAATCAACGACTGTGAAAAGAGGTGGAGACTTAATTCGATACTTTAAAATACGAGTAACTATAGTTTTCAATCTATATAATTGTTGTTCAATATATAATAATTGTACATACATACTGTTTCACCAGGGTCGAGTAAAGTCAGAAGAATATTTTTTTACAGATAAAAAGTAAGGCGTCTAACGTGTAACATATAAATCAATGGTCTAACGTGTGAAAAATAGTTGTTTATAATTAGTCGCAGGCTTAAACTAGATTATGTATTACAAAAGAAGTATCGCTGAAATATACGACAAGAAATCTAAATTTTAAAAAGAATTTTTATTTAACAAGATCTTTTTATTTAACAACCCCGTTTTGGAGACTCGACATTTAAAAAGTAACGATTTATCGATTGTACAAATTCATTTGGAAACAATTTTATTAATTAAAGTTTCTCTATAATTAAGGTGATGTAAAAGGCAATTTTGTTAAATTTCAATACATCGCTGAAGAATGAACGCGTGATTTATATACACGTGGTACTTAACTAATGACATGAAATTGAATTATCCTTATTTATACTATCAAAAATACCTAGATATAAAAGTATAGGCACAAGAAATTCCGTAATTAATGTATGTGCAACATCTATATATATATGATTACAATTAGTGCAATAGATTCCTATAGTAAGGCTTAGTTATAAAAGTCACAGTGGGACGAGCAAGATCTGTCTCGAAATGGATTAATTCTCTAGTATGCGTTTAATTTTAATAAAAAAAATTGAGTCGTTTTTACAAAAGGAGTAAATAATAATAGGTAGTGACATTCCAGGTTTAGTAGACTCAAAGAGAATATCAAAACTGTTAAGTCCGTTCTTATCTCATTCAATTAGCCGAATACAATAATATATTATGACGTAAAATGTTCTTACTTTTTTATGTCAAAATTTAATTATTGGTTTCTAACGTAACACCAACAGTTACTTGCTCGTCCCATTGCACATATAATATGGCTTAAATATAAAGTTACAACTGACTTGTATTCCAGCTCATTTTAATATGGCACATTAAACAATACTTTTAAAACTGTTGTGTTTAAAGAACGAAAACAATTATATCAAAAACAAAGTTAAACAATTTTATTAAAAACAAAGTTATTCACAAAATATCTCAGTAAAGCAATTTTTTTTAATAAGTATTTCCGTGGAAACCGTTTAACATTAAAAATTTGCTTCATCACCATTGACTTGTTATACATAATAAAAAAAGAAAAAAGTAAAGTTTCTTATTTCAATTGAAAATGTTATAGCCTACATAGGGCCCACAGATGTGCACAGTCCTTTTCGGCTTTCTAAAACATAAAGCAATTTGTCCGCTACGCTGCTCAAGTGTGTGTTGCCAACTTCACATGTTTTACTTTTAAAATATTGTTACTTTAGAGATTAATAGCTTTGGAATGCAATGTCCACGTGGTAATGCCTGGCGGTTAAGGAATCTTCGGCATAGATACTTAAAATTGCAATTTATAATTTTACTAGTGCTGGTGGGAATGGCACCCGGGTTGCGCACGTACTATCAAATACAGTAAAAGTAAATCAAAATGCATTTAACGCGTAGTTAAAATTCAATAAATTTAAAATGTTTTTAAACAGTTACATATAATATAATAAATAAAAATTATGAAAACTTGGTAGAAACAAACAAAAGTAAAGCATAGGTCCGCCATCTAACTTTTTTTTTAAACTAGTGCTTATTTCGTGAATGGCAACACTTAGCTCATGTCTAATTTGACAGATAATTAGTTTTATCCTTCCGCTGAACGAATATGGTTGTGTATACGCTTGAACAACGCTGGGAAATATTGCGACATTACTTTGAAAATCATGGTAATGTTGCAGAATGTGTGCGAAAATTGCGTACGGCTTTTGGAAGAAATGAAGCACCGTCAGCTCCGTATGTTCGTTACCTTGTGAAAAAAGTGAAAGAAACTGGCATCCTCATCGATAAACCAACGCGTGAAAAGCCAAAAACAGTGCGTACACCCGAGAATATTGCTACTGTGGCCGAAAGTGTGCGTGAAACGCCATCAACATCAGTTCACGGTCGTTCTCAACAATTGGACATTTCGGAGACATCATTGAGACGAATTTTGCGTAAAGACCTTGGTATGACGCCGTACAAAATCCAATTGGTTCAGGAGTTGAAGCCAACTGACCATCCAATGCGTTTTCGCTTCGCTAAGTGGGCCATCTTTTCAAATCTTTTCAAAATCATCTTTTCAGATGAAGCTCATTTCGAACTTGGCGGGTATGTAAACAAGCAGAATTGTCGCATTTGGGGCACAGAAAACCCGCACGCATTCATAGAAAAGCCGGTGCACCCAAAACGAGTCACTGTTTGGTGCGGATTTTGGTCCAGAGGCATAATTGGGCCATTTTTCTTCGAAAATGAGCAAGGTGTGGCCGTTACAGTCAATGGCGATCGTTATCGGGCCATGTTGAACGAATTTTTGTTCACAGAAATTGAAGAGGAGGATATTGGCAACATTTGGTTTTAACAGGACGGCGCAACGTGCCACACAGCCGACGCTACACTTGATGTTTTGCGCCCTGTTTTTGAAAATCGCATTATCAGCCGCAGAGCTGATGTCGTTTGGCCACCTCGGAGCTGCGATTTGACACCGTTGGACTATTATTTGTGGGGTGCCGTCAAAGACAAGTGTTACGCCGACAAGCCAGAGACAATTGACGCTTTAAAGGACAATATTCGTGAAGCCATTGGTGAAATACAGCTGCACACAATCGATAATGTACTCAAAAATTGGACCGATCGTGTAGGCTACTGCATGGCCAGCCGAGGCAGCCATTTGAATGAAATTATTTTCCATCATTAACCGGAAGGTTTGTACTTTCAAATAAAAAAAGAAATTTGAAAAAATATTTAGTAGTTTTTTTTTAATAGCATTTTTAAAAAAAAAGTTATTTGTCGGACCCCATACTTGTCAGTTGTAGAGTTTGTAGTAGTGCCTAAAAGTAAACTACATTTGGTCATTTTGAAATTTTGAAGATGTGTGTAAGTGTTATGTGTTCTATTTTAGTACTTTTTAGAGTAGGTTTTAATTGTGTTAATGAACTTTATCTTCAGGCTGTATACTTTGCACTAACAAAAAAATTATTACTATTTTTATATTTTGATGCACAGTTATGAAAAAATTTATGAGAAATCGCGTGGTTTCAAAGATAAATAATACATATTAGAAATTAATAACTTCAAATATTTTATTTATTTATTTGAAATTGAAACAAGACTAAAATCACTATAACCATGCCTTACATCGTAGTCCCCATCACCGTTTAACTTACAAGTTACATAATTTTTTTTTGAATATTTACACACAAGCTATCCCGTGCTAGACACATAGACAGGCGATAGATACACTAATTCTTATGTGTTAGAAAAACATTTATTTAGAAATATTTACTTTGCAGTAAATCTACCACATTTAAACATAATATTGGAATTTCATACTTCTATCCCAGGTTTTTTGTGTTTGTATAAATGTTCAAATTTTATAGGATCTTGTAATTCTAGCCTTACTTTTGTTTTGCATATCGACTTCGCACAAAAACAGAAATTAACATTAATTTCAACATGTTTAAATTTCGTATTAATTTAAAAATAATTTTTAATTTGTCCTTAAATTGGATCATAAAAATACTGTAAAAAATCATCATCTGCGACTAAATGTTGGTATAGTATTAATGTATAAACAATTATTTAAGGCAATATATAAAATACTATTCGCCTTCTTTTGTTAGTGTTACTCTGAACCCGACTCTGTTCGAAGACTGAAAATGAAAACTAAATTTATTGGACGAGTATATCATATATTTTTCTAACACATTAATTAATCTATATATGTTTAAATTAATAGTAAAGTTTGTGTTCAGTTACGTAAATATTTGTCAGCATTGTGTTCACAGGTATATGACAGATATATCCAAAATGTGTGCATTTATATTAATTTACAATACAGAGAAAATTTTAAGGCAGTTTTAGACAGCACTAGCACTAATAGTACGAGTAGTAAGTATGATGGTGAATGTGATGTTTTCTAAATATACTTTGCGTATTACTTTACTGTAGAATACGTCACTTAATAATTATAAATAGTAACGTTTCTAGTTAATAAAAATTTCGTTTCATAGTCATCAATTTCAGCGGAAAATTTTAAATTTTACCTACTTTTTAATTTAACCTTTTCTATTGATAATTTCATGAAGCATTTGTTAGCAAAATTTCTAGAAATAGCGACAAACGATTGGATCTTGCTTTATGTTATCTGTATCACACTCACCTTTGCAAAATATTTTGAAGGAACGGAAAGCAAGAGCAAGACTACAGAGAGCTAAAATAACTAAAGTTTGAGCATCGTAAAGCTAAGCTCGTGTTATTTATCCCACTATATTGTATAATATCATTTAGTCAATGTACCTTGTATAATTTGACAAAATGAACTCTAATGCCCAAGTAATCAAACGCTGCTCAATTTTAAGATGACGTTAAATCTCGTGCTGTCTTTATCGCTTTAAATAAAACTAACTGTGACAACACGAGACTTAATAACGATATCTAAAATTGAGTAGCGTAAGTAGCAAATACTCAAGTATTTGGCCGTAAGTCAATTGTAATTAGGTAGGAGATAAGCAAAACGCAACGTAAATGCGGATTCACAGCCTGACTTCGAACATTGAGATCACTGTAAAGTAAGAGCCTTAAAAGAAAAAAAATAGTTAATATTAGTACTACTTGATGCTGAATAGGCAATGGAATAGTTTGGCACAACTGTGTGTTTAGTGCTTAATACAATAAATGTCTTTCAAGCTGAAATTATTCTCCAGATTGGTATCCATGCTAAATTCCTCAAATTAATTAAAGTATTTAGGTTAAATATCCGGAATATAACTTCAAATTCTAACAAATAACAAATTAGCATAATTATTTTAGATATAATAGTAGGTAGTATTTATGTAGATAAAATAGATTAAGATAACACAACAAACATTAAAAAGTTACAGTTTAATAATAATCAGTCTCTAAGTAAATACATAACATAGAAAGTAGTAAGTTGAATATAGATAGTGATTGCACTTTTTACTGTACAATCAATGTTTCTTTTTGATACTGCAAACATAAAGTAACATTAGATTGCCTCATATTTACTTTGGTAAGTTTTTACTGTAAAACCAATGTCTCTTTTTAATACTGCAAACATAAAGTAGCATTACATTGCCTCATATTTGCATTGCTAAGTTTTTAATGTACAACAAATGTTTCTTTTTGATACTGCAAACATAAAGTAGCATTAGATTGCCTCATATTTGCATTGTAAATTTTTATCATGTTTTTATTACAAAAGGTTTACGTAATAAACTTACGGCTAAAATCTAAGATTTGGTCCGTCTGGTAAAATATAGATAAAAGTTGTATCTAAATTTTCTATTAATTGTTAAGCAACAATGCGTCAAACTAATTGCGCTAAAATTGAAGCTAAAAATTTATCAAGTGAATTCTTCAACCCATGAGTAATAATGCGTGTTATGTAAATAACTATTGTTAAGGATTTTTGACAGTCGCTATTGCTTAGTAATTTAAATATTTGTCTCATGTTTAGAGAGTGTCACGTTTTTACTTAATAGAAGTACTTTAACATTATCTGGCAACTCTTCATCTCAAACAATAAAGACAGATTAAAACTTACTAAGTGCGAGGTCATAGATAAACAACGAAAGCAATTATTAAGTCTAAAATATTGAAAAACATTGACGTAAGACAACTATAGAAAAACGGTGTGTTTACACGCTGTACTTGGAAATAATTAAATTTATTGTAGTCTATGTAATGTGAATGTGCATCAAATCAGTAAATCGTTTAACCAAGTCTTTACATTCGCGACATGACCATGTAACGTCCATCAGACAGAAGCTCTCTGGTGTCGGACGGCGACCCTGGACTCAGACTTGCATTCACCGATCCCTGCGAATAAGTATCCTTGTTGAATCTGCCCAATCTCTTTTCTGCTTCAGAAGTGACGGATATTTCTTCTTCCGTGATCTGTTCAAGAGGCAGCTCGCGTAACACGTCCCCATTTACGGCCAATTCGTTAACGAAGCCGTGAGCGTCAAGCGTTTGCTCGGTATAAGTTTCAGTAATAGCTTCCGATTGAGCTTGGTTCTCACGAGCACGCTTTGCGTTCTTTGTGTGCATGCCGCCAGTTTCGGCGTCTCTCTCCAATCTGTGTCCGGACCGTGACCTTGTGAGTTGCCTTTGAACATACTCTTCCAATGCGTCCTCCTCGCTCTTAGTCAAATATTTGTGTAGTGCTATCAAAAAGATGCCGATACCGATAGCGAAGAGCCCGGAGCAGACTAGCTCATTGAACCAGCTTACGGAACCGATGCTGCTCCACGATGTGACGTCATCAGGCAACCATCCAGACCCGACGAGGAAGAACCCGAGCACAAGGAACACGACGCCGAGATGGAGCATGCCGACGGACGAGACGACTTCATTGTCAGTGGTTCTGGGGTTCTTGAAGCGCCGCCTCTCGAGGCTGCCGGTGGAGCAGTGGGGTGAAGTGACGCCGGACTCGGTGGACTGGACTGAGTAGCGGCGGTCGCGGGCGCGCTGTTGTTCGGCGCGGCGCTTGCGCTCGCGGCGGATGGCGAGCGCCGAGTGCAGCCCCACCGCATGCATCCTGCAAGCACGGGCACGGGTTAGCGAGGTCGCGGTGAGCGGCGCCGCGGCCGACCAGGCGGGGGCCCGCGCACAGCGACCCGCCGACCCGTGCCCGTGCCGTGCCGCGGCGTTCTTTTTTTTATAGGATAGGAGCGACAATTTTCGCGATAGAGTCACGCTGCAGCCATATTACGGTTGTAGCATGAATAGATCGGCTTGACCGGGATCCTACGCTCTCACAGAATATCAGCGTAAAATAGCAGCTTAATGCTGCTGTGTTCCGTTTGGTGAGTATATAGAATTGGAAGCACTTTTTACTGAAAACGAGGCATTCCATCTTAGGCTACAGGAGTGATAACGCATCTACAGTTTGATTATTAACTGAGAATAGATGTAGGTTCCCTCTACACTCACCATACGAAGCACAGAGCGTGGTCCTTCGCCGGTCGAGCCGACTCATTCGAGCTACAGTCACAATACAGCTGTAGTGTGGCTCTATCAAGTGTACATGTTACGTTATTTATTCATATTTTATTATTGCCAATTGGTCTTTAAATTTGCTTTCATAGTGGTAGGCAATTAAGAAAACTGATGGTAACAAAATTGGGTGAACAGTTTAGTTTCGTACCTACATACGAGTACCTATGTGTCTGCTACATCAATCTGATAGGTACTTATATATATATTAATTTAATTGCACCAGTTGATAACTAAAGGTTCAAAGAATTCGTTACGTGGAGTGAGGAGTGTGGGCATCACGCCCGGCGAAAGGTTGAGCACCGCCATTTGAGCTCGTTTCACTGCGTCATTTAATTTCCATTTAGTATAAATTTTGAATTTACGTAGACATGTAATTACGTAAATCACACTTCCGTGTCCTTGACACAGTCAAAACTACAAATAATGCTTATTGAAAGTCACTTTTATGTTAAACTTAGGGGGGTCATTGTAGAAGCGTGCTCGTCGCGACCCCTGCCAGCCCTTTTCAGGGCTGCAATTCTACACAGCTGCGCACCCATGCGAACGAGGGTTAGGGCGTCCCCCCAAGGCGACGCACACCAGCTCGTCCCCGTTGGTGTGGAATGCAGCGCGCAAAGCGGCGATGGGGACCGCCACCCGTCACGCACAGCCCGACACGGCGGAAGGTGGAGGACGGAGTGCAGAGTTGGCACGTGGAATGTTAGAGGAGGCATGAGAGATAAGACGAATGAGTTGATCGAAATAATGAAAGAAAGAGAATTAGATGTCGTGTGTATGTCGGAGACCAAACGGAAAGGCAGTGGTATTGAAGAGCTCCCTGGCGGGACGTTAGCTATATGGTCCGGAGTCCCGGAAAGCGAGAACGCCTGCCAGGGAGTGGGAGTGCTGTTTTCGTCCCGGTTGGTCGATCTTATGACTGAATACAAGGTTGTGAACTCAAGACTTCTCTGGGTTCGCTTCAAAATGGGACTGACGAAGTTATTCCTTTTGGCTGTTTATGCGCCGGTAGCTTCGTCGTCCAGGGCTGAGCTGGAGGAGTTTTGGGAGAATGTAAGAGAAGTTCTAGATTTGGTTAAGGGAAACGAAAGAACTGTTGTATGTGGTGATTTGAATGGATGGGTAGGCATCGCTCGACCAGGATACGAGTCGGTGCTTGGAAAGTTTGGAGATAAAAGGGTTAATGATGCTGGCAAGCTTATACTGGCTGTATGCAAGGAAAAGGGTCTTCTTGTGACAAACACTATGTTTAATCACAGGAAGATCCATATGTACACTAGAGAAAGAAAGAATGAGAGAAGTATGATTGATTTGTTCCTGGTGGATGACCGACTGCGAAAACAGGTGATGGATACACGAGTGTTCAGGGGTGCTGACCTGGGAACGGATCATTATCTAGTAATTACTAGATTTAGGGGTTTGTTCGCGGGTTGGCGCCACCGGACGGCAGTAACAGAACCACAGTCGGTCTGTCGCATCCGAAGCTGGAAGCTTCAGTAAGCGGATACTAGGGACAAATATCACACGAGGGTAGCCGAAAAGCTTGACACCATCGATGGCAGGAAAGAATGTGTGGAGAGAATATGGCAGAACCTTAGGGATGGAATGGTAAGTGCAGCGGAAGAAGTATGTGGTACGACAAAAAGAGGTAGTAGTAAAAGAAGAGATGCATGGTGGAATGACGAAGTGAAAGAAGCTGTAAAAAAGAAGAAAAAAGCATGGTTAGACTACTTAGCCTCTAGTAACGATGAGCATATGAGAGAGAAGATGAAAGAAAGATATAAGCTGCAGAAAGTTCATGCGAAAACATTGATTGAGGAAGTACGTGAAAGGTGTAGAATAGAAGCGGACGAGAGGTTGTCGCACAACTTTAGGGAAAACTCCAAACTCTTCTGGAAAGAGGTTGGAAGGTCCCGGAGTGGTGCGACAGCTTTAAGAATGAACAAAGTGCTTTCGAGAACCAATGACGTCCTCTCAGAAAAATCGGACGTCATGCAGCGATGGAGTGAATTTTATAGAGAATTGTATGCGTGTCATGATCTTAGTGAAGGATCCGGGGGTGACGCCGTGACTGGCACGCCAGACACGGACCTCGATGACACTGAGGTCATCAGCATGAAAGAGATTGAACGTGCGATTCGAAGTTTGAAATGTGGTAAGGCTGCGGGACTAGACAGAGTTACTGCTGAAATGGTCAAGTACGGTGGGCCTCGCGTCTGGGACAGCTTTCATCTGCTGTGCAATTTGTGCTGGCGGACGGGAGATGTCCCGGATGATTGGCGATCCGCGGTCATTGTGCCTTTATATAAAGGTAAAGGTTCACATTTTGACTGCGGGAGCTATCGGGCGATCAGCTTGACCAGTTTAGCAAGTAAAGTTTATTCGAAGGTTTTGACACGCAGGATGCAAGAGAAATCGGAAAGATTCTTATGGGAGGCACAATGCGGATTTAGACCTGGAAGAGGATGCACGGATCAAATGTTTTCTCTCCGCATGATCACGGAGAAGCTTCTGAGTGTTAACCAGAGGATTTTCTGTGCTTTTGTGGATCTGGAGAAAGCATTTGATAAGGTTATAAGGAAGAAAATGTGGGAACTGTTGCCGGGATATGGTGTGGATGGTCGATTGTTAAGGGCTGTGCAGTCACTCTACTATGACTGTAAAGCCTGTGTGCGGGTAGGGCATGACCTGTCACCCATGTTTAGCGTCCAAGCGGGCGTAAAACAGGGTTGTGTCATGTCTTCCTGGCTGTTCATACTGTATCTCGACAGCTGTTTACAGAAGCTGAAAGATAGCTGTTTGGGTGTGAAATTGGGTGACATAAAAGTTAATTGTCTGCTGTATGCTGATGATGCAGTGCTTATTGCACCATCAGAAGCAGAACTGCAGGCATTAGTCACGTGTATGAAAGAGGAATGTGAAATTAAAGGTCTCCGTTTGAATGCTAATAAAACTAAGGTTCTGGTATTTGAAAAGGACGAAGAGAGAACGAAATGTGAAATATGGGTAAATCAGGAATGTCTAGAACAGGTAAATGAAATTGTATACTTGGGGAGTGCTTTCAGCCGGGATGGAAGATGTGATTTAGATGTGGATAGGCGTGTCGCTGCCGGAAACAAAGTCAATGGTGCCCTGAATGCATTAATAAAAAGGCAAGGCGTGGTGAAGAGTGCACGCCTTGCAATACATAACGCAGTGTTGGTACCGACTTTGTTATATGGCAGCGAAACCTGGGTATGCCAGAAGAAGCATAAAAGCAAGTTGAATGCAGTGGAGATGCGATCTCTTCGTAAAATGTGTGGCGTTACCATAGCCGACCGAAAGCGAAACGAAGAGATTCGCAATATGGCAGGATTGAAAGATGACCTTATCACAAAAATTGATAGGGGCGTACTCCAATGGTTTGGACACGTTGAACGAATGAGTGAAGACCGAATGGTGAAGAAAATATATAGAGCGAAAGTAAATATTAAAAGGTGTCGAGGTAGACCGAGACTAACTTTCGAAGACCATGTGAGCAAATTGCTCGAAGAGGGGAGGGTCAAGAGTACTCGGATACCTAGACGTGCATGTATGAAGAAGTTAATGAACCTGAAAGAAGCGAAAGAGGTATGTAAGGATCGTGACACTTGGCGATCTGTTCTCTCTGGCTACCCCGTTAGGGATTGTGCGTGACGATAAGTAAGTAAGTAAGTAAGTAAGTAAGTACTTTTATGTTAATTTGCTATTATTTCGGAAAATACCTCCATCCTGGGAAAAAAACAGCAAGAAACTCATCGGGATATTTAAGAACTTTCTAAATTCTATAGAAATTCTATGAGAATTGTAATAAAAGAAGCACTGCGTAAATTTCGTTTGCCAATCTGCTTGATTGAACCCACAAAATTTTTTATAGGATGAGGATGACAATCAAGCATAAGGTACACCTGATGGTATGTGGATGTTTTGGCCCATAGACTTCTAGATGTATCCTCGATTATATATCAAAGCGTAGATGCGTTGTTACCCCTAAGGACTAAGATGGAATGCCTCCTTTCAAATTAAAAGTTCTCAAAACTCACTACTTGAAACATCATTAGTCTGCTATTTCACACTGTTATTCTGTGAGAGCATGGTCCTTCTCCGGTCGAGCCGACCCATTGGCACTATTATATAGTTGCAGCATGCAAAATATTTACACACAACTGAAGCATAATTTAAAAATCATGCTCTAGCAGAATTATTTCAGTACGTTTATTTCGTCTAAAATAAAAACATTTATAAATATTGCAACGTATAAAGTAAAGCAAATCTATCAGATAACCTATATTTTAGGTTACTGGAAGATTGCAAAGACATTGCGAGTTATATTAAAGACTTGTCCTAAATTTTCCACGGACTGCGTGAAAAAGGTCTAACCCTCATTAAGAATCCACGTAAAACTTAATCGCTACCGATTACTGAGTATAAAAGGTACGGTAAGAGGATGTCCCGGGGGCTTTTCGTCCGTACAACCGTATTCCACAGTTTTTTACTTGAATATTAACATGGAGAAATTTTTTTTCGATACAATCTGTATCTACCACGGTAACGGATATTTTTTTATAAATAAATTATTTTAAAAACTAGGAACTTTCAGAAATGTTTAAAATTGCCCAGGTATACCACAGTTGTTAGACATCCAGCAAACTAATAGGCCTCTACTCGTTTGAGAGAGATTTGTAACCGGAAAGAACTCGCCCAAATTAGTTTTAACCGACATCAAACAGAAGGAAGTTCTCAATTTGGAGTGTATGTTGTCTTATGTATGTTACGAGATATCTACGTAGATTGTGAACCAATTTTAATGATTATTTTTTATCAAGTAGGTAATATTTCAAGGATGATCCCATATAAATGTAGAGAAAATATTCCACCCCCAAGGGATACAAATAAATAATTTATCTTTTAAGAAATTTTGAAGTCGGTTTTTGCTTTTTGTTTTAAGTTATAATTTAATTATTATTAATTTAATTTAATTAAAATATAAGTTAATTTATATTTTCATTTAATTTAATAAATTAAAAGTGATAATTATCTTAGTCAGACTAACATTATTTTGCTTCTCCACTGAGATTGTGGTGAGTCCTCACATAGCGGTATAGGGTTGCTCAAGTATGAAATTTAAGCTTTCTGCTCCAGAGTTACAACGGTTTTATAATTTAGTTAAAATGCTTTGAAATTGATATTAAACTACGTAGCTTTATATTAATATATGAAGAGAAAAAGTACCCACACGGAGCGCATGGAGGAGTGTGAGATTTATTGTAGTTTAAGAATATAATATGAAGAAGTGCAGAATGCTACATTTGGACAAGTGCGAATGGCAAGTGCAACTGACATACAAGTGCTCAGTACGTGTGAACAGGTGTAAGTGACAAGTGTGAAATGAATAGTAACAAGTGAACAGCAGCCTGCTTTAAGCTGAGAACAAATTATCGGACGCGTCCGTCAGCCGCGGCTGATAGACGCGGTTTAGCGGTGTGCACGGTAGTCGAGACGGCGTCTTCGGACGCCTCGCTTCGGTCATTCCATAAAGGTTTGTCAATCGAGAAATATGGCAAGCAGCGACAGCGAGGATGAATCTATAAAGTTAGCGGCACCTGTTTTATTTTGTCCACCTAAAAAAAGTGAAAAGGAGTGCTTGGGTCCATGATATTAATGTAAAACGACTCGAGTATGATGAATTTCATACATTGTATCCAGACTTAGAAAAAGATGATAAACGTTAAAAAATTTACTTAAGAATGTACTAATATGTACATAAATATAGGCATTCGTGGCCATGAACAGATTACATACATGAACCATGAACAGATACAATTATTTTTTTTTCATTACACATCATGTCGCGAGCGCAGCTTGTGACACTCGAAACGTCCGCGGACGCGTCCCGTGCCCCGTTCACACTGTCCGCGGACGCACCAAACATCCAGCCGGCCAGATTCTGTTCGGACGTCCGAACGCTCAAGAGCGACGCAAGTTCATGTCCGCGTCTTACGGCCGATAGTTTGCACAGTGTAGTATTAAATGTACTGGCTAGATTTCAATAAGCCGCGGCTGTCAGCCGCGTCCGTCAGCCGCGTCCGATAATTTGTTCTCAGCTTTATCCTTTGACAAGTAGCTCTGCCCCGCGCTACCCTCGATTTCCCCTCATTCGCCCATCTCCCTCACTCTTGCCGTAAAACTGCATGTAATTTAACCTTGGCGGGCAATACGCATCTAGGACACGGTCTAATAACGTATTAAAAGAGTCTTCAGTTAATCTCATTGCAAAATAATATTCCTGAGCATCCTCGACCGCTAACTCTTATAAAAGTTTCATAACTTGCCCCACGGATTGTTTTGCTAGCAATCCAATTCCGTTATCACACTCGTTGTGATCTATACCGTTCCTGGACTACTTCTTCTTCGATATACTCCAAAACAATTTGACTTCTCTGATTACCTCAGAAAATTATAGGAGCAGTTGCTCATCCATTTTGGAATTCTCACATAATAATGTCCTTACTGCATATCCATTTGCATTTGTGTTTACTTGCCAATATCATTCGCACTTGTCATTTCTCAAAATGGAAACCGGGCCTAAGATTTATATATAGTATGTGATACAGACACTAAATTCAATAAAAATAGAACATTCAATCATGGAGTGTGGATTGTGGAACCGTCTCTGTATTAAAAAGTGTCCGTAGAAAAGCGCTAAATAAGGGTGGCGCCACTGTAGCTAGAGGGTAAATTTTAAGGAACTTTTTATAACTTTATAATGAACAGACTTTCTAAATAATTCTTTTTTATAATAGTTAAATTATTGTTTTCAAAATTTTTACTTTCAAAATTACTCTCAACGTGTTTCACGGCGACTTTTTTTTAGGTTAAATTTACTAAATTATTTAACACAAAGTAAGTAGGTGAGGTTTTAAATATTGCAGTTTCATCGACTACTCTAGTAACACCACAAATATTATATTCTTCAACTCAGCACACTCCATTCCGTCGAGAACTGCTCAGTTCATTTGAAACCCTCTAGCTTATCCAGCGCTGTTGTGGAGAGTTTTTGAACTTTTATTTACTACTTACAGATGGACACTTTTTCAACTATTCTCCTATGTGAGATTGCATTCAAGATTTACGTTCGTACTATCAATATCAAACACTTAATAGTCTATGGTCAAACAGTCGCACAGAGTATCTACAGATTGTCGCCAAAGAATGTTAAAATGTTGCCGACAAATAATTATTGACATATTGATAGGCTGTTCGTTTTCCTATAGTCGGAGGTGTTTCTTGTGTTCTTGTGGCGTCAAGACAAAAAAGCGTAATATTTTATACTTTGAATGTTAGATATGTGATCGTGCTGTTAGAATTGAAATAGAGCTTGCTTAATATACAAACCAAAAATTTAATTAATACGGTCGAATTTAAATCGCTAGGCGAATATGGCGCTAGTTTAATAAATGATTTGCATCCACAATATTTTTTTCACAATACGAACGTAATGTTAATTCACGCGCATAATCTCCATACTATTTATTTAAACTACTTTCACTATTTCAATCCTGAGTCACTTCTCTGAAGTAAATTCTACTTTAAACTAAACCATAACATTTCAATTTCAGTTATAAGATATTTGCAGATGTTCCCATTATATATTCCTAATGATAGCTCAAGATTTATTGAACGTAATCTATCATGGATACAAAGATGAAACATCAAGTCCTATATAGCAATAAACATCTGTATTTACCTGACACAAATCTCAAAAACACGTCTAACGAACCCAATATAGGTTAAACAGCGTGTTTCTAAAATAAATATTCAACGCATCATGAAATCTGTTTCGTATTTCTTAATGAAAATTACGAATAACATCATTATTAAATTGAATAATGACTAGAGTCACCTGCATTTTTCATGATTGTGCACGTGTAACTTTGTGTTGTCGTCTACATGCACCGAGGTGCAATGCAGGTATCGGGCCTCGGGGTATATCCCATTGCCCGGATAGTCCTCATGGCCCATCACTATGGGCCAGTCCTTGGAGCCTATTCTAGGCATAAATAGTCGTTACGGGTTATTCCGGAGCCGAGTAAAGTTTTTCCCGTAGTCGGTTAACTACGGGAAAAAAGGAGGTTGTCCAGTATAAGTCAGAGTTGGCCTTTCAGTGGCATTGAGGGTTGTTACTCGACTCTCTAATCGATATAGAGAGGAGTTCTCTTGGAAGAGGTCGCCCGTCCGGTGGCCGAGTGTGCAACGGCGCAAAGCCGTTGAGGTGTTCATGTGGCCCGTTGTCGGTGCGGTCGAACATGCCGCGAGCTAGCCGGGCCACGAAGTTGGTGATGGTCTCGACTTTCAGATCAGCCGCTATTACGTCATTCCGGACGTAGCGACCTGCTCCGACGATTGTCCTTAATGCCAGATTCTGCTGGGCCTGCAGTCGCCGCCTCAGAGGGTCGCTCAGAAGCGCGTACCAGGCCGGAGCAGCGTATGTGATGATGGTCCGTATATACATCTTGTATATCCGGAGCTTGGTTCTAATCGGCAGCTTGGATGCCAGGACCGGCAAGAGTGTCGCCCGCGCACATCGGGCCCTGCGGACGACGAATTCGACGTGCGCGGTCATGCGCAGCGTCCTGTCGATCCTGCACCCAAGGTAGGTTACGGCCTTCTGGTACGCAATCTTCTGGCCGTTGAGGGTCAGCGGAGGTGGAAATTTCCTGAGACGGCGAGTGAGCAGAGCGGTCGTCTTACCAACGTTGACGACCATCCTCCAGTGGTCCAGCCATGGTGGCAGCAGGTCCAGCAGACGCTGCATCTTGGCAGTGGCTATGTGGGCTCTTCTGAACGAGGTGAAATAGGCGCTATCGTCCGCATATAGCGCCAGCTCAACGTCGTCCTCCCACTCTTGAAGCCTGCCTGCCAATGTAGGTATATCGTTAGTATAAGCCGCGTACAGGACTGGAGACAAACAACTGCCCTGTGGAACGCCGGCTCTGATGGATCTGGTTGCGGACTCGGCGTCCTCTACGCAGACGTAGAACTTCCTGTCTTCCAGGAAAGACGCCATTAGCCGCAACATAGCAGGAGGGACACTGGTCTGTTCGTTCAGCTTGTAAAGTAATCCTATGTGCCACACCCGGTCGAACGCCTTCTCGATATCGAGAAAGATGCCCAACGATATGCGGCCACGATTGTACTCTGCCGCAAGCAGGTGCAGCACTCTAGTCAATTGTGTGACTGTAGAGTGACCCCTCCTGAATCCGTGACGTGTAACTAGACCTTTCTAAGATAGTTAATAGAATCGGGCGTTACTTTGCGGAAATCCGTTATAATTAAGTTTTAAAAATTGCGATAGCTGACCGCTAAGACTTGACAAGTGTATCTTAATATAGTACTGTTGGGAGGAGATGTGTTGGTACTTGTGGTGACGATGATAGTGCACGCAATTTAGAGACACTGTACTGGAAGTCCTTGCCTGAAGATTTTAGAAAAGTAACTAATAGGACAGCCTTTGAAAAATATATTGGTACGTGAATACTATCTACCTCTTTTCGTTACTTGTATTGTAAGATAGTGCATACATAAATCTTACATCTGGTGGTTTTTTATGTGTTTGTATATGTATGAATACTATAGTATATAAGTATTTTTCATAGGTATCTGTTTTCATATATGTATATTTTTTTGGTTTAGTGAATAATACGAAATAATCTCCACACGTCCGGAGTTGAGTTGAGAGAGAATGCCTAGAGGCATTAAGTCCGCAATTTGTAATCTTTTCCATTAAAGAGTTATAAACAATAAAGTGTAAATAAATAAAATAAATAAAAATTTAAAGTGCGTGTTGCAACACGTGTACTTATTAACTCTTTTTATACGTGGTAGAGTCATGCTGCAGTCGTTATGTTTGTAGTAGGTCGGACCACGCTTTCACAGAACACACCAGCGTACACTAGCAGCTGAATGCTGGACATAAGGGACATGATGTCGAGAGGACAGGAGATCCTTTTTACAGACTGGAAACGAGGCATTCCATCTCAGTCCTCATGGTGACAACACACCTGCACCTTTTGATTGTTATTTCAGGAAAAAAGTAGATCTATGGGCTACAGCATCCACTTACCATCAGATGGATTTTGTCCTCGTTTGTCACCCTATCCTATAAAAAAAGGTGACAAACGAGCACACAGACCACCTGCTGGTAAGCCTCGTTTCCAGTAAAAAGGGTATCCGGTTCTCTACACTCACCATACAAAACCCAGCAGCATTAAGCTACTATTTTACGCTGGTACTCTGTGAGAGCGTCGTCCTTCCCTGGTCGAGCCGACCCATTCGTGCTACAACTATACTACTAATATAACTGCAGCATGGCTCTACCACGTATAAATTTTATTAAATTAAAAAAAATCTTATATATTTTATATTGTAGGTGTCATAGTGTTCGTTAAACTTTCATATTAAGAGCGAGTTTTTAAGCGGTAGTCCCAGTATCCGTGGGAAAAGGACCAACGTATGCTTGCGTCGCTACAACAATACTGACGATACCAGTTTAAATGCATATATTTACCAATATTCATAGCATTACGTGATTTTATGCTAGTAATCAAAATGCTTCTAGCGCATAGCATGCCATGGACACGTTCAAGAATATTTGTTATGAATTGGAATTTGATTGCTCGGGTAACGAGGTACACTGAGGTAACCTTTACACTGTACTATTATGGCTACGGCCAAGTGGTCAAAACACGTAGTAGTTACCCATGGTAGAGCCACGCTGCTGCTATATTATGGTTGTAGCACGAATGGGTCGGCTCGACCGGGTTAGGATCACGCTCTCACAGAATTTTCGTAGTAGTCAGAAGTTTCGTAAGGTGTGTGTCGGAGACCCGATTAGTCCTCAGAGTGACAACGCATCTGCATTTTGATTTTTAATCTAGATTAAATGTAGATGTTTGTGGGCCACAGCATCCACTTACCATCATGTGGACTGTGTGCTCATTTGTCATCCTTATTCTATAAAAAAAACGTAGATTGTGCGTCGTGGATTCTTCGTTTGAACCCTAATCGAAGCTAACATGTGCATGAAAAACATGTGTTAATCTTTTATGATCGTTAAAACCTACCACCGGTTCCAAATCGAGAACTTACAAAGAAAAACCGACAACAAACTCTGGGGTCATTGTTTTCCATGTTTTTTTTTTAGAAAAAAAGTGATACTTCTATTTCAAATTTATAATAATTGAATGCATTAATATTAAGTACTGAATGATTGTGCTAAGTGTTAGTTAATAAATAACATTATTAACATTATTTTATCGAGTACTAGATAATATATAACAGAGTGAAAAAATACCGATACACTTTTCTCACTATGTAAATCTGAAATTTTTGATATTTGCAGATGATATAATAAATTTACGTTACATTAAAATAGGGAATGAATTTGTCAGAGCAATTTTTCTTTTCTCGCACTCAAAATAGGTAAAATAAAGTTCTTTTTTCTCTCACACAATTAATCAGAGGGGTAAGCAGAGACTACGGACTTCAATGAGGCACGATCCTGACGTACTTCTCTCGCTTTTTCATATCTATATATCTACGCTTTGTCGTCTGTTAAGGGTACTCTTAATTTAGCCCATCTCCAATTAGGTTCGTAAAGTTCCGTACAGTGTCCCTTAGATTCAATACGTGTAATTATTGCTAATGATCCAAAAGTAATAATTATCGGGTGCTTATAGTACCCCTAAAAAGATTTAAAAAATAATTAACAATTCCATACTTATTCTCGGTGTGATACTTTATAATTGTAATTTTTTTATAGAATAAGGGTGACAAGGAGCACACAATCCACCAGATGGTAAGTGGATGCTGTGGCCCATAGACATCTACATTTATCTTAGATTAAGAGTCAAAATGCAGACTATGCGTTGTCACCCCTTAGGACTAAGATGTTAATACCTCTTTTCCAGTTAATAGGGTCTCCGTTTCTCTACACTCACCATAAGAAATACAGCAGCGTTCAGCTGCTATTCTCTACTTTAATTCTTACTTTATCTGAATAATTTTACAATATCCTTCTTTCTATGGCGTTTTGGCAAATTGCAAGTTTCCTTTATTTGGCAACTAAATTATCAAACAATATCCGCTTTACGTACACAGACATTTCTCTATTTTGATGATCTCTTTCAACTCCATTATAGTTTCCATTAGTTCCCTGTGCTTATCGATTTCTTTTGAAGTTTAGTCTGTTGGCGAGATTACTTGACCCAGATAAAGGATCCATTTTCGTAGTCAATTGAGATGTTGTTGACACAGATATAGGTTTTTGCTTTCACCTTGTCATGACTTTGATTTTTTTGCGTTATTCCTGACAAATTCTACTCTTCTTCTTACTCTTCCAGAGCATTTAGCATTGACTGCTGTCCTCTTACCGATGGCGAAAGAATTACTAATTCATCCACAAATCTCATTGTTGATTGACAACCACATTCCAAAATAAAAAATAGTTCACCATGTGGTAAAACCACGCAGTAGCTATATTATGGTTGTAGCACGAATAAGTCAGCTCGACCTCGAGTACGACCAGCTAAATGCCGCTGTGTTTCGTATGGTGAGTGTAGAGAATCGAAGACCCTTTTTACTGGAAACAAGGCATTTCATGTTTGGTTTCAGAGGTGAGAACGACTGCATTCTTAATTGAGCAATAACATCCACTTATTCCAATTCCCAAAGAACTTAATGCATTGTATTAAATAATTTTGGGTTTAAAAAAAATTGCAACTGTAATGCGAAGTCGAATAAACTATTCCCACTGAAAATAGCATTATTTATGACAAAAGCGAATGGTAACACACATCATCAACAGATGTCATCGGTCAAACACCGACGCTGTCTCGCCTTGTCTTGGTCGAAAGCCAGGCGGGGGTGTCAATAATGTTTTATTTAAAATATTTTATACCGCGCTATTGTATGCTGGAGACGAGCCAATCACAACGCTCGGTGTACATCTGGTGAGCGCACCTGGTAACGTAAACGAATTAGTTGGTTTAATTTTTTCATTTCTTTATCGCAAGTAAATGAAAGATTTACGTAAAACAGTAGTTAATTTTACATTGAGTTGTAGTTTAGTTTATATGTACACAAATTTCTGTTTATTATTGTAAACTAGCGATATGCGCCGGCTTCGCACGGGAGATATCTAGATTCTAGAACAGAGCCACCTAGCGGTCTATGCCTATAACCTTTACGGAAGTGCGAGCAATGTGCGAGTCTCAACTGTGTACTGGACACTAGAGAAAATGTTTTTTACTAATATTTTTACAATTTATAGCTACCTTCGCCATGTTCCTGTGCTTTTTTCATAAATTGATTATTTTACACACACAATTTATATTGGTCAGTAATAACGCCGTTATAAACCAACAAACAAACTTAATGTGGATATAAAATATAAGAAAAAAATACAGACATAGCCACAATCTTAATTATTGATGGCTGATTAAATTTTTTTAAGAACAAGTCTTGAAAAATTTAATCAGCCCAGTTTTGCTGGAGGAAACGAAGTAATACGAGAAAATGATTTTATCTATTTTAAATAGATATCAGCCTTATCAACTCGGCGGCCTAATACAAACTCTGAAGGAACATTTTATTTTTCCTATGCGATAATTAAATGAAAATTCAAAATGTCTTTATCAATTTTCATCTTAATTTTCTCAGTAAGTGATGGTACTTTGTGGTATTCCTTGGGCGAGGCCTATGTTCAGCAGTGAACTTTGGGCTGTAATGATGATGATGATGATGATATACAGGTGCTGATATTATATATTATATATTGCTCCCCCCACCCCCCAACCCCCCTCCCCCACTAGATGCAGTGACGACCGACCGACCGAGGAACGACTGCCGGAATGAAGGAAGTTGATGGCTGCCGGTGGCTCGGGACCGTGTTCTGTGGCAGGCATATGTGCAAGAGTGGACTTTTGAAGGGCTGGCTGTAATTATGATGATGTTGAGGCTATTATAAAATTAGCCGTAAAAAAATAGAATAAACTAAAAGTATTGTTTTCGCCCTATACTACTTTAAGGAAATAAATTTCTTAAAAACAACATTTATAAATTCCCTGCAAGTAATTGTTTATAATAATAGAAACGTTACAAATGTATTAAATATGCCTGATTTTTCAATCATGAGATAAAAAACATAAAATAAAAATTAAATTTGTACACATGAATAGTGATAGTTTAATTCCTTCACTTTTGTATTCAGTTAGTTTACTTTATTTTTTATAGAATAAGGCTGACAATCAAACACAGTCCAGGTACAGTGGTTACTGTGGCCCATAGATCCTTGGTTACTGTGGCCCATAGATCCTTGGTTAAGAATCAAAATGCAGATATGTTGTCACCGGTGAGACCAAGATGGAATGCCTCATTTCCAATAAAAAGGATCTCCGATTCTCTACACTCACCGTTCAAAAATTCCTGCTACAACCACATTACAATTGTAAGGTATCTCTACCAAGTATAAAAGAATGGACTGCTTTTATCTCATGATTTAAAGTTTATCCTAAACCATTGAAGTATAATACACTACGTACCATCATACCTCAGTGTCTTAAATGAACAAGCAAATACTTATCTAATTAATTTAAAAAAGATCTACCGAACGATATTTATTTACCACGTGTTGGCGTGCGGCAGAGAATGGATATACCATTTTTCTCTGTGGCTCTCGTGTAAGAGGAGATATTAAGAAATTATTCCAAAAATTTAAGGCTTCGATACCTGAAGGAACCACAAATACCAGATGAAAAATATCTAGATCTACGGCGGAGTGTAGCTTAAGGGTTAGAGTCAATGTCGAAAAGATAAATGGCGAATATTAAAATAGCAATTATAAATACTGGTTGGTACACTTGCCCATAGAATACTTGGTTTACTTTATTTTATTGATCATTAAAATTCTCTGTTACAGCACAGCCCTGCAGGTCAACAAACGAAATGTTGAGTCATCTGCTCCAGATTCAGAAAACGTTGGATCGATTGGTCAATCTTACTGCAGACTACTTTGTTGATGTTTGAGGTAGGAATTATGAGGAGCCATTTGTTCGTTATTCAACAAGGCATTGGTTACGTTCTATGAACTTATATATAGATATAGCCTACCAGATATGTCTTCTTTTCCATTGTTTTGGGTAGACTTCAATTCCATTGCTGATGAAGAGCCACAAGATGTGTTAGGTGATTGACGTGTAGGATGGTTGGTAGACATTCATGATATTAGAAATCCTTTTTATGAGATGTTAAAAACGAACTCTTTTTGGGTTAATTAAGTGGAATCTAAGTCCTAATTGTATGGAGCCACAAGTTTTTACTATACCATAAAGGACTATATGATATTTTCTATATCGTTATTTTATATTAATACATGTTATTTTAAAAATTATGTGATGTAAATATGTAAATCAATAAAAAATATGCAAACTTGTAATCAAGTGACGTTATAATTTATTGAAGTCAAACATAATATTATCTATGTGTTTAAGTCAATTAATAGGTTCTTAATTCGACTTCATTTTATTGTATCTTCATTAAGCGACATCTTCACCAATTGTAAACCGATTAAATGTTTTTTTTTTATATCAAATAGGTTATCATATTTAGAAGACATGTAAATATTTTATACAAAAATATCAACAAACAAAATCAACAATAATTATGAAGAAAACGCTCAGAATGCGTTAAGCTCACTAAGTAGCTAAACTGGGCTGAATTTTATTTTAGTTTATGTCATTTTGTTAGCATTGATTCCACAAGTTGGTCTGAAGATATAGGATGTGCGAAAAACGCATATCGCCACGTAATTATTTTGCAGTCTTCACAGGCGGATGTGAGTATAGATAGCGACAGTGTGCAAGCGAGAGGTGAATAGAGGGGACGCCATTTTCAATCCTGTTCTTTAACCGCACGGATATTATAGCCCGTACGGATAAAGAATAGGATGCACGATACAAATAACGAAAACCCGCTAATAACCGTATATCGTTATTATATTAATTAAAACGTTAGGTATATTATTCGGAAATTTTCTATTAATGGGAAAATATTTGAATAGAATTATATACACGAGTACACACACTAATTTTAAAATAACATTTATAACCAGTGACCCGAACTGGCTTCGCTTGGATAAAATTGAATTATTTATAAGTATACATTAGTAATTTATTCACTAATGTATATTTATAAATAATTACACTAAAATGAAACAATGTATTTCTTAAATTAAGTTTATATTAATTTAAATAACAACAAGTCAAGAAAATATGTATTTCAAATTGGACAGACAGACAAGAAACTCTTTTTTTATAATATAGTGACAAACGAGCACACAGTTCACCTGATGGTACATGGTTGCTGTGGCCTATAGACATCTACATCTGTTCGCAAATACGAATCAAAATGCAGATGCGTTGTCACCCGGCAACCCGCTTGCGGAGCGTGGCAATTATGGCAAAAATCCCCCATATGAGCCAATCTGTAGGGGAGACTTATTCAGTAATAGAATTTAATAGGATGTAACGGTACGATACGAGGCACTTTGGATATGGAATCCTAAGAACGGACAATGCTTGAAATATTGAATGGCAAATATAATATTTTTGTTCATCTTCGTTCGTCTAATCATTAATTATAAACAAATGTATGCTACTAGATAAACTTGGTACACACCACCTTTTTTAATCTGAGTGACAATCTTGTTGCAATATCCGCCCTTGCATTACTATATTGCAATGGGTGATAACGTTCCAGATTTTTCTCTTCCTCAAAATACTTTATTACGTCATATACAATTTTATGTGTAGCACTACTATATAGTACTAGTGTAGTAGTACTACTATATAGTAATTTCCCACGTGTATGCTCCATTGTTAACAGAATGTAGATAAAATAATAAAAGAAAAACACCATAGAACGTAATAGTCCACAAAAACGAAATAACTAACAATGCTTTACAATATGAGGAAAGAGTGACAAAGCTTTATATGGCAGATATGAACGGCAGAGTCGGGAAAGGATGCCCTAGCTAGACGAAAGTTTATCGACCAAATTGGCGATATTTTGAAAGTGGGTCACATTAGAAAGAAGAAGTACTTATGGATGTAAACGAGGCGATGGAGGTATGTCAAGATCGTGCCAAATGAAAGTCCGTAGTGTCTGCCTATCCATCTGGGTGACATGCGTAAGTGTTTATGTTATTATGTTATGTCATAAACAAAAACAATAACAGCGACTTGACAAAAGTATTAACAGAATCAACAATAATTATGTAAAAAAAAAACTCTCAGAACGCGTCTAGCTCACAAATTTGTGAAACCTGGTTAGTTGTAGTTTTATGGCATTTGTTACCATTTATGCCAATGACAAATCGGACTTAAGTTATAGCACGTACGAAAAACGCATCTCGCAACATTTTTTTTTGTAGTCTCTACCGGTGGGTGTGAGTATAGATAGGGACAGTGTGTGAGCGAGAAACAAATAGAGGCGACGCCATTTTCAGTCTCATTCTTTAACCGCACGAGTTGTATATTAATTTATGATGTAGTAATTTATTAATAACTAGCGACCCGCCCTGGCTTAGCCCGGATATTTTAATGTGAAATTTTTTCGATTTGAGGTAGTCAAAGACTATCAATTCAAGATAAAGTATAGCATAGTACGCAGTAGTATAATAAGTCTATGCCTAGATCACTCCGTGCATCGCTCTCTATCTGTTGGTTATGTTTCATTGCAATGGGTTCAGTTCCAAGATTACAGACGGACACTTTAATTTTATTTTAGACATTATCCAATTTAGTATCTGACACGTGAAAATCGTTAATGTAACTAGTTTCTTTCATATTTCTTATCGCATAGTCTAGTCTCTCTCTCTCTCTCTCTCTTTCATTTAATGTCTATGTCGATTATGATAATGTATCTATATTTTACAAATCAATACAATATTATATTTTTATAGGGTAGGGTGACAAACGAGCACACAGTCCACCTGATGGTAGGTGGTTGCTGTGGCCCACAGACATCTACATCTATCCTCGATTACAAATCAAAATGCAGATGCGTTGTCACCCGTGAGGACTAAGATAGAATGTCTCGTTTCCAGTAAAAAGAGTCTCCAGTTCTCTACACCCAACATACAAAACACAGCAGTATTAAGCTACTATTTTACGCTGGTATTGTGTGAGAGCGTGGTCTTTCCCAGGTCGAGCCGGCCTATTCGTGCTACAACTATACTACTAATATAACTGCAGCATGGCTCTGCCACGTATAATTGCATGAAGTTAAAGGCTCCCGTGCAGCCAAATTTATACGAAGTTTTAGGCGGGAACTGAACTGACACACATACAATGGTACACTGACCTCTTAAGAAGTCGTTTAACTCCGATATTAAGGGTAATAGCTCGTAATCTGCTCTATATTTATAAACATCCGCTCTGTCTGTTGTTTTAATATGGCACTTAACATTTTAATGATCATATCGAAGTACTCTGAAATGGAAAGCGTTTTCGCTTTAGTTTATAAAGAGTTGCGTTTAACTTAATTATTGAATGTTCTCACGTATTACTTTTTTTACATAATTTGTTATTGATTATTTTTAGTCTTAAACAGTTTACTGCTTTTTAATCGCTTATTTTTTTTCATCACGTATATTTTTGCAGGATATTTGGCTATGTAAGTTTAATTCATTGTCCTCGGATTGACAGCTTACGAAATTTGGTACTTTGCCCATAAATGGAAACTATAGCCAAGACACTATTATTTTAATTTAACTTAATTAATATTTCTATTTTCAGGTAAATACAACCATTTTGTTAGTACACTAAACATTAGGGATTAGTAATTTAACAAAAATTATTACTTATTATTAAACATAATGGGCCTGAAACTCATATACACTGTGTTCCAGTGCCTCATGACAGGGCACTCTTGCTTTCCATATATGGAAGTTAAAAGTCATTGGTGTTCTCTCGCACACAACGCACCGGGAAGGCTATTATTTTGCGTAATATTATTGTGAAGTTGTCTACGTGGGCCTCTGCAATCTATATATATATATATATATATATATATATATATATATATATATATATATATATATATATATATATATATATATAAAACGCCTTTTTATGAAATTGAGGTGAAAAATGAACTCACAGTCCACTAATGGTAAGTCATTGGACACATTCAAAACATTGGAAACAACTTCAAACAAAGAAAGCTCCGCGACCCAATAAAAATAAGAGAGAAAGGGTAGAAGAAAAATACGTTTTAGTGTATCTTAGCTGGTTGGAAGAAGGTCTTCCATACTTGGCTTAATCTGCCCCTGTTTGTGTAGATAATGCACTCAGTCTAGATCCACCCCTAGTTGTGTAGATAATGCGATCAGTCTAGTATCGTTCTTGTGCAATGGAGACCAACTTTTCCCTTCCTTTATAAAATTGTTAAACGTAACGTAATTAGTTTTACTTAAGAAGCCAAAGAAATAGTGCAATCAAGAAATCCTTTAGCAATTGCAAACACTAGTTAGGTTTCTTCG
Source organism: Parnassius smintheus behrii (assembly GCA_036936625.1). Taxonomy (NCBI): domain Eukaryota; kingdom Metazoa; phylum Arthropoda; class Insecta; order Lepidoptera; family Papilionidae; genus Parnassius; species Parnassius smintheus. The sequence goes on along the minus strand of JAUPFT010000004.1, from coordinate 6,952,113 downwards.
TTCTTTCAAGCCCATGGCTACAGGGACGTTCTTAAGTCCTGTTAATCCTAGCTCAATTCCATTTCAATTATATTTTGTGTTGGGGGCAACTCAATTTTCCTCTTTTCTAACACATCTGCCGCCAAGAAACCATGTTTTTTATAAATATTAGAAAATTAGCATGCAGCCCGCCTGGTGATAACGACCTCGTCTTATGAGCTCATGGATGTTTTTTTTATAGGATAAGGGTGGCAAACGAGCACACATTCCACCTGATGTTAAGTGGATGCTGTGGCCCATAGACATCTACATTTGACCACGATTAAGAATCAAAATGCAGATGTGTTGTCGCTTTTGAGGACTAAGATGGCATGCCTTGATTCCAGCAAAATGGTTCTCTACACTCATCATACGAAACACAGCAGCTATAAGCTGCTATTTTACGCTGGTATTCTGTGAGAGCGTGGTCCCTCCCCGGTCGAGCCGACCCACTCCTGCTACAACCATAATGGCTGCAGCGTGGCTCTACCACGTATCTATAATATATCCAGGATGTAGTCTAAACATTTTGAGATGGTGTCGCATCATTAAGGCTTCTGTCTGTTGCCGGTTCGAGTACTTTGCGTCTGGCGTTATCAAGATAGTTATAATGCCATCCATTGAAAGCTATAACATGTTTCTGGTATTACATAGTCGTCTCTTACGACAATCACGAAAGAAAATGTGAGTAATAGAATTTTTTTCGCCGGCATTCACTTAACAATTTTATTATAAAGCTTAAAAATTGAAAATACAAGGCAACAAACGTGCATATTATTTCTACGATTTAGCATATATTTTATAAATTTGTCCGTATGTACGTCATTGTATTTCCGGGTCCTGTTGTATTGTAAACAACGTGAACGCCGGTCAAGACGATAGATTTCCACGATCTACATTGCGCCGTTCGACCTATAAAGGTAAAAATAGACTGATAAGAATATCTAAGACCGGATTCTGTTTGTAGTTGATGTGCGTCAATGGAAGATCAATATATTGTTAGAAATTGCCCTCACTTGACACAGGACAGAGTAAATGAGGAACGGTTCACTTTATGAGATGTTTATGAGAAGTCATTTTTTTTTAAATGGAAGTTACCAACGAACTTTCGGTCGGCTCCGTCGCGCAGTGGCTTAGCAATGATTTACGGCGCCGAGGGCCGAATGTTCGAATCCCGCACGTTATAAGTAGTAGTTTCGGGTCTGGATGTGTGTTCTTGCGCAATTTATGTATGTAAACTGCCTCCACGATACATGAAAAAATTCTAGTATGAGGAAGGGGTTAATTTTATAATAAAAAATACTCCACCCGGGGTTAGTGGCTTCTGCAGCCACTTTAAGGCAACTTAGTACAACTAAGATGGAATGCGCCACAGGTTTAAATTACACTGGGACTCATACCAACATAACAGTACACACACAGCTATTTTGCGAAAAACAGTGTTAAAATAGTTAAAACAGTGGCACCTATTCTTAGTGCGTCAAATAAAACTAGTCCTATCACCTAATAATACTGACCGCACTAGCCACTGCCGATTAGGTGTTAAAGGGTGTTGGCGGCCGCAGATTTTTACGAGTTTGAGTTGTAATCAGGAAGATACTGATGCCCATCTCCTGTTTTAGTTTTCCACTGACACCTTACGACACCCCCGGGAAAATATGAGCCAGTTCACCACTATGCAGCGGATTATATAAATAATTCATTTCTTTGTATTCATACTGTATTCATATATTAGTAGTTTTATTCATAAAAGTAATATACATATATATAATCAACCGTTGGTGAAAAACGTTTCTCAAGTAGCAGCCTCGTACTGGTAGGCGAATTGTGCGACCCCCCACTAGATGGAGTGATGACTTGGTAAGAATTGCAGGAAGTCAATGGATGCAGGTGGCTCAGGACCGTGCTTTGTGGCATACCTTGTGGGAGGCCTATGTTCAGCAGTGGACTTGTGAAGGGCTGTAATGATGACGATGATGATATATATAATATATCATATAGTAATAATGTATTCATAAGACTTAGATAAAACATGAATATATATAATCAAATATAATATAACCACTGCAACAACTTTTTATTTATTTAGAATAAGGGTGACAAACGAGCACACAGTCCGCCTGATGGTAAGTGGATGCTGTGGCCCATAGACATCTACATGTATCCTCGATTCAGAATCAAACTGCTACTACTGCGATGGAATGCCTCGGTTTCAGTAAAAAGGGTTTCTGGTTCTCTACACTCACTATACAAAACACAGCACCATGATGCTGGTATTCTGTGAAAGCGTGGTTCTTGCCCACGATCCATAATATAGCTATTGTAAAAAGAGTATGTGCGAAATGTAAACGTTGTTATCAAGAACGCGTAAAATGTTTCTATCAGGAAACTCATCAGTACGTTTAATTGTATGGGCGTGGAAGGATTAGTGTGGTTTCAACAAATGAAATAGTAAGTATTCGGTCGGAAGCCCCCAGCGGATACTGTGTGTATGTAGTTTTAATTGGAACGAACAATAATTGCTTTTGCGAAAACAACAATGTTAAATTACTTATTTAAGTGATAACAAGTCTCGTTAAACTTCTTTCTTAATTATAATTTCAGTTCTTGTTTTGATATTGATATTCAGATTTCATTATAATTATCAATATTTTGTTTATATATAAACGAGCTTGTGGCTCACCAGATGGTATGTAACTACGACTGTAACACCAGGGAAATTGTAAGGGCGTTGTCAGCCTTTTAAAAAAGGGTAGATTTTTTCTTGAAGGATAATATTATAACGGTATATATGAGGCCTCTATCCACCGTCTCTGTTAAAGCTGTTTAGAGTATTTTATGTCCCGTTTGGTAATGAAGGATGTATTTGATGAACATGTCAAAATGTTCCCTCTTGCTGCTCCATTAAAAACCCTTCTCAGTATCATCAGTTCACTACTAGATATGGCTCATCCCCTCTCACGGAGGATTTGATTAATCGTCACGCTTGCAAGTGAATTGATGATTGTTGTAACAGAAGTCTCGTACCCTTGCTTCACGCTCGCACAGCGGAATACCAACAAAATACGAGCGTAAAATAGCAACTTAACGCTGCTGTATTTCGTATGTTGAGTGTAGAGAACTGGAGACCCTTTTGTAATGAAATAGAGGCATTTCATCTTAGTCCTCACTGGTGATAACGCATCTGCATTTTGATTCTTAATCTATATACTATTATAATAAAGCAGAGGAGTTTTTTGTTTTGTTTGTTTTTTGTTTGTTTTAACACGCTTAACTCTAGAATTATCAGTCCGATTTAAATAATTCTTTATGTATATTTTAGCTAGATATGTACAAGGAATAGTCTAGGATATTTAGGCTATACCCCTCAGCTAACCCCGAATATAGATTTTTGTGCAAGTCAGTAGAAAAAGCGCTCCCGAACTGCTTTATCCGCATGAGCTGGCGTAATGGTTAGTGATTACGTAAATACAATGTTCAACAAAAACATAGATATTTACTCCATGTAAAAAGTGCTGCGATACCATATGCCAATTTCTTATACATAAGCCACAATAAGATATTTTGTGACTAAAAATTATTGAAAATTAAAAAGAGAATTATGAGCGTTATTATTAGGCATGGCATGTTAATCTTTACAAAGAACATTACTTCATCATAAAGACAAATTTATGAAGATAAGCTTTGCTCTTTAAAAGTTATTTGGACGCATAGTTTAAGAGATATTGAAAAATTAAAATAATTAAACACTCGGCTCGACACGCGAACTACGCATAACCCTATCCGACCGATGAGAACCGAGAGAAACCAGCAGTGAACGCCCTTATGAGGGAGGCCTCATGCCGCGTGGCTCAGACTCGTGTTATACGCGGGTGAAACCACGGAGCACAGCTAGTCGAGGATAAATGTACATGTCTATGAGTCACAGCATCCACTTGTCATCAGGTGGACCTGTGTGATCACTTTTCACTCTTATTCTATAAAAAGCCTACCTACAAAAAGGGTCCTACCACCTACTGGTTGTGGTATGTGCGGAAGAATTATTCGATTGAGCCTTAAATAGTTTTTGCTATTGTTATTTTTGTTGATTCAGTTTGTAAGTATTTAAATTCGTCTGCTTTAAAGAAGAATTACCTAGAGCGAGAGACACGATGTAAATAAAATTGCTATCAAAACTCATCCATAACATTCCCTACAAACTTTCTGATTGTCAAACACGCCGTTGTTGGATCGATCAGTTTGCACGCTAGGACCAAGCCGGGCTATGTTTAGCACAATCGAAAAACAAGTAGCATAAAACTTACTCTAGTAGTACATTATTATGAAAATAATTTCTATTTAGATAAACGTAAATATTGTCGTTTTGGGTGACGTAACAGGATGACACCGATAACCAGACGTCGTGTACATTTCTTCTAAATGTCTAGTGACGGTGTTAGAATAAAGTTAAAGTTACAGCCTATATACGTCCAACTGCTGGGAACAGGCCTCCTCTCATTTCAGAGAGGGTTTTAGGGCAGAAAGTGTCGGCAAATTTCACATGTCTTCAAAATATTTTTTCTTATTTCTCTTGCAGGTTTCCTCATGATGTTTACCTGCACCGCCGAGCACGTGATAAATCAGCACTGAAAATTGTTATTAACAATTCCATTGGTGAGGGTGGGGAGCGAACCCGAATTGCTCGCGTACTGTGAAATTTACAGCGAGCGCTAACCATCTGAGCTAACGATAAACTTTCGCCCGAAACGAAAGTTTATCGACCAAATTTGAGATGTATTGAACATGTGCCAAATTATGAGCACCTTTTACCGATGAGCATGTAGGCTTAGATATTTGGAGGTCTAAGACGCGAGAGTGCTGTGTGTCAAGATCGTGCCAAATAGAAGTCCGTAGTTTTTGCCTACCCCTCTCCGGGTGACAAGCGTGAAACTTTTTGTATGTATGTATGTTAATTATTACAAATCAATCTAGACATAAATATTTTGTTTTATTTTATCAAATTAAATTATAAAAGTACTCGTATAAATACGTACATAAGTGGCAAAGCCATGCTGCAGCCATATTTCGTTTGCAGCACGACTGAGTTGTCTCGACCGGGGAAAGACCACATTATCACAGAATACCAGCGTGAAATAGCTCAATGCGTTGAATATAGTCTGTACTTAATTTATAATTTTTACTGTTTTGAGGCATTTCTAGCACTGTCACCCCTTAACGAATCTTTCAGGGGGAGATTGGGTAATAGATTATCTTATGTCGCCATCACACGGCATAAAAAAACAAAGTAAAGTATTGTAAAGTTAAAAATCTAAAGAATTTTATTATACTATATAACACTATAGATCAATTTTATATGATGTGCTATAAAATAAAACACTAAATAAAACAGAAAATTGTAAAGCAAGAGTCTGTAGAACAGCGTTATAGGGTGTGTTATAAAAATATACAATATATATGTGTAATAAAATAAAACAATATACAGCATGGTACTAAAAGTGAAGTACATGAACGTTGTATAGCAAGACATATTGTCGTAGTTAAAGTTCAGCGTCCCGGGAATGTCCCTAGCGAGCTATAATTTAAAATGACCTCACTTTGCCTACGCTTTTTTGCTTATAACCTGTTAAAAGGTAAGTATATGTAGACAATTGAGCAAAGAGCTAAGGTTTATGCCAGTTTGGAGACTAGAAGTCATTAAGTTTGCTTGCGAGATGGTTCCCAATGGCTGAAGGACACAGCTGCGAAGTACAATCACTTCTTTAAGTGCGGATAACTTTGAGTGCAAATGTTTGAAAATAAGTCTAGCAGGTGTCTAGAATTTACGCACAGAATATTAAAACAAATTTTTTGAAAATGTGTATCCAAATTTTGCTAACGTGGGGTTAGTCGAACTGTAGCAAAACCATAAACAATTTACACTAACTTCTAATTGAGTACAATAAGTTATTCTTAAAACTGACTATAATTATGTATTATATTATATTATATTTATATATTATAGTTAGCGTAGTCAAGTGGTGGTAGGTGCAGGACGTCTGATACTGCGGTCGTCAGTCTGCATGTTTAGCGTGATCTCTATAACGGGATCTACATATATCAGATGTCGAATTACATTCTTATTATCAAAAAAAAAAATAACAATACAAATTATACATTATCGTCGTGTTTGAATTTTTCAATACCCGATAGAATTTCTATGTTTACACGGATTTAAAAGTAATTAATAAAAAGCAAAATATTTACAATTTTGTCACGTTTTTCATTTTTAGGGTTTCGTAGTTTAACAACAAGGAACCCCTATAATTTCGCCATGTCCGTCCGTCCGTCCGCGGTCTTATTTAGATACCCTAAGTACTACAAATCTGTAATTTGGCACAGTTATAGGTATTAATCACGCCTACAAAACCCAAATAAAATCTTAAAAAAAAACATTTTTATTTAGGGTACCTCCCATACAAGTAAATGTGAATTGAAATGTATTTTTTACCTATCTATTCCAAACAACGGGGGTATGGAAGAACTTTTTTTAATTAGTCATGTGTCCCACCCCCCTTTACCACTTAAACTGGTGCGTTGAGAAATGTGAAATGTATACAAAATAGTAGTATATATAATGAAATTAAAAGGAAAACTATCATAGCTAAAAAGAACTAACAAGTTAACGAGTAATAGTCAACCAACTAATAAAATGCCTCTAAAATATCTCTACATTGTGCGTAACCCGGCACCCACTTGGCCGGTTTTATAATATTACATATTTTTAATCAAGAATCAATTGATTACCAGCATCAAAGATCAACCCGAAACTAGAAGTATTAGTTTTTTTTATATACCTTTATCAATTACGGAAGACTTTAATATCAGGCCTTCCTCGTAGATTGTGGCGTAGGGGTGATACTTGCAACAGTTGGCACGCTTGGCGGGCGTGGTGGCCACCGCAGTTATTTTTCCAACTTGTAATAAGAGAGACACGTGAACTTTTACTTAGTGACGTAAGTGGCAACATATGGAAACAAACCAAAAAGGGGCAGTACCGTCTTTCTAATACTAAATTATTAAAATTAAATTGATAACACACGCCTACCCCTCGGTCCAGACGATTCCAAACAAAAGTATAGTTTTATACTTGTATATAGTTAAAGCTGAGCCATATTGTTTTGAGGAGACAAGAGCGTCTTGAGACCACTTGAGATAAGTTGACAATTGTTCTCGAGATAAGATGCCCGGAAGCTGGAAATGGGTATGAGACTGGTTGCTGAAAACTTTTATTTTATTACTTTTATAGTTCACATATAACTACACAATGTAATCAATGGATGCCACCATTGATTACATTGTGTAGTTATTAATGAATGAAAAAAATCATTCATTAACTTTTTCATCTCAGTTTGTACTTTTTATTGAAAATTATTTTTTAACCTTTAATACATTACTTTTATTAGCACACTAAAGAATACCACAAGTTCAAGCTAAAATTTCGTTTACGACGTAAACGACGAACTCTGCGCGGGGTGTCATTACACCCGGGCATCTGCTACCAGTACGGAGCAACATAGGAGTCAGGTGATACACAGGGTGGTCCATGAATTAGTTTACATTAAATTTTGAATGAAATGACGCAAGGGCCGGAGGCCGGTGGGAGCGGTGGAGCGGCTAGATCATTTCTCGGCGGGGCCACAGCGCACCTTTTGCGTAAAGCAATTTTATTTGAACAATTTTTTGACACTAAATGTGAAGCAACCTGCGGGCTTACGAGCTTTTTATAGAATAAGGGTGACAAACATGCACACAGTCTACCTGATGGTAAGTGGATGCTGTGGCCCAAAGACATCTACATTTATCCTCGATTAAGAATCAAAACGCAGACGCGTGGTCACGCTTAAGGCTATGTATTCCTGCAAAAGTAGGCATTTAGCGCTGTCCCGGCCGCGCACGAATTATTTCGCGCGGACTCCGAGGCAGTGAACTTGCATGACCCAACCAGCAACACAGTATAGAAATAAGCAGTAGGATGACTTTTTTATTTGACTTTACAAATGCATTTTTTATGATAAAACTTTTTTTATTATAGCGATAAATTAGAGTTGATAAAAAGAAAATTAACAACCAGTTCGCTTTTGATAGGTATGGAAACTGTATGAGTAGAGAACTGTTTTTAAGTTTCGTGTGAGCACACACAACGCTAGGGGAAAAAGTCAAACTTACAGTGAAATTCATTATAACTATTAAAACCAGAGGATTTATATTTATAGCACGAAATATTTAGTCTGTGACAACAATTATATGAACTCGTCAAGAACTGATTTATTGGTGCACGGAGAAAACTGACACGGGTCCGTCGTCCATAAGCGCCAGCGCGCGACTGGTCAGGCTTGCCGAGCCGCCGTGCTCGCGCTTTTAGGAGGTATCTAAATATAGTAATTAACACAATATTTTTATCAAGTCAAACTCTGCGAATTTGTCTGTAAAAATTAAGTGGCTTTATTTGAGTACAAAATTTAAGTGTAAAATGTTAGTAGTTTAGTCATAATATTGAAAAAACAATACAAAAAGGGGTCACTTCGGGATTTTTTTTATCGAGTGAAGTTCTTTAGATTTTGAACTGAATGCGATTTTGACTAGACTAGATCCTTAACTAATAATATATATTTTTATCAGAATTTAAAACACTAATTTCTATGCCTCAGATGGTTTAAGAGAACTCAAAAGCGCGGTCTCTGCGAAATACCTAGCCTTAAGGACGTTAGACGAAAACACGTTTCCGTAAAATTTTCGCGATAGAAAAGAAATCCAAAGTTACCTCCAAACTGAATAATAAACCGCAGGTATTCATAAAATATTTTAAATTAGTTCATGAAACTTTGCAGACTAACTGAACTAACTATAAAGCAGGGCTTATATATTTTTTTAAATTACCATTATTTTTAGTGTAAAAAGAAATTACCTAAGCTATCGGCGTCTTGAAGCTTGTACCGTGCCGCCCGATCAGTCTCGCTTCGGCTTTCGAACGGGAGAGTTGTGTCGCTTACGATCAGTATACGAGTACACATTACGCAACAGGACGACGTAAAATTAAAATGGGAAATAACCGTTATAAAAATAAGAAGCGACTGGGTTGGCGTAAAGAAATAGGCATAAATATGATAAGTCTAATGAAATAAGTATCTAACGACCTATCTGCTTACAGTATTATGCACATATGACGCGCGGGGAAGTGGGGGTGAAATTAGAATTTCAGCTGTGGTAGTATATGTCCTTAAAGGCAAGGATAAAAGTAGAGATAACAGCAATCCCTCGGCCTTTATGCCAAAGAATATTCGAAAATGGCCATGCTCTTTTATAGGACAGATTAAACTTAATATATATATATATATATATATATATATATATATATATATATATATATATATATATATATATTTTAATAACTTATATCGTTTATCTTCTATATTTTTTGTTAACAAATTTATGGTCAAGTAGAAATTAATTTGTTAGAAAAGTGTGTAAATTAATGTTTATTCCTGAAATATTAGTTATATTATATATTAATGAGTTTCAGAGAGCACAAGATATATGTGACAGTAAACACCTGACCGCTGTGCTCCAACACGTCAAGCAAAGTTCAAGTGACTGACCGCCACAGTCGAGCGTGTGTCTGCTGTACTGCCATATATCTGACAAGTCATAGACAAAATTGGCTACATCTTGAAGGTTTAAACGGGCTTCCATAAGAACATAATACGAACTGCCGAAGAAAATTAGTCCGTTGTTACCAACCGTGGTTACCATGGTTACCATCCAAGGATGATGCGCGTGACTATTGAAATTAAAATAATGGAGAAGATAACTGGGTCATCATTAATAAAATTAAATCCAAAAAATTAAATTCAACATAAATCGGATCAAAAATTAATAATTAAGGACGGAAGTATAACACCTCAGTCCCCAGTCCCTCGTGACCGTGGGTAAAGTTTCCAAAACGTCGGAAATTAAAAAAAAAGCTAAAGTAGACCCGTTGTCACCCCTGAGGATAAAGATGTTTCTTGCTTCCAGTAAATAAGTGTTTGTATGGCCTACAAATAATTGTTGCGGGTCTGGAAGACACACAGTCTTTGAATAATTTATGATGTAGGTAGACCGTCTCTACGATACAGTAGAAAATCCTACTGTTAGTGTGATGTAAAAAAAGATATTTAATTGGTTACATATAGTTTTATGTGGAAATATGTGTGTATATGTTCAATTTATTTTATCTCCGATCGAGCTTTCAGCAGAGTGGGGTGGGGATTCAGATATGCATGGCCTTAGACTTAAGGGGATATTAAGGGGATAGTAAGTCAGCTCAAATTCTAATTTCGTCCCCACTTGCCCGCGCGTCGTATGCTATGTACCGACATGTTTATAATCACTAATACTGTAAGTAGAAAGGTCGTTAGACACTTATTGCATTAGGTTTATCATATTTATGCCTGTTTATTAACGCCAAGCCAGTCGTTTCTTATTTTTATTACGGTTATTTCTCATTTTAATTTTACGTCGTCCTGTTGCGTAATGTATATTCTGATCCTATGCGACACAACCTCCTCGTTCAAAGGCCGAAGCGAAGTGACCGTGCGGCAGGAATCACGCTTCAAAAGTCCGATAGTTTAGATAATTTCTTTTTACAGTGAAAATAATGGTGCTTATGTTATTTACTATTTTTAAAAAAAGTAAATAACATAAGCACTGCTTTATAGTTAGTTCAGTGAGTATGCAATGTTTCATGATCTTATTTAAAGTATTTTATGAATAACAGCGGTTTATTGTTTATTTTAGAGGTAACTTTGTATTTTTTTTTCTATCGAGAAAATTTTACGAAATCTTGTTTTCGTCTAACATAATACTTAACAAAATTCTTCAACTTTACCATATATTTATTTCAAAATTAGTGCTGCAATATTTTCGGCATAACGAAGGATCTTGCTATGCCATTTGAGATTATATTTCCCCTTAAGCTAAGGCTAAGGCCACCGCTCATCACTGAGTTTCTTTTTTTATAGAATTAGAGTGACAAATGACACGTACACAGTCCTCTTTTTTATAGGATAGAGTGATAAACGATCACACAGTCCATCTGATGGTAAGTGGTTGCTGTGGCCCATAGACATCTACATTTATCTTCTTACATTTATATTCTTAAGGGCTCATGTAGAACCCTATAGTACCTCCCGTGGAGCTCCTTCTCCTTCCATACGGACTCCCGGTCGGAAATGCTTTGTACTGCCGGGTCCTGCCATTGCTCGTTGGCTAAGGATAGAGGGGTAAGTCCTTTATCACTAGAAATGACGTCATTATAGAATGGATCATCCGATCTCACCAGGAAGTAATTACGGAGGCTGCACACTTCGCGATTATGCATGATGAGCGCGCTCAGGAAGCCACGCTCACCATGCTTTCGCGGCAAGTACAGCTTCATTACGGACGATCTCGGATGATGCATCCTATGGCACGTCATGGTAGTGCGGACTTTTCTATCCAGGGCGTTAAGTTCGGATTACAAAGGACTAATTTTCTGTCTTGTATAGACCATATTATCTTTTAAATTATTTAAATATTAGGTAAACTAATTTAATTTTTGTCTATTTTACTTCGTATTAAAATTACTAACCGTATCAGAATTGGTACCGCCAATATTTTATGGTAATATTGGTTTTGTATTGAAATACGTGTGGATCGTTGCATCCGCTGTCTGATTTGACTGACTGTAGTGCTCTGGCGAATCAACTTCCTCAAGCTGCTACTATAAGCACTGTTACGAGCTTAGGGTACGTGACAGTAAAAATTGCCGTTTGAATTACCAAAATTGACATTTTAATTACCGAACACCAATTAAAACTTAAAGCACAATCACACTTAACACTTAAGTTTGCAGGTATATCGCTTTGAAGTATTTGCTTGAATTGCCAATTCTGACTCTTTCGCGGTACTTACTGGCTACATGTGGGGCCTTTTCCAGTAAAACATCTAGAATATTCGAGTAGAATGTCAAAAGTTCTAGCATCAAATTCTCTAGAAATCTCTCCTAGTTCTGCTCCTCCATACTAGATGTCGCTAGTGAATTTTCAAGAAAGATCTTGACGCTCCTATTTCTTGATACTAGACTGACGCTACTTGATACTGGATGACGCTAATAATAACCCGCCATGTACCAGGCATTAATTATGGTGCGTAACAGTACTTACTTTGGCAAACAGTAACTTAGTAGACAACACAAATGTTTGAAAACGACGAAAAGTTTTAAAATGACTTGGTGGAAAGACTCTTTTCCTGCCTAGGATCCTAGGTTGGCACCGCCCTCATAACTACCTAAAGTAATAAAATTATTAACGTAGGTAATTACCTAAGGTAATAAAATTACATGTATTTGTTAATTGTTTACTTACTGGCATCTGATAACTTTAACCCCAAACTGAAAAAAAAATAAAATAAAAATAAATAAGGCATTCGCAATAAAGTAAAATAAATTAAAACAAAGGTTATAAAGTAATAAACACAAAACTAAAAATCAACATTTTTACTTCATAACATACATTCATAATGAATATGTACCACAGTCTAAAAACTTTCGTAAGTCTTCGATAAATCAATTTGTCAATGTTTTCATCTCTTGTCAGCAAAACCAATAGATAATCATAATCTCACCACCAGTCAAGCAAACAGATAATCTTGTAGTGGCGGGTTAAGAATATCCACTACCCCATATCGTCCCACGGGATTCGTAATAGGGCGACGTAGGGAAGCAAACCATGGAGATACGCAGCAGCGTTTTCCCAATTATAACTTGAAAACAAAAAAAAAACAGCGGTACAGCGCAACTATGCCAAAAAGGCATAGATTCAATTATATTAATTCAATTTCGTAAAAAAGTGAAAATTCTTAATAATACATAATCAGCCTGTAGCAGTCCACATGTGGACAAGGTTAGTTTCCCTTGTATAAAAACGTGTGTCAGTCAAATTGGCGAATGCTGCACATCTCGCACTTTTTTATTATTTGCACATTATTTACGTCTGATATGGTATACGAAGTATTAATGCCATTAAAAACATAACTTGTAAAAAAATCAAGTCTCGCAACTCAGTTCTTCTACCCTAAAAAGTTGTGAGATCCATGTAATACCAAGTCGGTTAATTTATTCAGTTCCTACTTAAGACTCCTTATGTTTTAAGTTATTACGTAATTAGCTAACCTAACAACATTTTATAGTGACCATATCAATGTTAAAAGTCCTTTATGTTTTAAATATATAGATTGACTTGGCCATCGCATGAAACCACAATGTATCTCACAAGAAATACATATTATTACTACACGAATTATTACGACACGACCATAGAGAGATCAAGCGCAGGACCAACGGCTTTACGTGCTTTCCGAGGTACGGGCGTGAGACACCGCCAACTTCCTGACTCCGGGCAGCTACTGAGAATTTCTTGACGGAAAACTCAATAATTGATTTTTGGCCCGACGCGGGATTCGAACCCAGGACCTCATGATCAGCAGTCGCACTACTACAACCACTGGACCAACGAGGCAGTCATGTTGTAGAAAAAACAAACAATAAATTGCTAGGGTTGTCAGAACGGGAAGTCATGAAAAAAAAAACTGATTTTATTTCACGTTTAAACAAATTCCTGTGTACCACATGGTAGCTAATGAACTTTAATTCCTTATCTTTAAATGACGACGAACCACAGTTTTTTTACCGCACATGTAGTGTGATGTGTGAACCATTTTAATTAATTTGCATGACAGGACAACCCCAGGGGACAGCTCCCGAGCGACTAAGCGTAAGCGCCGCTCTGGGGCGCTCTGCCCGCATCTCGCCCCACAACGCACCGCACGATTGCCCCGTTTAGACGCCTTTGACACCGACTGTAAGTAGTAGTTAGACTGTGATACAATCCTATTTATTGGAGTCCTCAAATATTTCATGTTACTCTCATAGTTACCTCTTAAGATTTCTAAGGGGTAAAATGGTATGAGGTATATTGTCTTATGTCGAATTCACACAGCATCGATACATATAGTACTAACCGTGTAATGGCGGTGTAAGAATATCCTATTTACCTACCCCATTTCTTCCCGTGGGTGTCGTACAGGTCTACAGAGGGAAAACGAAACACGAGATGGGCAGCATGATAATCCTGATAACAACTAAAAATAATAAAAAAAGCTGCGGTTGTCAACCCGCTTGACAAACATATGTAAAACTATGGCCAAATTTTTGTATTTTTGTTAATATGTGTATATGGCTCTCACGATGCAGGTCTGCGTGCCTAGTGTGAGAACCACTGTTAAATTATTTGTCAAGGTGCTAACTGTCAAATAAAGTATTTTTCATTTTCATTTTTTTTCAATCCTCTATGCTACAAGGCAATCTATGAGGGAGGCTTATGTGATGAATGATGGATCAATACGAAAAACTATACTTATAAGCATACAGACTTCAAACAGCATGGTGTATTTATTAATCAAGATATTTCGCAATAAAAGTGGCACCTCTTACAGTACTAACATAGCTTACGTCAAGGAATTAAACCATTTCCATTTCTAACACTTTCTTTATTTGATGTGATTAATTTTAAATATCATAAAAATAAACAAAAACATCGATACATAAAACTGTTTTCATTCATTTGTGTCAGTCAAGGTAGCGACGGATTTATACGTTTGTAGTAGACTAGAGAAAATCAAAGTTAGTATCGGTCGTTACGTTTTCTTCTAAACAGTGACACAGTGACAATAAGAAAAATTTTATACAAATACATAAAATTATGGTACAATCAGAAAACAATTTAAGGGCCTATACTATCTCAAATGGCTTAGTAAGATCCTCCGTTATGCCGAAAATATTGCAGCATTAATTTTGAAATAAATATATGTTAAAGTTGAGAATTAATGTTAATACTATGTTAGAAATACACACAAAGACGGCCCCCAGTCCCCGGCAGTCCCGCTATTCCTGGCTACGGTGGCGACCATGGTAACGGCGGGGCAGGGGGTGCTAAGAATCTCCGGTGGAGGTTCGGTTGCCACCTACGACGACTCGACCTGGCAACATATAACGCACGCACCCTGAGGACTGACGAGAAGATACTGGAGCTGGAAGAAGAGGTAGACAAGTTGCGCTGGCATATTATTGGATTATCCGAGGTCCGAAGAGAGGGGGAGGACACGGCAATCCTCGAGTCCGGCAACTTGTTCTATCACCGGGAGGGCGACCATCTGTCCCAAGGAGGTGTCGGATTTATCGTCCACAAGTCTCTCGTCAACAACGTTGTAAAGATTGGGAGTGTGTCGACGAGGGTCGCGTACCTGATACTCAGAATCACCAAACGGTATTCGCTGAAGGTCATTCAGGTTTACGCACCAACCTCGGCACGCCCCGATGAGGAGGTGGAGGAAATGTATGAGGATATTTCCAGAGCCATACATTCCTCCAAAACCCACTACACGGTGTTGATGGGAGACTTCAACGCAAAACTAGGCACAAGAGAAAGCGGTGAGCTGAAGGTAGGGAAATTTGGAGTAGGGCAACGAAACCGAAGGGGCCAGCAGCTGGCCGACTTTATGGAGAAAGAGGGACTCTTTATGATGAACTCTTTCTTCCAGAAGCGGCCCCACAGGAAGTGGACCTGGTCGAGCCCCGACGGTTCGACAAAAAATGAGATTGACTTCATTATGACGACCAGACGCCAACTGTTCAGTGATGTCTCAGTGATCGCAAGGGTGAAAACTGGCAGCGATCACCGAATGGTTAGAGGCACACTGAACCTAAACGTTAAGTTGGAGAGGTCTCGTCTAATGAAGTCAACGCTCCGTCCCCCTCGTGCTCTAATCCAGAATCCCGAAACCTTTCAGCTTGAGTTACGTAACCGCTTCCAGTGCCTAGAAGATTGCAATGCAGTGGACGATATGAACGACAAGCTCGTGGAAACTGTCCATGCGGTCGGAGCTAAGTTCTGCAAGACCCGCCGCAGAAGAACACAAAAACTCTCCGATCACACTCTTAATCTCATGGCTGTTAGACGGGAGATGAGGCTGCAATCGTCAACAGATTTGACAGCATACAGGCAACTGAACAGACAGATCTCCAAATGCATGCGGCGAGACTTACGCAACTTTAATACTTCTCGTATTAAAGAAGCGATCGAGCGGAACCAGGGCTCCAAAGTCTTTGCCAGAGATCTGTCTGCCAGAAAGAGCCAACTGTCAAAGCTGAAGACTGAGTGTGGCAACATCGTTTCCGGGACACCTGAGATTTTGAGTGAGATTGAGAGGTTCTATGGGCAGCTGTACACATCATCGTTGGAGCCACACGCAAGTGTGAGTAACGATCCAAGAGCAAGTCTTATCCGACACTATTCCGATGATATCCCGGACGTCAGTCTAAGCGAGATTAGAATGGCTCTCCAGCACCTTAAAAACGGCAGGGCCCCAGGAGAGGATGGAATTACAGCGGAGCTTCTGAAAGCGGGTGGAACACCGGTACTTGTAGTCCTTCAGAAGCTCTTCAATTCCGTCCTCCATGGTGGCACTACTCCAGAGGCGTGGAGCAGAAGTGCGGTGGTCTTGTTCTTTAAGAAAGGCGACAACGCTCTCTTAAAGAACTACAGACCGATTTCCCTTCTGAGCCGCGTCTACGTGCTGTTTTCGAGAGTCATTACGAATCGTCTCGCACGCAGACTTGACGACTTCCAGCCTCCCGAACAAGCCGGTTTCCGAAAAGGCTTCAGTACCATAGACCACATACATACCCTGCGGCAGATTGTACAGAAGACTGAAGAGTACAATCTGCCACTTTGCCTGGCGTATGTGGACTATGAGAAAGCCTTTGATTCCGTCGAAATTTGGGCGGTGCTACAGTCCCTTCAGCGGTGCCAAGTTGACTGTCGGTATATCGAAGTGCTGAAGTGTTTGTACAGTAGGGCTACGATGGCTATCCGAGTACAGAACCAGAGCTCGAAACCTATCCAACTGCAGAGAGGTGTAAGACAGGGTGACGTTATATCCCCGAAACTCTTCACCGCTGCATTGGAAGACGTTTTCAAGCTACTGGACTGGAAAGGATACGGTATTGACATCAATGGCGAGTACATCACTCACCTTCGATTTGCCGACGATATAGTCCTTATGGCAGAATCGCTGGAGGACTTAAGCACTATGCTCAATGACCTCAATAGTGCCTCCCAACGGATAGGTCTTAAGATGAACATGGACAAAACAAAGATCATGTTCAATGTCCATGTCACACCTATGCCGGTAGTTGTTGGGAGCACTATGCTCGAAGTTGTTGACGAGTACGTTTACCTGGGACAAATAGTCCGACTAGGTAAGTCCAACTTCGACCGAGAGGTCAATCGACGGATTCAACTCGGCTGGGCAGCGTTCGGGAAATTACGACATATCTTTTCGTCAGGTATACCTCAATCTCTAAAAACTAGATTGTACAACCAGTGCGTGTTGCCAGTGATGACTTATGGATCTGAGACGTGGTCCTTCACTGCTGGCCGTATGAGGACGCTTAAGGTCGCTCAGCGAGCTATGGAGAGGGCTATGCTCGGAGTTTCTCTGCGTGATAGACTCAGAAATGAGGATATCCGCAGTAAAACCAGAGTGACCGACATAGCCCAACGGATTAGTAAGCTGAAGTGGCAATGGGCCGGCCATATAGCTCGAAGAACCGATAACCGATGGGGAAGAAAGGTTCTCGAGTGGCAGCCTCGTACCGGTAGGCGTAGTGTAGGGCGACCCCCCACTAGATGGAGTGACGACCTGGTAAGACATGCAGGAAGTCGATGGATGCAGGTGGCTCAGGACCGTGCTTTGTGGCATTACTTGGGGGAGGCCTATGTTCAGCAGTGGACTTGTGAAAGGCTGTAATGATGATGATGAATGATGACTATGTTAGACGAAAACACGATTCCGCAAAATTTTCTTGATAGAAAAAAATCCAAATTTACCTCCAAACTGAACAATAAACCGCTGGTATTCACAAAATACTTTAAATTAGATAATGAAACTTTGCATACTAACTGAACTAGTTATAAAGCAGGGGGTAGTATAGGCCCTTAATGTGCTGATTTATCATGTTCTCGGCGGTGAAGAACAAATCGTGAGGTTTTTTGTACGTAAGAGTAATTAAAAAATTTAGAAGACGTAAAGTCCGCCAATTTGCGCAGCTGGGCCATGCCCTGCTTAAAACCCTATTAAAATTCGAACCGACTTGTGTCTTGCAGTATGTTTAGGAATGGAATAGAATATAATAACTTTTACATTTATACATTTTTTTTCTGTACGTGTGTTTGCCAGTGAGCTCCTCCTAAGCGGTTGGACAATTTTGATGATTTTTTCTTTCTGTTTGAGTGGATCCTGTGGTCCCTGAATGGTTTATATTCACAATTGGATCCGGTATTTGGCGCTGTTTCGATTCCCAAATATCACTACATCGAAAGAAATGTATACTTTTAACACTGTTGCCCAAAATATATAAATAATTCATTCTGGGAAAATATAAATAATTCGTTCTAGGAAGAACCAACGAGAAACCCAGGGGGGGGGGAATGGTTTACAATATTCTAACACTGTTTAATATACAATTTTATTGTGATTATACTACTGTTAAAGAGTGAAATTATATTCTCGAATTTATTAATCTGACGATGCCCGGCGATGGAAAGCTGTGTCAATTTATGAACCGACACTACCGTTTGCGTCAATCGAATCAATTTCCTGTTTATTTTCCCTCAGTCGCCTCTTACGACGCCCAGCATGTACGGAGCAGTGGATTGTCTTACACCACTAGAGTACGGCATGCTATAAATGTTATAAAAATTTTGACAGCTGTCAAACTTATTGTACCATACATGCCAACAAAAAAATTCTAACGTACAATATTTGATTCTTAAAAAAATCGATATCGATTGTTTAGAGTTGGTAATAATTTACAGTTTGGTTTGAATAGTTCCAAAACAAATTAAAAACGGATAATTTAAAACACAAGATTTATCAGTTTCTTCGTATTTTTTATTACTGGTTATTTCTAGGGGAAAAGTTATAAAAATTTAAGATTGAAACTAGATTAAATATAAATTTATTCAATCACTTTCAATACAACTAGGTGAGCTGTTGTTGTTTATTTATTTTCAATAATGCAGTCAAAATTAATGTCTCTTAAAGTGATCCATAATCAATTTTTTTAAGGTACATAGCGACATATTGAAACGCCGTCAAGTAAAAACGTTGATACTGGTTATTTATTGTATATTTTGCTTTGTTTGAAAGATTCGAATTTAAATTAGTGATAAAAAACTATACATGTTGTAATGAAATATAAATAACTTCATAATTCTTCGTATTTACGTAAAAGGTTATTTTAAATCGTGTGACTACGCTTGTGGGAAGTTATTGCGGAATGATTAATGGGAAATATAACCTCAAATGGCTTAGTAAGATCCTCCGTTATGTCGAAAGTATTGCAGCATTAATTTTGAAATAAATATATGGTAAAGTTGAGGATTAATGTTAAGGACTATGTTAGACGAAAACACGATTCCGTAAAATTTTCTCGATAGAAAAAAATCCAAAGTTACCTCCAAACTGAACAGTAAGCCGCTGTTATTCATAAAATACTTTAAATAAGATCACTAAACTTTACATACTAACTGAACTAACTATAAAGCAGTGCTTATGTTATTTACTTTTTTTTAAATATCATTATTTTCACTGTAAAAAGAAATTACCTAAACTATCGGCGTCTTGAAGCTTGATTCCTGATTCCCGTCGCCCCGTTAGTATCGCTTAGGCTTTTGAAGGGAGAAGTTGTGTCGCTTACGATCGGAATACACATTACGCAACAGGACGACGTAAAATTAAAATGGGAAATAACCGTGATAAAAATAAGAAGTGACTGGGAAACAGGTATAAATATGATAAACCTGATGAAATAAGTATCTAACGACCTATCTACTTACAGTGACAAACATGTCGGTACATAGCATACGACACGCGATACGATACGATATCCCCTTAATGTGAAATGTCAAAAGGTACTTCTTACATTTGGTTTAAGTACGCCAAATAAAGTCAATCTTGTTAGTCTCGAGAATAGATGCAATGTAGGCAGCCTCTATGTGGTGTCTGTGTCTTCCTATTCTACCATCGAATTATCGGCTCGGCGGGTCATCCGTTCGTTCGACTGACATATCAATAATCTAAGTTGGTTCGAATGCGTAATGCATTCGAGCCAACTTAGATTATTGTTATGTCGCGAAGACCAAACAATAATCTGAGCGGCCAAATTTTCTGTGTAATGCATACAGCAATGTTTCACTTCATTAGCCAGCATCTCTCCATCCGATTACAACGCGGGTGTCTTCAAAGCAAGAGTGGCTGGCTTTAGCGGAGCTAAGCCAGTGCTTTTAAAAATCTTTAAATTAAAAAGTAAGCAGATTTTATTTTTAAAGAACATTCCCCGCACACTAGGATATTCTCATGTATCGTTGAAGCCATAACAAGGAACAAAAGTTAAAAAAAATTTTAATCTATGGTAACCGCGGTTAACTATGACATATGGACGTTGAACATCTCAGTCCCGCCCGTGACCATGAGTGCTGTAAAGCGTTCGAAACGTCGGGTATTTAAAAAGTTAAATATACGCGATAAATTCCGTAAAAACTAGTATTATTTCAATGTGTAGTGTTCGCGTAAATATAAGAAATCATTATCGTTGAAGCCGTTAGTATACATAAATTGTACAAGGACATCTAGATCCAGAACGATTACTTGCAGACCAACAAATTCTTGTTCCGGATGAGATTCGAACTCGCCGCCTTCATTGCTAAGTCACTGCCTCACGGAGCCGTCAAAAATCACGACTTATCACCTGGTGCAGTGATAAATAATAAATATGAGGTTACCAAAGAACAGTAATATAATATTATAATAATATATAATAGTAAAATATCCTAAAATCTCGATGCGTGTATTCATAAATCAGCGCTATAACTATGTTCTGTGGGCAACAGGAAGCGTGACTCATGGTGCCATTATAAATCAACCTTTGTAGATGAATGCTACAGTTTATTACATGATTGAACACTCATACACATAAAAATAAACGGTGGTAGAAATGCAGAAGTAATTATAATTTATAACTCAGCCAAGATTAGTAACATAATAAATCTACACACACACATATATATATATATATATATATATATATATATATATATATATATATATATATATATATATATATATATATATATACATGTAGATTACTGTTACAATCGTTCAGTGTTATTATTATACATATAGTATGAAATACATAGTTAAATAAATAAACAGTGAGTTAGCGTGGTGAATGTAGAAAACAAAAGCTCATCTAATAAGCTACGAAGCATTCCATATTACTTACTCCCCTAGGGTGATGCATCTACATTTTGATTCATAATCTGTGTAGACGTGTCAGCATCCATGAAGTTGAACTGTGAGTTCGTTCGTCACCCTTTTGCGTATGTTTTATCAGCGATGAACTCCTAAACTACTGAACTGATTTCAATGAAATTTTGCACGCTGTGTGCAGTTTGGTACAACTGAAGGGATAGGATAGTTTTTAGCTCGATTAGTGACCGTCAATATTTTTTATTGCGAACATAAGGATTTTTATAAGACTAAATGTCGGAAATTGCAGAACAACATTCTACCTAGCCAGCCAGTAAGTATATAAAAAAAATCCGAGAGGATTTAAAAAAATTTCACTTACAAAAAGGGAAAGAGAAAAAAAGCGGGCAATCGATCATTTCAATGAAACACTACTCGTCGACTGTGGGAATATACTGTTTATTTTTAGCAAAAATGTGTACATTTGGATTTCTTTGATGATTAATAGACGTAAACAACCTTTAGAAATTCAAGGGATGCCCCCGGGGGATGCTTCAAACAAAAAATGCCACCCATCGCCACCCTAATTTCGAAGTATTTTACAAAATATAAAAACGTAAGTATTTTATAGTCCTTGTTTTATTTAAAAAAAACCAGTACTCGTATAATGTGTATTTTATACCTATTCCTACAGTCCAAACTAAAACAGATTTTGTATTTTTTCAGAACTTGCAGTGCTATAGCGTTCGTAATATTTTAATGAAAAGTGTTCATGAACAAACGAGAATGTATGCGTAGATGTTGTCCATTGGGTGGCAGGAATTCTTGTTAGCCTAATATTCCACCTAGGTAGGTAGGTAACGCTTGTACTACTGTGTTCCGGTCTGAAGAGTACATAGAGCATTTTTACAGGCTGTGGCGTATTCCATCGTTCTCAGTGATGACAACGCATGTGCCTTACTTTTTCGTAGTTGGCTGCACGTGGCCACTCACCATCACGTGGAATGTGAGTCATTAATTGAGACATATGTCACTCTAATGTTATAAAAAAGATATGAAGTCCGCAGTTTTTGCGGATAACTGAAAGTATACAAAAATATGTGGAAATTGTTTTGTTATTCTAATAAAGCTAAAGAATTGCGCTTATACCATGATCGACACTATAAGCTTATCTCATTGGAGGATCGTAGATAATTGATGGATTCCGTGTTATTGCGTAAGCTGGTTTACGGTGTACTTGACTGTCCTCAAATCCTTCACCTAGTGAATTTCCATACCTTCTATAAGTTTCCACGTATATCTAAATACACACTTTTTAGATCTTTACATTTAGTTAGTAATTTGGTACATTTTTCCTGTGTAAATCGTTTACAGACGCAGTAAAATTTAACTAACAAAGTACTTAGTCCTCGAAAGAATTTAGTCCCCGAAACTTTAAGCGAAAAATTTGGTCCTATTTGTACTACAAAAATGAAAAAAGAAGGATAATAATAAAATTCAAAATATAATAGTCTGATTAATTCCCTTTACTCACAATTTTCGTGAGTAAAAGGGAACGTTCGTTTTTTTGTTATTAGATTAATTGTGTTTTAGTCGTAGACAGAGAAACCTATAGACAAGCTAACGCCTTCTTTCGCATTCGCACACGAAAAAGATAGATTTATACATACGTCTTGCGTAGAAATGAGACAGAGCGGTGTGATTGCTTGTCCCTTTCTCAGTGCCGGTTTTTTTGTTTAGCAAACTACACTTTGGTGCTCTCCTCTCTAGCTAACTCCTTAGATCACTACGAACTGTCAAAGCAGTTCGTAGTGATCTAAGGAGTTTACAAGTTGGTTTAAGTGAGAAAAAAGTGTTTTGTGAGCTTAAGATTGGTGAATCTTGTTCAGTTCAGTTTTTAGAACAATTAAAAATTTCATCTATCTAAATATGTTTAAATTGTATAACCTTTTTTTTTGCGGATGGAAAATCATCTAATGACGCCTTTCGCTCTGGGTGGGAGGTGGCTCTGCGTAAGGGAGTGTCAGACTTTTACTGACTAAAAACCATCCGGGTTCCTTCAGTGCCCTTACGTTCCGGAGCCGCGGTATCTCTTTCGAACAGCCCGCATCCCCAGCAGGCGTCGGCCTCGTCGTACGGTCGGGGTAAATCGTTTACAGACGCAGTAAAATTTAACTAACAAAGTACTTAGTCCTCGAAAGAATTTAGTCCCCGAAACTTTAAGCGAAAAATTTGGTCCTATTTGTACTACAAAAATGAAAAAAGAAGGATAATAATAAAATTCAAAATATAATAGTCTGATTAATTCCCTTTACTCACAATTTTCGTGAGTAAAAGGGAACGTTCGTTTTTTTGTTATTAGATTAATTGTGTTTTAGTCGTAGACAGAGAAACCTATAGACAAGCTAACGCCTTCTTTCGCATTCGCACACGAAAAAGATAGATTTATACATACGTCTTGCGTAGAAATGAGACAGAGCGGTGTGATTGCTTGTCCCTTTCTCAGTGCCGGTTTTTTTGTTTAGCAAACTACACTTTGGTGCTCTCCTCTCTAGCTAACCCCTTCACGCTGCTGACAGCTCTTTGAGGCGCGCGTGGAACAAAACGCGCCGTCGACACGGCCTGTCGTCGTTAGACGGACGGACGGCGAGCTACCCATTGCTCGCCGTCCACAGGTTCGCGCCTACGGTGGCCGGGGGCCACGACGTAGCCCCCGACGCCCGGGGCGTCTCGTCGGGGGAGGAAAGCTGCTGCTCTCTCCTTCTCCCGCTCCGCCACCTCCTTCGCTAGCATCACTGCTTCGCAGAAGGTGGTGACGGCATCCCATTCCGTCTCGCTCCGGACCATGGCTTCGACCAGGGCCGGACGCGAGAGGTCGCCGCCGCCTATCGCCGCTACGAGGACACGGCGGTGCTTCGCCCAAGCAGGGCACATCTCCACGGTGTGTTCCACCGTCTCCTCCGGTCCATTCTCGCAGTGGGAGCACCCGGGCGTTTCCTCCCGCCCGATTCGGTGCAGGAACCTCCCGAACACACCGTGTCCGGTGAGGACCTGCGCCAGGCGGAAGGTGACGATGCCGTGGCGTCTCTCAAGCCACTCCTCAAAGAGGGATCTTATCGCCGCTATAGTGGCGTGCCCAGCACGGGGTTGCGACAGTCGCTCTCTCCATGTCGCCATGAGATCGTGCCTGAAGTCTGTCCGCTGCGCGACAACTTGCCGCGGCAGCGGGGTTTCCCCCCGGCATAGTGCCTCCGCGCGCCATTCGTGCAGGCGCTCGAGGACTATCGCCTCCAGATCCCATGGCGGCAATCCGGCAAGGAGGCTCGCCGCCTCGCGGGAGATCGTGCGGTAGCCGCGAACCATTTTCACGGCAACCACCCTTTGGGGCGCGTTCAGGTGGTGGACGGCAAGCCGCGCCAAGCCACGCACCCACACCGGGGCCCCGTAAAGGGCCATGGACCGCACGATCCCCGTGTAGAGCCTCCGGCAGGAGGCGTTTGGCCCCCCCCCCAGGTTCGGCAGGAGCCGCCTGAAGGCAGCCCCGGTCCGTTCCAGTTTGGGAGCCAAACGTCGGAAGTGCTCAACGAAGTTCCATCGGCCGTCGAGGACGAGTCCTAGGTATTTCAGCGTCGACTCGACGCCGATGGATACCCCTCCTACCATCACTGAGGATCCCGGTGGTGGCCTGTTCCGAGGACCATGGAAGTGCATGGCCTCGGACTTGTGCAGAGCCACCTCGAGACCCAGTTGCCGTTGCAGCAGACAGAGAAACCTTATCTAGTCGGCCAGCCGACCAGATTAGGTTTCTCTGTCTATGGTTTTAGTTGATTACTTCATGTTAAATTTACCCAGCCATGGTTATCTATAATTAAGATAAAGCTTGTTTGCATGTTTCTTGAAAATTAAGTGTTTTTTATTACAAAATAATATCAGACAGTTTGTCTCCCTATTGTATTAAGCCGGATTGCGGCGTTGAGTCAGGGCTCCAGTGTTAATACACAGTACGACCACGAAAATTAGCATTACACACGGGAAGTGGCTAGCGTCGTTTGTGTGTATAGTACGGAGGCCAGGCGACAGCGTATTATATCAGGACAATCAGACAATTTCTTAAATTGCGATCACAGACCACCCGTAGATTGGGTGGTCTGTGAGTGCGATAGAAATGCGTAAAGATAGATTGACGTGGATTTGTATGAGTTAGGCCTGTGAATTTTCTGTTTCTAAATGTTTTTATACTTTATTGTTGAAAATATTATATTGTAAATAAATATTTAAAAAAGGTTCCGCTGGGTTTCTTGCTGGTATCTTCCCAGGACAGAGGTATTTTTTCGAACTAGTGGTGAAGCTCTGATAACTTTCAATAAGTATTCTTATAATCTGTATTGCATAAAAATAATTCTATTCTATTCTAAGGTAATGCTTAAAAAGCTACCTCTCTCTTTTTACTTAATGACAGAAGAAAGAGACACGCAATTTATTTGAGCCATAAGCAATAATTATAAGTGATCCCGTAAATATGTGTATGTCAGAACATTACGGTCAAAATTATTTAAATCAAAGGAATATGCCTAGCCACAACGTTGTGGTATATAAAAGGAAAGTAAATAAAAGATAACCGAAAGTGCTTTCGAATGACTTTGCCACTTTGCCGATAATGCTTGCTTGTGAAGGCTAGTCTGCTCGGGTTCGCTATGCAATGATGAGCTCCAAACTTTCAAGGTCCTTTTTTGAATGCATCATAGAACATGTTTAATCTACTGATTGTTATTGTTTTTCATTCTATATGTAAGTACTATATTGTTATATTAACTTGGTTTAAAGATGGAACAAAAAGATGCTAAATTTATGAATAACTACCTGCAAAGTTTCTTTCACCGTTTCTTCTCAGGTTAAAATAACCTAATTTTCGTAGTAGATTTTTAAAAAAAAACATGATGTTTGTTAAACGAAAATTTATTTACTC
Source organism: Parnassius smintheus behrii (assembly GCA_036936625.1). NCBI lineage: Eukaryota > Metazoa > Arthropoda > Insecta > Lepidoptera > Papilionidae > Parnassius > Parnassius smintheus. The sequence continues at coordinate 6,925,703 of JAUPFT010000004.1, read as the reverse complement.
TTACGTCGAAGAAATAAATATATTAATTTTTTTTAATTTCATTGCAATGCGGCATGGCCAAGAGGAAAAGAATCACGACAAGCAAGGTAATCGATGGAATTACTTTGACATAATGGCCCCGTCTTCGTCCATACGAGAAGCCCGACTTTTGTATAGACTGCAAAACTATACTTAGTACGAAGGTGACGTGATGCATAGCACACATGTGCTGTTTATTACATATTTCTGTTTAAAATATTTCATTTAACACGTATTGATGACAACGCCATCATAGTGTATATATTTTTCTTTTTTGCATAAAAAATTGTATCAGTGTACTAGAAATATATAGTTCTATATTGTGAATATCCACTATTGTGTAGCCGTTTTATTTTAGTTGTTAAGCCTCCCATATAGATTGACTAATAAGGAGCTTTGTCATAGTTACCACTCTTAGTACTGGGGCTTTACAACTGTAGCTTTTTACTCTATTCAATTGTTATCAGGAAGATTCTGCTGTCCATATTTTGTGTTTATAATCATTTTATTATCCCTATACTAATACGGTATATATATGGACTGGAAAGGATACGGTATTAACATCAATGGCGAGTACATCACTCACCTTCGATTTGCCGACGATATAGTCCTTATGGCAGAATCGCTCCCAACGGATAGGTCTTAAGATGAATATGGACAAAACAAAGATTATGTTTAATGTCCATGTCACACCTATGCCGGTAGTTGTTGGAAGCACTATGCTCGAAGTTGTTGACGACTACGTTTACCAACGAGTACGTTTACGTTTTGGGACAAATAGTCCGACTAGGTAAGTGCAACTTCGACCGAGAGGTCAATCGACAGATTTAACTCGGCTGGGCAGCGTTCGGGAAATTACGACACATCTTCTCTTCAGGTATACCTCAATCTCCGAAAACTAGATTGTACAACCAGTGCGTGTTGCTAGTGATGACTTACGGATCTGAGACATGGTACTTCACTGCTGGCGCTCAAGGTCGCTCAGCGAGCTATGGAGAGGGCTATGTTCGGAGTTTCTCTGCGTGATAGACTCAGAAATGAGGATATCCGCAGTAAAACCAGAGTGACTGACATAGCCCTACGGATTAGTAAGCTGAAGTGGCAATGGGCCGGCCATATAGTTCGAAGAACCGATAACCGATGGGAAAGAAAGGTTCTCGAGTAGCAGCCACGTACCGGTAGGCGTAGTGTAGGGCGACCCCCCACTAGATGGAGTGACGACCTGGTAAGACATGCAGGAAGTCGATGGATGCAGGTGGCTCAGGACCGTGATTTGTGGCATTACTTGGGAGATGCCTATGTTCAGCAGTGGACTTGTGAAGGGCTGTAATGATGATATATATATACACCTATCTCGATATTTGTTCATCAATTGCTCATAAAGCGTTAAACTTTGGCGCACATAGAACATACTCGTATCTTAAGACATGTGTTTTGTCCCACAAGTAAATAAAAGTTACCGCGGGAAATTAAAAATTACAACGCTTCTGTTTCCACAAGAGCGGAACAAGAGCGAAGCTGGTTGAAAATAAAGCATATCTTAAAGCGGTAGGATTATAACCGTAGTCTTTACAACTGAGCAGTCATACAACTTGGCTAGTGTGATAAAAACTCAAAGGATATTTTGACCCTTTTGTAAGGGTCAAAATCCTGATATCTGAAATCGATCTACATAGTTATAATAAAGAATTAATATAATCTAATTTGTCTAATATCAAAAAGTCATCTTGGGTTCATTCACACCGTCACGACACGGAAATCTGGTATTTGGACTAAAGAAGGCACTTTTCCCTGCAAAGGAAAAGTCCGATACCGTGAAGTGGCGGTGTAAGGATATCTACTACCCATGTTATACAGTGCTACCACAGATACCGGTCCTTGTCGCAGTTTTAGCCTGCAGCGCAGAGTTTTTGAAGTACAATTTCTAAAATTTATAATTTTGGTAATTTTTTTACAGAATAAGGGTGACAAACGGACACACAGTCTACCTGATGGTAAGTGGATGCTGTGGCCCATAGACATCTACATTTATCCTCGATTAGGAATCAAAACGCAGATGCGTCGTCACTCCTGAGGACTAAGATGAAATCCTCGTTTCCAGTAAAAAAAGTCTCCGGATTTCTACACTTACCATACGAAACACAGTTGTATCAAGCTGCTATTTTATGCTTGTATTCTGTGAGAGCGTGGTCCTTCCCCGGTCGAGCCGACCCATTCGTTCTAAAACCATAATATAGCTGTAGCGTGGCTATATTACGTATAAAAATTTTAATCATCTTAAAAATATAAATATTTAATTTTAACTATCTTCTTGCAAGTAAAGTAATTAATTATATTACTTTTTGACACGTTGTGCTGCATGATTATATTGAAATAAACGCATTTTTTCTGTATTTCTTTCTTTTCTTTTCTTTCATACAGACCCGCGGGTGTAGTAAGATGCAACCGAAGAATATTGAAAGAGTATCACCTGTTTCAATATTACTCTCTCTTCAGCAGCAGCATCTTCTCGATAAAAAACTCGAAAAAATGTAGTCGTCAACCCACCTAACAAGCGTGGCAACTGTGGCGAAATCCCTCTATGAGGGCTTTTTTTGGATGGATGGATGTCTGATGTCCGAACCAGAACCATATTTTGTGGTGCACTTACAGTGCCGTCAATCGGACGCGATTCACGAACGCGCACTATTTTGGTCTACCACGCGCGCTGCATTCCCTCGCCCGACGGACCAAGCCGCGCCGGCTAAATGCAGGAAATTCAATAACGCATTGCTTGTAGGGTATTGTGGGAATACTATAGCAACAAACACAAACAAGCTAGAGAAAGTGTGTAAGTAACAATTATATATTTGATTTCAACTTTTTTTATAGAATAAGCGGAATAAACGAGTACACAATCCACCTGATGGTAAGCGTATGCTGTGGTCCATAGACATCTTAATTTATCCGACGGTTAAGATCCGCCATTGTTCCTAAGGTCAAAGATGGAATGCCTCGTTTCGGGTAAAAAGGGTCTCCAGTTCTTTACATTAACCATAAAGAAACAGAAGCTTTAAGCTGCTATTTTACGCTGCTACGTAATATGTGAGGGCGTCCTTTTTTAGTCAAGCCGACCTATGCGTGTTACAACCATAATGTAACTGCAGCATGGCTTTACCACGTACAAATGTAACACCATAAAACTTAGGATACTTAGGGTTGATTTGATGGCATATGACACTCTCTGGCAGAAAACACGTAATTTCGATATTGACACCACACAAACATTCGTTGTTATAGTCAAAATTAACATGCCGGTTTACAACGGCAGTACTACAAAGTACCGTCCCCGACCCCCTGCATCTATCGAAGTCTTGCATCTCTTACTAGACCGCTCGGATCGCAGATCACATACTGCAACTAATTTTTTTAAAATTTTCGATAGTTTACACTTACGATACTGTACTCTTGAAAACTGATATTCTGCCGCAACGCTGCAGGGCCGCAGTTGCTAATCTCGCAGAGAACAAGTGCATCTGTGGCCTATAAATAACTGTTCCGTGTCTAGACGTTTCTACTCGTATAAGTATTTAAAACGCCCCTACGATACAAAAGTAAAAAAATTGCATATTCCTTCCGCAAAAACTCTACAATCACTGGGTTTTTGCGGAAGGAATATGCAATTTTTTTATCGTGGCAAATATAATGAGGTGTCCAAAAAAATCTAACTTCGAAATATTTCACGAGTATAGCTTTCAAAATATAACTCATCGCTCATATCGGCGATTTCCAATAAATATTAAATAAATAAATATTTTGCCTATTTTCTTTAAATAGAATTAATTTTAAATTTCTTTAAAAATGGAGTATATTCCTTATAAACTTTTTTCCTCATTCTTTTAATTTTCTTCCTTGTGAATTTTTTTATCATTTTTACCATTACAGCCTATTGAAGTCCGATCTTAGGCTTCCCTCATAAATTGTCTCGTAGGGGTAATATTTGCCATAGTTGCCACGCTTACCTGGCGGTTTGGCAGCTTTGGTTTTGACAGCAGTTTTTTCTAAGAAAAACGCTGCTGCCCCATCTCCTGGTATGCTTCTCTCTGTCTACTCTTACGGACGTTTAGTGGTGGATATCGTTAACCATCTGCTTCACTTTTCCCTCGTATTTACATAATTTATCTTTGTATAAATACCTATTTCTACATCCAAAGTTAAGTTTGCATTACAAAATCTGCGAAATTTTAACCTCTTAATTGATATGCGTATCTGAGAGTGTTGACACACAATGTGTGTTTTGGTGTTAAGATCAAATACAAATTGTATTGTTAATATAATAGACTTATTGAAATATAAATAGTAAAATAAATAACCTGTCCATTCATTGTTGATGAATTTTAATTTATATTTATGTTTATATTTTTTAAAACGTTACCACTCAACAGTTGGATTTTCTCCTGTATTTTGGAGGCAGTACATACATAAATTGCACATTGGCAAACATTCAGACCCGAAGTAATTATTTGTAATTAATATTTGTATGGATTACAAATACTTGTTTGTACAGAATTCGAAACTAAGCCATTGCGCCACGTAGTAGTTTAATATAATATTGAACAACAATGTACCAAATGCACAAGGACGTGACGTTGAACGAAAACGGTACCTATCTGCATTCTACTGTTGAATTTGTAAACACAGTAACTGTCGATATATGATTGACTGAGGATATCCGGGCGGCAAGACTTTTGAAGAATATGTTTTTAACGATCTATCGCTATCCTGCTTTGCCCTAACGATCGAAAGAGACAAAAACAGCCGGACTGATTATACCTAAGAAAACTTGAGGAAATCCGAGATAATTTAATCCCAGTTTCCTTCAACTAAACTTAACCGATTTCAATTTTTTTTCCAAGAAAAATAAAAGAAGGAATGTTCGTTAAACTTGTTTACTAGATATTTGATATCGATGGTACGATGGATCGATGATACAGGTAATGTAATTTTAGAAGGTTAGGAAGAAGTCCCAAAAAAATTTAAAAAAAAAACGTTTTATTTATAGAGTAAGGGTGACAAACAAACACACAGTCCACCTGATAGTGAGTGGATGCCGTGGCCCATAGACATCTACATTTATCCTTGATTAAGAATCCTTGCCGTTTGTGTCGATTTACCGTCCTATCGAACTATGAGAGCGACACGTCGGCACTACAACCGTGTCCTGCGCAGATGGTCAGTCTCCGGTGAGGCTGGCCTCCGTGACCGAAATTCAGTAATAGGATAATACTATTATTTTAAATCTGTAAGCGATAAAGTCTTGCGATGGCGTCCGAGAATACCCATCTTGCCCCGTGAGTGTCGTGAGTATAAATATAAGGTATAGCTGAACCCGGCAGTTGTTGTCCAGTCAGTTGATATAATAGGTTGTGTTGAGCAACGTTTTTATTTTAGCGCAAGCAATTTAATTTAGTAATTGACGCGCTTTATTTGAAAAAAAAAAGGAAATATGTAATACCAAAAATTTTAAATTTTATTTGTTTCCAATATCTATTATTTTATTTTAGTTTATAAATATTAGGTATGTAGGAATATATGTATATATATATATATATATATATATATATATATATATATATATATATATATATTCTTCCCGAAACGGGAAAGGTTCATTCCAGCAGTACATTTTTCGAAGCAGGTGTAACTATCGCATTGTCTTTTCCATGAAATAATTTGAAAATGGCTACACAATACACTTATCACGAGTGGTAGTACAATCGGTATCGCGTCACGAATCACGGAAAACCGATGTTATCTTTATTGATATTGATTTCGGCTGTGCAACCTCTTCACGCTAGTATTTTAGATTGTATTAGATTTGAGAAGGAAGATTTTGGTATTCGGTTTTTCGGTTTCGGTTCGACCGGGGAAAAGCCACGCTGTCATAGAATACTAGCGTAAAATAGCAGCTTTATACTTTGAATAAAACTATTATTTACGGATTTTATCGCGTTTAATTACATTAATTTATTTTTATTACTATCCCGACGTTTCGGGTGCTTTACAGCGCCCATGGTCACGGGGGGGGGGGGACTGAGATGTTTGACGTCCCAATGTCTTAGTTAGTTCGGCTACCTTCAGTTTTTTAATATTAATTTTTGGTCCAGCTTTATACTGCTGTGTTTTTATAGTGAGTATAGAGAACCTTTTTACTGGAAACGGGGCATTCCATTTTAGTCCCCAGGGGGACAACGCATTTTGCATTGTGCCTCTTAATAGAGATGTGATGTCGTTGTCTATGGGCCAGAGTATTTACTTACCATCAGGTGGACTGTTTCTTTTTCGCACCCTTATTCTATAAAAAACTACTTACTATCAAGCCATACGAGCAATCTGTAAGTTGGGGCCTCACGAGCAAGAAGACTAATATTTGACACATCCTCTGTAGTTTATTTTTGAAATCACTGTGTACGTACGGAAACAGAACGATGTCTCCTGTAAAAAAAGGATCTAAGTGATACGTTAGAGGTTTCAAAATTTTGATTAGCTAACTGGAGAATCTTTTCTGAGTTAATGCGTTAAATGTACAGTAAAATCTCTTAAAATTTTGTAATCAATTCTTTAGTCAAATGTAAAATTTATTTATTTATTATAATTTTTAAGCCACTAGAAATATTAGAAAAATTGAAAAACTTGTCAAGGAAACTTTATTAAAAAAAAAGCCTTCTTGATTTCTTCTTGATTGATGTGTGGAAATAACTCAAAATGCCCCTGGTTATTTGACTACTGGATATAAATAAATAAATAAATAGATATCGGTAATCTTGATGTTAATGAACATCTGAAATTGGCATTGTTTTACTTTATTATTATTATTATTATTATAGAAGAGGGGGCAAACGAGCTTGCGGCTCACCTGATGGTAACTGAATACAGCCGTCCATGAACAACTACAACACTAGGGGAATTGAAGGTGCGTTGCCGGCCTTTTAGAAAGGAGTAATCTCTTTTCTTTTATTGAAAGTATAAGTTTAAGTGCAATTGTTTCAAACATTTTGAAAAAGTCCCCACTTTTTCTTGCCGGTTCTTCTCTGAGGGGCTATTGTTTGGCGCACCGGGTTAGGTTTTGTCATTAATAAGAACTTCAAAAAGTTTTCATTTTAACTTCACAATGAAAACCCTTAAGACTTATTGTTCCGGTATGATTATGGTTTGTTAGAACTTTTTTCCCCTTGGTATTTGGTCTTTTCATATTATATATTAATTTTCGTATTTAATAATACTTTGGAATGACGATGGGATACTTCATCGGATGCTGCCTATAAGGTTCGAATCAAGAATTTTTCTCAAGAGGTTTAAATTAGTTTCTCATTAAAATTTTACTTTTATCTTTTAAGGACATTCTTAAAATTAAAAATTGTTTTGCAATTAGTGGACGCAAGTAAAAAATGTCTTTTATAGCCTAGGGGCCTAAAACATTAGGCTCACCTGATGTAAAGTGTCCACCGCCGTTCAACACTAATTGCAGGAATTGCAGGTGCATTGCCAACCATTTAAAAAGGAGTAAGCTGATTTCTTAAAGATCTCTAAGTCATATCGGTCCGGAAAAATCACCGGTGGTAAACAATTTCAAAAAGAAGTCGTGCGAGGAAGAAACTCCTAGTAAATCGCATAGTGCTAGCCTGCCAAGTAGATGGTATCGGTAATTTTCTTGTTTTATTAGCATTTATTGCTTCTACATCTTATGTAAAATATCAGTACCATAGGCTTCTACTCCGTTCACATGTTACACTTTAGTTTTTCAAGACGGTACAAAAAGTTATCGAGTATATATAATCAAAATGGAAATAGATTTTTTTTAAATTTAATATCGATTATAAATAATATGTATTTATTGAAAGCCACTCTTAACTGCGATAAAACTGTAAAAATTGTTTTTTTATTCAAATTTTGTTCGTGTAAATTATAAAAGAACTCATCATTATAATATAAATATTTAAAGAGTCAGTTACGTAATGGTTAAAGAAACTGACTGCAAAACTCGTGTATTCTAATTCGATGTAAATGTTTACTGTAACAATTTTTTTAATGAAGTAGAAGGGACATGACTAGCGAACAGTGAAGACGCATTTGTTTCACTACTAAACATGATATTTCCAGATTACGGCGACCTATAACAAGATAACAAGCTCATAAATCAACAGTTTATGTACGAGCGGACTTAACGAAACGAGTAATGAGTACTCTGCCCCACGATTTACGCAGTTTTTGCGTAACTGTTACACATTACGTATTAATGATTTACAGTTAAAATGGGGCAAAGATTTGCGTTGAGCTATGAGTTCTAACGACCGTAATGAGTTCTTTTTAAACAGTGTTTATGACAGACTATAAAAAGGAGGAGGATTTCACTTCAAGTGTTCGTTTTTTTTAACTTCCTGCTAAGAAAATCGAAAATTTTCAAAAATGGGGAAGTTATTGGTTTTACCAAGATTTTCGAAAATCGATTTTTCATCAAATCTCGACGTTTTGAGATCCCAGGAAGTTATTCTGACTAATTTCACGTGGATGTCCGTACGGATGTATGTATGTATGTGTGTGTGTAAGTATGTAAACCTTTTATAACTTTTGAACGTCTTGATCGATTGAGATGCGGTTTGCGGCGTTCTAAACATCTCAATGTGGAATAGATTTGGTGGATTTTTAAATTTTGTGGTTTTGGTATATTTTTGAAAAACTGTTTTTTTGGAATAACTTTTAAACGGGTAATTACGTCGAATGCCGTTTGGAAAATAAACATCGGTTCATTCGTTCGTGAAATATCGGAGGAGAAAGAATTTGAAAAAAAAAAAAAACGTTTTTTTAACATAATTTCGAAATTTCGCAACATAATTTGGTGAAATTTGGAGCGCTTTGCATTTCAAATTAGCCGGAAGTTCCAGGGATGGCCTGCTGGGTCAACCAATTTTTTGTATATATTATACTCGATATTTTCGTCAATATATGGACTAATTTTAATTATTCTTTTTATATTTCAGGGGTGGTCTCATATAAATTTGGAGAAAATATCCCACCGCCTGAAGGTGGAAAAATAGGGGATGTAGTTGAATTAAAGTTTTTATTGTAACTATCGTCAGTAAGCAGAAATGGCAATGAGCCGGTCATTTAGCTATATGCGACTTTGAATCGGTAACCGAAGTGTAGTGCGGCCCTGACTGACCTGATGAAACATGCAGGAAAATCGATGGATGCAGGTGGCTCATGATCTTTCTTTGTGACAATCTAGTATAGAGGAGGCCTATGTTCAGTAGTGGATGAGTGGAAACTAAGTGAAACTTATAAAATTAAGGTATTTTGACGGTTTGGTAGTGGCTGCGTATAGCTGCGATACTGCGGCATGCGGTTTCGAATCCGGTACGGAGTATTATGGTCTTGAAAGAACTGTTCTGACTCTGGATGTTTGTCCATGTGCAATTTATGTATGTAAAACAAGACACAGACAGAAACAAAAACAAGGACAAAGTAATATTTATTTGCGAAAACGTGTGTTTGCACTGCTGCACATAGACCTCCCCCATAAATTGTCCATAGGGAGAGTTTTACCTCAGCTACTAGTTTGGCAACCGCATTTTTTATATTTAATTTGAATTGTTATCAAGAAGGTGCTGCTGCTGACTCCGCTTTCAGTTTCTCTCTATCACCTCCTACGACATGGGATGATGTGGGTAGTGGATATGGATGATGGTAGTGGATATTTTTATACGACCAGTACACGATAACTCATTAGTAGAAAATGAAATTATTCTCCCCCCCACCACACTTCACAATCGTGATACGAAGCTAGCTCGTAAAGCGCGGAATTCTCAAAATAATCAAACCGTAACATATGTATTTACGAGTTACGAGGCATTGTTCCTTGTTACCAATACGCGTGCTTCGCTCTCGGTTGCTAATAGTAGTTACGTCTATTAATGAAATGAAATAAAATACACACAATATATTTATCTTCTTGACAGAAACAAGTGTGTTTTCAACCGACCTAAAAAAGGAGGAGATTCTTCTTATCTTATCTTTTCTTTTCTTTTCTTATGATCTTATTTCGACTGTTTTTTTGAAGTAAAACTTCTTTACGCACGCTTGACTTGGGGAGTAAGCTGGTGAGCGCGTGACGAAAGTGTTACGAAAAGTCTGATCGGGTGAGACAAACGGGAGTAGAGTGAGGGATATAAGCAGGAGAGAGCAGTGCGCGCGCATATTTTCTTTCTCTCTTTCTCTCATAGCCAGTTATTTTTCGTAATTTTATTTAGATTTTAACAATTTTATGAATTAATATTTTGTTCAATACATTAAAAGTGAATAATAAAATTGTAAATTCATGTTTTGTGAATAACAAATTATGGAAGGAAGCCGATAATAAATTTGTAGAAAATTAATATATGTACAAATTTGATTATACATACATACATACATACATAAACACTCACGCCTGTCACCCAGAGGGGTAGGCAGAGACTACGGACTTCCATTTGACACGATCCTGACATACCTCTTTCGCCTCCTTTACATCCATATATCTACGCATACATGCTCGTCGGTTAAGGGTACTTTTAACGTGGCCCGTTTTCAAAATATCGCCAATTTGGTCGATAAACTTTTTTCTAGGGCGTCCCTTCCCGACTCTGCCGTTCATGTCTGCTATATAAATTTGCTTTGTCACTCTTTTCTCAATTTGAATATATTTTTTATAATTATAATTATATTATATTTTTATATTATTTATATTATATATTATATTTTTATAACAATAATTTATAATTTACAAATTTATGATAAATTAATACATGTATAAATTAGGGATGGGCCGAATATGGATTTCACCGAATACGAATATTCGGCCGAACATTCGGTAAAATTTTTACCGAACCGAATATTCCGCCGAACGTTATTCGGCAGGATTACTTCGGTACCTAACCAATTTATGTCAAAACTTGTTACCGTAAAGCGCGCGGGATTAGCGCCGGATCCTGCCCCTTGCTCCCCTGCCACACCTGACATGTTATTGCATCATCTAGTACTGAGCATGTTGCCGGCACGTGCTTATGTTTAGACTATTTACGTGAGAAAAAAGTATTCTTAGTGAAAATTGATAAGTATGTGATGAAAAAACTGACGACTGTAATGTAATGTTTCTTTGTTTGATTTCAAACAAAATTTTATCAAGCTTTCTATTTGCTATAATTTGAAATAAATCTACAGTGCCTCCAAAACATATCGTTATACAAGTAGATTTAAGCCATAAATAAATATATTTTCAACAGTAAAATTCTGAAAGACACGGCATTACTCAATTGGTACATTTCCATACAGTGGATACTTTGAATTTATCGAATACGAATATTCGGTAAACGTGCCGAATATATATATATATATATATATATATATATATATATATATATATCTACGATTTTTTTTTCTTTGAAAGTTGGTGTTCCTCGTATGATCCCATATAAATTTGATCAAGATTAGTATATTATAGTGCGTATTTAATTCACTCCGAATACATTGACAATTTTAATTATATTGAAGTCGGTTGTACAAATTTTTTTGCTTTTCCACCTTATTAAAATCAACCGTTTCGAAACTCCTTTAACCGAAGATTACGTAACATCCCGTAGAAAAAGTAACATAATAATCCATAGAAAAAATAACATGCCATCCCATAGAAAAAGTAACATAACATACCGTAAGTTATTGTATGGTATATGCAGCGTGGCAACTATTACAAATATGAGGCAAACTATGAGAGAAGCCTGTCTTTGGCAGTAAACTTTGATAGGTTTTAATGGGGAATGATACATTATCAGTGCCCACTGTTGGACAATGGGATCGTTGTAGAGAGAGTTTTCCATAATCGAGATACACACTATGCTAATACACTTTATGCTAATACAGCTTACAAAAATTTATGGACAATAAAGATTAAATGATATAATGTTATGTTTAGTGGTTAAATTATTTATTTAATTGATTGAAAAATACTTATATTAAATTTTATAACAAAATTGTAATGAAAAATTTAAATCCATTTGTAGATTATTATTAGCTAGTATTAAACTAACGTAGTAATAATTTAACATAAATATTATGTTGAATGAATCTATATATTTATTAACTTCATAAATATTGTTTATATATATTTTATTGGGATCGACAAATCAAATAAACCATATTGTGTTGATCTGTAAGTAAAGATTTTTTATTTCTATACTTTTATGTGCTATTACCAAAAATTTTTACTGTTAAATAATGAAACGACATTTAGAAATTGTTCCTTTATATGCGCAAAGTAACTATATAAAGGTATTAGAGAATTTATTACATATTATGTTATTACTCTGAGTTAATGTAATATCTATTCCCTTTGAACTAAAAACATAAAATATAATTTTATTATTTAGGTTATCATAGAAATACAATTTGTCACCAACGATTATTTTTCTTGCTTTTTATTATTTTATACAGTGCGCAAAGGCTCGCAAAATAAAAAATGAAAACAATACATTTTGTTTTATATTAATGTTTTTTTTTTAAATAAAATAAGGGTGACAAACGAGCACACAGTCCTTGATGGTAAGTGGATGCTGTAGCCCATAGACATCTACATTTGTCTTCACTTAATAATCAAAATGCAGATGCATTGCCAGCCCTGAGGACTAAGATGGAATACCTCGTTTCCAGTAAAAAGGGTCTCCGGTTCTCTACACTCATCATACCAAACTCAGCAGTTTTAAGATACTATTTTACGCTGGTATTTTGTGAGAGCGTCGTCCCGGTCGAGCCGACCCATTCGTGCTGCAACCACAATATAGCTGCAGCACGGCTCTGCCACGTAAAGATATACGTCTACCACGTAATATATTTATGAAATAGGTACACTATATAAGACAAACGCACGTAAAATATTCTGAGATATTATATAATTTTATCTGTAATAATGCAATAAATATTTTTGATTTAATTTGCTTTGATATTGTTTCCTACCTCCGGTCTATTTTACGCTTGCAAAGGGAATGATTATATCGCCTTCTATATAACGGCATGAGAGCATTTTAACGTTTTATATAGTAACCTCGATCAAAATTAAGTATATAATTATTAGAATATCCGAGTTTAACATTCGCCTCGATCGTCAAACCAATGATTACACAAAGGAGCCAGGAATTTAATACAATAAATCAAAAACTCTTTTCTAACAATTCTAAAAGGAAACATCATTTTCTAAAGGCGTTAGCGTTGTGTGTTTATGGTAAAGTGCTTAAGTTAACGACAAACCATTACCGATATGACGATAAGTAAAATATATTTGAAATAATTAACGCTGTGATTTGCCGACCGAATATTTTCTTTTATGTATCCAGTCATTACTGCCTATAATGTCCACTGCTTAACGTGGGCCCCACCCATAGAGTACCTTGTATGGATTTAGCCATAGGTGTAATGCTTGGCACGTGGGTTGTGGATTGTTGTGGATTTTTATTATTTTGAGTTATTATCAGGAAGATGCTGCTGCCCATCTCCTGTTACAGTTTTACTCTGTCCTCTCTTTCCACTCACTCACGGGACGATACGGGGAGGTGGACACTCTTACACCACCACTTCTTTTTATTGAAAGGGTTTTTTGCATTCCGTATGTAGCAAAACAATTCATGGTGTAGAACCATAGTAAAAACAGAATAGTAGGATTACTCCCGCGCTACACGAGACTTAAGTACCTACTGTTGCAGGGTTGTCATTGTCTTTTTGTTTAACAGCTAAGTCTTATTTAGTTTTATAAGTAGTTGTAATATTTACAAACATAATACATACGGAGGCGTGCCTATGCATCATATTTGTTAATCTTTTCTTTAGTTTTCTTTCAAAGAATCAATATTTGGCAAATAAAATCTAGCGTTACATTACAACAAATGACAAATAATAAAATACGAGTAAATTAACACTGAGCATATAATTTCAGCTCAGATTTAATGTTCAAAATTAATTTGATGTGATTCCGTACTGACACGTGTCAGGCACGCATACATATTGACCATGTTCGGTACATTTCTTAGAAGATAGCCTACTATTCTGCTTTTACTACGGTAGAACGAAACGTTTCTTAACTACAGTAATCGCGCATGAGGCAGTGAAATATGTAGGTCAGTGTATTTGTAGGCGCAGCAGTTAATTACGCTATTTAGTTTTTACTGGGCGTCTCGTGTTACCGAGTGCTTTGCCATGGTCTGTCATTTATTATGTTCAGAATTGTGCAGTTGTGATTTTATTTGAAATAATAATATGATAATTTGTATACGATACGTGGTAGAACCACACACAGCCATACTATGGCTGTAGCACGAATAGTTCGGTTCTACCGGGGTAATATCGGCTTGGTATGGTGAGTATAGAGAACCGGAGATTCATCTTAGTCTTCAGGGGTGACAAATCATTTACATTTTGATACTTTATCGAGGACAAACGTAGATGTCTACGAGCCACAGCATCTACTTACCATCAGGTGGACTGTGTGCTCCTTTGTCACCTTTATTTTATTAAAAAAAACATTATACCGTGTAAGTGGATGTTGTAAAGGTTATACTTTAAAATTCCAAAAAACCATATGGCCTCCCATAATGTTCTAGTACGAGTATCTTTCCGGTCCGATGTTCTATACATCCGTTAACTACATCAAAAGCTTTCTACTAAACGTAACTCTCCTCATATATGGCGCCTTAGCCTTTATTCGCCATAGTTGCCATGCTTTACAGGCGGGTTGGGAAACACTGCTTGGAAGACACTGCTGTCCTTCTCCCGGGTTATTTCCCTCTGTCACTTCTTATGACACCTAGATGTAACACAGTTCCATAACAGTTTCGATTATGTCAAATCTTTAATTAAAGAAGCCAGTGTCCATCTGCGGACAGTTACGAACTACAAAAAGAAGAAGAAGTGATTGGTCAAGCTAGATGACAAAATGAATATATACACAATTTTATATACGTGGTAGAGCCATGCTGCAGCTATATTATGGTATATAGCACGAGTGGGTCGGCTCGACTGGGGAAGGACCACGCTCTCACTGAATACCAGTGTAAAATAGCAGCTTAATACGTGTTTCGTTTGGTGAATGTAAAGATCCGGAAACACATTTTTACCGTAAACGATGCATTCCATCTAAGTCCTCAGGGGTGACAACGTGTCTGCGTTTGGATTCTTAATCGAGGATAAAAATGTAGATGTCTATAGACCACAGCATCCACTTACAATCAGATGGAGTGTGAGATCGTTTGTCACTCTTATTCTACAAAAAAAAAAAAACAATGATTTATTATGTTTACGCTAACACTGCACATTTAAATGAATCTAAAATTTTACGGGTTTTGTCGCGTATAATAATACACCCATGGTCTCATGTACTTGGTACTTTACAGTCCCCCCGTGATAATGGGCGCTGTGAAGTACTCAAAAAGACGGAAATATAAAATAAGTTCATATATAATTTATACCTATGCGAAAAATCCGCATAGTTTTAGTTTTATTTAAATATATCCTTACAGTCTAAACGACTAGTATTTAATGGGTCGATAACACTGGAATTTATCCCCAGCCTTTTACCAGGGAATACACACTAACACATTTTTAGGGTTATTCCATTTATCCACTCTAAGATATCCACCGTAATGTGTTCGTTTATTCACCCCAGAAGGGGTGGATAATCGGAATTCACTTTTTGATTGTTGTTCCGCCTTTCCACCCCAAGTAAAGTTCAACAGAAAATATATTCATACTTTAACATATTACTGATTAATTTTTAATAACCAAAAACTTAAACAAAATCACATCACGTATTGCATTTAAATTATACTAAACTTCCTTGCTTTAAATAATAACAACTTTGATGATTGTGGATTTCCTGCGGAGGATAAACGGAACAACCCCATTGTTAGCTTATACTATTCACATTTTTTATAAAACTGTTGACAAACTAATTACAGCCCTGAGATGAAATGCTTTGCAGCCTGTGCTTTTCTACACAGCGTAAGCCGGTAGACAGCAGTGAACGCAGAATAAGTAAGATGGTAGATATCAGATGAACTAATATACATTTAAATAATATACACATTAAAATTAAAATAATGTACACATTAAAATAATATGTACCGCCACAGTTTAAAGATAGGTACTACGTACTACAAGATACGATAATAGTTAGTTATTTGCAACACGTGTTAGGTTAAATATTACTTTAATGTTTATACAGGGAAATTCGTGTTTCAATCTTGGAATAAAACGTTTAAATTCAAACAGGCGACTAAAAAGTTATACCGGTGTTATAAAATCCAATTCGTACCTTCATTAAGCACGAAATAAATTACTTTTGCTGTAATTTATTTCGAAACTAAATACAATATACTGAAATATTGTTTCAATCATTTCCCGCAAATTACTTGCAAATAGCGGCTCTATTTACGACGGAATCGGTTTGTTTTCGTTACATTTCTCGACGTTTTGATGGCCGCGTTAAGAAAATTTAATAAATTAGTGTATATGAAAAGCATTATGAAGATCAATGGCTCGCGGAAACGCAACTTTTTATTTATCTGCTGCTAGTTAATTGATTTAAACGTTAATTTCTTTCTTAATAAATTCAAATGTTTTATTCTATATTTATATTTTTTAAACGATAACCCCAACATTAGGATTTTCTTCCGTATCTTCAGTATAAGCTATTCTATTACCCAATTTATTTAATCACTGTTGGTATTATTACCGCATCAAAGTATGTTATCATTACCTTGATGCGATAATGAAATATATATAACTTATTAAAGTATAAAATCTATTTAAAACGTATTATAGGCGTTACTAGTGCCAACTTCCAGGTCCATTATGAAATCATCTACATGGTGTCATTTGTAGGCATAGTCACTGAAGTTAAATAAGTATATGGTTTCAGGTCAATCGGATGTCAGTATGTTCTTAAAAATGATTACAAATTTGAACGAGAAATACGTACAACAAATAGGCAAGTTAACTAAAATCTTATAAACAAAATATCTATATTTTTATTGAGGAGGTATTCAATTCGACTGTATATTGTTTGTTGTATCTGTATATGTGTGTTACCTCATAATTTTTCTTTGGGTGAACTGATTTTGAAGATTGTTTTACTATCTGAAAGATGGTGCTTCTTGTGTGGCACCTTCCGCACCCTGTCATTAGGCAACCGTCGTTACTTTATATTATATACTTTGGATAGTAAATATATTCGTAACACACCATATAGCGGCGCAAGAGAATTCACTACCATATCATTCCGTAGGTGTCCTAGGAGCTGCAAAGGGAAATGTAGCAAGAGACGGGCAGCAGCATCTTGCTAAAATAATTAAAAATATTAAAAAATAGCGGCAGCCACTCCACCTACCAAACATGGCAACTATGGGAAATATGACGCAATCTACGGGGGAAGCCTACGCTCAGCAGTGGACTTTGATGCTGTAGATGTAACGCTGATGTTGCGACTGTAAAGATGATGACGATGAAGAGTCACAGAACAGAGAATCCATCACTCATCATCATTGTCAATAGTCTTTCACAAGTCCACTACTGACCATAGGCCTCTCCCAAGGACGCACAACACGCGGTCTTGAACCACATGCATTCATCGACTTTCTGCATCTATTACTAGGTCGTCTTTCTTCCGGTACCTAAGTTTCTTCCCCATCGTTTCACTACGCAATATCTTTCAGATAATACCTCTCTTCACATTTAACTCTCAAAGCTGACGAAACTTCGGCTATTTCGTTAAACCGGGTATTTACAATTGTAAAAACGAAGTTTCAAAGATGGCCCGCAGCCATCTAACTCAATGAAATCTATTGTTTTATTGTTGGCAAACGACAGTACTGGCAGATCAAATGGACATAAATACAAAATTTATGGCTCCCGTTTCCTCTCCAATGAAGTTAATCTGCCGTTTAGAAAACAGCAAAAGAACACCGAACCGGACAAAACTTTACTGTGTTTGTGTTTAAGCTTGTGTGAACGTTTTATTAGTTCGGTTTATGGGAAACTGATACAAAGCAAAGTAATTAAGTAAAAAAAAAAAACTTGTAGTGGCAGTGTAAGAATATCCACTAGTCCAAATCGTCCAGTGGGTGACGTAAGAGGCGACAGAGGGTAACGAACCTGGAGCTGGGCAGCAGCATCTTCGTAATAACAACAACTGCGGTCGCCAACCCACCTACAATGCATGGCAATAATGGCGAATGTGGGGGATATAATGTTTATCTATAAGGCGCTTTATAAAGAGGCCCATGTTCAGAAGTGGTATTTGAATAGGCTGGAACGGTGAAGTATGCATTTCTTAACCTGCGTTTTTGCCTTAAGGGATTCCATTTCTTGATTCAAATCTCAGTCGAAGTCACACGACAATATTATTTTTTACTCATCATATCTTGGCAGAGCAACTGGTCTCAATTAAAAATAAGTTACGTGGTACCCAGGACACAGGACTCCTTTCATTTTTAAAAGTGGTTAGACTTTCGAAGTATTTTTTTCATGCAGGTTTTGGTCACGATGTTTGCCTTAACTGTCGCGGATGTGGTTAAGCTCGGCGAGAGGTATGGTAGTGTAGAAATGCAAATCACAACGGTAATTTGTAAAAGTTCGCTAGATTTTTATTGTGATTCATAATTCTTGTATATTACGAAACTGCTTCATTGATCTAGTGTTCGTAAGCTCGACTGCTGATTATAAAGTTCCGGTTCCAGTTCGGGATCGAGCACAATCAGCTCTTTCCGTAAGGAATTGTAAGGAATTTGCCCGGAGTCAGGAATTTCTCGGCATTTACCCCCGTGCCTCGGAAAGCACGTATAGCCGCTGATTCTGCTCTAATCTATCTCCGGTCGCGTCAGATTACTTTCCCATCGAAATATGGGAGTGAGGGAATAGAGAGTGAACCCGTTCTTGCGCATACACTTGGGCACTATAATCCTGTCCTGCGCCGATGGCTAGTGTCCGTTGAGACTGTCCGCCGTGACTGAAATCGGTCTGCAGGACATTTTTATTATAATGAAAGTGAATTAAATTGGATACTAAATGAAAAGTAGGGCGTGTTATGGTATAATGTGTCCCGGTTACTCGTGTACTAAGATGGTGACTACCGAGGGGCAATCGGCAGTTGGCCGGTATACGTGGCAGATCCATGCTGCAGTTATATCAGTAGTATAGTTGCAGCACGAATGCACCTGCAATTCTCCTGGTGTTGCGGTTGATCATGGGCGGCGGTAGTCACTTAACATCAGGTGCGCCGCATGCTCGTTTGCCCCCTCTTCTTTAAAAAAAGAATAGTCCTCACGGGTGACAACGCATCTGCCTATTGATTTGTAATCGAGGATAGATGTAGATGTCTATGGGCCACAGCTAACCACTTAACGTCAGGTGGACTGTGTGCTTGTTTGTCACCCTATCCAATAAAAAATAACCTTAATGTTGCCCCGACCCCGAAGGTATCAGGTAAAGAGTGCAGATAATACTTATTGAAAGTCCGTTCCGTTACAGCCTATTAAAGTTTTCTGCTGAACATAGCCCCACCCCTTCCCATAAATCGCTTCATAGAAGGGATATTTGCGGTCGTTGTCACGCTTGGCAGGTGGGTTGGCAACCTCACTTTTTTTATTTTAGTCGATATGCTGCTGTACATCTACTGATTTTTGTTTCACTATGTCACCTCTTACGACGCCCACGGGATGATATGGAATAGTGGATATTCTTACACCGCCACTACATAGTAAATTTTTGAAAGTCATTTTAAGTTTAATATACCATATACACTCTTAATGATATAATAGCAATACAATAGATAGCGGCAGCGACTCTCGATGTTTGCGCTCAACGCCGGCACGCGCAACGCGTTTATTATCGCATCGGTGCCCAACGTTTTATCTGTACGATTTCAAACGACCCGCGGCACAATAAAGCTTGAATAAATAAAGGAATTCTATGCCAATGCCGCAATGTAGTGATCGAAGTCGAATCACTACGAAACTGCTTTCAATGGCGAATCAACAAACAATCGCCTGGTGACGGCTGGAGGTCGATTTAAATTTAGGTTTTGTTTTCACTGGCCGCTTCCTCTTATTAATCCGGTTTTAGTTTTTTGATCTGACAGTAAGCGAAGGTTTAATAATAGAGGATTTGATATACATATTTTTGTTCATCTATGTATTCTATTAACCACGAAATAACAGCTTAATACTGCTGTGTTTCGTATAGTGATTATAAAGATCCAGAGATATTTTTACTGGAAATGAGTGACTCTTCAGAAGCGCATTTGCATTTTGATTTTAATCGAGGATTTATGTAGCTATGGCCACAGTATCTACCTACCATCAGGTGGACTGCATACGCGTTTGTGACCCTTATTCTGAATAATACAAAATTTACTGATTATCACACGGTATCACAGCAGTCATAATCGCAGCGTTATTTCTAGACTGGTGACAATTGAAATTATCACTAGGCATTAGGAAGGATCTATACGTCCGACAGAAAAAAAATGGCAGAAAATTTAAAAAAAAACTACAACTACACACATCAACAGAATCTATGGATATTTTATATTTCATCAAATATCTAAAAATATAAGAAGAATTTTCTGATATAGTAAATGCAAGAATGATAGCTTATTTTAAGGTGTTTAACAAAAAATAAAAAAAACTTTTGTATTTTTTGTTCTAAATAAAAATGTAAATTATTTTAATTGCCGTTAAATATTAGTATAACATAAAAAGTTAATTTTTTTCTTATAAAACTCTTAATTTTAATTAAAATTAAAAAATCTTATAAAATCTAATTATCAATAATCAGTGTTGTCACATCTTACATTAATTACACATCGACATCTATTGTTCATACTTTTACAATTAAATTGACAATGTCTTGCTACGGTATGAAGTCCCATGTTCTTTACAAGTGTTCGTAAAGCTTTTGTTACGACGTCAAATTTGGCGGGAAATCTCTCAAAGCTTCTCGTTGCAACATTTCCTAGGCATTGTCGATATGATTTAAGTCGGGCGATTGTGCAGGCCAATCCAAAACCTGAATATCTTGGTCTCGGAGAGCGACCGACACCAATCGCGCCGGAAAGGAGCATTATCGTGCATGAGTAGACATTCCTGGCCCGTTTGGATTCTGTATGGGAGTATGGGACAATAACGGGCTCTTTTACTTCCTCGTTGTATTTTTGTGCAGTCATGCTGTCTTGGATCCAAACAAGCTGTATTCGTCCACCAAGACGAATTTCTGACCACTACATGACTCTTCTGCCTTGGTATGAGTGAACCTCCTGAGGGTGCCATCGACGGCTAACTCTTCCTGGAGTTCTACAAACGCGTGTTCTTCGTGAGTCCGGATAAAACCCAAATCGGGACTCTTCGGTGTACAGCACCAAGTACCATTGTTCGTCACTTACTAGTAAATGCTCCCGAGCCCACGGAAGCCACTGTGTCGTAATGCTAGGACACATAGCGGTTTTCGAGCATGAAGACCAATTTTATGCAACCTCCTTCGCACGGTTTGGTCGCTTACCAGCAGCTGGTGATCCTCCTGGGGCCTTTGTAGTAGTTGCATCGCTGTGATATTAAATTATCTTCTGGCGGTCATTTGATCATGTCTCTGCGTAGTTACACGATATCTACCCGTGTGCCGTTCAGCCATATCTCTAGCCCCAGTACTACCATAATGTAACCACAACCTTGATATCATGTTTTAGCTGGTGGGTAGGGATTTATTAACGACGCGTTGAATAGCACAATTTTCTAAAATGCCCACGGCTCGTAACATTTCATCTCGACTCAAATGACGACGTGACATGACTCGTAAAGCTCCCACGACACGTTAATTTAAAAAAGAAAAACAATCTGGATTAGAATTTTTTTCTTTTAATTAATTAATATAAGAAGAACAATTTTAATTTTCCTTGTCGTAACGAATTACTAACAATTTTGCCACTATATTTTGTTTTGTCTTGTTTTTTTTTTAATTTACATTTTTAAATGCTAAAAATAGAATAAAAGAGATTTCAATCTGTATATAAACTTATTATGGAAACTAAAAATATTTTAAACTATAAAGTTGTAAATAATTTAGGATTAAGGTATCCCTAGATTCTGTTGATGTGTTTATTAGATACAAGCCGATAAGAAATAAAAAAAAACGTAGAGAAGAAAAACATTGTCCATGGTACATGGGCACAGAGTTCGAAAACCGATGCCATCAAAAATGAGAAAAATGATCAAGTGGATAAATAATTAATATAGAAGGCTGTCCCGTGAGTGTACCCGTGTTTCCACCGATTTGTTTCGATTCAACGACGCGAGATCATTAATCACGCGTTTTGAAAGTGCACAGGAAATTATCAGTTTAATATTTCAAATGTTTCACAATGTTTGATCACGTCGTGTTGAAATCATAATTATAGATACAGCTTACAAATTATTTATCCATTGATAATAACTCAGTTTGTCAAACGTTACGGTGTTCAAAATAAAATTTGCAACTATTTACTCGTAGTTCCGTCAAGATTTAACGACCGTACGAAGAGCGCCATCGACCTAAGAATGTTATAGTTTTCGTGTAAAAAATATTGACTTCTTTTTTGACTGTCTTAAATTAAATTAATTGGAAGCCCACGCTGGTTAAATTCATTTAATTTCATTCATTTCGTTCGTAGTGGTGGCAGTGAATCCACTACCCTGTATCCTTCCGTGGATGCCATAAAGGGCGACAGAGTGAAACTGAAATAGGTGGACAGCAGCATGTTCCTGATTACATCCCAATAATAATAATAATAATAAACTGCAGTTGTTAAGCATTGGCAACAAAGCCCCTAATATCACCCGCCATGTGATACTAGGCTTTGTTGCTACGCATAGAAAACATGTTCATTACGTTCATTTGATGGACTGTACGAGTATAATGAATTAATAAATAATGTAAACTTGGATATAACTTTTATAAAAGTTATATAATTGTTTCTAAAGATCATTTTATAATTTACATTGTATTCTTTTTTATTTGAAAATGTATCTAAGTATCGTAGTAATGTGTCTGTCAGTCGACATTGGCAGAGCGTCGCAATCGGTACGTTAAATGCATAGAAATGTTTCTGTGTTCAACAAGTATCGACTTTTTACTGGCGGCGTTCGATTCCCAAAGGGCATCGTAAGAAAATAACTCGATGACGAGGGATTAAGCTCTAGTTATATGTACAATGTACATAAAGGAAATAAGAAGCGAATAGGTTATTAGTCGTGGTTGCCTTTATTTAAACCGACACTTAGTGTTACCGATTATGACTGCAAATTCATTTTTGAACTTTTGCTATATTTGTAGTCAAGCTATAATACTATATTCCATATAACATGAGCTCTCACAGAATACCAGCGTAAAAGGCAATCCAAGGCATTCCATCTTAGTCTTCAGTGGTCACAACGTACCTGCATATTGATTCTTAATCAAGGATAGACGTAGATGTCTATGGATCTCAGCATTCATCCTTTAGGTGGACTGGGTGCTTGTTTGTCAACTTTAAGCTATAATAAAAACATACGGACCGAGAATAAACTGTACAAGAAAACAAAAAGGGAAACTGACATATTTTTAATACAGTTTTTAAATAAAACAATTTCAATATTAAAACATAATTTTTTTTATATAATTTTGTATTTTTTGGATCATTATCCTTTTGTGTTCAAGTTTAATTGAACTCCTAACACTTAGTTTATAGTTATATGTTAGTATACGCTGTGTTGGTGATTCGATAAATAAATAAAAAATTTTTTTTCATAGAACGGGGCAAACGAGAATGCAGTTCACCTGATGTTAAATAACTACCGTCGTCTATGAACAACTGCAACACCAGGGGCTCTTTCCTTTCTGGAGGTATAATAATTATAGCTATACAAATAATTGCCATTAAAAACATAACTTGTAAAATAAACCAAGTCTCGCAACTCAGTTCTTCTACCGTAAAAAGTTGTGAGATCCATGTAATACCAAGTCGGTTAATTTATTCAGTCCCTACTTAAGTGTCCTTCTGTTTTAAGTTATTACGTAATTAGCTAACCTAACAATATCTTATAATGGCTATATCAATAGTAAAAATGTTTTATGTTTTAAATAAATGGATTGACTTGGCCATCGTATGAAAACACAATGTATCTCACAAGTAATACATATTATAATAAATTAGATTGCTTAGTGCGAAGTTATAGGGGGTCGAACTGGCTTTAACTGCTTCGAGAAGAGGATGGTACAGCCGTGCCACTTTTTTGTCGGACGGGGGCACTACTGTGCCCCCAGATAAAATTGAAGTGCCTATTTGTAAAATAACAACTTTTTACTAAATGCATACGAAAATATACATGGTACTTATAACAAAAAAACAATTTTTAAAACTTTTGTATCTGTCTGACTGTCTGTTTGTTCCGGCTAATCTCCGGAACGGATGGACTGATGTGGACGGGACCTTCACTGGCAAATAGATGATGTTAAAACGAGTAAATTAGGTCACTTTTAATCAAGAAAAAAAATTTGAGTTCCGCGCAAAAAAGTTAAAACCCTAAATTACAGGCGGGCAAATTCACCAGGAACACCTAGTTTAAAATTATATGTATTAATCTGATAAGTATATTACTCATCTATACGTTATTATTACAGCCTATTAAAGTCAACTGTTGAACGTAGTTCTCCCTATACATTACTTTGTGGATGACGTGAATTCAGGGAACAGCGTCTTCCTTCCCATCTCCTGATTTGTTTCATTTTATCGCCTCTTACGACTCCCACGGGATGATATGGAGTAGTGGATATTCTTAAACCACTGCTATACGGTAAATTATTATTCTCCTATAAAATTAAATTATTCTCGTGTTCAAAATTTCTTACAATTTTTTTTGTACTGGCAACTACGCACAGTGTAATTAATAAGTGTTAAGAGTGTACGTGCAAATACATTTATTATTCTCAATACGCGTCAGACTTTTAAACATTTAAGATAATTTTGGACTTGCCGGGTAGAGAGTGTAAGGTAGGTAGTGTATCTAGATATATAGCTTGGACATCTGGCGCCGGTGCATGACTCACAGTCGTTAGACGTGGCCTTGCGATGTCTACCCGTCATAGGTCAAGTTCACTGTGACATATTCTGTTTACCGGCGGTCATAAAATATGTGAATAAATCGAGTGAGTTGATTCGAGCTCATACACTCGTTACAGCCTATAAAAGTCCAGAACTGAATGAAGACCTCCTCCATAGTTTGACTCTCAGGGGAATATTTGCCGTAGTTTGAGCTTGGCTGGTGGTTTGGCAAACGCAGTTTTGTTATTATTTTGAGATGACGGTTCCGTGGCGCAGTGGCTTAGCAATGAGTTGCAGCGCTGGTTGCCTCGGGTTTGAATCCAGCACGGAACAAGTACTTTTAGTTTTTAGTTAATTTTTTGTGTTATTTTTACGCGTGGTAGAGCCATGCTGCAGTTATATTAGTAGTATAGTTGTAGCACGAATGGGTCGACGCGACCGGGGTAGGACAACGCTCTCACATAATATCAGCGTAAAATAGTTGCTTAATGCTGGTGCTTCGTATGGTGAGTGTAGAGAACCGGAGACCCTTTTTACTGGAAACGAGGCATTCCATCTTAGTACCCACGGGTGACAACGCATCTGCATTTTGATTCGTAATCGAGGATAGATGTCTATGAGCCACAGCAACTTCTTACCATCAGGTGGACTGTGTGCTCGTTTGTTATCCTATCCTATAAAAAAAACAAGTATTTGTATGGTCTACAAATAATTGTTCTGGGTCTGGATGTTTGTCCTTGTGCAATTTATGTTTGTAAACTGCCTCCAAGATACAGGAGAAAATCCTGGTGTTAAAGATGTTTCTACCCATCTCTTCCTTTCTTCCATCCATTCCCTCTGTAACCTCTTATGTCATCCACGGGATGGTATAGGTAAGTCGATTTTTTACGCCGCATAACGGAACAAAACGTTGAATTCAACCTGACTTATTTCCAGCAGGTTAAAGATTGGGGCATAAAGGAGTGAAGGCTCGGAAGGGTTAGAAACGAGAACACAGTTTGAATGTAACTGATTTTAAGTGGATGTTTTAGTCCACAGACATCTATCTGTCTCAATCTATCAATGAATAAGAATGAAAATGTAGATGCGCTGTCATCCCTGAGGACTGAGACTAAATGTCTCGTTACCGGTAAAAAGGGGCTTCAGTTCTCCTCGCTCAAACTACTGTATAGATAGATACATACGTGAATGCAATGGCTCATAAACACATGTATCCTTGATTAAAAATTAAAAAGCATATGCGTTGTTAGCGCTTGTTATCCGAAAGGGTCTCATATTCTTTGCGCTTTCATTACATACATTAATTCCTCCATCGCTTTTTCACCATCGGACAACCAGGTGGTTCACGGGTTTCACCCCTTTGTTGTCGATATTCCAGCCATTATGACCAAACGGTTTGCTTCGTCTAATGTAATGCGTACAGCAAAGGAGTGGAATAATTTGCCGGCGTCCGGCAGCAGTACTATGCCGCCATCTTGTAAAGTTTATGTTAAGTTAATATAATATATACATATATACATATATAATATATACATATACATACATAGTAATAACAGCCAGCGCTGGTTTTAAAGTGCTATTATTTTGTTTTATATAAACGATTCGGGTATAGTAAGGTTAATTATATTATTTATTATTATTTATACATAAACACACTAGCAGCTAAAAAAGCTGATGCGTGTGCATCTTAATGTTTGGAGATTTTATCCAATTTGTTCTTGAAGGCGTTCAATGTAGGAGCATCAATCACATTTTGTGGTAGCGTTTTCCACTCGGTGACAACACGGTTTGTTATAAAATTCTTCATGGGATTCCGCTTGGCAGTCCTATGGCAAAGTTTAAGTTGGTCCTCTCAGACTTTTGTTGCTATTTAGTAAGTACAAATTCGGCAGAGTAGGAACATTGTAATATCCTGTCAGTATTTTGTATGTTTCAATCAGACTACCTCTCTGCCTACGGTTCTCTAGTGTTGTGAGGTTAAGCTTTCTCTTTCTTTCTTTATATGTAATAGAACTCGTTCTAAGTTTAACAGTGGACTTTTTACGAGTTGTAACGATGATTATAATGAATTATAGGTTACATTGAATTCGATATATATATAATACTTTAATTCTTTAATTGCAGCAAACAATAAAAGAAAAATAGCAGTAAACGTCCGCTTTCAAATTACACAAAGAAGACTCGGAATCTTTGAGTGACTTCTATCTGAAATGTGTAAGCACTTTCTAAAATAGATTCAAACGAATTTGAAATTTTAATCACGAAAATCTTTTAGCGTACCAGCAATCTTTGTTATAGATCTTGGAGGGGTCTTCTAGCAGAATTAAGAGGATAGAGTAAGTCAGCTCAAATTCTAATTTCGTCCCCACTTGCCCGCGCGTCGTATGCTATGTACCGACATGTTTGTAATCACTAATACTGTAAGTAGAAAGGTCGTTAGACACTTATTTTTATCATATTTATGCCTGTTTCTTAACGCCAAGCCAGCCGCTTCTTATTTTTATCACGGTTATTTCCCATTTTAATTTTACGTCGTACTGTTGCGTAATGTATATTCTGATCGTAAGCGATCAGCGAATCACGCTTCAAAAGGCCGATAGTTTAGGTAATTTCTTTTTACAGTGAAAATAATGGTATTTTAAAAAAAGTAAATAACATAAGCACTGCTTTATAGTTAGTTCAGTTAGTGTGCAAAGTTTCATGATCTTATTTAAAGTATTTTATGAATAACAGCGGTTTATTGTTTATTTTGGAGGTAACTTTGGATTTTTTTTCAATCGAGAAAATTTTACGAAATCGTGTTTTCGTCTAACATAATCCTTAACATTAATCCTCAACTTTACCGTATATTTATTTCAAAATTAATGCTGCAATATTTTCGGCATAACGAAGGATCTTGCTAAGCCATTTGACATTATATTTCCCCTTAATGATATGATATACATATTAAAACTCCTCGCAAACGAACTTCCATTTTCCCAGATGGTAAGTTACTAATAGAGTCCGTATACTTTGCAAACATCGTTATGAATGAGGCAAATCAGCTTCGTTGTAACAATTATAGTCACTTTGAAGTACATTGCTCCGTATGATATCTCGTAGCTTTCCTATAAGAACGAAAATTCCCATAATCGCTTCACATTCCGTAGATGTCGCCACGGGGGGTCATAAGAGCATGGCTTTTCTCAAAGTCGCCACTTACGACGCCCCGTGGATGTCGTAAGAGGTGATTATGGAAGTGACTAATGCGTGACGGATCCTCTGACACTGCCACAAGATGGCGTCATACTGGATATTTGGAAATTATTTTTTTTTGACAACAAAAGGCCTTTTAGCCTTTTACACTTCTTCTACCCTTTAGAGTAGAATAATAGAATAGAATACATTTTATTATTCAATATAGATTACAAGTAAGTCTATTAAAAGTCAATTTTTTACTTTTATATTGGTTCGAAAAAAACCTCTGTCCTGGGAAGAACCAGAAAGAAACCCAGCGGGATTTAAAAAAAAATTACAATGTCAATGGTCCCAAAATATTAAAAAAAAATATTTTAGAAACAGTTTGGAAGCGACCACCTTATTCCCAGGGGTTATTATCAACCATGTATTCATTTATGTCATAATAACCATTTTTATAGAATTTTTGTTTAATTAAATATTTATACTTGGTAATAGAGAGATCTTGTATATTTTCTGGGACTGTTGTAATAGCGTATACATTGCCCCAAGAATTAATTATTGACTCTGTGGAGTCGAGAAACTGGCATCACTAACTTGTGTTTGTTCCTAATGCTTACAGAGTACATATCACTTTTTTTTACTAAAACTGCCTTCTTTTATGTGAACATACATTAAATTTTCGTAGATATACTGAGAGGCCAAAGCTAATATATTTATTTCTCTAAATTTTTCTCTAACAGACTCTCTCGGTTTAAGGTTGTAAATAGCTCTTATGACCCTCTTCTGCAAAACAAAAATAGTTTCTAAATCAGCTGCATTCCCCCATAGCAAAATCCCATGACATTATGCTATGTGTGTGTAAATAGTTATTAACATACATTTAAACAAAAAGGTTCGCTTCGTCATTCATACAACAAACCAATGGTATATTTACCAGCGATTGATTACAATCTTCGAGACAAGAGTGAAAAGTGAAGTGAGTTTTATTAAACTAAACGAGTGCAATTTCCTATTCTTCGTCTACTATCACTTAGAACAGTAATGGCTTATAGAGGTTCTAGGAACGTATAGCAATAAGGTTTTGAAAGACGATCTATTCGCCGATGATAAAGGATACGTTTCCAGATTTTCTTAAATGTTTTTGGACTTCTGCAATAAATTGAAAAAGGGTGGATAGATCATTTTTTTTAATTTTGTTACTCTGTAGACAAATTTGTTTTTTGTTAGCGACTGGTTGTGGCGCCAATATTGGAAAGAGGAAAGGCTTTTCTTTTCGTCCAAAGGCTAAGTAAAGACACTTAAGAGGGTAGAGTAAGTCAGCTCAAATTCTAAATTCGCCCCCACTTCCCCGCGCGCCGTATGCTATGTACCGATATGTTTGTAATCACTAATACTGTAAGTAGAAAGGTCGTTAGACACTTATTTCATTAGGTTTATCATATTTATGCCTGTTTCTTAACGCCAAGCCAGCCGCTTCTTATTTTTATCACGGTTATTTCCCATTTTAATTTTACGTCGTACCGTTGCGTAATGTATATTCTGATCGTAAGCGACACAACTTCTCCCTTCAAAAGCCTAAGCGATACTAACGGGGCGACAGAATTCAAGCTCAAGACGCCGATAGTTTAGGTAATTTCTTTTTACAGTGAAAATAATGGTGTTTAAAAAAAATAAATAACATAAGCACTGCTTTATAGTTAGTTCAGTTAGTATGCAAAGTTTCATGATCTTATTTAAAGTATTTTATGAATAACAGCGGTTTATTGTTTATTTTGGAGGTAACTTTGGATTTTTTTTTCTATCGAGAAAATTTTACGAAATCGTGTTTTCGTCTAGCATAATCACTAACATTAATCCTCAACTTTACCATATATTTATTTCAAAATTAATGCTGCAATATTTTCGGCATAACGAAGGATCTTGTTAAGCCATTTGACATTATATTTCCCCTTAACGAAGAAACGCGGGCAACGTTCTTCGCACTCTATCACGGGGTGAATATTGTTAGAAACCGTATATTACATAATGTTTTATAAACAAAACGTTTTTAAGAAATGCGTAAAATAAGAATCTTAACGGGGCAGGTTCTTATTGTGGTCTAGTGGTATAGGTCTAGTGGCATAGTGGTCGTAAACGCTTTTTCTGAGTATGATAGGTTTTAAGATTGAATCTCAGGTCGGGTCAAAATCAGTTAATGGGTTTTTCTGTCAATAAATTCTCAGTAGCAGTTCAGATTTTATGTGTGGTAGAGCCATGCTGCAGTTATATTAGTACAGTTGTAGCATGAATGGGTCGGTTCGACTGGTGAAGGACCACGCTCTCACAGAATACCAGCGTGAAATAGTTAGTAAAATAATACTTAATGCTGCTGTGTCTCGTATGGTGAATGTAGAGAACCGGAGATCCTTTTTACTGGAAACGAGGCATTCCAAATTAGTTCTCATAGGTGACAACGCATCTGCATTTTGATTCGTAATCGAGAATAGATGTAGATGTTTATGGGCCACAGCAACCACTTACCATCAGGTGGACTGTGTGCTCGTTTGTCACCCTATCCTATAAAAAAGATTCAGTTAGCTGGCAGTGTTCCACCCCCGTGCCTTGAATAGCACGTAAAGCCATTGTTCCTGTACCTGATCTCTCTCTAGCCGTGTCGGATAACCATCCCATCAGGCTATGAGAGTGATGTAAAGTGTGCACTTGTGTGCATTATTATGCGAAGATGACTGGTCTCCGTTGAGACTGGCCACCATTACCGATATTCGGTCGGAAATACATTATTATTACTTTTAGCATCTTATTTTTTATGGAATAAGGGTGACAAACGAGCATGCACTTTACCTGATGGTAAGAGGATGCTGTGGCCCATAGACGTCTACATTTTTCCTCAATTAAGAATCAAAATGCAGATGTGTTGTCACACTGAAGACCAAGATGGAATGCCTCGTTTCCAGTAAAAGGGGTCTCCGGTTCTCTAGACACACCATACGAAATATAGCAACATTATGCCGGTATTTTACGCTGGTGTGAGTGTGGTACTACCCCTGTCGAGGCAACCCACTCGTGCTACAACTATAATATGGCTCTAACACGTAAAACTTCTCGTTTTGCGTGGTGGAGCTATATAATAGTACGAGAAATAAGTACGAAAAAAGAGATCATTTAACGCAATTATTTCGTCATCCATTAAGACTTCACAGCATTATAACACGACGGATTATGTCACTTATCGCAATTTATCTAATGGAACCCATTCACCGTCCCCGACCTGAACAAGTATTCGTAAAAATTTATGACTTGGATACGAAGCCCATTAAAAATTTATTGATGCTCTTAATTTAATTCGCGCTTATAACCTAACTTTGACTCGAACATTTCCTATATCTATGACAATGTCTTACAATAATAATGTATTATATTTACGCGCACACTACACATTGAATAGAACTAACATATAGAACAACGTTTTACAGCACTCATGGTCACGGTGGACTGAGATGTTTGACGTCCCGAAGTCATAGTTAACCCGGCTATCTTCAGTTTTTGAATATTAATTATCGATCCGATTTACACAATAATAGCATATTGCGTATATCGGACCAAAAATTGTATTAAATACCAACATACCAACCGATATTTAAATGGCGAATCTCACCATTATCCATCACGGATAGCTACCGTGGGTAAATCTTTGTTTCAGAGAGCACAAGGGATCTGTGACAGAAAACATCTACTTTCAGTCGGACTTACGCATACTAACAGTCGGACTCTTAGTTAATATTTCGCGAAAAAAAATCATCGTAATATTTATTAATTGAAAATTAAAAAACCCCCGAAACAAAAAGAGTTTATGACCTTTAAACGCTAACAAAAATATCAGCTTAACGCTGCTGAGTTTCGTATGGTGAATGCAGAGAACCGGAGACCCTTTTTACTGGAATCGAGGCGTTCCATCTTAGTCTTGAGGTGTGACTACGCTACATTTTGATTCTTAATTAAGGGTAGATGTAGATATCTATGGGCCACAGCATCAACTTACCATCAGGTGGACTATGTGCTCGTTTGTTACTCTTTTTCTAAAAAAACTGATTATCGCGTTTACGCCAGGCGTAAAATACCCGGAACGGCGACTACAGTGCCAAATGTGTGAGACGTCTTGTATTGCAACCGTCAGCCCATCTGCCAAGCGTTACTATTAAGGCAGTACATGTCCAGCTGTTTTTCTTACGAGCTGATGACGAAGAAGATTAGTGTAAAATGGCAATTTAGTGTCCGCCATGTTGTTCAAGGCATGTGCTCGAGATATAACGTTTTTGTAGTCTCAGATTTTATCGTGTGAAAGTTGGTTAAAAACTCCGATTTTATCGTATTACACTTGTGATTCTGAAACGATTCTTATTCCTCAGGGGTGACAACGCATCTGTATTTTTATTCTTAATCGAGGATAGATATAGACGTCTATGGGTTACAGTCTCCACTTACCATTGGGTGGGCTGTAAGGACGTTTGTCACCTATATTCTATTTAAAAATAAATACGGGATAAGGATTTAATTCTCGTAAGGAATAAGTATTTATGTATGTATTACACGGTTCATACGTCACTAACACTTCACTACAGTTCACTACACGTTATTCAAGCCCCGCCAGAGACCAGTCCGTAGCCTTACAATCCTATTACCTATATCTTCCAGAGTTTATTTACCCTGGATAATCAATTAGGAGCAATATTAGCCGCTGCCCGGGTCATCGCGGTTACGGCCCAATTGTTGCGATTTACGAGTTCAGAATACTTGAGATGCGTACTTGTGAGCTTGATAGATTAGAGTTGTATGGATGCTTACAGTAACGCACACTATAAAAGGTGTTCTACAATATATTTCCTATTTGTTTTTAGCCGATTTCAAAAAAAGGTAAATTCAATTCAACTGTTCAACTCAAGGTCTATTAGACTGTATATTTTACTGGCTGCCCCAAAAGGAGGGTAATGTTTTAGAGTGTATGTTATGTATGTACGTATGTATGTAGGTTCGTCTATTTCTTCTGCATATTCAGAAGCCTAACAGGTTTGATGGATTTAAACGTACAAGTATGGGGTGTGTATTTAGTTGCGGAAATGGCATAGAGGATATAATTTTTATCTCTTTTTAGTTAACATTTTTATGCGATCGGATTTTTTTAACTACTGTTTTATCTATTGGACGTTGATATTATACATGTTACGTGACATCTTCGTCAATTGTGAATTAATTTTAATATTTTAGACAAAGTAAGCATTAAACAACATGAGGCACTGGCTGATCGGAGCGGAGTAGCCCGTTCACCCTCGGTCCGTTCCGTCAAAGTATAAGTCTGTAAAGTATGCGTACAATAAAACCAGTTACAGCTTGCTCACTGCATTAAACCTCGTTGCCCGGCTGAACCAACGTCCTACAAAAACGTGGAATTGTTTAGTTTTTTGCTGCAAAAATTGATCTGCCGTGCAAAATTGACAAAAAGATGGCGTTTCGTTGTTGCTTTTTGAACTTAAAAGTTTACAACAATAACAGTCGCGTTGTTTCGGATTTGTTTACAAACTCTGGCCTCTCGCCCTCATACAATATGCTCATCGGTCGAGCGACTGATCCGAGCCTCTACTTTTGTTGTCGCTGTCACCGAGCGATACTGTTATAATTTATCTTATGTGTATGTGAAATTATTAGTTTATTGTTACTACTATTACTACTCCGCTTAATACTGCGTTCACATGTTACACCCTATTTTTCCCGACTGTAAAAAAGGTCATCCAATATATTTATACGCTATAGCTACACGTGGAACAGAAACACACACGAAAGGGTCGGAAACAAACTTTAAATACAACAAGTATTAGCAGTATGTAAGAACTGTAATGAATTAATTTATAATAGTAATTAATGGATAGCACACATCGCTTCCCATAAAATAACATAAACGTTATCAAAGATAAGCTTCTAGGCCTCTCAAACCCCCTTATCTATTGTTATAGGGAGAGCAGAGAGCCCTCGAGACCGCAAGCACCGCAAGATTTATGATGTAGATAAATATCATGACATACAATTTTCGCAAAGAATGATAGTGATAAATGTAAGTTCTAATTTATGTATTTTTAGTTTATGTGAATGTTTTATACGTATTAAAGTACAGCTACAGCTATATTATGTTTGTAGCCTAAATAGATCGCCTGCATCGGGATAGGGCCACGTTATCACAGAATACCAGTATGAAACAGCCTCTTAAAGCTGCTGTGCTTTGTATAGAGAGTGTAAAGAAGTGCTGGTTCTGTGATTTTTTCCGAGTCGAGCCGATGCATTCGCGCTGTATCCACAATATAGTTGTAGCATGGCTCTAGAACTCTATTTTAAGCTGATGTTCTTTGTGAGTGTAGTGCTTTCCCCGGTCAAGCCGTAATCGGCAGTGAACATTTATTGCTGGTATGCCGACTTCCACTAGAGTTTTCTGCACTTGAGTTGCTCCGCATATATTTCCTGTTCCAATAACTCTCTCGCAAATGAAAGTAGGCTTGTGTTCAACAGTGGGACAGTATAGGAAATAAAGACTACATAACTCATCTAAATATTTAAGGTTTATGTATATTTTTTTTATCATCATTTATCATCACCACTTCCCTCTTACTCTTTTCAGACAATTCACCATTTCTTTCTTACTTTTTTTCTATTTATTGTTGTACTTCTTTTTAATTATTTGAACTTAACTTGTACTTTTTACTTAAAGTCTAATTTTTTACTTTTTATTATAAGTCAGAGATAAGAAGAGTTTATTATTTAAATCCTTTGAGTGGACAAAGGAATACTACAAACTCGAATATCATAAAAATAGTTGCATTTAAAATTTTATGTCCTGTATTTCCAAACGTTGGGGTGAAATTTTTTTCGTCAAATTTATACGGGACCACCTCTGAAGTATGCACAACCTATTTAAAAAAATATTAAAATCAGTTTAAATTGACGAAGAAATCGCATAACATACAAACAAAAAAACACATACGTTGGAATTAAGAACAAACTCATATTGTAAAAGTCGACTAAAACCTTTTACCTCATTAAACTTTAATGATCAATATTTGTTGTTAGTGATTGGTTTTCTTTTTCAAATATTTTTTCAACGAACAAGATTCGTAAATTTTTTTTTCATATCGTAATGGATTTTATATTATTTTTATGGATTTAAACGCGAGTTTGTATGTAAACCTAACAGGTGTCAAAAGGGATTAAGTAAAGTAAAGTAAAGTTACAGCCTATATACGTCCCACTGCTGGGCACAGGCCTCCTCTCATTTCTGAGAGGGTAGGGCAAGGAAATGTCCGCCGCGCTGCCCCAGTGCGTGTTGGCGAACTTCACATGTTTTCGAAATATTTTTTTTTCTTATTTCTCAGACATGCAGGTTTCCTCACGGTGTTTTCCTTCACCGCCGAGCACGTGGTAAATCAGTACTTAAAATTACAATTAAAAATTTCATTGGTGCCTGCGGGGATCGAACCCGGTTTGCTCGCGTATTGTGAAATTTACATCGAGCGCTAACCATCTGAGCTACCACGGCTCATAGCTAAAGGGATTAAATAATTGAATAAAACTATATACAGACTATAAGTAAGTAAAATAAATTGTAATAAAATGGAGTCACGTGGTCTTAAAGCAAACTTCGGGAACCAAAAATAAGTAAAATTAAATCCGTGAAAACAGTTCCGTGGGTGTGAGCGGCGAAAGTGGGAAACAAATGAGGAGATGGGCAGCGTCTTCGTAATAATGACTAGAACTACAAAATGCTGTTCTCAAACTGCTTGCCAAGCGAGATTACTATGGCAAATATGAGGAAAGAAACAGATTTGAAATTAAATATTTTAAACTTTTCTGTTTTAAAATTTCCAAGCATTCGATGCACCCCAAAACACGAGTATAAAACGTTAAAGTAAAATTAGAATAATAAAAGTTAAAAAACGTACACAAACATGCAAATTCGAAACCAACATTAATGTATCACGAATCATTAATAAATACTTCCAACGTTCAATCACTCCTCCCAATGCGATGTATCGGCAGAATATTTGATATTAGCACGACGAAGTGCTCAGTAAATCATCCAACGCAAACACTCCAGAGCAAACACTCGGGTGCTCGAACCCCGTGATGTTTTTCGAGTGGCAACTTGATTAATCTGCACCACTCGAATTCTTCCGTTTGTTTATACAACTACAGATGAACTGCCCTGTTGTGAGATAGTATGCTTAGTTGTTATTCCATTATATTGTGAAAGAAAGTCATCATCATCGTCGAAATCATCATTACAGCCCTTCACAAGTCCACTACTAAACGTACGCCTCCCCCATGGAATTCCAAATGACATGGTCCTGAGCCTCCCAATATAAGGCTTTCTAGTGAGTAACAATTTTTTAATAACATTGGGTGACAAACGAGCACCAAGTCCACTTGACGGTAAGTGGGTGCTGTGGCCCAAAGACATCCACATTTGTCTTCAATCAAGAATCAAAATGCATATGCGTTGTCACCCCTGAGGACTAAGATGGAATGCCTCGATTTCAGTAAAAAGAGTCTCCGGTTCTCTACACTCACCATACGAAACACTGCAGCATTACGCTGCTATTTTACGCAGTAAAAAGAGACTCCGGTTCTTTACATTCGCCATACGAAACACTGCAGCATTACGCTGGTATTCTGTGAGAGCGTGGTCCTGCCCCGGTCGAACCGACCCATTCGTGCTACAACTATAATATAGCTGCAGCGTGACTCTACCACGTAAAAACATTTATCAGTTACTAGTTTTTCGGTTATATAGACGGCCCATTGCCACTTCAGTTTACTAATCATTATTCTTATCTCATCAATATTCTTCTCTTAAAATTTATCACTCAGACATTTTCAGCATCGGCGTGGCGCAGAAGTGCGATGATCTTGAAAGAAAGTAAGCGAACAAAATCCCTGTAAATACAAGAAAGTCACGTAGCACAGAACAGAACAACTATTTTCTGAATAAAAAGCACTAAATAAAAAAGTCTTTTTTTCCAATAAAAAGCACTTGTGTGACGAATGTCATGTGTGGTCTTCAAATGAGGGGAGCTTACGAAGATCCAATCGAGTTGTACCTCGAGTCGTACCTCTAAAATCGGTTTACAATTTGAAAAATATCGCGTAACATATGTATATACAAAAAATCGTGTATTAGCGATGAAATAAATATCCACTACTTCATACCGCGTCGTGGGTGTCGTAAGAAGTGACAGAAGCAAACAAACCACGAGATGGGCCGTAGTGTCTTTATAAAATCGACTAAAAGTTAAGCGCGGAAGCAGAAGCAATATATCTCATGAGGCATCACATATTATAGCTGGGCATTGGCCTCTGACTAGGTTATGGAGATGTAAGTGCACTGTGCTATTCCAGTGGGTGTTAAAGGACTTTGCATGTCTAAACTTCGCTTTATATTCCTTAGAACTTACCTATTTAGTGGTATCGGCACTTATAGTTGTAATTAAATTTCATTAGTGCCAGCTGGGTTTGAACCCGGTTTGATTGCGTTCTGTAAAATTTACAGCGAGCGTTGTCTCCGAGCTACCAAAGCCAGTAAAACTAATTCAATCATATTTAATGCAAGGATAACTTGAGCTATAAAATGCTTCCGTCCAGCAATTAACAATCGCTTCATAAAAATATGCAAATCGAGACAGTGCTAGCGCAGTTAAACGATAAAAATGGAAATTACTTACAAACGGAAAATTACTTGTGAAGTCATCTCGTCGTGACTGATAAATCTCATCTCATTTACGATCCTTTATTTTCATTATGGGGAAAATCTTGGCAAAATATTACATAGGAGTTATGAAAAACAAAACATGCAATATTCTGAAGATAATTACATATATATATATATATATATATATATATATATATATATATATATATATATATATATATATATATATATATATATATATATATATATATATATATATATATATATATATATATATATATATATATGTGTGTGTGACTATCTTCGATCGATCTTGTGATAATTACAGCTATAGAGTAAGTAACACGTAGTAGCACGGGCCACCGTCGCCGGACCGGAAGGGAGTAGCCATAACGTTTTACCCCGATACAGAAAAACAATCGTCTGTCGCTATGAAGCTCACACATAACAACTAAAACAATAATGTAACAATTTCAGACACACACACACATATACATATATATATATATATATATATATATATATATACACACACACATATACACACGATTCATATACATACGAGTGTATATATATATATATATATATATATATATACAATTATAACAGTATCGCTCTCTCTCTCTCTTTCTTTAACGAGACTGCGACTCGGATCAGTCACTCGTATTTTCGGATTTCGGATCGGGATTTGCAAATTGTATGAGGTCGAGTGGCCTGTTTTGATAAAGAAATCCGAAAAAACATGACCGTTATTATCATTATTTTGATGTTTAAATAGAAATAAATAACAATAATATAATCAAAAATTGGTTATATAGGAATCTTAACGTCATCTTTTTGTAAATTTGACGTGATAGATCTTTTTTGTAGCAATAACTGAACAATTCTGCATTTTTGTAGGACATCGTTTTAGCCGTGCAACTAGATTTAGTCTAGTGAGGAGTACGGCTGCAACTAGTTTTATTGCACGCATGCTTAACATAGGGGAACGCCTGCGTATGGCTACTGCCCTCTGATTCGCCGGTGGCCCGTGTTACTCTATGATTATAGTCTATAAAAGTCCACTAGGTTGTCTATTAGAGGGAATTATGCCATAGTTGCCACGCTAGATGGATTGGCAACCGTAATTTATTATTATTTTGGGCTGTTGCCTGTTCCGGCTTCCTTCTGACGTTTCACGGCACCCATGGGACGATATGGATTAGTGGTGGTGGATATTCTTACACTGACACTTCACGGTTTATTAAGAAATATACTGTTACGAGCTTGAGGTTCGTGACAATAAAAATTGCCGATAAAATTACCTAAATTAACCTTTAATTTACTTTATACAAATTAAAGTTAAAAAACACTAATAATTAAACACACTAAATCACTTAATTTCGCT
This sequence comes from Parnassius smintheus behrii, assembly GCA_036936625.1. Lineage (NCBI taxonomy): Eukaryota > Metazoa > Arthropoda > Insecta > Lepidoptera > Papilionidae > Parnassius > Parnassius smintheus. The sequence goes on along the minus strand of JAUPFT010000004.1, from coordinate 6,886,214 downwards.
CCGAAGCGTCGCTTGTGTCGCCGAGTTGAACTCTGTGCCCCGATCGCATATTGCAGCGCCTATTTATTTAAATTAGCAAAGAAACATCCCGAATCTTCAGGTAAATGCGCGCAAAGGGACGAGTTTGCGAGTATAGATTTTCTAGAAACTTAGTTCTTCGGGTGGCGCTGTGGGTCTAAAGATCTGTGATGTCATTCTTTACACGCTCTACTCGCTCTCGTTCCTGACACTAGATGGCGCTAGTATATCGTCGATTGGAGCGCGTAACACTGCCCCCTCCTAAGACATGCTCGTCCCGAGCATTATCGGTCCCATGATAACGCGCCAAGCGATCCACATGGACGATCTTAGGAGTCCCTCTTACGCCTTTCTGTAACGGCTCCGCAATGTCAAGGGCTGTCCTATCCCGTGGTGCACCAATATTGTACAATTTCGGTGCTCCTCTACTACGTGTCTGAGGTCCCCGCACAGCCGCACAACTTGTACATGTACGACACCAATCCTCGACATCGTCACGATAATGGACCCAGTAAAACTGTTCTCGGACCTTCAGCAGAGTTCGTTTAACTCCCAGGTGGACTCTTGAACGACCATTATGGCACAGCTGTAGAACATTCGGCACTTTAGCTTTAGGGACAACCATTTGCAAACGACAGCTGTCTCCTCGACCATTGTCCCATTTACGGCACAGGACTCCATCCTGAAGCAGCAAGCTGTCCCATTGGGCCCAATAGCTTTTCGTGGTTGAACTCATCGCTGAGACGTCCCTCCACTTAGGCTTGGTAGCACGGGCCTTCATCCATCCCAGAATCGGCTTGATGTCTGGATCTTCCTGCTGTGCACGTCGTAGGCTGTCCTTCCACCCGTTACTGAGGTGGTCTGTCCTGAGCATCCTCACGGATACCACTTCCTTACCTTGCCTACTACAATGGTTGCCATCTTCAGGACAAGGTCTTCTCGACAATGCATCTGCGTTGCCATGAGATTTCTCGCTGCGATGTTCGATCTCAAAGTCGTATTCCTGCTGCTGCTGGGCGGTGCTGTTAGCCGCACCTCCTTTCTGAGACCGTTCACCTTCCCTTCCTAGGGTGTGCTTAGGGCAGCTGGACCGAAGATGGCCCCTTTCCCCACAGCCATAGCACCTAGGGCTGTATCTTTTACTGTGGTCGCGAACCGTAACTGCTGCAACCTCCCTAGCGTGAGGTGAACGATGATCCTGTCGCCGCCAGGCAGTGCCGTTAGCTGCACTACCCTCCTGATATCGTTCACTTTCCCTTTCTGCGGTTCGCTTAGGGCAGCTGGATCAAAGGTGGCCCTTTTCCCCACAGCCATAGCACCTAGGGCTGTATCCTTTGTTGCGGTCGCGAACTGTAGCTGCTGCAACCTCCCTGACGCGATGGGAACGATGATCCTGCCGCACGGCTTCTACCTCCAGTACATGGGCCAAGGCGTCCTTAAGCGTCTCGTGGTGCCCAAGCCTCACAGCAGCTCTGACTTCCAGGTCGCGGATGCCGTCGATGAATGTTTGCACCAGGTTCCCTCCAATGAGCGCAGGTACAGACTGGTATGCTTTACGAACCATCTTCTCTACCTCAAGAGCCCACTGCTGCAGGTTTTCGTTGCTGCGTTGCACGCGATCTTTAAGCTGCGCGCGAAAGACGTGTTCCAGGTGAGCGTCACCATATCTCGCCTCCAAGGCCTCAAGAAGCTGCTCATAGGTCACTTTCTTACCGAGAGCTTCCAACACAGTTAAGGCTTGGTCGCGCAGGCCTAGGGTGAGTGCAGTCATGGCTTGGCTTTTATTCCAGCCGTTCGCCTCCATGACGGCCTCGAACTGGATTTTGTAGGCCGACCAGGAAGAGGTCCCGTCGAACGGCGGCACTTTGAATCCACGTAGCGAAGGTGCTGCAGCTACTACGGGAGCTGTAGTTCCATCCCCAAGTTTGAGGTCGTTTAGCGTTTTCTTCACGTCAGCCATCACGTTGTCAACCCGATTGTTCACATGGTTGATTCGGGTTTCATGTTCTTCGATTCGGGTTTCAGCTTCCGACAGGCGGTTGTCGTGTTGAGCAACCCTATCCTTCACCTGCCTTATCTCTTTCCCAAAGGTAGCGTGAAGGTCCTTCATGAGGAGCATCTGCTCTTCCGACCGACGAGCCTGTTCCGCCAGCTGACGGGCCTGTTCCTCTTGTCCGTTCTGCAGCTGCTCTTTCAACTGACGGGCCTGCTCCTGCAGCATCACCATCAGAGCACCTAAGTCAGGTGCCACAGACGTAGAAGCTGCTGACGGACCGGCTTCCGTGGCCGGCGGCTGGCCCTCAGACATCTGCGGCGTTGCACCACCAAATCTCCTCTGGTCCGTCTCCTGCTGGCGTTGACTTCGGGTACGGACACCCTCCGTTTCCTCCTTAGGTAAAATCGGCATTATTTTATCCCACTTCTGACACCAATTGTTACGAGCTTAGGGTTCGTGACAATAAAAATTGCCGATAAAATTACCTAAATTAACCTTTAATTTACTTTATACAAATTAAAGTTAAAAAACACTAATAATTAAACACACTAAATCACTTAATTTCGCTCCGAAGCGTCGCTTGTGTCGCCGAGTTGAACTCTGTGCCCCGATCGCATATTGCAGCGCCTATTTATTTAAATTAGCAAAGAAACATCCCGAATCTTCAGGTAAATGCGCGCAAAGGGACGAGTTTGCGAGTATAGATTTTCTAGAAACTTAGTTCTTCGGGTGGCGCTGTGGGTCTAAAGATCTGTGATGTCATTCTTTACACGCTCTACTCGCTCTCGTTCCTGACACTAGATGGCGCTAGTATATCGTCGATTGGAGCGCGTAACAATACTTATCATCTTAAATGAATAAAATCCCTGTTGGTCTTATTACTCATTTGATAGTATCGGGTTTAAGCTATGGTTTATAAAAAAATAATTAATGCTGTAAGAGACGAGAATGGATGTATTCTGAATGATGAAGTTTTGAATTTAAACAGATGGAAGGAATACTTTGAAAGCATGTTTATGAGTGAAGAGTCATCTGAATTAAATGAACAAGAAATTCCGAAAGAAGTGGAAAGGGGTATGGAGATATGTGTAGATGAAATAATGAAAGCAATGAAAAGCATGAAAGCAGGTAAGGCAGCTGGATATGATAGAGTATCACTCGAGATGCTAAGGGCTGGAGAGGGAATGGTGGCAGGCCTGCTGTACACCCTGTTTAATTTATGTTGGGAATTAAAATGGGTACCGGATGACTGGTGTAAAGCAGTTATAGTACCAATATATAAAAGAAAAGGGTCACAGCAGGACTGCAAAAACTATCGTGGTATCAGCTTATTATTGCTTAGTATTATGGGTAAACTGTATGCTAAGGTGTTAATTGAAAGAGTTATGAAAGAAACTGATGGAAAAATTTGGGATGTGCAAGCGGGTTTTCGAAAGGGAGTGGGGTGTACAGATCAAGTCTTTTCCATGCGCATGATTGCGGAGAAGTTTTTGGCTAAAAACCAGAAAGTTTTTTGTGCGTTCATGGACTTGGAAAAGACTTATGACAGAGTGGACAGGAATGTGTTATGGCAAACATATGGGTTGAGCGCTGGTTTGATACAGGCATTGAGGTCTCTTTATAGGGATACTAGTGCTTGTGTCAGGATCAATGGGGTCTACTCGGACTGGTTTGGCATCCGAAAAGGTGTCAGACAGGGCTGTGTGGCTTCCCCTTGGCTGTTCAACCTATTTATGGACAGGTGTTTGCAAACTTTGAAAGATGAAGAATGTGGGTTAAAAATGGGCGAGTTAACCGTCAAATGCCTTTTGTATGCCGATGATCAAGTCATATTTGCGTCATCGGCGGCTGAGTTGCAAATGATGGTTACATTAATGAACTGGGCATTAAAAGAAAGGGTATTGAAAGTGAACGCAAGTAAGACGAAAGTGATGGTTTTTGAAAGAGAGAAAAGCAAAACGGTATGTGAAATTAGAATAGAAGGAGAGTTAATTGAGCAAGTGGATGAGTTTGTGTATTTGGGATGTGTATTTAGCAGGGATGGTAGATATGATAGGTATATAGAACGACGAGTAAATGCAGGGAATAGAGTGAATGGGGCACTACACTCTATTGTGAAGAACCAGAATGTATCAAAAAAGGCACGTATGGTAATTCATAATGCTGTGTTAGTCCCTACTTTAATGTATGGTAGCTAGTCTTCTGCCACACCCAGCTTTCACAGCTGGGTGTGGCAGAAGAAGCACGAAAGTAGAATAAATGCTGTAGAAATGCGGTCTTTAAGGAGTATGCTAGGGTTGAATCTGAATGACAGGGTGAGAAATTGTGTAATAAGAGATAAATGTGGTATGCAAGATGATGTTGTGACCAGGATTAAGAAAGGAATGCTTCGGTGGTTCGGTCACGTAGAAAGAATGAATGAGGAAAGAGTGACAAAGCAAATTTATATGGCAGATGTGAACGGCAGAGTCGGGAAGGGACGCCCTAGAAAAAAGTTTATCGACCAAATTGGCGATATTTTGAAAATGGGCCACGTTAAAAGTACCCTTAACCGACGAGCATGTATGCGTAGATATATGGATGTAAAGGAGGCGAAAGAGGTATGTCAGGATCGTGTCAAATGGAAGTCCGTAGTCTCTGCCTACCCCTCTGGGTGACAGACGTGAGTGTTTATGTATTATGTATTTATAAAAAAAGAGTTTTTTATACTCAAGCTAATGTCTAAGTTATTAGTTGTCATAAATAGCCTGATAAAAAGGAGGTTTGGCAATCTCAACTATTTTATTCTATATTATTTTATAGTGAATATCAGGAAGATGCTACTGCCATTTTTTTTCAGTTTCTCACTGTTTCGTCTTCTCCCGTTCTTGAAATTAAAGTAGGGTTGTGCTGTTCAAACTAAATAAAATTAATCATTTTTATATTTTAATGTGGAACTTAGCTTATTAATTATTAAATAAAAAAATTCATGGAATTACCATGTAAAAAGTCTAACGTTACTCCGCCTTTTCAACGCCTGAATAAGCAATTGCTTTTATCTTTAGGAGGGAGGCATTAGCGTCGCCCCCGCAAGTGTTCAATGTAAAGAATGAAAAGCGACAAAGTGTTGTGATGCTTGAAACAGGGAGACATTTTATTTAACACTATACGGCGGTCTTTGTAAAAGAAGCAACTGAAAATTATAATATGTTGACTTAAAGAAAATAATGAGAAGCTATTTATACCTATGTATATAGGTATAGAACCTATTTAAACAAATATAGAATAAGGTTATATACGGTTATATAGGATATGTAATTATGTGTAAAACCTACGTGGTAGATCCACGCTGCTGCTATATTATGGTTGTAGCATGAATGGTTCGGCTCGACCGGGGAAGGCCTACGCTCTCACAGAATACCAGCGTAAAATAGCAGCTTAATACTGCTGTGTTTCGTATGGTGAGTGTAGAGATCCGGAGACCCTTTTTCACTGGAAACGAGGCATTCTACCTTAGTCCTCGGAGGTAACAACGTTTCTGCGTTTTGATTCGTAATCGAGGATAAATGTAGATGTCTATAGGCCGCAGCATCATATACCATCAGGTTAATTGTGTGCTCGTTTGTCAACCTTATTCTATAAAAAAAACCTTCCAAATCGTTTATATTTTACCGCCATTATTAGACATACAGAAAACAAATTTAACAAATATATAAAATAGAAAAGAAACAAACACAGTTAAAAAAGTTGTTCTTAAAAAAATTAAAATCGATGAATTTTGGAGGAGGAAACGGGGGAACACCGAACACAGGGCTTTTTTTGTTTGATTTTTGTTGTAATAACAAACTAACTTTCAGCCAACCTGATGTCAAATGTTTTCTCAATTTTTTCTTACTATTGAGTACTTAACAGAAAAATAGTGCTGACCATCTCATGTTTAAGTTACTCTTTGTCGCCTCCTGTAACGATGCTTAACATTCAGTACCCGGTTGACCGAGCTTTGCTCGGTATTTTTCGCTCGATTTTTTTAATTCGTGTGTTTTGGAAATTATATTTAGATACAAATTACATACTGATGAATTATAAATAATATTTTTTGATCTTAGCGACATAACAGAAAAAACTGAACTGGTTATTTGAATAAAAAATCATGAGTGCAATTATTTTTATTTAAATTTTCGTGTTTTTAAAAAATACTAAAAAAAGGGCTCGAAAAAAATATATTTTCTCAAAAAAGAAAGAAACTTGAAAAAAAAAAAAATAAAAAAGTCGGTCGGTCGGTCTGGGCTCGAACCGGGGTTTTACGATTTTGTGACCGCCCATTATACCAATAAGCTATTTATAATCATTACCAAACTGTCAAAATTTACCTTCTTATTCTAACTATATTGTAGCAGTTTTTAATTGCCTAAAAACACGGACAAAAAGACATTTTCTAAAAATAATTCTTAGCTAGATCGATTTATTATCCCCGAAACTCCCTGGACACTAAATTTTATGAAAATCGTTGGAGCCGTTTCCGAGATCCCGATTATATATATATATATACATATATACAAGAATTGCTCGTTTAATAGTATAGGATAAATTGCACACCCATACATATACCCAGAATAATCATTTGTAGGCCATACAAACACCAATTCAATGCGGGTTTCAAATCTACTACTCGCCAAACAGCCAGTACACTACTTAGCCCATTATCAGATATAGTCGGCATATTTCCAAATTCATACAACAAACGATTTCGTAAAGGACCAATGAATTCCAAATTTATAAACGGCAGAAGAAATGTCTCGTATTTTCTTAAAAAATATATTTACAACTGCAGTGTCCTGGTTATTACAATTATTATGCCAGTAGGCATTCGGCTCTACGCCAGATACACTGGCGCCAGCTTCATTTGCTTCGACTCTAGCCTTTGATTAATATTGACATAGTAGTGGGTATAATTACAGGCGTCAGCGGAAGCAATTTTATTGATTCCAATATTCGCTACGTGTTTGATAGTTCAATTTTTTTTTACAAATAAAATAACGTCCACAAACGAGCACGTAGTCCACCAGATGGTAAGTGGATACTGTGGCCCATAGACATCTGCATTTATTATCGATTCGAAAAATCAATATGCAGATGCGTTGCCGCCCCTGAGGACTAAGGTGGAATGCTTCGTGTCCAGTAAAACAGGTCTACGATTCACACTCACCATATAAACACAGTAAAATTAAGCTGCTAATTTACGCAGGTATTGTGTGATTACTTTTATGATTAATATGTGGCTAGAAGAGCAGTGCCAGTTCGGGGGTTAACGCTTGATGTAAATTCAAAAATACACGAGTAACTCTGCTTTGATCCCAGCCAGCATCAATTAAATTGTTAATTGCAATTTTAAGCGCTGATTTACAACTTGTTCGGGGAAGAAAAATATCGTGCGTAAGCCTTTATGGTTGGGGAATTAAAAAGAACATTGTAAACGTATGCGAAGTCTTTCAACGCGCATTGGCGCAGCGTGGCAGATATTTCCTTGCCCTAAAACCCTCTCAGAAGAGATAGGAGGCATTGACCCCAGAGAGTGACCAGCAATGAGATACGTGTAAAGACTAGTAGCTTACTTTTTATATGTAGCGTCCTTATGAAGTGCCCTACTGCTGCTCTAATTTACTCAGTTTCTGACCTCATGTCAGTCTACCGAATAACGATGTCTTTGTAAGATTATCATGAGGACTCCTACTCCCCCTGGGTGTCCGTCTGAGTGGGTACCATACTATTTGCTATTTCTGCCGCCAAGCAGTGCAATACCAGAACAGTAATACACCACAGTAACACTTCGTCTTGTAAAAGGTGACTAAGATAAAGACGAGAAAGAGGACCTCCGACAGTTTGCAGTATACAATCTCATATATGCCAATTATAAACCTCTTAGACCAGCAATGAACGACGATTGACGGAAAAAGGTAGAAGCTTATGTCAATCGATATACTGTAACGGTCTGATAAAGATGATGTGTGTCCTTAAACGTTTTGAATACAGCCTTAACTTGCGCTGCTGTGCCGGTTCTGCAATCATAGAGAGCAGTGTATTTACAATTGTAAATACTGAACTAGGAATATCCGGGCAGCGTTTAGTACCCCAGAAAGAGGGTAATGTTTTTCTAGTGTATGTATGTATGTCTATGTGTTTGGCACGTTCTATAGCCTAAACGGCTTAATGGATTCAAACATATGGGGTATCGTTAGACCCGTCGTAGTTGTGAAAGGGTATAAAATGTTCCTCTTTTGCCGTTGGGTTTTTTAAATTATTGTTTTAACGATTAGACTTGTTTCTCTATATATAATGACACTGGAGACTTTACGATACAATCTATATCTATGTTTATAAAATATGTATTCTAAAAACAAGTGACTTTTTGAAATTACTTATTTTTCCGCTTTTATCACTAACAAACAATTTTAAGAAACCTAAAAACATATAAATATAACTTACAGATATAGGCACAATCAAATCACACATTTTTGTTCTTGAAACAAAAATCGGTTTAGTTTTGGAGGAAACAATATTAGGATACGAAATGATGATTTCGGAAAGGTTAAATGCGAATTTTGCAATTGTCAAAATAGATTAGTTATAAACCTATCCTTCAAATGTGATGCCTCTCGGATATTCTTCTAATGCAACGTTTAGATACTTGTCGAGCTTAGAAGAACAGGCACGAGTGTGAACATGTAAACGCTTTGTTCGGGTGTGCTCGATAATCCACCCGAGTAATCACCTGTTTTCCACTCGATGTCGGTTTTTTTAACACGAGTCAATCATCGAAAAAATCAACATCGATGCGAATACACACGAACATTCTATTGAATATTCGTGTGTATTCGCATCGATGTTTACATACTCGTCATTATTCACTTGACCCGTGAACTATCATTTTAAATTTACTTAGCCAACCTACCGTAATAGTTTTCTCTAATACCTTTCCTTGACAAAATAAAAGTATGTACTCGATTCATTTGAAATTAAAGGTTTCATAAGAGCTAAACTACTTTTATATATTCTACCAATTAGGTACTAACTATTCCTACTACAGCCGTCTTTCTGTATTTTTTCATTTAAAATATTAATGGATTCATAAAAGAAAGGTCATCCATGTTTAAGAAAGTACACGAATAGCTTGGTAAATTATTCGATGAGTTATTTGGAGAGTTTTTTGTCTAATAATCATGCGTTGTACTCGTCCACGAATAACTCAGCGAGTTATTCGGCCAGTTGTTCGTCCGATAATATAAACGTGCTATAAGTCACAATCGCTCGCATTACAAAAAAAATTAAATCAACGTAATTAGAAACACTTGTATGTTTACATAAACTTAATTCGCGTTCACTTCCGCTTCTACGTATTAGCAAGGACAAGACCGTAGTACGTAGCTGCTACGTCGTAGCTGCTCGTACTACGCTTGTAGTAATGCCTCTCATTTTTCAGCCTTTGCCTGTCTACGACGCAGTAAACGTATATCTATATTGATAGGAATTTTTTTGGTTTCAAAATCCGTATAAGTTAACTCTCTCATCTATTTCCGCTGACCAGCCAGCTAGTAGTAGGCAGAATACCATATTTAGTAGGCGTGTTACCGTAATTGCCACGATTGATAGCAAATTGGATAAGTGATCTAAAACACAAAAAAAATTATCATAAAAAGACAATAGAGGTATTCGTATCTTGTTTTTGACCCGTTTGGAGATGTCATTTATGTACCGTTTGCAGATTTTAGCCCACGTAAGGGTGTCAAGTGAGCACAGAGTCCACCTGATGACCAAAATCAGTGTCGACTAAGATTGATTCCGTTAGTCTCCGGTTTACGTTACATACCAACATTATTATTATACACAGTAAATACATATAGTTACAATTTTTCCTGCATCTCGGTGGCGTTTTACAAACCGCTGGAATAATTATTGATGAGCTTAATTTAATTTAAAACAAAAAATATTATGAACGTATAACATAGAAATGTAATAAAATTTACCAATATCACATCGACAAATAAAATATATACAACCCTATCATTGTTGGTTATTTACGTATGTAACAACAAAAATGGAGAGGATATATTATGATATAGAGTTGGTAAGAGGTACTAATTACTTCATAATGATATTTCTTGCAGTTACAAATATATATGACAAATTGTATGGTGTGCACTTCGTTTTTTTCTCTTTTTTCAGCCTATTTCTATTTTGTGACATTTTCTGTTATTAATAAACTAATAATCTTAATAAATATAAAAGTGAGACAATATAATTTTTATATTCATACAATTATTATCGTAATTTGTTTATATTGTATCTCCTATGAATAAATGTTATCTTAGGTTTGAAAAATCAGCCCAAAATAGAACAAAAGAAAGTCGCTTATGTACCTATTTGTTCACTTACAATTACGTCTTATTCTATTCTATCATTTAAATAATTTCTCAATGTACATAAATAGTATAGAAATGTTAACGTTTTCCGCTCAAGCTGTAAAAAGTTTACTCGCACTCGTAAGCCGGGACGATTGGCTAGCAAAAGTAAAAAAGGACAGAAAGTCGTCGTTAAAGTTTTGGAGATTTAATTATCAACTTTTATAAGCGTACCTGAACGGCCTTTTATTGATCGGATAACAGAAGAGTCCAAAACAACTATCTACTAACGTTATTAAAATAATGGGAGCTTGGAGAAATGACGACATAGCATTCCAGCTCAATAATCAAAAGGAGAACCATATGCGAAATAACTAAGATCTAGTTGCATTCAAGACTAATTAATTAAATAGGTTATTATATAGTGGTAGCACAATACTGCAGCTATATTATGGTTGCAGCACGAATGGATCTATTTGACCGGGGAAGAACCACGCTCTCACAAAATACCAGCGTAAAATAGCAGCTTAATGCTGTTGTGTTTCGTAGAGAACCGGGAATCTTTTTATTGGTCTTTGCTTATGATCCCTCATCAAGTGGATTCCTAAAACAATCATACCTGTTGAAGTTATTACTGCATTTGCTATCTCAGTTTTATGTTCAGACGATATATGAATTAAATAGGGTACATTTTAAAGATCTAACTGTTTGGCGACGTACCTGGAAAATTTTCCAATTTAACGTGCTCTTAATTGAGATAATGAGTGGCCTTTTTGTGTTCCAATGTGTTGATGACTGTAGCAGTTTGTTATGAATATTGTGTGGTTGACAGAATTGGTGTTTGATTTTGAGGGTTGGGTTTGTGTGAAGCTGGTCGAAGGGATAGTGTCGTCCGAGCCATGCGTGGTCGAATGGACACGTCCATCTGGTTCAGGCTTATGAATGTTTGATGTTGAGGGTTGGGTTTGTGTGAAGCTTGTCAAAACGACATTGTCGTCCTTTCCATGCTACTCGGCTAGTCAAATGGATACATCTGTCCAGTCTAGGCTTGTGATTTGTGGAGTTACACTGATCGAAGAGACAGCGCCGGCCGGGTCAAGCACTTGCGGCTGGTCGAAGGCACATACTCATCCGGTCTAGTCAGATTAATCTGCTCAAAGGCACAGTACCGTCCGGTCCATGCGCGGTCGAAGGGACGTACCCGTCTAGTGCAGTCAGAATGGTTAAACAGAGTACTGATAACAGTATCCGACCGGCCCAGGCCCAAGCGGTTGACCGTAGGGACATACTAGTTTTCAGTTATAAGTGACGGCTTGAGAGAAAGGTGTCGTCCGGTCCATGCGTGGTCGAAGGGACGTACGCTTTCGATTATTGTATGATTGAAGATGTTAGTAGCTACAAGAGAGTACGTTATTAATGCATATACTTTTTTGATTGTATGTGTGGGTTGTGTTTAATGTTTAATGGGCACATTCAAGAGTTTTCATTTTTTTATAAAACATTTAAAACAGTGATTCACGATAATCCATCGCTGACTGATTCGGATTCATTATTTATTAAATAATTTAGCTGGAAAGGCTAAATCTATTGCAGCTGTATTTGTGCCAACTGCCAGAATTGCAAACCGGTCTGGGATGCCCTTATCTCAAAATACCACGATAAGCTATTTAAACCAGCTATTATTTCTGAAGCCTTCTGCTGAACGCAGTAGCGTGTGCTTTTCTATTTGACTATAGAATACTTGGCGTGTTCTCCGCTTGTATACTTATACACTTTGTATTTCTTTCTAATACTATTGTTTTTTACTGCCTATTTCTTTATTTGTATACATCAATTGTAAATTCTACCATCAAATATAATGTCAACCTTTTTTTTAAACTGGAGCAACAAACAAAATCTAAGTTCACCTGATCATAAGCGGCACCTGCATCCAAGGGGCACCTACAACTAATTTCAAACAAAGAAAGCCAGAGAGGAGTTGTCACCTCTGATGACGGATGGAATGCCTCAAAGCCTGTAGATGTGATGGCTCTCTACACTCTTTGGAGATAGAACACAGAAGTGCTCACACTGCTGCATGGCTACGGAAATAGGTAAGAGTGTTCCTACCAATCCGGACTGACTTATAGGCGTTAAAGTAGATTGTGGTTATATGAAATCGATTTGTCTAGTATGGATTATCACGCAACAATTTTCAACTGAAAACTGGATGTAACTGAATTTTAGATACGTTTTAATATATTCGACTCATCCCTACATTCATTCTGTTTCGAAAAACTAGGTCATCAAACATACATAGCAGTACTGTGTATACACTACGCTGGAAGCGATAATCTCCATGGATTACATAGTTATCAGTGTACATTCAGTTTATACTGTTATTTTTGTTTATACTTTTTATGCATAATTTTTTACGGTATTCAATTTGAAATCAAATTTTCAAAAAAGCCTATTCGAGTTACTCTATAATTAAAACTTATAACCTGTAGGTATACTTTTTCACTTATACAACAAAATCATAGCATATCAGCAGTTTAAAAAGTTCCTTATAGAAAAACTATACAAAAAGCTTATAACATTTCGGAATTCAAGAGTGAAAATAACCTCTGAGAATGAGGTGTTCGCGTGGTAGCGAAGAAGCTGGTCATTCATATAAATAACTGTAAAAATTATTGTAAAATTATTAATAATGATAAATATGTCAAAAATAATACCCGCTGGATTTCTCGCTGGTTCTTCTCAGTACAGAAGTGCTTTAACAACCAGAGTAAAATCTACCTAATATATGGAAATTAATATTTGTTTGTTCGTATTTTATGCGCTTCCATACCGTTTATCAGATTGCGGTAAAACTTAGTTAACATATTGCTTGTACTTCCGGTTATAGGCATAGTTGGACCCGGTAGGTGGCGCTGTTGTAGAATCCAGATATCACCCGTGCGAAGCCGGGGCAGATCGCATTGAGTTTTGAATTATTTTTTGTAAAGCGTGGCATATCTGGAACCTGTTTCGAGCAGTATTCTTTAAAATGTAAATTTATTTAAAATGTTTTACTATAGCTTTCATACTTCCTTTTTTGGCATTCCAATTAATTTGAAATGACAAGTGGTTGTGTATTAAAATTAAACGGTTAGCTTCCGTTCTCCACATCTAATTAATGAATAAAACGGTGAAGTTAAAAGGCGTTTTATTTTGAAACCTATAAGTATTAGTAAACCAATCTGACCCACTTCCATTGATGTGCATGAAGATTATCAGTAGAAAGCTTTGAGGTTTCAGATTTCAGTAATGCTAATAAGGCAAGTTAAAAGAGCTCGAGTTTAATTAATGACATCAGCGCAATAACGGATAACCCAGATTTTAAAAATTAAAAATACTTTCATCTGAAACAGACTTCAGAAAAAAATTAACCATATTTTTATCTGATTTTGGGAAAAGCTTTGACAATAAAGCTTTATTAGCGTTTCCCTTTGGATCTATGGGGTAGACCTATTTTGAGCAGTATACTTTTATCGGCTGAAATATAATGAATGGATAAATAAAGACAGTATCCGAAAATTGAGACAATTAGAATAAAATAAAATCATTTTTATTCAATAAAGTTTACTAAAATACATATTGAAGGTCATTTAAGCTTTACATCTGGTTCGCTAAAAACTTCTATCCTTGGAAAAACCAGCAAAAAAACCAAGCGAGACTTTTTTAAACATTGATTTACAATATAATGTTTTATATATTATACAATTTTACACAATAGAGTTATGTGAGCAGATCAAAAAGCTACCCAAAATCGTAAATGTCAGATGTCAGTATCATCTGGACGAAATTTTCCCCTTATATGTCTTCCACGCTAATGATGGATATAACGCCTATAATTCTGTCAAATTACAGTTTTTTTGATCTCTGCGAACGAGCGAAATGATGTACGGAAATTCATAATTTCCGTCGTGAAATCACAATATTCTCGTTATAGGAGGATGTGCTTACGCAGTAGTAGGGCTTAACGCTTCAATGACTAATTAGGCAAAGGACATTATTTACGCCCGTAAACTTTTCCATGAACAGGTATTTCAAGAAGATGGCTATTTATATGAAAAGTGTTTTAGACATTAATATTTCAGTAATAAAAAATGTCAACGTAAACGTGAAGTGTTACAGTGACGTAATAGCGGCGTCAAATAAATCTTTATATATATATATATATATATATAATTCTTCTTTCCGTGTGTATATTAGTAAACTCGTCCTAAACGGCTTGACCGATTTTGATACAATTGTGTGTCGAGAATGGTTTAGATTCACAATTGGGCCCGGTAGGTGGAGCTGTTGTCGAGATGCAGAAATCACCCGTGCGAAGTCGGGGCGGATCGCTAGTTGTATATAAATATTAAATATCATACAAAATAGAGTAGTAATACTAAAAGAGTAATAATAGCCACTTTAAGCTTCGAAGAAAAAGGGGAGATCTTCCGCCGAGTAAGGTCAAATACCTTACCATACCATAGAATACTATGATACACAATAGAATAGCTATCAGCCTTATTTTGTACGACGATAGGCGTCGCCGGGAGCACACATACAAGCAATAACGTCGTATTATCACTATTACAAACCCGATTCGCTGTGTTGACAGACAGATTTTAATACATATTTATTTATAAATAGCGTGCAATTTTGGTATTTTTTAAATAATTTGCATGGGAAATTTGGAAACGATTGTAACGTCAAAACACATCTCGTGTTGACATTTATACGTGTGAATTGACTTGTTAGTGACATTTTAGTGGCTACACGGGCTCCACCCACAACTGTTATATTATATGTGTATTATAGTATATAACCCACCCGTTCTATTATATATTATATGTATTATAGTATTCTATGGGTATTTTGCTCTTGTTCGGAGAGCGACCAATGCTCTATGTGCTAACAGAACTTGTTCTACATATTTATGCAGAATCGATCGGAAACTTCCATTGCGTGATTTAGACCACAGTTTAAGTTTAATGTTACGTGGTGGCTCTAGCTGCAGCTAAATTATGGTTACAGCACGAATGGGTCGGCGCAACCGGGGATGAACCTCGCTCTCACAGAATATCAGCGTAAAATAGCAGCTTGATGCTTCTGTGTTTCGTATGGTGAGTGCAAGGATCCGGAGACCCGGATTTTCACTTTTCTACTGAAAACGAGGCATTTCAGCGTAGTGCTTAGGGTTGACAATGCGTTTTTATTTTGAATCTGAATAGAAAGTTAATATAAATATATATATGGGCCATAGCATCCACTTACCATCAAGTGGACTGTGTCACCCAATTCAATAACAAAAAAGAAACAGTTCCTTGCGTTCACGCTCATAAGGCGTGACGATAACACCGCTACAAGAGCAAAAAAAGAGTCAGCCATAGACTAGGAGAGTATGTCGTCATCATCATCATTATTAATGTCCACTGAACAAAGAGTAGGGGAGACTGGGGAAGCCCATACATAGCCTGATGTTGGGGATATTTGCCACAGTTGTCGGGCTTTGCAAGTGGCTTAGCAACCACAGCATACTTTTTTCCGATTTGTTTCACACGGTAGAAATTTATGTAGCTACGAGTATATGGCTGGGCGGAGACCTGGTCCCAGATAACAATTACAAATTCTTTATTATGTAACAAAATAGAAGTAATAACATACAATACAAAGGTTAAGTAATGAAAATACGTCTTACGAGAACCGTGCCATTTAAGATCCATGAATAAATTACTATCCTCAGCGGAGTTGCTTCGCGGAGTTGCTTCGCGGAGTTGTATTGATCGTTACGTAGTTAATACATCGTATCAGTATGAGTAATTTTTTTCTAGGTGAAGCCATTTATGAATTATTATTATGATACGATGTCACAGAACAGATTACCATCATTTCTACCAATAAACAGCTGACAGGAGTTAGCCCTTTTTTATAGAATAAGGGTAAAAAACGAGCACACAGTTCATTTGATGGTAAGTGGAAAATTTTTTTTTTTTTTTTTTTTTTTTATAGAAGAGGGGGCAAACGAGCATGCGGCTCACCTGATGTTAAGTGACTACCGCCGCCCATGATCAACCGCAACACCAGGAGAATTGCGGGTGCGTTGCCGGCCCTTTAGAAAGGAGTAAGCTCTTTTCTTGAAGGTCCCCAGGTCGTATCGGTCCGGAAAAATCGCCGGTGATAAACTATTCCACAGAGAGGTTGTACGTGGAAGAAAACTCCTTGTGAAACGTACAGTGGTGGACCGCCAAGCATCCAGATGGTGTGGATGGTATCGGGACGTTTGCCGTGTCGTGCGTTCACGAAATTTGGCGGCTGGGATTAATCCGAACAATTCCTCAGAGCACTCCCCGTGATAGATGCGATAAAATACGCAAAGAGATGCAACATCTCTTCGCAACGCCAGTGAATCGAGCCGATCGGAAAGCACTCGGTCGTCGACGATTCGAGCCGCTCTGCGCTGGATGCGGTCAAGTGGAAGGAGCTGGTACTGGGGAGCCCCAGCCCAGAGATGGGAACAGTATTCCATGTGCGGTCGAACCTGCGCCTTGTAAAGTTGCAGGCGGTGTGCCGGCATGAAATACTGTCCCGCTCTGCTGAGCACGCCAAGCTTTTTAGAGGCCAATTTGGCCTTCCCTTCCAAGTGACCACGAAACTGCACGTCACTCGATATGTCGACGCCGAGGATTCCGATACTGGCTGAGGCAACAAGGGGAGTGCCTTGAAACTGAGGGGATACGACAAAGGGGTTCTTTTTAGCGGTTAACGCGCAAACTTGTGTCTTCTGGGGGTTAAACTGGACTAGATTTAGTCGTCCCCAATCCGAGACTCTGTTCAGCAAAGACTCGACTTCAGACACAAGTTTGTCCCGGCACTCGGAGACGTTTTCCCGAGAAATATTGGCTCGGCCGGTGTAAAGAGCATCACCAGTGCTGTCATCCGCATAGCAATGAATGTTACGGCTATGAAACATATCATTGATATGCAGAAGAAACAGCGTTGGCGATAGCACGCAGCCCTGTGGAACACCAGCATTTATAGGCTTGCAATCGGAGCTTGCACCGTCTACAACGACCTTGATGCTCCGATCTGCAAGAAAGCTGGTGATCCAATCGCACAATTTCTCGGGAAGCCCATAGGAAGGGAGCTTCGAAAGAAGCGCTTTGTGCCAAACCCGATCGAAAGCCTTCGCAATGTCCAAACTAACGGCCAGTGCCTCCCCCTTGAACTCTACTGCCTCCGCCCATCTGTGAGTGAGGTAGACCAGAAGATCACCAGCTGACCGACCAAGGCGAAAACCGTATTGGCGGTCACTAATCAGCTGGTGATCCTCAAGGTACCTCATGAGCTGGCAGTTTACAATGGACTCCATTGTTTTGGAGAACAAGGAGGTGATGGCAATTGGCCGGTAGTTGGACGGGTCTGAGCGGTCGCCTTTTTTAGGGATCGGGTGGACGAAAGCCGTCTTCCATGATTTTGGGACTACGCCTAGGGAGTAGGAGTACCGGAAAAGACGCGTTAAAACCGGTGCCAACTCTGGAGCACACGTCCTCAGCACAATTGGGGGGATTCCGTCAGGCCCACTCGACTTGTGGATGTCCAGGGAGAGGAGTGCTTTGCGAACCGAGCGCTGTGTGAACTGCACTTCCGGCATGGAGCACTCACACCGCGGGATGGTCGGCGGCGTACTTCCCCCGTCATCGAGAGTCGAGTTAGACGCAAAGAAGGAGCCTAGAAGATCGGCTTTCTCCTTTGCAGTATGGGCCAGTGAGTCGTCCTGCCTGTGCAGAGATGGAAGAGATGGCTGACAGAAATTCCCCTGGACAGCCTTGGCGAGAGACCAGAATGCACGGGTTCCAGAAGGAAGGCGAACTAGTTTCTCGCCAATTCTGCCTATGTGCTCTGACTTTGCCTTGGCAATGACTCTTTTGAAGGACCTAGAGGCGGAATTATACTTCTTTTTTAGAGCGCTGGTGTTTACATCCCGGGACGCTGATGCATCAACCCAGGCTTGGTAGCACTCCTGCTTATAGCATGATGCTATTTTACAGGAGCGACCAAACCATGGCTGAGATTTGCCTCCAATGGGCACCACAGAGGAAGGAATAAAAAGTTCCATACCCTGAAGTACCACATCAGTAACAGAATCCGCAACAACGTTGGGATCATCCGGCGAGAAGCAAACCCGCCCCCAAGGGTAGGATGCAAAGAAAGACCGCATCCCATCCCAATCGGCTGACCTATAGTGCCAAACACGGCGGCAGCCTGCAGAATGCAACCGCGATTTCAGCGTGAGTGGCACAACACTCCGGACTAGACAATGGTCCGAGGAGCCTAAAGGGGCGTCGACGGAAATCTGATATCCGTCCGGGTGAGAGGTCAGCAGAAGGTCCAACAGGGAAGGTGCATGATCCTCCACATCTGGAATCCGCGTAGGCGAAGTAACCAGTTGTGTCAGACCATATGCCAAGGCAAAATCATGAACAGATCTCCCCGCATGATCGGTTAAACGTGAACCGAGCCATTCGGCGTGATGGGCGTTAAAGTCGCCGAGGATCACGATCTCTGCGGAGGGGATCTGCTGTAGCAACGAATCTGCAGCCATTTGGACGTGGTCGAAGAGTCGGTCTGTTTCGGCATTACCGCTGTGGGACCTATAGAGGCACCCGTAGACGCGCGGATGGTCGTCGCTGTCTACGCGTAGCCAAAGGATGGACAGGTCCGAACCTTCAAGTCTGCCGAGGCGTCGAGAACAGATGTCCTCTCTGACGTAAACGCAAACTCCAGCCCGAGGCACAAAGGAGTGTTCCAGTTTGTACCCCGGGTAGGAGAGATACGAAACATCAGCCGGAGAGGACACCTGCGTCTCGGTCAGAAAGAGCAGAGCCGGCCTCGCCGTCTCGAGATGGTAGTGGACGGCGTTTAGGTTAGAGTGAAGTCCCCTGATATTGCAGAAATTCACGGACAGCGTGGCAGGGGTCGCCTTGGTCTTGTTGCTCCGTTTGCCCCGAGCAGTTGTAGTCTTGAGCGGAATTTCGCCCCCCCCAGAATACGCGGGGCAGCCTGAGCACCCACGCTCAGAAGTGGAGAAACATGGTCGTGGATGCTCAGCGAGGGATTCTCCAGGGGTGCTGGTACCCTCCTGGGGTAGTCTATCTTTATTTAATTCCGCTACCATGTTGATGGGGGGGGGGGGATTTGGGCCTCCGGCAACCTGCACTCACCAGACGAAACGCGGAAGCAGAACTTCCACTTCACGCCGGTATTCTGTGAGGTCGTGGTACCACCCCGGTTTGAGCCGGCCCATACGTGCAACAACAAAGCTGCCGCATGGCTCTACCACTGTTAAAAGTACTCTGGTCATAAGGCCTTAATTCTCGATCAAGAATCGATATGCAGATGCACTGTCACAACAACACAACAGGATTACAGTTCTATTACAAAATAACTAATTTAAATGTTGCAGGATAATTATATAAATATCTATCAATTGATGAAATAAACTTAAATTAGGTATCTTCGTCTTTTCAGTGGTATCCTATAAAAACTCTATCACACTGAGCTTTACTATTCAGATAACAGAAATGAAATTAATCACTTTGCAGAAATGAAAAAAAATTCCGTGTAGTGGGGGGCGTAAGAGTACCCACTACCCCTTATTATCGCGTGTGTGTTGTAGGGGGTGAAACGGATAAGCAGCGGCATCATACTGATAACAACTCAAAATAATGTATGAAGTACGAGGCAATATATTGTGATAGTCTATCTTTAACAAACCACTTTGTTAGATTGAAATGATGACGATGATGAAATGTCTGTGCCGCCATGTTTCAACACATCAAGAAAGTATTGCACGTAGTGAACGCGCAAAACCGGTTGAAATATAAGTTTGCTATAATATCATATTATATCAGCGAAGTCGCAGATGAAATTGATACAGATTGCAGGGGGTTCCCATAAAAACATATAACAAGCCGCCGCAGAAGATTAATCAATTTCTATCATCTATAAAGTATTGTAAGTAAGTAATATTTATTTAATGATTTCTTATATTTACGCGAACTTACGAGTTAGCTACCGTGGGTAAATCTTTGTTTGGCTGCCGAGCTCCAACACGTCAAGCAAGTTTTGCATGACAACAAGCTTCGGGTCCCGCGCCTACGTCACAGAGAACGAGTGAAGCCGGCCACAGTCGAGCGTCTACCTGCTGTACTGCCATATGTTAGAGGAGTCACTGACAAGATTGGCTACATCTTGAAGCGCGCTTCCATCAAAACATACTTCAAGCCGCCGAAGAAGATTGGTCAGTTTTTACCATCAGTCAAGTGTAACGCCCCTCTGCAAGATGCAGGAGTGTACAAGCTTGATTGTGAATGTGGTCTCTCCTACATAGGACAAACTAAAAGATCAATTAAAACCCGCGTCAAAGAACATATAGCTGATGTGAAGAATCGACGCTCCGGGAAGTCTGCAGTCTGTGAACATGTACAGGATCGCCCCCGTCACTACATCAGATTTGATAGACCATAAATCCTCGCTAAAGAACACCGATTCCTTTAAAGGATGATTCGCGAGGCTATTGAAATCAAAAAACATCCTAATTTCAATAGAGAAGATGGCTGGGTGCTACCATCTGCTTGGGATCCTATAATAAATAAAATTAAATCCCAACCCAAGCATACAACTTCATGATACCATAAGTTCATACTGTGTAGATCGGAACAAAAGTTAAATTTTAATCTATGGTAACCGCGGTTAACTATGACATCTGGACGTTAAACCAGTCCTTCCCGCACTTACAGCACCATGGGTGCTGTAAAGCTCTCGAAACGTCGGGTATTAAAAAGTTAAATATACGCGATAAATTCCGTAAAAACTAGTATTATTTCAATATTTATTTATTTATTTTATTCTTTATTGCATCCTTAACAAAAGAATACAAAGGGCGGACTTAATGCCTTGAGACATTCTCTACCAGTCAACCCATGGAGTGGTGAGAGTTTGACGTAGGTGTGGCAATATAGAATAAGATAACACAATACAAATGATGATTAACTACATAATATATACAAACTACTAATAAATAAACTATACATATATGATCTATCCTTACATATATAGAAATATATAAATAAATGGATATATATATATATATATATATATATATATATATATATATATATATATATATATATATATATATATATATATATATATATATATATATATATATATATATATATATAGGTCGGCTCTACCGGGGCAGGATCACGCCCTCACAGAACACCAGCGTAAAATAGCAGCGTAATGCTGCTGTGTTACTCATGGTGAGTGTAGAGAATCGGAGACCTTTTTTACTGGAATCGAGGCATTCCATCTCATTCCTCAGGGGTGACAACGCATTAGCATTTTGATTCTTAATTGAGGATAAATTTGGATGTATATGGGTCACAGCATCCACTTACTATTAGGTGGACTGTGTGCTCGTTTGTCACCCAATGCTTTATAAAAAGTCTAATTTTAAGGCGTTTATTTGAATTTATTTTAAATTTGCTGTTGAACTGCTTTTCAATTACAACAGCCTTACAAATCAGCTTTGGTAGAAATCGGTGTTCTTTAGCGAGGATTTCTATCTGTTAAATCGATGAAGATGGCCTTGATGAATGGTGAGACTACGGATTTCTTAAAGCGTCAGTTCCTTTACGGTGTTTTATTGATTATTTCGTATGTCCTATGTTAGAAAGACCACATTTAGAATCAACGAGTGACAATTCTGCATCTCTTGCGTCTGTTATAGAAATATTACTGGAACATATTGCTGGAACGCCTCCTCAATAACTGTATAAGATTTATCTTTGGGCTTCGTAAGTATGATCATATTTCGCAATACAGATCTAAGCTAAATTGGCTTACAATCCGGCGGAGGCGCAACTCCAGAATATTACTTGTACTTTTTTCCATATTAAATGATCCATCTTCGCCTTCTTATCTTAAGAGTAAATTTCATTATCTTTCCTCATCTCATGATAGGGTCCTACGCTCTTCTTTTAACAACAAAATCTGTACTCCAGTTCACTTCACCGAGTTCTATGGTAACTCCTTCACAGTTCAGGCTACACGCCTTTTGAACTCCTTGCCCTATGACATCAGAAAAGCTCCCAATAAGTACGCTTTTAAAAAGTTGGTCCGTGATCATTTATTTATGGCAACGCATTCTACATGACTCATCTATTTAATATGTGTTGCCAAACAGACGTATATATTCATAGTCATTTGTATATACTAATTATGTATGTATTTAAATATGTTTACTTGTATGTATATCCATTTATTTATATATTTCTATATATGTAAGGATAGATCATATATGTATAGTTTATTTATTAGTAGTTTGTATATATTATGTAGTTAATCATCATTTGTATTGTGTTATCTTATTCTATATTGCCACACCTACGTCAAACTCTCACCACTCCATGGGTTGACTGGTAGAGAATGTCTCAAGGCATTAAGTCCGCCCTTTGTATTCTTTTGTTAAGGATGCAATAAAGAATAAAATAAATAAATAAATATTGAAATAATACTAGTTTTTACGGAATTTATCGCGTATATTTAACTTTTTAATACCCGACGTTTCGAGAGCTTTACAGCACCCATGGTGCTGTAAGTGCGGGAAGGACTGGTTTAACGTCCAGATGTCATAGTTAACCGCGGTTACCATAGATTAAAATTTAACTTTTGTTCCGATCTACACAGTATGAACTTATGGTATCATGAAGTTGTATGCTTGGGTTGGGATTTAATTTTATTTATTATAGGATCCCAAGCAGATGGTAGCACCCAGCCATCTTCTCTATTGAAATTAGGATGTTTTTTGATTTCAATAGCCTCGCGAATCATCCTTTAAAGGAATCGGTGTTCTTTAGCGAGGATTTATGGTCTATCAAATCTGATGTAGTGACGGGGGCGATCCTGTACATGTTCACAGACTGCAGACTTCCCGGAGCGTCGATTCTTCACATCAGCTATATGTTCTTTGACGCGGGTTTTAATTGATCTTTTAGTTTGTCCTATGTAGGAGAGACCACATTCACAATCAAGCTTGTACACTCCTGCATCTTGCAGAGGGGCGTTACACTTGACTGATGGTAAAAACTGACCAATCTTCTTCGGCGGCTTGAAGTATGTTTTGATGGAAGCGCGCTTCAAGATGTAGCCAATCTTGTCAGTGACTCCTCTAACATATGGCAGTACAGCAGGTAGACGCTCGACTGTGGCCGGCTTCACTCGTTCTCTGTGACGTAGGCGCGGGACCCGAAGCTTGTTGTCATGCAAAACTTGCTTGACGTGTTGGAGCTCGGCAGCCAAACAAAGATTTACCCACGGTAGCTAACTCGTAAGTTCGCGTAAATATAAGAAATCATTAAATAAATATTACTTACTTACAATACTTTATAGATGATAGAAATTGATTAATCTTCTGCGGCGGCTTGTTATATGTTTTTATGGGAACCCCCTGCAATCTGTATCAATTTCATCTGCGACTTCGCTGATATAATATGATATTATAGCAAACTTATATTTCAACCGGTTTTGCGCGTTCACTACGTGCAATACTTTCTTGATGTGTTGAAACATGGCGGCACAGACATTTCATCATCGTCATCATTTCAATCTAACAAAGTGGTTTGTTAAAGATAGACTATCACAATATATTGCCTCGTACTTCATACATTATTTTGAGTTGTTATCAGTATGATGCCGCTGCTTATCCGTTTCACCCCCTACAACACACACGCGATAATAAGGGGTAGTGGGTACTCTTACGGTAGAGCCGACCTATATATATATATATATATATATATATATATATATATATATATATATATATATATATATATATATATATATATATATATATATATATAATATAGCTGCAGCGTGGCTCTACCACGTGAAAATGACTCTAGGTTATTTACTTCATGCCAAATGAAACGCGTACAGTAAGTGTAAAAAAATGCGTGCCCTTTAACAATTAGGTATTGAATAGTATAACACTTGTAAAGTAATTTTCAGAAACGCGTTAGTTATAGCTATATTTTAAGTTCAGTACGAATAGCTCAACACATAATTTTTATTCGTAAATGACCATATCTAGATCGTCGATCGATATACAGATAGATATAGATAGATGTATTCCACAACAACATATACAGAGCATTCCCTTACGATCCGATAGACTGTATGCTTGGATTGCCACTCCTGCTTCTATAAAAAATACTCTTTACAACAAATTCCAAACGAAAAATTGTTGTATAAAGAGATTAATATTTTAACATTTATTTCGCTTCGTACTACTGTTTCAGTATTTTGAGTTTACATCGCAGCATTCTAATTAACGCATGGTGAGTCAACCAACACCGATGTTTTGCGCGAAACGTATCCCAGAAATACTACGTGGTGAAATAAACAATGAAATGTTATTTTACCTACTTCGGCTGGTTATATCAGACTCAGACAGACGCAGTACGGGAAAATTTTACATTTATTATACTCTTTTATAGATTGTTGGTGACAAACGAACAAACAGTCCGCCAGATGGTAAGAAGATGCTGTGACCCACAGACGGCTGTATATATCCACGATTAAGAAACAAAGTTTAGATGCGGAATCACTCAGGAATAAATTAGGATGTCTCGTTACCAGAAAAGGGTCTCCGGTGTTTACACTATACAAAACATAGCAACATTTAGCATCGTTCCTTTCACTCTCAAAATAATTAAATACGAATAGTATTGAATAACATATTGCGTCCATGTGGCTTTGTGTAATTTAAATATTAATAACGCGTCATACTAATACATTTATTGTATACTGCTTTCTTGACATTTTTTTACTTTTATCTTCGCCTCTTATTCATTAGTTTAGTTTCAAATACGAGACACACTGTTTTAGAACCCGTTAAAACGAAATTTTAGGTGTTTTAATACACATAATCACATATTTTTAATGTAGTAAACTTTTATTTCGTTTAGTACAAGTTTATTTATATTTTAAATAAACCAAAGCAATTAAACTAAGCTTATTTGAGTACGTCATTTATTGCCCTTCTAGACATTAAGCATTTTTGTTGCAAACGTATTCTATCATTTAATTGTACTATAAAGAACCCATTTTACGGTTTTATAACATGAAATGTCATGCTAAAATGAACAGAGTATCAAGTTTACCCCTACCCCGATTAAGTACGCCGCAAAGCAGTAAATAGTATCCTACATATATCCTACATATATACCGAATAAACGTTATATACGCTACGGTTACTACGTAATATGATATTCAATTTAATTTAATTTGAAACATGCTATCTTGTGTGCGTGTGTGTGTGTGTGTGTGTGTGTGTGTGTGTGTGTGTGTGTGTGTGTGTGTGTTTGTGTTTTTTTTTGTTATTCCATCTACGTTTTTGTACCTCCCCGTAGTGTAGTTATGTTGGTTTGGTAAGGACTGATAAGTATCGTACTAACGCAGACACTTCAGGCACTATTTAAAGTGACAGACAGCCTAATGGTAGGGTACGGGCTGTAAACTCAAAAAGTCGTGAGTTCGAATCCGCCATTCGACTACTATGTTGAACCTCTTCGGAAGTATGAGAAATGTTAATAGTGTTAATGTCATGCACAGTTAATATCCTCCGTAGAACTCACTATATTCGTCGTTTGTACTTTTTTTGCTAATATAAATCCCACCTGACGTTAAGGGGTAAAGCAGCAAAGATAGTTAAAAGCACTGACTAAATTTAACAAAAGTCTATTCACTCTTATCCAATATTGTTTTAACAATTTGTAACCACAAAGATAGACATGCATGTACTTCGAATATTTTCAAATCAACGCAACAGCTAACCCTGTTTAATTAACACAAGAAGTGAGGTTCGGTAAAAGTACCAAGAGTGAAAGTAAATTCCGATACTTTAAGAGAAATTGAAAATAAATTTAAATCTATTTTGAGCATGGCTCTGCATGTGCGGCATTAATTCAATATTTGATACTTATCGCAAAAAAATACACGTGGGTTTACATTTCCCTACATAATGTATATTAGAGATGGGCCGAATATAGATTTCACCGAATACGAATATACGATCGAAAGTTCGGTAAAACTTTTACCGAACCGAATATTCGGCCGAACTTTATTCGCAGGATCACCTCGGTACATAATCAATTTATGTCAAAACTTGTTACCGTAAAGTGCGCGGTATTAGCGCTGGACCCTGCCCTTCGCTCCCCCGCCACACCTGACATGTTATTGCATCATGTAGTTCTGAGCAAATTACTGGTACATGCTTATGTTTTGACTATTTTTGTGAGAAAAAAAAGTATTTCCTTGTGTTATTCTTGATGAAAATTGATAATTACGTGATAAAAATGAGTGGCAGGAGATATACCATTTGGACCTTTTTTAGAGAAACTGACGACCAAAGTAAAATGAAATGTGCTAATGTAATGTAATATTTATTTGTTTGATTACAAAAAAATATCAAGCTTTCTATTTGCTACAATTGGAAATAAATCTACAGTGCCTCTAAAACATAATGCTATACAAGTAGATTTACCCGTAAATAAAATATACTTTCAACAGTAAAATTATGAAAGACATGGCATTACTCAATTCGTACATTTAAATACAGTGAACACTTTGAGTACCACTTTAACGAATGTTCGGTGATTTAGCCGAATATGCGGCCGAATACGAATATTCGGTAAAGCTGCCGAATATGCCGAATACCGAATATAAAACGAATATTCGGCCCATCTTTAATGTATATGTCGTAGGATAATTAGATAAACCGATTTTCCGCAAAAATCTAGGGATACGCGAAAATACGGATATAGATACACATAAATATAATCAAGAAATATGTAATATACTTCAAATATTGATATTGGTCTCATTGATCCTTGACTTATAGGACCCATGTTTATCCCCATAAATATGGATCTTATGGGGGTCTTATGCAATAATAGTAAATAAATAGTGTTGCATAGGAATGTGAATTCAGAATAGTTGTAATGGGCGTTCCAACCTTGGAATCTTGGAACGCCCATAGTAGGTACTACGGGATGTCCGGCGTGTAAATGATTTGATACAAACAAAAACGAATATAACAAAAAAGACTGCCAACTGTATCACTTGCCTAGCATGTCGTAAAAGTAGATTAAAGGATATTGGATTTGTGATTTTGTGGGCGATGAGCTATGGTCTAGCCACTTATCACTTTTTTCACAACTATACATCTAACAAACAGATTTTTTTGGGTTAAATGTGATCCGAGAAGATCGCCTATAAATTTGCGTCCTTTATGATTCCGAAAGAAATGATAGGCTCAGAAGAGCTAGAATCCAGAGTCGTAAAGCCAGTTAAAAAAATTATGTGCGATACAAAATCAAACGACAACGAAAATATTTTTACTTTATCCTTTTTAATTACTGAAAATGATCCAATATTATTAATCCATCATTCATTTTTCCAATAATATATAATATCACTAGTACCAACAACATATTCTTTGTTTTGATAAATACTCAAAGTTACAAACTCAAACGATACAAATCTAAATGAAATCCGTATAAATTGCTAAACGAAATTGTAAAACTAAATGAATCCTATTAAGATGGTCACGCATTAAGTCATTACAAATAAAACTAAATATTTCTTAATTTTAATAAATTAACCACACACCGGGTTATTGAATATATAAACAAAGAAGTAAAGCATGCAATACAAAACATTAACCCGTGAAATAACTTGGATACACTCCTTCTATTTTAAACCTACCCTTGTGGTAATTATCATTTAAGAAAATTCACTTGAAGACGGACCTGAACTTTACGCCCAAAAGCACATCATCCAAACAATAGCATAAACAAACACGTACGAAATTTAATAAGAGGCAATATTTAAAAACATAAAATCACCTGAAAATGTGTTATTCACTGCGGCCGGCGCTGTACCGGCTGCATGTCGAGATGTACAGAACACAGGCCGCAACGGGCAATCGTAAACGAGCGCGGATTAAATGCGTCCACAAGCGATCGCGGGTGTGACACGACTGGGACTGGTGCCTCGCCCCAATCAATAGGATAGGCGCACCTTCCCCTTCCCCTCCACACAACAGGTTAGCATGCGTGCGCCGAAAAGTAAACACTGTCCCGGACCATTGCACGCTACAACTACGAGCAATGCAATTCCATCACTACAACGCAGCCTGCAAGTTTTCCACGATAACAAAAGCTACGGTCTGTTTCATAGGGCTTCGTCTGGACCATGAACGTTTTATTACTCTTATCTTGGATAGTTGGACGTCATAAACGGAAAAGTACTGCGGAGATCGTAATGGCCGTCTATTATGAAGACGGTCTAGGAAGTTCGTGGAGTGGGTGTATGATTTTTAAATTATCTGATAAAAAAGCGACAGTAACAAGTATATTCGTTTAATTTGCTAGGTATGTCATTATGATTTTCCAAATTTAAAATCCATAAGGCTGTCTCTCTCCACAATGGCCCTTTCTTTGTCACTTGCACACATTTTTTGATCTTTCAGCGTTCTAGATCTCACTACTAAGCTTGTAGCGCAGCCATATAGAGCCCACTGTACTGTTATCGCGCGGGTTAGACAAAATTTCGAGTATCCAGCAAAATTCTTTGTACCGAGTCTTATACCGAAAAATACTCTCAATACATGAAACTTCTATAATACACTTAAGTCGATTAAAAATTGAGAACCTCCAATTAAGCAAACATCAACATATGTTTAAGTTTTTGTTGGGATATTTATCACAGCAATTATTTAAAATTAACTTCTAGACTAGCTTTCATACAAGCAAGAGCGAAGAACAGGCACAAAGTTCACCCGATAGATATTGTTGCACAATAGATGCGATGTCAACCCTGGTGACTACGGTGGAATGTCTCGATATGGATAGAAAGGCTCTTCAGGTCTTGTCACTCATGGGACTACACAATCATAGTCACAACAGCGTTATGCTTGAAGTTTATAGTACTGGTTTCGAAATTTGTTATTTCTAAATCGTGCATACATATCATTTCGGCCGGATTTTATCCTATATATCCTATATTCCTTTTGTTGGTATTCCAATTAATTTGAGATGACGAGTGGCTGTGTACTAAAATTAAACGGTTAGCTTTCATCCTCCACATCTAATTAACGAATAAAACGATGGAGCTAAAAGATGTATAAGGATTATTAAACCAATCTGACCCACTTACAGGCCGTGCATTAAGCTTATCGGCAAAAAGCTTTGAGGTTTCTGATTTCAGTACTGCTAATAAGGCAAGTTAAAAGAGCTCGAGTTTAACTAATGCCATC
Source organism: Parnassius smintheus behrii (assembly GCA_036936625.1). Lineage (NCBI taxonomy): Eukaryota > Metazoa > Arthropoda > Insecta > Lepidoptera > Papilionidae > Parnassius > Parnassius smintheus. The sequence goes on along the minus strand of JAUPFT010000004.1, from coordinate 6,856,426 downwards.
GGCGCAACAACGGATCACCCAGATTTTAAAAATTAAAAATACATTCATCTGAAACGACTTCAGAAAAAGATTAACCATATTTTTATCTGATTTCGGCATAAACTTTGACAACAATTAAGCGTTTTTTCTTTTCGTTTTTCTTTGTTCGTATACTGTACATTCTTCAACTACCGTGTCATATTATTTTAATCAGAATCTGACTACGGTTCAATGTCCATATGCCTTCAATAATTCCTGACTTCTGTAAGTTAAGACAACGAACCATCCTAACCAAAAACCAGCAATCTCACTACACCGTTTAGTGTGTCTTGTCTTGAAAAAACTGAAATGACAATTGAACTGTAGCTTATCATCAGAAATTTACAGTTCGTGGGTCCAGTAGTCCAAAAATACCTGCATCCTACTGACCTCTGAGGACTCAGATGGAATGTTTCACAGCCTATAACTTTACCGGCTCTATACCCTCCAGAACTTCCGATAGGAACTGCTATTTGGCGGCACTGCTATGGGTGAGAGGGCAATGTCGTGTCTGTCTGTAAAGTTCTTTCAGGCACATAGGCTGCACTAAAAGTATCGGGAATGGAATATTTCCACTGTTCCTGTCATATTAAAAGCTTTTTAATTGAAAACTCCTTGTTTTTAAAAATCGAATACCATTTATTTAATTAAAAAAAGATTCTCGGTCTTGTCACGAGGTTTTGTCAAACTTGTTTAGTCATTGAGAAAATGGAATTGACTCGAGAAAATTCAAGAGCCATGATTTAGTATGACTTTCGAAGTGGTTTGACACAAAAACAGTGTGTTGACTGGATGATTTCTGCATTTGGTGATGAAGCCCCATCCATAACCACAATTTATCGCTGGTTTGCTGAATTTCAACGTGGACGTGTCAAGCTCAGTGATGATCCCCGTCAAGGTCGTCCAAAAACTGCAGTCACCCAAGAAAACGTTGATGCTGTGCGTAAGCTGATTGAGGAAGATCAACATGTGACATACCGTCACATGTTGTTCAGGCAACTTTAGACATTGGCATGAGTTAAATACAAATAGTCTTGCATGAACAATTAGGTGTAAAAAAGTTGTTTTCCCGATGGATACCGCATTCGCTCTGTGAAGAGCAAAAAGCGGCTCGCGTTACTTAGTGCGTCAGAACTCTAGAAAGATTCCACGCAGGATCCTCAAATGCTGTATACAACATCGTATCAGGTGACAAATCCTGGACATATGCGTACGAACCCGAAACAAAAATCCAGTCACGAGTTTGGGTGTTCGAAAATGAGTTAAAGCCAACCAAATTAGTTCGTTCACGGAGTGTTGCAAAAAAAAAATGGTGGCCACGTTTGTCTCTAAAACCGGCCATGTTACGACTATTCCTCTTGAAGGACAAAGAACGGTTAATGCAGAATGGTATGCTAGCATTTGTTTGCCACACATCGTTTCTGAACTCCGTAAGAAGAACTGCAACCGCCGCATCAGCCTCCATCACGACAATGTGAGTTCTCACACCGCACACAGAACAAAAGAGTTTTTTGACCAAGAAAACATAGAATTATTAGACCATCCGCCGTACAGCCCCGACCTAAGCTCTAATGATTTCTATAATTTCCCTGAAATAAAGAATAAATTGCGTGGACAGAGATTTTTATCACCTGAAGAAACTGTGGACGCCTACAAAACGGCCATTTTGGAGACCCCAACTTCCGGATGGAATGGTTGCTTCAATGATTGGTTCCATCGTATCGAAAAATGTGTCAAATTTCGCGTAGAATACTTCGAAAAGCAATAAATACATTTTTAAATAGTAATGTTGTGTCACTTCCTTGATTCCCGAAATTTTCAGCTCGTATCGCTCATTATCAGGTAGACTGTATTTTTGATATTTTTGAAAGTAATAAAAATTTTAGTTATATTAGGTAACTTATTTAAAATAAAAGCACGAATGAAATGCAAAGAAGAAATTAATATATGACAAAAATCTCAAACTAGGGAATGGGATCTGTACCGTTTGAGAAAACATCAGGACGGCATTTGTCCATACAAAGGTATTCCCTAAAATGTCTACTTTTTAGTTACACTAAAGCATTATTTTCCCATTGTATCTTCCATTATTTATTTATTATTTATTTATAACAGGAAAACCAACAGCTATTAATTAAACCAGCGTCATGTTCTGTTTTTTTTTCCATAAACCAATTATTTATAAACTAGAAACTTTCTAAATTTACCAAAACCGCTTGATTATAACTCCTTTTAGTAATCAGCAAACAAATTTAACGTAGATAAAAAAATAAAAGCAAACATACACACACAGCGACGATCTTTATTAGGTTTGAAAATAAATCAGTCCAATTTCGGAGAGGCAAACAGGAGAATACGGAATGATGATTTTGTCAATTTATCATAGGAATATGCGTCCGAATTGCAAATCTAAAATCTCTCAGTTGTCTAGCTCAGTCGTTCGGGCACATCGCGACTGCAATAAATCTGTTAAAACTTATACCTTAATTTTCCCGCAGCCGGAAAATCCACTTAAGAAACAATTACGCTTTTCGAAATGAAATATAAAACTGTGCTGTTAGTAAAAGTTAGATCTTCTATTAATGTGTTTTTAGTTATGTAGCAAAAGTGTTACGATTAAATAAGATCTATTTGTTTCAGAGAGTTTTGACTTATGAGTCAATAAATATTTTTCTGAATTTTCGAACGAAGTCTACCCGTTTTTAAAGTTGACCTTGTAATAAATTGTATGTGTTGGAGGAAAACTGTCTACTTGTGTGTTTCTTGTCTCTTCTTACAAGGTCTTCCCGCAGTAGGGATTTTTTGAAACAATACCGTAGTTTTTACACTTTAAAAAAGAGATTTGCAAGTAATAAACAAGATTGAAAAGAAAATCTTTGGAAATATTGATGCTTGTGATAAAACTGGAATAAGTTTCTCGTACAACTTGTCTTGAACCTATTAACAACGATCGGTACAGATACAATTTATGATATACCTTTTGTATAACATTGTCAAGACAAACAGTTTTACGATATGAAACACAAAGGATGCCGGAAAATGTTACCTGGTTCCCTCCACGACACGACTCGGAAGTAATTGTCGCGGCGTTTGAGAATATGCGTCTGTCAGACACTCGTTTTGAACTGTTCGGAGCGTATAAAATACAAAAATTAATAGAAGTCAAAGATTAATTGCAAGTCAGTACAAACATTTATTTATCAGAGGCTGATTAGAATACATTTTTTATATAACAAAGGTGACAAACGAGCAAGCATCCACTTACCATTAGGTGGGCACCTAATGGTAAGTGGATGCTGAGACCCAAGGACATCTACATCTATCCTGGAATAAGAATCAAAATGCAAATGCGTTCTCACCCCTCAGGACTTAGATAGAATGCCTCGTATTCCAGTAAAAAGATCCGGTTCTCTACACTCACCATACGAAACACAGCAACATTGGGTTGCTATTTTACGCTCGTCACGGGCATTACACTGAGATGCCGCAACCACAAAACCAAAATGACTAATTAAAACATTTTTATGCGCCATTGTTGCGATTATTTATCTCAAGCGGGAGTTTTATTATAATGGCGAATGTTAACAGTGGCGCTTGTTTATTTAACATGGGCGCTACAGCTTTGTTCATGAATGTTACAGATATGAAACAGATTCACTACTACACAATGAACTTTCCCCGCAACGGCATATTTATCTTGCACTTTTTTATTTGAGATTTAATGCGTCAATTGTTTTTTTTTTTTATATGAGAAAGGCAAACGAGCATGCGGCTCTCTTGATGCGAAATGACTTCGTTGCCTATGAATAACTACTACACCAGGAGAATTGCTAATGGGTTGTCAGACTTTTAGAAAAGAGTAGGCTCTGTCCTTGAAGGTCAGTAAATATCGATGGTGGTAATCGATTCCACATGGAAGGTGTGTGAGGAAGAAAAGTTCTAGGAAATCGCACTGTGCAGGACCGCCAAACCGTCAATCATCCGGATAGCACGGATGTAAAGAAAATATTTTAAAAATATTTTTGATTTGCCCAAGCAATGTCTTTATGTTAAGGCTCCTACTTATTGTCTTCATGGCAAAGTAATTGTAGTTGGTCTAAATTATGTAAAAACTACACTATCCCAATGTTTATACTAATATCCCATCAAATCCCTGAGTTTTTCCATATCGCCACTTTAGTAAAGCTATGACATAATTTGTTTAAATAAATTTAACCGAGATCAAAATAAAAATTAAACCCGTTATAGGTTTAATTTTACCCACTAAATAGCCTAATAACCTATGGCTGATTAGCAACTTTTCTATAACTATATAAATTAAAATTTTTAACAAATTATTTATGTATCTTAAAAACACTGATAGTTAGTAACTTAATTATTAATCAGCTTGATTAAAGTCTAGTAAGCAGTTCCAAATATAAAGGAAGGAAGAAAGGAAACTTCAAGCATCCTTGTCCAATATTGTAAGCTTACTGAAATGTGACGTCCCTTTGAAATCAAAGTTTCGTAACATTTATTTGATGAGCGATATTAAACTCTTGGATATATAATTAAGGTAATTTCCTGGACTCCGATAGAAGGGAGAAAACCATTTTAAACTGATCTCCGATTCCAAAACGAAACTATAGACCCTGAATCGAAGGTGTTAGTTATCGGTGCTGGTATGAGTGAGGGCTCATCTTCCACTCACAAGATGTCGCTAGCGAGTCTGAGGAGAATTATTTATTACACAATGTCATTTAATTAGGAAGTAAGTTTTAAGTAAAGGTTTATCAGTTTCTATAGTATTATATTAATACCTACTCAAAACAATGCCTCAGTGGTTTCATATTTATATTTTTACACATTTAAAATTTTTCTACTTTTAGTAATATTATATTATTAATATTGTTCGGTTTATTCGTTTAAAAAATCTAATTAATGTTAAATGTAAGTAATATTACAGAAAGAAATGTTAGCCCTTACATTTTCTTAAGAAATAAACTTTTCCGCTAAATTTATCACGTGCAGAGCAGAAAGGTGGTGGAGGCCCTCATTGCCAATTCTAATGCCCCGCAATGCGTAGCGACTCCTTCCAACTTTGTAAATTACAGGTTCTATTATCAATAACAATTAGCGTTTACTTATTTCTATGCAATACGTTTAACTAATTTCACGTTATATTTCTTTCACTTTTTCGCATTTTAAATACCGTTCTTACAAAATTATATACTTTTGATTACTTTTAATTATACACTTTATAAAATATCTGTTATAAAGTTTTATAAAGTAATTCTCTGTCGGTCTGATTGGATTTTATAACAATTAATTCGATTTATTATATTTATATTAGGGGGTCATTGTAGAAGCGTGCTCGTCGCGACCCCTGCCAGCCCTTTTCAGGGCTGCAATTCTACACAGCTGCGCACCCATGCGAACGAGGGTTAGGGCGTCCCCCCAAGGCGACGCACACCAGCTCGTCCCCGTTGGTGTGGAATGCAGCGCGCAAAGCGGCGATGGGGACCGCCACCCGTCACGCACAGCCCGACACGGCGGAAGGTGGAGGACGGAGTGCAGAGTTGGCACGTGGAATGTTAGAGGAGGCATGAGAGATAAGACGAATGAGTTGATCGAAATAATGAAAGAAAGAGAATTAGATGTCGTGTGTATGTCGGAGACCAAACGGAAAGGCAGTGGTATTGAAGAGCTCCCTGGCGGGACGTTAGCTATATGGTCCGGAGTCCCGGAAAGCGAGAACGCCTGCCAAGGAGTGGGAGTGCTGTTGTCGTCCCGGTTGGTCGATCTTATGACTGAATACAAGGTTGTGAACTAAAGACTTCTCTGGGTTCGCTTCAAAATGGGACTGACGAAGTTATTCCTTTTGGCTGTTTATGCGCCGGTAGCTTCGTCGTCCAGGGCTGAGCTGGAGGAGTTTTGGGAGAATGTAAGAGAAGTTCTAGATTTGGTTAAGGGAAACGAAAGAACTGTTGTATGTGGTGATTTGAATGGATGGGTAGGCATCGCTCGACCAGGATACGAGTCGATGCTTGGAAAGTTTGGAGATAAAAGGGTTAATGATGCTGGCAAGCTTATACTGGCTGTATGCAAGGAAAAGGGTCTTCTTGTGACAAACACTATGTTTAATCACAGGAAGATCCATATGTACACTAGAGAAAGAAAGAATGAGAGAAGTATGATTGATTTGTTCCTGGTGGATGACCGACTGCGAAAACAGGTGATGGATACACGAGTGTTCAGGGGTGCTGAACTGGGAACGGATCATTATCTAGTAATTACTAGATTTAGGGGTTTGTTCGCGGGTTGGCGCCACCGGACGGCAGTAACAGAACCACAGTCGGTCTGTCGCATCCGAAGCTGGAAGCTTCAGGAAGCGGATACTAGGGACAAATATCACACGAGGGTAGCCGAAAAGCTTGACACCATCGATGGCAGGAAAGAATGTGTGGAGAGAATATGGCAGAACCTTAGGGATGGAATGGTAAGTGCAGCGGAAGAAGTATGTGGTACGACAAAAAGAGGTAGTAGTAAAAGAAGAGATGCATGGTGGAATGACGAAGTGAAAGAAGCTGTAAAAAAGAAGAAAAAAGCATGGTTAGACTACTTAGCCTCTAGTAACGATGAGCATATGAGAGAGAAGATGAAAGAAAGATATAAGCTGCAGAAAGTTCATGCGAAAACATTGATTGAGGAAGTACGTGAAAGGTGTAGAATAGAAGCGGACGAGAGGTTGTCGCACAACTTTAGGGAAAACTCCAAACTCTTCTGGAAAGAGGTTGGAAGGTCCCGGAGTGGTGCGACAGCTTTAAGAATGAACAAAGTGCTTTCGAGAACCAATGACGTCCTCTCAGAAAAATCGGACGTCATGCAGCGATGGAGTGAATTTTATAGAGAATTGTATGCGTGTCATGATCTTAGTGAAGGATCCGGGGGTGACGCCGTGACTGGCACGCCAGACACGGACCTCGATGACACTGAGGTCATCAGCATGAAAGAGATTGAACGTGCGATTCGAAGTTTGAAATGTGGTAAGGCTGCGGGACTAGACAGAGTTACTGCTGAAATGGTCAAGTACGGTGGGCCTCGCGTCTGGGACAGCTTTCATCTGCTGTGCAATTTGTGCTGGCGGACGGGAGATGTCCCGGATGATTGGCGATCCGCGGTCATTGTGCCTTTATATAAAGGTAAAGGTTCACATTTTGACTGCGGGAGCTATCGGGCGATCAGCTTGACCAGTTTAGCAAGTAAAGTTTATTCGAAGGTTTTGACACGCAGGATGCAAGAGAAATCGGAAAGATTCTTATGGGAGGCACAATGCGGATTTAGACCTGGAAGAGGATGCACGGATCAAATGTTTTCTCTCCGCATGATCACGGAGAAGCTTCTGAGTGTTAACCAGAGGATTTTCTGTGCTTTTGTGGATCTGGAGAAAGCATTTGATAAGGTTATAAGGAAGAAAATGTGGGAACTGTTGCCGGGATATGGTGTGGATGGTCGATTGTTAAGGGCTGTGCAGTCACTCTACTATGACTGTAAAGCCTGTGTGCGGGTAGGGCATGACCTGTCACCCATGTTTAGCGTCCAAGCGGGCGTAAAACAGGGTTGTGTCATGTCTTCCTGGCTGTTCATACTGTATCTCGACAGCTGTTTACAGAAGCTGAAAGATAGCTGTTTGGGTGTGAAATTGGGTGACATAAAAGTTAATTGTCTGCTGTATGCTGATGATGCAGTGCTTATTGCACCATCAGAAGCAGAACTGCAGGCATTAGTCACGTGTATGAAAGAGGAATGTGAAATTAAAGGTCTCCGTTTGAATGCTAATAAAACTAAGGTTCTGGTATTTGAAAAGGACGAAGAGAGAACGAAATGTGAAATATGGGTAAATCAGGAATGTCTAGAACAGGTAAATGAAATTGTATACTTGGGGAGTGCTTTCAGCCGGGATGGAAGATGTGATTTAGATGTGGATAGGCGTGTCGCTGCCGGAAACAAAGTCAATGGTGCCCTGAATGCATTAATAAAAAGGCAAGGCGTGGTGAAGAGTGCACGCCTTGCAATACATAACGCAGTGTTGGTACCGACTTTGTTATATGGCAGCGAAACCTGGGTATGCCAGAAGAAGCATAAAAGCAAGTTGAATGCAGTGGAGATGCGATCTCTTCGTAAAATGTGTGGCGTTACCATAGCCGACCGAAAGCGAAACGAAGAGATTCGCAATATGGCAGGATTGAAAGATGACCTTATCACAAAAATTGATAGGGGCGTACTCCAATGGTTTGGACACGTTGAACGAATGAGTGAAGACCGAATGGTGAAGAAAATATATAGAGCGAAAGTAAATATTAAAAGGTGTCGAGGTAGACCGAGACTAACTTTCGAAGACCATGTGAGCAAATTGCTCGAAGAGGGGAGGGTCAAGAGTACTCGGATACCTAGACGTGCATGTATGAAGAAGTTAATGAACCTGAAAGAAGCGAAAGAGGTATGTAAGGATCGTGACACTTGGCGATCTGTTCTCTCTGGCTACCCCGTTAGGGATTGTGCGTGACGATAAGTAAGTAAGTAAGTAAGTAATTCGATTTATATATTGTTTAACTTAATTGGTCGTACTTCTAACTTCGTCTCCTCTATTATATTTTCTTTTATATAAGACAGGCTATGCTATGGCTCGCGGTATCATCCGCGTTTAACAAGCGTCTGAGCCGCGTGACACATCTCGTCTTCTCTTGGTTCTCATTGGACGGCTAGGTAATACGTCATTCACACGTCGAGCCTAGTGTTGAATTATTTTAATTCTTATACTATATGTTCAAATAAAAAAGAATAAAGAGCAAAGTTTATCTTTATAAAATTGTCTTGATTATCAAGTAACTTTTGTTCGTAAGGATAACATGCCTTGCCTAATAATAACGCTGATAAAATCACTTCAATTTTCTAAAATTTTTGTCACAAAATACCTTACTGTCGCTTATGTATAAGAAATAGGCATATAGTATCGCAGAATTTTTTTATGAAGAAAATATCAAGATTTTTGTAGAACATTTACATAATTTAAGTATTACTAAGAATCAAGCCAGCGCATTGACATAAAACAGTTCGGGAGCGTTTTACTTACTTCCGACTTACTTAACAAAAATCAATTTTACGGCTAGCGGAGGGGTGCAGTCTTACGCTAGATAGCCTATACTATTCCTCATGAATCTGGCTATCATATGCAAATATTTTTTTTAATCAGACTGGTAGTTCGAGTGATTAGTGTGTAAAAACAAACAGAAACGAAACTGTTCCGCTTTATTATTTATTATATTAGTATACATTTTTATATCGATTTATACACAAAATCTGTAAGATCTATAATGCTTTTTTTTAAATAATATAATACTTTTATATAGACGTAGATACTAGCCCTTAAATAGAATAAAGGATAAAATTTCCTTCTTTGGATTTTATGAACAGACATAAAAGTACAATTTTGTGTAGCGGTATATAGCCCTCAGTAATCTTGTTTACTTAATTCAATGAGCTGATGAAAGAAATAAGCCTTCCACGTGACCTCGGATCAAAACATACATCGAATGAATTATAGTAATAAAATCCCCGATAAAACGAAATCTATGACACTCGATTTGTTAAGAATTCAGCAAAAATAGACTGTCTTTGGAAATATTTTCATTGAAAAGATTTGGTGGAAGTTATTTTTATGTACAATATCTTATAAAACAGTAAAGCAATTTAGCTGATTTTGTATTTACCAAAGGTAAAATATTACGACAAGTTTTGATAACATTCGAAGTCATTTTGTTTAGTTTAAATAATCCAGTTATAATTTAAAATCCAAAATGTTTATGCCTGCAATCTTGAGACGATAGTCTTTGTGGAAAAACGTTGAAAGATCTTAGTCCTATGCTCAATGATCACATGATTATCATTCTCTACGAGCCGGTCTTAAAATGAACGTGGAGAAAAAAATGCCAAGTCTTTCGACAATATTTATTGCGAATATTGCGCTCCAAGTTGTTGATAATGTTACGAGCTTAAGGTTCGTGACTTTTTAATTACCGAATACCAATCAAAACTTAAATGACACTAATAATTAATCACAATTAACTTTTTAGTTCACTTTATTTCGCTCCGAAAGCTTCGCTCGTATCGCCAATTCAATACTGCCCCGGTCGCGCTCCTAACCGACTTTATATAGGACCTTTTCCACCGAAAACATCTAGAATGTTCGAGTAGAATGTCGAAAGCAAGGAATTTTCTAGAAAGCCCCCCTTGTTCTGTTACTCCATACTCCATATCATCTTCTATATGATTGACCCAGAAGGTGGGTAAAGGTTCTCAATGATGCTACGTAGAACCATCGTGTTAAAACTCATGTTCAAAAAAGTTTATGAAGATCTAGATAACTGTGATGATATCACCTAGTTGATGGTGGACTCCGAAGGAGAGCTTAGGATTTCAATGACGTCACTCCATAGAATCATTGTGTTTGGACTCAGTTAAGCATTCAGTGATACTATTTTATTGACTATCAAATTAGTTTTCTTGGATATTTTAAGTTTCTAAAGTTTTAAAGAAGTGAATAAAAGGTTTTAATATTACATATAATACGATTTAAGCGTGCACGAGAACCGGCATTTGTTGTTCTTAATTTATAGTATAAAATCTCTTTTATCTGGACTAAATACTTACTGTATATTATTTTAATATTCAGGGACGTTGTTCTATTGACATTATATAGGTTTCAATCACAGATACTTAACACTTACCTCGTTTCTATTTCATTTTCTCTCTAATTATTATTGAATGGGTCGGTTTGATTGAATATTTAATTTAATTTAATACTTAAAGACGCAGTCTCTATAGTTAATTGTGGATAACAATGTTGATTGTACGATTATTAAGCCCATCGTTTCATTTGACTACTCCGTGGCCTAGTGTATTGAGTTGCGTTGAGAGCCGGAAGCCTTATTCCCGCACGGAATAATAATATTTAAACCCTACAAATAATTATTCCATTAAACCGAATAAGGACAAAAAGTCGCGCAGTCAGCTACATAGAGGGAACTCTCTTAACGACAACTTACCGAAGCTGTCCGCACTAGAAACAGAGTAACCGATCTAGGCCAGCGGACCAATAAGCATAAGTGTCAATGGGCTGTCATATTGAAGAACCGACAGTCGATAAGCAAGCAATATTCTCACGTTTCAACCACGTACCAGTAAACGCATGGAAAAGTACATTCTTAATGATGTGGAGTAACAAACGAGCTGAAAGTTCACCTGCTGACATAAGTAGCTACCACCCCTTGGTACTAGATAAAATTTCCACCTTCCACCCTCCTCCCCTTCTTTTCGTTTTTCGAGCCAATTCGATTCGATTTCGTTCCATCTAAAATTGGCAGTCTTCTGTAGTCTTTTATTTATTTATTTATCCTTTGTTACAAAGGGCAGACTTAATGTCCTAGGAAAAATGGAATAAATAAAAATGTTGGTATTTGCAAAATAAGGATAAATAATTTTATGTCCATCTTTAATAGTATGCAAGTAGTCAAAGCTATTAGATTTTACGTGGCAGAGCCACGGTGCAGCTACGAGTATATCATAGTCGTAGCATTAATGGGTCGGCTCGACCGGGGAAGGACCACGCTCTCACAGAATACCAGCGTAAAATAGCAGCTTAATACTGCTGTGTTTCATATGGTGAGTGTAGAGAACGGAGACCCGTTTTACTGGAACAGGGGTTACAACGCATCTGCATTTTGATTCTTAATCGAGGTTAAATGTAGATGTCTATGGGCCACAGCATCCACTTACAATCAGGTGGACTGTGTGCTCGTTTGTCACCCTTATACTATAAAAAAAACTTTAAAAAATCAGTCAAATTATTAATTCCTATTCCACTAATAAATACATTACATAAGTGTATGTATGTGCCATACTTATGCATTACAGACAGGGCCCGATTTACCCACAGGCCATCTGTGCTCGAGCCTAGGGCGCAAGGTTCAAGGGGGCTCTGAGCTTGTCCTTGCACCACTTTTGTACACACAGAATACAATTTGTTATAATATTCTCAATAAATAATAGAGTAAGTGCCACTAGATATTTTACTTATGCTCTTTCTTTATTTTTGGTACAAAACAAATAAATAGATTGTAAAAATAAGATTTTGAACTATTCAGTACTTTTCGTCTTTCGTTAACTGACTCGACGTGATTCAATGATTTTAAACTGCTTAAGCTCTCTTCTCTACCTTGGAATATCAGTTGTCTCACAGCTCGGATCATCAAGGTTGTAGTAGACGGTGCATATTCCTCCTGCGAGCCTATTAATGCTAGTGTGCCACAGGCTGAGTACTATCGCTTACGCTGTTTCTTCTGTATATCAATTTAAAGTGATAGGTAGTCTTTCTCTTCCAATGCTGGCCTCCTATCCCACCTTGACTTGACTCCTAACGACCAAACGGGAACGGTGTTCGGGACTCTTCCTTCGGCTGGCTTCTTAATCCGACCCTACCTCAACGGACCTAAGAGATAAAAAAGTTAAAACTGGACTAGAGTCGTCCCCAATCCGAGATTTTGTGTACTAAAGACTCGGCTTCAGACCCAAGTTTGTTCCGGTACTCAATGACGGGTTGTTACAACCAGTAATAGCAACATATAATTGTGTTGGTGACGCGAGATAATATTTCTTTAAATCATTCATTGTTTTACTTAAGATAAATGTCAAATTTATATTAATTTTATAAGATGTTAATTTCTTAAAGATAAAGATATTTGAATTAACTGTGAGTCACGCATTGCATAGTAATTGGCTATGTAATACGCACTTGATAAACGTTTACTTAATTTATAAAAGATACATATATCGATAATAAATTCGATCAACACTTAAATGCTAGAGTGAAATAGTGTATGTATTAAACAAGGATAGAGATAAATATTAGAAAGGGATTGCAAGAGCCTCCTATACGATCTCGGGAGTCGTGTAGAAATGAGTTTCTCAACTCACACGAGCATTGTCGAAAATAAATAATAAAATTTAACTGCTTAAAGTAATATCCGTTATGTGATACATATTTTAGATAGGTTTCAAAGAATAATAAGATAAGAAAAATGTTAAAAGTATTTATTGTTATTAGTAGAATTGTATAACAAAATTACATTCATTTTAATTGTACTTAAGTTTTAATTCTTTAATGATAATGAGGATTGCATTAATAAAGATTATATTCGACATTTGAGGTTTATGACTAAGAAATTGCTTGTAAAGTTGTGATATTTTGTTTCATATTTTATTAATTCTTGATGTAATGTTAATATATTATTGTTTAATGATATTGTTATGGGCTATAAAGATATGGGGCATCAAATGGAAACATGAGAGTTAGTGAAAACTTTCGATTAACTATAATCAAAATGGTTTGTGCTCGCGGTTCTCCTCTCAGTAAAGGTTTCGGGGTAGGTTAGTAAGTCACCCAATTTGCAATTCGTTCGGGACCAGCTACAGTTTATAGTTCTAAATCAAGAAAGAAAAAGAAATTAGGGAAAGCAAATTGAAAGTAGTGAAAGTTTCAGTATCGCATTTCCAAGGCACATTTACGAATTGCTGTTTTATTAAAGAATCCCTTAGTGTTCACCCTAATAGTAGGGAAGTAAAGGGAAAATACAATCCATTAGGTACATAACTGACGTCAAGACCGGGACCATTCCTTAAGGACCCGTAATCTTAGTCATCAAACCTTTCTTTTAAGAAACGAAGTCGTTGTACGGAGTCGAACGTTTTGGGTAACGCCCACCTCTTTGCCCAGAACCCAGAGTAGTAGTGTAGGTTGATCCCTGATAGGAGGCGCAATACCATAATTGATGGTAAGTGATTACTGTAGCCCATGGCCATTCACTTCAAATAAAGAAAACAGATGCGTTGTTACCCCTAAGGACTAAGGTCGAATACCACACAGTCTGTAATTATAGTGGCTAAACCCATCACAGCCCACTGACTACAGCCCACGGATACCTGCACCTAACTTTAAGCAAGGTAGACCACAGAAACAATACATATATACATAAACACTCACGCCTGTCACCCAGGCGGGTAGGAGAGACTACAGACTTCCATTTGGCACGATCCTGACACACCTCTTTCGCCTCCTCTACATCCATATATCTACGCATACATGCTCGTCGGTTAAGGGTACTCCTAATTTGCCTCGTTTTCAATATATCGCCAATTTGGTCGATAAACTTTCGCCTAGGACGTCCCTTTCCGACTCTGACGTTCACTTCTGTAACATAAATTTGCTTTGCTTTAATACAACATCATCTAAGATGAAATATATCACAGCCTATCAAGATTTCTGTGAACACGTACAGGATCGCCGTTACTACATCAGATTTGATAGACCACAAATCCTCGCTAAAGAACACCGACTCCTTCCAAGGATGATTCGCGAGGCTGTTAAACTCAAAAAACATCTTAATTTCAATAGAGAAGATGGCTGGGTGCTACCATCTGCTTGGGATCCTATAATTAATAAAATCAAATCCAAACCCAAGCATACAACAGCAAGACTTCAAGGTACTATAAATTCATTCTGCGTAGACCGGAACAAAATTAATAATTTTAATCCGGCGATAGCCGTGGTTAACTATGACACTGGGACGTCAAATACCTCAGTCCATCCCTCGACTATAGGTGCTATAAAGTGCTCGAAATGTCGGAAATATAAAATAAGTTAATTTACGCGATAAAATCCGTAAAAACTAGTTTGATTTAAATATAAAGTATAAACTCTTATTCTTTAAACCCGAACACAGCAGTGTGCTGATAACTGTATGCGCTCCTCTATGGCGGCAGGAGTAGACTTAGCACCTACAGAGACAGACGTCGATTCAGAGAAGCAGTCCTACCATTTAAATCATACTCAGCGTATGAATAATAATGTCTTCCAGACAGGAATTCGTTTAAGCGTCCGGTCTCAAGAAAGTCTCTCTATTATAACGCGTTCTGCTTTGTTGGTCTAGTGGTTGTAGTAGTGCTGATCTGATCATGAGGTCCTGGGTTCGAATCCCAGGTCGGGCCAAAAAATCAATTATTGAGTTTTTCTGTCAAGAAATTCTCAGTGCCCGGAGTCAGGAAGTTGGCTGTGTCTCACCCCCGTTCCTCGGAAAGCACGTAAAGCCGTTGGTCCTGCGCCTGATCTCTCTCCCATTCGTGTCGGTTTACCGTCCCATAGGATTACGAGAGTAAGGGAATAGAGAGTGCACCTGTGCTTGCGCATACCTAATCATCTTGGGCACTATACCTAATCATGTCCTGCGCCGATGGCTGGCGTCCGTTGAGGCAAGCTGCCGTGACCGAAATTCGGTCTGGAGGACTTTATTATTATAATGCGACGGGACGGCGACGCGACACGACCGTAGAACAAGACCGACTGATTTAGGTGCTTACCGAGGCACGGGGGTGAAACACTGCTAACTTCCTGACTTCCAACTGCTACTAAGATTTTTCTTGACTTTGACTCAACCCGGGGTTCGATTTCGGAACACTATGACCAGACTGCTAGTCATATAGACATCTGTATTCAGAATATAGGATAGGACAGTGAGGAATAGGAATCTAAGTGCGTTATAGTTACTAGTCCTTAAACGCCATGCATCTTAATTCTAACCTCACGAAACAGATTGCTTCACGTCCGATTTATATGGTAATGTTACTCATGGACAGAACTAAAATTTGCTTTAGCTCAGAAACTCTCTCGCGTGAATTACAATGAGCTGATATATAACCATCTATGTGTAGTGGATGATAGTTTTGGAACTAATAATTAAGACTAGTATTGACATGGATTGAAATGGAAACAAGGTAACAACAAACAAACAAATAATATCATATAATATGTTTGCATAACTTTTTTTAACATTAGCCTTGCAGAAAAAGCAGAGGGATCATTACTCATACAGCCATGAGCGTGATCAAACTGCTTTCAAATAATTAAGCGAAACGTAAGGAAAAATTATGTGTGTAAAGAATAAAAATAAATGACAATGAACGTCATTGTCATTTATTTTTATTTTTATTCCGCCTTTTGTGAACACGTGTCTTTTTCAACCGACTTCAAAAAGGTGGAGGTTCTCAATTTGACTGTATTTTCTAAAGCTGTTATATTTCATGTGGTCCTATATATATATATATATATATATATATATATATATATATATATATATATATTATAACGGATTAGTAAGCTGAAGTGGCAATGGGCCGGCCATATAGCTCGAAGAACCGATAACCGATGGGGAAGAAAGGTTCTCGAGTGGCAGCCTCGTACCGGTAGGCGTAGTGTAGGGCGACCCCCCACTAGATGGAGTGACGACCTGGTAAGACATGCAGGAAGTCGATGGATGCAGGTGGCTCAGGACCGTGCTTTGTGGCATTACTTGGGGGAGGCCTATGTTCAGCAGTGGACTTGTGAAAGGCTGTAATGATGATGATGATGATGATATATATATATATATATATATATATATATATACATATATACATCAAGTTTTGACAAGTAGTTTTTGAGGTATCCTTCATAATGCGTATTTAATTGACTTCGACTACATTGATGATGCTGTCATTTTATTTATATTGAAGTCGGTTTTTAATTTTACCACTTGTGTTTAGTAACGATGTTTTCTATTTAAAACGAAAGTACGTTTTCTAAATGTAGCTATAAAATATAGTTAATTTTTTTTCAAGAGGTGTCGGTGTTAACCAATACGTCTAAGGTTTATCAAAATTTTACCAGGGTGAAGCCACACAGTAAAGTATTATCGCAACAATAATAATTCTCTACCGGGAAAAGATTACTCAATTTCATATAATAGATGCCACAATAGGAGTATACAAAATTTTACGTACCGTTTTAATGACATTTATTTTCTCAAAAGATTTACAAATCACATACACAGAAAATACTTATTGCTTAGAAAAAAAAACATTAAACCGATTTGTGTAGTGAGTTAGTATTACAATAGGTCACTAAAACTTATTTGCTGATTGTGTGTTTAGTAATATATTTCGTAATTTCTTCACACACACACACACACACTTCTTGCTGCTTTCTTATTTTAGTCCGTTAAAGATCACTTTTGGTCAGGACTGTACTGCTGCATATATACATATATGTGAACGAGAAAACATGTTGTTAACACCTGGTAAAGACACGCTGCAGCTTTATTATGGTTAAAGAACCACGCCCCCACAGAATACCAGCATAAAATAGCAGCTTAATGCTGCTGTGTTTCATATGGTGAATGTTAAGAACTGGAGATCTTTGTTACTGGAAATGAGGCATTTCATCTTAGTCCTCAGAAGTGACAACGCATCTTCATATTGATTCTTAACTGAGAATAGATGTTGATGTCTACGGACCACAGAATCCACTTACCATCAGGTGGACTGTGAGCTCGTTTGTCGCCCTTGTTCTGAAATTAGATGCATATGTGCGCATTAGTGTGTGTTCTTACAATAAGTTGCTTTGTTTTCAGTGTCCTTCGAATTTTTGTTTAAACATTTCTTTATTGGTCTGAGACATAGCTTCGGTATTTTTATTATCTCCGACACGCAAAAGTTTTGTTAAAATATATTAGTACTCGTGGTTGGTTTCATTTTGACGATTAACATTTGGCTTCATTGTAGTATGTAAATGTATCAGTAATTATAAGCCGATTATTTTAGGTTATATGGATTTTCTCTGCGTGATAGACTTAGAAACGAGGATATCCATAGTTCAACCAGAGTAACCGACATAGCCCAACGGATCAGTAAGCTGAAGTGGCAATATTCCGGCTATATACCGACAACCGATGGGGAAGAAAGGTTCTCACGTTTTATCATACGACAGGTATTTTATTAAGTTCAAGATATTTACCTTCACCATCGTACTTGGTATACGTAGAACTTACAATTTTCATTACAAACAAAGTCCAGCGGTGCCACTGGAGCGAGCTCAGGTTGCCCCGGTACTATGAAATTTGAGACGAGCACTTACTTAAGCTTTGATTATTTTTTTATAGAAAAGGGGGCAAACAAACATGCGGCTCACCTGATGTTAAGTAACTACCGCCGTCCATGATCAACCGCAACACCAGGGGAATTGCAGGTGCGTTGCCAGCCCTTTTTTCAACAAACGTATTATCTATTACAAAACGTCTAATCAGATTAAGTATTTTTGGATCGCGGAGGAGTTTCCTGTATACTTTCCAAGTAATTAGTTTTTTCGAGAAAGTTAGAAGTTTAAAAGAAAAATCTAACAATAGAATGTACCCTCCAAAATGTAAATTGTTCTTTCAAACAAACTAATACATAATGGCAATTAAAATCTTTAATGCTTTTAGACGGCGAGTTAAAAATCTCACAATGACAAAGTTATAAAACAAACTTCATGAATGGCTTTTACGTCATTATTTTTATTCCATGAATGAGTATCTCAATCGTAAAATTTAAACATATTACTTTATTAAATATCTTTATTCAAATTGCTAATTTTATAAATGATAATATTTAATAAATATTAGTTAGTATTGGTATTGTATTTTTCTGTATGGTATTTTTCAGTATAACAGTTTCCCTACATACTTAACCTTTTGTGCATTTATTTTTTAGATTTGACGATTATTTGGACATTTTCATATTATATTAAAAAATAACATATTGGATAATTATTATTACTAATCTATTCATATTTCCTTTATTTAAGATGCACTCTGCTATATAGTGCTGACTTATGGTTTGAAAGATATGAGAACCATTATAATAATTGTGTATTAACGAATTTGAAACTGAAATTAATTGTTGATGTTCATGAACCGAAAGTATTATCATTAGTAATAGTATTAACCATTACTTTCACCGTTATCGCGTTGTCGCTCTTTTATTTTTAATTACGGTGAAAAACCTTCTTGAAAATACTAAATAGTTTTTGAGGTATCCTTCATAATGCGTATTTAATTGACTTCGACTACATTGATGATGCTGTCATTTTATTTATATTGAAGTCGGTTTTTAATTTTACCACTTGTGTTTAGTAACGATGTTTTCTATTTAAAACGCAAGTATGTTTTCTAAATGTAGCTATAAAATATAGTTAATTTTTTTTCAAGAGGTGTCGGTGTTAACCAATACGTCTAAGGTTTATCAAAATTTTACCAGGGTGAAGCCACACAGTAAAGTATTATCGCAACAATAATAATTCTCTACCGGGAAAAGATTACTCAATTTCATATAATAGATGCCACAATAGGAGTATACAAAATTTTACGTACCGTTTTAATGACATTTATTTTCTCAAAAGATTTACAAATCACATACACAGAAAATACTTATTGCTTAGAAAAAAAAAACATTAAACCGATTTGTGTAGTGAGTTAGTATTACAATAGGTCACTAAAACTTATTTGCTGATTGTGTGTTTAGTAATATATTTCGTAATTTCTTCACACACACACACACACACTTCTTGCTGCTTTCTTATTTTAGTCCGTTAAAGATCACTTTTGGTCAGGACTGTACTGCTGCATATATACATATATGTGAACGAGAAAACATGTTGTTAACACCTGGTAAAGACACGCTGCAGCTTTATTATGGTTAAAGAACCACGCCCCCACAGAATACCAGCATAAAATAGCAGCTTAATGCTGCTGTGTTTCATATGGTGAATGTTAAGAACTGGAGATCTTTGTTACTGGAAATGAGGCATTTCATCTTAGTCCTCAGAAGTGACAACGCATCTTCATATTGATTCTTAACTGAGAATAGATGTTGATGTCTACGGACCACAGAATCCACTTACCATCAGGTGGACTGTGAGCTCGTTTGTCGCCCTTGTTCTGAAATTAGATGCATATGTGCGCATTAGTGTGTGTTCTTACAATAAGTTGCTTTGTTTTCAGTGTCCTTCGAATTTTTGTTTAAACATTTCTTTATTGGTCTGAGACATAGCTTCGGTATTTTTATTATCTCCGACACGCAAAAGTTTTGTTAAAATATATTAGTACTCGTGGTTGGTTTCATTTTGACGATTAACATTTGGCTTCATTGTAGTATGTAAATGTATCAGTAATTATAAGCCGATTATTTTAGGTTATATGGATTTTCTCTGCGTGATAGACTTAGAAACGAGGATATCCATAGTTCAACCAGAGTAACCGACATAGCCCAACGGATCAGTAAGCTGAAGTGGCAATATTCCGGCTATATACCGACAACCGATGGGGAAGAAAGGTTCTCACGTTTTATCATACGACAGGTATTTTATTAAGTTCAAGATATTTACCTTCACCATCGTACTTGGTATACGTAGAACTTACAATTTTCATTACAAACAAAGTCCAGCGGTGCCACTGGAGCGAGCTCAGGTTGCCCCGGTACTATGAAATTTGAGACGAGCACTTACTTAAGCTTTGATTATTTTTTTATAGAAAAGGGGGCAAACAAACATGCGGCTCACCTGATGTTAAGTAACTACCGCCGTCCATGATCAACCGCAAAACCAGGGGAATTGCAGGTGCGTTGCCAGCCCTTTTTTCAACAAACGTATTATCTATTACAAAACGTCTAATCAGATTAAGTATTTTTGGATCGCGGAGGAGTTTCCTGTATACTTTCCAAGTAATTAGTTTTTTCGAGAAAGTTAGAAGTTTAAAAGAAAAATCTAACAATAGAATGTACCCTCCAAAATGTAAATTGTTCTTTCAAACAAACTAATACATAATGGCAATTAAAATCTTTAATGCTTTTAGACGGCGAGTTAAAAATCTCACAATGACAAAGTTATAAAACAAACTTCATGAATGGCTTTTACGTCATTATTTTTATTCCATGAATGAGTATCTCAATCGTAAAATTTAAACATATTACTTTATTAAATATCTTTATTCAAATTGCTAATTTTATAAATGATAATATTTAATAAATATTAGTTAGTATTGGTATTGTATTTTTCTGTATGGTATTTTTCAGTATAACAGTTTCCCTACATACTTAACCTTTTGTGCATTTATTTTTTAGATTTGACGATTATTTGGACATTTTCATATTATATTAAAAAATAACATATTGGATAATTATTATTACTAATCTATTCATATTTCCTTTATTTAAGATGCACTCTGCTATATAGTGCTGACTTATGGTTTGAAAGATATGAGAACCATTATAATAATTGTGTATTAACGAATTTGAAACTGAAATTAATTGTTGATGTTCATGAACCGAAAGTATTATCATTAGTAATAGTATTAACCATTACTTTCACCGTTATCGCGTTGTCGCTCTTTTATTTTTAATTACGGTGAAAAACCTTCTTGAAAATACTAAATAGTTTTTGAGGTATCCTTCATAATGCGTATTTAATTGACTTCGACTACATTGATGATGCTGTCATTTTATTTATATTGAAGTCGGTTTTTAATTTTACCACTTGTGTTTAGTAACGATGTTTTCTATTTAAAACGCAAGTATGTTTTCTAAATGTAGCTATAAAATATAGTTAATTTTTTTTCAAGAGGTGTCGGTGTTAACCAATACGTCTAAGGTTTATCAAAATTTTACCAGGGTGAAGCCACACAGTAAAGTATTATCGCAACAATAATAATTCTCTACCGGGAAAAGATTACTCAATTTCATATAATAGATGCCACAATAGGAGTATACAAAATTTTACGTACCGTTTTAATGACATTTATTTTCTCAAAAGATTTACAAATCACATACACAGAAAATACTTATTGCTTAGAAAAAAAAAAATATTAAACCGATTTGTGTAGTGAGTTAGTATTACAATAGGTCACTAAAACTTATTTGCTGATTGTGTGTTTAGTAATATATTTCGTAATTTCTTCACACACACACACACACACTTCTTGCTGCTTTCTTATTTTAGTCCGTTAAAGATCACTTTTGGTCAGGACTGTACTGCTGCATATATACATATATGTGAACGAGAAAACATGTTGTTAACACCTGGTAAAGACACGCTGCAGCTTTATTATGGTTAAAGAACCACGCCCCCACAGAATACCAGCATAAAATAGCAGCTTAATGCTGCTGTGTTTCATATGGTGAATGTTAAGAACTGGAGATCTTTGTTACTGGAAATGAGGCATTTCATCTTAGTCCTCAGAAGTGACAACGCATCTTCATATTGATTCTTAACTGAGAATAGATGTTGATGTCTACGGACCACAGAATCCACTTACCATCAGGTGGACTGTGAGCTCGTTTGTCGCCCTTGTTCTGAAATTAGATGCATATGTGCGCATTAGTGTGTGTTCTTACAATAAGTTGCTTTGTTTTCAGTGTCCTTCGAATTTTTGTTTAAACATTTCTTTATTGGTCTGAGACATAGCTTCGGTATTTTTATTATCTCCGACACGCAAAAGTTTTGTAAAAATATATTAGTACTCGTGGTTGGTTTCATTTTGACGATTAACATTTGGCTTCATTGTAGTATGTAAATGTATCAGTAATTATAAGCCGATTATTTTAGGTTATATGGATTTTCTCTGCGTGATAGACTTAGAAACGAGGATATCCATAGTTGAACCAGAGTAACCGACATAGCCCAACGGATCAGTAAGCTGAAGTGGCAATATTCCGGCTATATACCGACAACCGATGGGGAAGAAAGGTTCTCACGTTTTATCATACGACAGGTATTTTATTAAGTTCAAGATATTTACCTTCACCATCGTACTTGGTATACGTAGAACTTACAATTTTCATTACAAACAAAGTCCAGCGGTGCCACTGGAGCGAGCTCAGGTTGCCCCGGTACTATGAAATTTGAGACGAGCACTTACTTAAGCTTTGATTATTTTTTTATAGAAAAGGGGGCAAACAAACATGCGGCTCACCTGATGTTAAGTAACTACCGCCGTCCATGATCAACCGCAACACCAGGGGAATTGCAGGTGCGTTGCCAGCCCTTTTTTCAACAAACGTATTATCTATTACAAAACGTCTAATCAGATTAAGTATTTTTGGATCGCGGAGGAGTTTCCTGTATACTTTCCAAGTAATTAGTTTTTTCGAGAAAGTTAGAAGTTTAAAAGAAAAATCTAACAATAGAATGTACCCTCCAAAATGTAAATTGTTCTTTCAAACAAACTAATACATAATGGCAATTAAAATCTTTAATGCTTTTAGACGGCGAGTTAAAAATCTCACAATGACAAAGTTATAAAACAAACTTCATGAATGGCTTTTACGTCATTATTTTTATTCCATGAATGAGTATCTCAATCGTAAAATTTAAACATATTACTTTATTAAATATCTTTATTCAAATTGCTAATTTTATAAATGATAATATTTAATAAATATTAGTTAGTATTGGTATTGTATTTTTCTGTATGGTATTTTTCAGTATAACAGTTTCCCTACATACTTAACCTTTTGTGCATTTATTTTTTAGATTTGACGATTATTTGGACATTTTCATATTATATTAAAAAATAACATATTGGATAATTATTATTACTAATCTATTCATATTTCCTTTATTTAAGATGCACTCTGCTATATAGTGCTGACTTATGGTTTGAAAGATATGAGAACCATTATAATAATTGTGTATTAACGAATTTGAAACTGAAATTAATTGTTGATGTTCATGAACCGAAAGTATTATCATTAGTAATAGTATTAACCATTACTTTCACCGTTATCGCGTTGTCGCTCTTTTATATTTAATTACGGTGAAAAACCTTCTTGAAAATACTAAATAGTTTTTGAGGTATCCTTCATAATGCGTATTTAATTGACTTCGACTACATTGATGATGCTGTCATTTTATTTATATTGAAGTCGGTTTTTAATTTTACCACTTGTGTTTAGTAACGATGTTTTCTATTTAAAACGAAAGTATGTTTTCTAAATGTAGCTATAAAATATAGTTAATTTTTTTTCAAGAGGTGTCGGTGTTAACCAATACGTCTAAGTTTTATCAAAATTTTACCAGGGTGAAGCCACACAGTAAAGTATTATCGCAACAATAATAATTCTCTACCGGGAAAAGATTACTCAATTTCATATAATAGATGCCACAATAGGAGTATACAAAATTTTACGTACCGTTTTAATGACATTTATTTTCTCAAAAGATTTACAAATCACATACACAGAAAATACTTATTGCTTAGAAAAAAAAAACATTAAACCGATTTGTGTAGTGAGTTAGTATTACAATAGGTCACTAAAACTTATTTGCTGATTGTGTGTTTAGTAATATATTTCGTAATTTCTTCACACACACACACACACTTCTTGCTGCTTTCTTATTTTAGTCCATTAAAGATCACTTTTGGTCAGGATTGTACTGCTGCATATATATGTGAACGAGAAAACATGTTGTTAACACCTGGTAAAGACACGCTGCAGCTTTATTATGGTTAAAGAACCACGCCCCCACAGAATACCAGCATAAAATAGCAGCTTAATGCTGCTGTGTTTCATATGGTGAATGTTAAGAACTGGAGATCTTTGTTACTGGAAATGAGGCATTTCATCTTAGTCCTCAGAAGTGACAACGCATCTTCATATTGATTCTTAACTGAGAATAGATGTTGATGTCTACGGACCACAGAATCCACTTACCATCAGGTGGACTGTGAGCTCGTTTGTCGCCCTTGTTCTGAAATTAGATGCATATGTGCGCATTAGTGTGTGTTCTTACAATAAGTTGCTTTGTTTTCAGTGTCCTTCGAATTTTTGTTTAAACATTTCTTTATTGGTCTGAGACATAGCTTCGGTATTTTTATTATCTCCGACACGCAAAAGTTTTGTTAAAATATATTAGTACTCGTGGTTGGTTTCATTTTGACGATTAACATTTGGCTTCATTGTAGTATGTAAATGTATCAGTAATTATAAGCCGATTATTTTAGGTTATATGGATTTTCTCTGCGTGATAGACTTAGAAACGAGGATATCCATAGTTGAACCAGAGTAACCGACATAGCCCAACGGATCAGTAAGCTGAAGTGGCAATATTCCGGCTATATACCGACAACCGATGGGGAAGAAAGGTTCTCACGTTTTATCATACGACAGGTATTTTATTAAGTTCAAGATATTTACCTTCACCATCGTACTTGGTATACGTAGAACTTACAATTTTCATTACAAACAAAGTCCAGCGGTGCCACTGGAGCGAGCTCAGGTTGCCCCGGTACTATGAAATTTGAGACGAGCACTTACTTAAGCTTTGATTATTTTTTTATAGAAAAGGGGGCAAACAAACATGCGGCTCACCTGATGTTAAGTAACTACCGCCGTCCATGATCAACCGCAACACCAGGGGAATTGCAGGTGCGTTGCCAGCCCTTTTTTCAACAAACGTATTATCTATTACAAAACGTCTAATCAGATTAAGTATTTTTGGATCGCGGAGGAGTTTCCTGTATACTTTCCAAGTAATTAGTTTTTTCGAGAAAGTTAGAAGTTTAAAAGAAAAATCTAACAATAGAATGTACCCTCCAAAATGTAAATTGTTCTTTCAAACAAACTAATACATAATGGCAATTAAAATCTTTAATGCTTTTAGACGGCGAGTTAAAAATCTCACAATGACAAAGTTATAAAACAAACTTCATGAATGGCTTTTACGTCATTATTTTTATTCCATGAATGAGTATCTCAATCGTAAAATTTAAACATTTTTTTTTATAGAAGAGGGGGCAAACGAGCATGCGGCTCACCTGATGTTAAGTGACTACCGCCGCCCATGATCAACCGCAACACCAGGAGAATTGCGGGTGCGTTGCCGGCCCTTTAGAAAGGAGTAAGCTCTTTTCTTGAAGGTCCCCAGGTCGTATCGGTCCGGAAAAATCGCCGGTGATAAACTATTCCACAGAGAGGTTGTACGTGGAAGAAAACTCCTTGTGAAACGTACAGTGGTGGACCGCCAAGCATCCAGATGGTGTGGATGGTATCGGGACGTTTGCCGTGTCGTGCGTTCACGAAATTTGGCGGCTGGGATTAATCCGAACAATTCCTCAGAGCACTCCCCGTGATAGATGCGATAAAATACGCAAAGAGATGCAACATCTCTTCGCAACGCCAGTGAATCGAGCCGATCGGAAAGCACTCGGTCGTCGACGATTCGAGCCGCTCTGCGCTGGATGCGGTCAAGTGGAAGGAGCTGGTACTGGGGAGCCCCAGCCCAGAGATGGGAACAGTATTCCATGTGCGGCCGAACCTGCGCCTTGTAAAGTTGCAGGCGGTGTGCCGGCATGAAATACTGTCCCGCTCTGCTGAGCTCGCCAAGCTTTTTAGAGGCCAATTTGGCCTTCCCTTCCAAGTGACCACGAAACTGCACGTCACTCGATATGTCGACGCCGAGGATTCCGATACTGGCTGAGGCAACAAGGGGAGTGCCTTGAAACTGAGGGGATACGACAAAGGGGTTCTTTTTAGCGGTTAACGCGCAAACTTGTGTCTTCTGGGGGTTAAACTGAACTATATTTAGTCGCCCCCAATCCGAGACTCTGTTCAGCAAAGACTCGACTTCAGACACAAGTTTGTCCCGGCACTCGGAGACGTTTTCCCGAGAAATATTGGCTCGGCCGGTGTAAAGAGCATCACCAGTGCTGTCATCTGCATAGCAATGAATGTTACGGGTATGCAACATATCATTGATATGCAGAAGAAACAGCGTTGGCGATAGCACGCAGCCCTGTGGAACACCAGCATTAATAGGCTTGCAATCGGAGCGTGCACCGTCTACAACGACCTTGATGCTCCGATCTGCAAGAAAGCTGGTGATCCAATCGCACAATTTCTCGGGAAGCCCATAGGAAGGGAGCTTCGAAAGAAGCGCTTTGTGCCAAACCCGATCGAAGGCCTTCGCAATGTCCAAACTAACGGCCAATGCCTCCCCCTTGAACTCTACTGCCTCCGCCCATCTGTGAGTGAGGTAGACCAGAAGATCACCAGCTGACCGACCACGGCGAAAACCGTATTGGCGGTCACTAATCAGCTGGTGATCCTCAAGGTACCTCATGAGCTGGCAGTTTACAATGGACTCCATTGTTTTGGAGTACAAGGAGGTGATGGCGATTGGCCGGTAGTTGGACGGGTCTGAGCGGTCGCCTTTTTTAGGGATCGGGTGGACGAAAGCCGTCTTCCATGATTTTGGGACTACGCCTAGGGAGTAGGAGTACCGGAAAAGACGCGTTAAAACCGGTGCCAACTCTGGAGCACACGTCCTCAGCACTATTAGCATATTACTTTATTAAATATCTTTATTCAAATTGCTAATTTTATAAATGATAATATTTAATAAATATTAGTTAGTATTGGTATTGTATTTTTCTGTATGGTATTTTTCAGTATAACAGTTTCCCTACATACTTAACCTTTTGTGCATTTATTTTTTAGATTTGACGATTATTTGGACATTTTCATATTATATTAAAAAATAACATATTGGATAATTATTATTACTAATCTATTCATATTTCCTTTATTTAAGATGCACTCTGCTATATAGTGCTGACTTGTGGTTTGAAAGATATGAGAACCATTATAATAATTGAGTATTAACGAATTTGAAACTGAAATTAATTGTTGATGTTCATGAACCAAAAGTATTATCATTAGTAATAGTATTAACCATTACTTTCACCGTTATCGCGTTGTCGCTCTTTTATTTTTAATTACAGTGAAAAACCTTCTTGAAAATACTTAGAAAAACTAAATAAATTCCATATAATTTAATAGCTTTCCAATTCTAGGCTTAAATTGAAAATTTTCAAAAATCGGGGAGTTATTGTTTGTACCCTTTTCGAAAATTGAGTTTTCATCAAATTTTGACGTGCTGAGGTCACAGGAAGCCACCCCGACAATTTATCGATGGTGTCTGTATGTCTATATTTATGTTTGTGTGTGCGTGCGTGCGTGCGTGCGTGCGTGCGTGCGTGCGAGCGTGCGTGCGTGCGTGCGTATGTGTGTGTGCGTGTGTGCATGCGTGCGTGCGTGAATGCGTGCGTGCGTTCGTGCCTGCGTGCGTGCGTGTGTGAATATGTGCTTTGCATTTGAAATTAGCGGGAAGTTCCAGGGATGGCTTGCAGGCCTGCCCAATTACTTAAATATGTTTCGGCTTTTCATTAGTATTTTAAGCAATATAGTAGACATCATCATCAGTACAGCCTGTATAAGTTCACCGCTGGCCATAGGCTCCCACATAGATTGCCTCACAGGGCAGAATATTTGCCATAGTTGCTAAGCTGTGTAGGCATGTTGCCGAAGGAGTGTTTTTAATTCCATTAGGAAGACACTGCTTCCCTTCTCCTGTATTAATTTCCCTTTGTCGTCTCTTAGGACACACCCATGGGATGATACGGGGTAGTGGATATTCTTCACCGTTCCTCATGATGTCTTACGTTTATGGTAAATATGGGTAGGCCTAAACACGCAAATCAGATAACACAATGAGGAGATAGAAAACAAATGATGAAAGGAATCCAGGCTACCGTGATATTGTTCTCATCTGAACTTCAACTTTGATAGAAAAAAAGAAAAATAGAAGTACGTTTCTTTGGCAAAAATTTATAACAAAGAAAAAAATCTGGTAAGACATACAATAAATAAATTTCATCTTAACAAAAACAAACAAAAACTAATAAAAAAAGCTAATGTAATATGCACCAAAATGGTCGCCACTCCGATTTAAGTCACAAACTGAAGATATACATTAATTCATAACGCTGACTTTTTGTGGATCCTGAATTTTGGACTAAGTTTCATTGTAATCGGTTAAAAAGAGTAAATGAGAATCAAAAATTACTTAAACACGAGTTCAATATGAAGACTCGTTGCTTATTTTTCCCACAGTTAGGTGTGGAATTTTCATTCAAACTTAAAAGGGACCACCCTCAGGATAGCCTATTCAATAAAAAGGATCACTTAAATCAATCCACAACGGGCGATGATATTGCGTAATCTACATACAAAAAAAATAATTCTTTTCAATTGAATTGAGAATTCTACTTTATGAAGTCGTTTAGTATTAAAAGAATGAATACCCTTTCTAAAACACCTAACTCATTCATACAGTTCTTGATTCATCAATTTAAATTATAAATAATTAAGACCGTTTAACTAGTGTTTACAGTTTGTTAGTTTAACTGAAGTAATCATAAAAATGTTGAGCTTCGCTCTCACAGAAAACCAGCGGAAAATAGCAGCTTAATGCTGCTGTGTTCCGTATCGTCAGTGTAGAGAACCGGAGACCCTTTTTACGGGAAACAAGGTATTCTATCTTAGTCCCATAGCATTCACTTAACATCATGTGGAATTTGTGCTCGTTTGTCACCTTTATTCTATAATAATATACAACTAAGATATTAGTGCAATATTTATTTTGGCTACAAAACACGAATTTCAATGAATATTCACTTAAACTTATAATTAAAAGTTAATAATATTTAATAAATTCTAATTTGATGCCTCAATATTTGTAGAAATTTGCAATCTTCGTAGTTTTAGTGGAGCTTTCAAATGTAAATCAAGTCTTTATTATTATTAAAGATCTATTATACTCTCGACGGACTTCAAATAAATTGGCTACGTAACATAAAAATAAACTTAACAAAGGGTACTAAAGTTAGCTGCGAATATTTGATGAAGCAGCAAGAATTGAAATTAAAACTTCTTTTAGACATATTATAATCTTCTGTAACAACCTTAAAATATTTTTTTTGCAAATGTCCTGCAGTAGTAATACTCGACGGAGACACCCACTAAGAAAGGATTTTGAAAAAAAAATTGAAAAACGATTAACCAGTAGGCCAACTCTGGATCTTCCCGATTTTTTATTGTTTGAAAGGCTCGAAAATCTATCAATAGGTTGATTTTTGAGCTCTTTAAACTCAAATATTCAGAAGTTATATCAAGCAAACAATTATTTAGAAATTTTTTGAACGCCTCGTTCGATTTTGATTTACTTGGGGTTATTCGACGCAGTTTTTTAAGTGCAAAATATAGTTTGTAAGGCCGTGAGTCGAAAGATCAGAGAATTTTAAAGTTATCTCAAAAAAGAATTATTTAAAAAAGTTTAAATAGTTATAATTTTTGAAAGCGTCGTTCGTGAAAAATTTACTTAGCGGTACAACGCGGTTTTTCAAGTACATAAAGTGTCTTTGATCAAATAACTTGAAAGCTATTTAGAAAAAACTAAAAAATAATTAATTTTAGGTTTTTAATTTTTCAATATGTTTAAAACGGCTCGAGCGATCGATTGACTTCAAAATCTAATCAGAACGAATCTCGAACGAATGAATCTCAATAAATACTTTCGAACGCCGTATCAAAGCGGGAATTAAAAACTCCTCGAGTTTGGTAATAGAACGCGTCATTCCCTGCAAACGAGGTTAGTAACTTAGCATTATACACTGATTTTCAGTACCAACCCCGTGACATCTCCAATGTCTTTTGAACTTTTATTAAAAGAAAAAGTATTTGATGAAAATCACACCACAAAAATAATACATTCTAGCAGTTATAGTTTTCTTCTATACAGGTAACAAAAACCCTGTGGTACCCGTTAATTGCGTTATCAGAACCAGAATTCAAACCTGTAAAAATAACTTTACTTTAGAAAACTCGACCGTAAAAAATTACATTGTTTTGTTACTAGGGATGTAACGATTCCGATACCGATACCGACATATCGGCCGATATGATAGGTTGACCGATATAGTCGGCGATTATACAACCGATATCAAGAGTTTGAAAAGCGGTCGAAACGAACTTCGCACGCGCGACGTTCAAGCTTGGCTCAGTTGCCTCTGTGTCTGTCTCATACAAAATGATTTACGTTACAGATTTTCTGCTTAATTATGAAGACTTAATGATTTAAACAAACTTTGTTTTCCTAACAAAAATCTACCAAAAGTTAACATTAATTACTGACCTTATCTTTTATGTCGGTGTACCACTTTGTGTAATGAACAAACTTTCTTAATTAGCGCTTTAATTGCTTGTAATATTCTTGATTGTTTTACATAATTATATATTTTCTTTGAATTTTCAATTTTTAATATAAATTTTGATTTGACATTTTTCCTTCTCAAGATTCAGTATCTGATAAATATAGGCAGCTTTTATGCACAATAAATAATATTACTCATTATTTATTTGTTTTTTTTTCTATTTCTACTAAACCACCGAAAGGTATCGGTATCACCGATTATTTACTACAATAATCGGTATCGGTATCGTATCGGTACAATTGTGTATCGTTACATATATATTTATTACTTTTAATTGACACCCGCATCGGTAAAGCGGGGTCTTTGTCAATATCTTTACTATTCGGCCGATACAGAGGAAATACTCGTAAAACCACATAGAAATGGAAAATAAACAATTACTTAAATTTAATTTTTTATGGTGGGTTTTTGAAGTAAAGTTATTATCATATGTTTGAATACTAATTCTGATAACGCACATAACGGAAATAACAGGGTTTTTGTTACTTGTTTTGTACATGTACAAACGGGCTACCAGTCAAACATCCAAACCCGGAACAAATATGTATTCGTTATTTGCCGGATTTAAACCCGCGGCCCCATAGCGCCACCGGGCTGTGACATAAGTTAATTACTTACGAGCCTGTTACAGTAACAGAATCCTAATGATGGGGTGCAAATGAGAGCCCAAGAAGTCGTAGGTTCGAATCTGCCATTCAACTACTGTTGTGAACTACTTATAACACAAACATTTGAAACAGGGGTATTAGTAATGTTAAATAACTCGGTACGGTGTGGAAACAAAACGTCCCCAAGTTCTATTTCCAACGTAGACGTTATCCTACGGGAAAATGAAAGTAAAAGTCGTAATCCGGGGCTTGCTTTGTCTGTGTGCAAATTTTTATCTAAATCCTGTAAGCCGTTTTGTGCCTGATTGACGAAGAAATATCTAAGAGTAGGAAAAGTTTTGAGAGTTAGATGTGATTGAGGTCGTGTGACTCTGGTGGAAATTGTTTGCCGGTGAGGTTCACTCTGTTCTCTCTCAATATACGTTGTACTATGAGTTTTCTTCCCCGTACGACCTCTCTGTAGAATCGTTTACCACCAGCGATTTTTACGTAAAGATACGACTTAGGGACCTTCAAGATAAATTATATAGATAGATAAATTATTCAAGATGAAAAAAACTTACTTCTTTCTAAAAAAGGCCAGCAACACATCTGCAATTTCCATGGTGTTGTAGTAGTTCATAAGAGGGTAATTACCATCAGGTGAGCCGCATGCTTGTTTGTCTCCCTCCAATAAAAGAACATACGTCAATCAACAAAACAAAGACACCAGAGTTACACAATGGCACTATTGGCAGACGAGTAAATAAACGGAAATTGATATCCTAGCCCAATATCATAGAAAAGACTTTGGCTTAACTACGAGGACAAAATAAGAGAGAATAGTGCTGTCAAGAGAACTAATTTAGGATGACTGAACCGCCAAATCGGACCGCCTAGATACTGGAGATAAGATGTCCAAAAATATTTAACCGCCGCCGAACCAGCGCAGTAAATAACTGTGTTAATTTGTATATTTATAACAATAAAGTAATTTTATTAACTAAGAATAAGCAAGCTACGGAGTTAACTATGCTCGGAGTTTCTTTGCGTAAAAGACTTCATAAGTAGGATGTCGACAGTAGAAGCAGAGTAACCGACGTGGCCTAACAGATCAGTTGCTGCCAAGCTGAAGTGGAAATGAACCGGCGCTATAGCGCAAAGAACTGACAATTGATGTTGAAGAAAAGTTCTTGAGTGTGTAAAATACAATATGCTTTTTCCGTAATATACCAATTTATAAGTAAAAAAAAAGTTACAGCCTATATACGTCCCACTCTTGGGCACAGGCCTCCGCTCATTTCTGAGAGGGTTTTAGGGCGAGGAATTGTTCGCCGCACTGCCCCAATGCGTGTTGGTGAAATTCACATGTCTTCGAAATATATTTTTTTTCTTATTTCTTAGGCATGCAGGTTTCCTCACGATGTTTTCCTTCGCCGTCGAGCACCTGTTAATGATATTTAGCATGTATAATGTAATTTAGCATACCCATTTAATATTATAAATACATTCGTATGGCCTTACTAAATCGATGACCGGTTCATCCTGCAAGTCGACAACAAACATTTTGGTACATAATTGTTGGTGGTAGAGCCACGCCGCAGCTGTATTACAGCACGAGTGGGCCGGCTCGATAAGCTGTCACAGAATAGCAGCTTAAAATATCAGGTGCTGTGCTTCGTTTCGCAACTGTAGAGAACCAGAAATCTCTCTCAGGGGTGGCAACACATCTGCATTTTTATTATTAATCGGGGTCACTGGACCACAACATCCACTCATCATCAGGTGAACTGTGTGCTCGTGTGCACAGAAACACACATACACACACATAGGCACACACAAACATACACGCATACATGTATATACATATAAATATATATATATATATATATATATATATATATATATATATATATATATATATATATATATATATATATATATATATATATATATATATATATGTATGTGAGTGTGTGTGTGAGAGTGTGTGTGTCGGTACGTCTATATCAAGGGTAAAAAGTTTAATTCTAGCGAAGCGTCGTACCGTAGAATTTTTGAAAAAAAACGTCATCGGGAAGCTTACCATACATTTGCGACGAATTACTAACGATCTGCATTTTCTTGTATTTTATGTTGTAACGCACATCTTGCTGCTTTCTTATTATAGTCCGTTAAAGTTCACTGCTGGCTAGCACTGCACTGCTGCACACGCATGTGAACCAGATAGCATATTGCTGACACCTGGTAAAGCCACGCTGCAGCTTTATTATGGTTGAAGAACCACGCCCCCACAGAATACCAGCATAAAATAGCAGCTTAATGCTGCTGTGTTTCATATGGTGAATGTTAAGAACTGGAGATCTTTGTTATTGGAAATGAGGCATTCATCTTAGTCCTCAGAAGTGACAACGCATCTGCATATTGATTCTTAACTGACAATAGATGTAGATGTCTATGGACCACAGAATCCACTTACCATCAGATGGACCGTGAGCTCGTTTGTCGCCCTTGTTCTGAAATTAGATGCATATGTGCGCATTAGTGTGTGTTCTTACAATAAGTTGCTTTGTTTTTAGTGTCCTTCGAATTTTTGTTTAAACATTTCTTTATTGGTCTGAGACATAGCTTCGGTATTTTTATTATCTCCGACACGCAAAAGTTTTGTTGAAATATATTAGTACTCGTGGTTGGTTTCATTTTGACGATTAACGTTTGGCTTCATTGTAGTATGTAAATGTATCAGTAATTATAAGCCGATTATTTTAGGTTATATGGATTTTCTCTGCGTGATAGACTTAGAAACGAGGATATCCGTAGTTGAACCAGAGTAACCGACATAGCCCAACGGATCAGCAAGCTGAAGTGGCAATATGGCTATACGGCTATTATACCGACAACCGATGGGGAAGAAAGGTTCTCAAGTGTTATCATACGATACGATATTATATACGGTACGATGATGAAAGAAAATATCAAGATATTTTCCTTCACCATCGTACTTAGTACACGTAGAACTTAGGATATCCATTACAAATTCCAGCGGTACCGTTGGAGCGAGCTCAGGTACTATGAAATTTAAGACGAGCACTTACGAGACTCGTACTTAAGCTTTTATTATTCTTTTCAACAAACGTATTTTCTACTACAAAACGTCTAATCAGATTAAGTATTTTTGGACCGCGGAGGAGTTTCCTGTATACTTTCCAAGTAATTAATTTTTTCGAGAAAGTCAGAAGTTTAAAAGAAAAATCTAACAACAGAATATACCCTCCAAAATGTAAATTGTTCTTCCAAACAAATTCAAACATAATGGTAATTAAAATATTTAATGCTTTAGACGACGAAGTTAAAAATCTCCCAATGAAAAAGATGAAAAACAAACTTCATGAATGGAATGACATATTACATTATTAAACATTTGTACTCAAACTACTAGTTATATGAATGATAACATATAATAAATATTAGTTATACAAAATATAAAAATGGAATAAATATTATTTGAATTTTTTTTCTGTATAACAGTCTTTATAATCTCTAAATTTCTGTATAATATTTTGACATTTATTTAATACAATTTACATTTTTATTATATAGATTATTTGGACATTTTCATATTATATTAAAAAACTAAAATTTTGATTATTGTATTTTATATAGAGCTGTGCTATTAATGTTATATAGTGCTGACTTACGGTTTGAAAGATATAAGAACTGTGTAGTGATGAACTATGCAGCTATAAGACTTACAAATGCATCAATGGCGTCTTTAGTCTGAAATTGGTTGTTGATCATGAACTGAAAGTACTACTAACCATTACTTCCACTGTTATCGCGTTGGCGCTCTTTTACTTTTAATTACAGTGAAAACCGTCTTTAAAATACTTAGAAGAACTTAATAAATTCCATATAATTTAATAGCTTTCCAATTCTGGGCTTAAACTGAAAATTTTCAAAAATTGGGAAGTAATTGTTTGTACCCCGTTTTTCGAAAATTGATTTTTCGTCAAATCTTTTCAGGTCACAGGAAGCCACCCTGACAGTGTGTGTGTGTGTGTGTGTGTGTGTGTGTGTGTGTGTGTGCGTGCGTGCGTGCGTGCGTGTGTGCGTGAATGCGTTCGTGCGTTCATGCGTGAGTGCGCGCTCGCGCGCGCGCGTGTGTGTGTGTGTGCTTTGAATTTGAAATTAGCGGGAAGTTCCAGGGATGGCCTGCAGGCCTGCCCAATTTTTGACTTTTTATTAGTATTTTAAGCTCTTCTATTCTTCGCTCCTCTATTATAATAATAGACATCATCATCAGTACAGCCTGTATAAGTTCACCGCTGGCCATAGGCTCCCACATAGATTGCCTCACAGGGCAGAATATTTGCCATAGTTGCTAAGCTGTGTAGGCATGTTGCCGAAGGAGTGTTTTTAATTCCATTAGGAAGACACTGCTTCCCTTCTCCTGTATTAATTTCCCTTTGTCGTCTCTTAGGACACACCCATGGGATGATACGGGGTAGTGGATATTCTTCACCGTTCCTCATGATGTCTTACGTTTATGGTAAATATGGGTAGGCCTAAACACGCAAATCAGATAACACAATGAGGAGATAGAAAACAAATGATGAAAGGAATCCAGGCTACCGTGATATTGTTCTCATCTGAACTTCAACTTTGATAGAAAAAAAGAAAAATAGAAGTACGTTTCTTTGGCAAAAATTTATAACAAAGAAAAAAATCTGGTAAGACATACAATAAATAAATTTCATCTTAACAAAACTTAACAAAAAATAATTTAATATGCAACAAAATGGTCGCCACTCCGCTTTAAGTCACGAACTGGAGATGTACATTAATTCATAACGCTGTTTTTTTTGTGGATCCTGACCTTTGGACCAAGTTTAATTTTAAAAATCGGTTAAAAAGTGTAAATGAGAATCAAAAACTACTTAAACACGAGTCCAATATGAAAACTCGTTGCTAATTTTACCCACAGTTAGGTGTGGAATTTTCATTCAAACTTCAATGGGACCACCCTCTAGGTAGCCTATGCAATAAAAAGGATCATTTAAATCAATTCACAACGGTCGATGATATCGCGTAATCTTCATACAAAAAAATTCTTCTTTTCAATTAAATTGAGAATTCTCCTTTATGTAGTCGTTTAGTATTGAAAGAATGAAGCCCTTTACGAGGGCACTGAAAATTTCGGGAATCAAGGAAGTGACACAACATTACTATATAAAAATGTATTTATTGTTTTTCGAAGTATTCTTCGCGAAATTTGACACATTTTTCCATACGATGGAACCAATCATTGAAGCAACCATTCCATTCGGAAGTCGGGGTCTCCAAAACGGCCGTTTTGTAGGTGTCCACAGCTTCTTCAGGTGATGAAAATCTCTGTCCACGCAATTTATTCTTTATTTTAGGGAAATTATAGAAATCATTAGGGCTTAGGTCGAAGCTGTACGGCGGATGGTATAATAATTATATGTTTTCTTGCTCTAAAAACTCTTTTGTTCTATGTGCGGTGTGAGAACTCGCATTGTCGTGATGGAGGATGATGCGGCGGTTGCAGTTCTCTTTACGGAGTTTAGAAACGACCTGTGGCAAACAAATGCTAGCATACCATTCTGCATTAACCGTTCTTTGTCCCTCAAGAGGAATAGTCGTAACATGGCCGGTTTTGGAGACAAACGTGGCCACCATTTTTTTGCAACACTCCGTGAACGAACAATTTTTGTTGGCTTTAACTCATTTTCGAACACCCAAACTCGTGACTGGTTTTTCGTTTCGGGTTCGTACGCATATGTCCAGGATTATTCACGTGATACGATATTGTATACAGCATTTGAGGATCCTGCGTGGATTCTTTCGAGAGTTCTGACGCACCAAGTAACGCGAGCCGCTTTTTGCTCTTCACAGAGCGAATGCGGTATCCATCGGGAAAACAACTTTTTACACCTAATTGTTCATGCAAGATTATTTGTATTTGACTCATGCTAATGTCTAAAGTTGCCTGAATTTCGCGGTATGTCACATGTCGATCTTCCTCAATCAGCTTACGCACAGCATCAACGTTTTCTTGGGTGACTGCAGTTTTTGGACGACCTTGACGGGGATCATCACTTAGCTTGACACGTCCACGTTGAAATTCAGCAAACCAGCGATAAATTGTGGTTTTGGATGGGGCTTCATCACCAAATGCAGAAATCATCCGGTCAACACACTGTTTTTGTGTTAAACCACTTCGAAAGTCATAATAAATCATTGCTCTTGAATTTTCTCGAGTCAATTTCATTTTCTCAACGACTAAACAAGTTTGACAAAACCTTGTGACAAGACCGAGAATCTTTTTTTAAATAAATAAGTGGTATTCGATTTTTAAAACCAAGGAGTTTTCAATTAAAAAGATTTTAATAATTTTACGTGGTAGAGCCATGCTGCAGTTATATTAATAGTATAGTTGTAGCACGAATGGGTCGGCTCGACCGGGGAAGGACCACGCTCTCACAGAATACCAGCGTGAAATAGTAGTTTAATGCTGCTGTATTTCGTATGGTGAGTGTAGAGAACCGGAGACCCTTTTTGCTAGAAACGAGGCATTCCATCTTAGTCCTCACGGGTGACAACGCATCTGCATTTTGATTCGTAATCAAGGATAGATGTAGATGTCTATGGGCCACAGCAACCACTTACCATCAGGTGGACTGTGTGCTCGTTTGTCACCCTATCCTATAAATAAAAAAATGACAGGAACAGTGGAAATATTCAATTCCCGATACTTTTAGTTCAGCCTAGTATAAAACACCTAACTTATTCGTACAGTTCTTGATTCATCAATTTATATTACAAGTAATTAAGAGCGTTTAACTAGTGTTTAGAGTTTGTTGGTTTAACTTAAGTTATTTTTACATTCACAAGTCGAGTGGGCCTGACGGAATCCCCACATTGTGCTGAGGACATGTGCTCCAGAGTTGGCACCGGTTTTAACGCGTCTTTTCCGGTACTCCTACTCCCTAGGCGTAATCCGAAAATCATGGAAGACGGCTTTCGTCCACCCGATCCCTAAAAAGGCGACCACTCAGACAGGACTACAGGCCTATCGCCATCACCTCCTTGTTCTCCAAAACAATGGAGTTCATTGTAAACTGCCAGCTCATGAGGTACCTCGAGAATCACCAGCCGATTAGTGATCGCCAATACGGTTTTCGCCGTGGTCGATCAGCTGGGGATCTTCTGGTCTAACTAACTCATAAATGGGCGGAGGCAGTAAAGTCCAAGGGGAGGCATTGGCCGTTAGTTTGGACATTGCGAAGGCCTTCGATCGGGTTTGGCACAAAGCGCTTCTTTCGAAGCTCCCTTCCTATGAGCTTCTCGAGAAATTGTGCAATTGGATCACCAGCTTTCTTGCAGATTGGAGCATCAAGGTCGTTGTAGACGGTGCAAGCTCCGATTACAAGCCTACTAATGCTGGTGTTCCACAAGGCTGGGTGCTATCGCCAACGCTGTTTCTTCTGCATATCAGTGATATGTTGCAAGCCCGTAACATTCATTGTTCTGCTGATGTCAGCACTGGTGATGCTCTGTACACTGGCCGTGCCAATATTTCTCGGGAAAACGTCTCTGAGTACCGGAACAAACGTGTCTGAAGTCGAGTCTTTGCTGAACAGAGTCTCGGATTGGGGGCGACTAAATCTAGTCCAGTTTAACCCTCAGAAGACACAAGTTTGCGCGTTAACCACTAAAAAGAACCCCTTTGTCGTATCTCCTCAGTTTCAAGGCACTCCCCTCGTTGCCTCAGCCAGTATCGGAATCCTCAGCGTCGACATATCGAGTGACGTGCAGTTTCGTGGTCACTTGGAACAGAAGGCCAAATTGGCCTCTTAAAAGCTTGGCGTGCTCAGCAGAGCGGGACAGTATTTCATGCCAGCACACCGCCTGCAACTTTATAAGGCGCAGGTTCGGCTGCACATGGAATACTGTTCCCATCTCTGGGCTGGAGCTCCCCAGTACCAGCTCCTTCCACTTGACCGCATCTAGCGCAGAGCAGCTCGGATCGTCGACAACCGAGTGCTTTCCGATCGGCTCGATTTATTTTCTTTCGCATATACCACGGGGAGTGCTCTTAGAAATCGTTCGGATTAATCCCAGCCGCCAAATTTTGTGAACGCACTAAGCGGCAAACGTCCCGATACCATCCACACCATTTGGATGCTTGTCGGTCCACCACTGTACGTTTCACAAGGAGTTTTCTTCCGCGTACGGCCTCTCTGTGGAATAGTTTACCACCGGCGATTTTTCCGGACCGATACGACCTGGGGACCTTCAAGAAAAGAACTTACTCCTTTCTAAAGGTTCGGCAATGCACCTGCGATTCGCCTGCTGTTGCGGTTGATCATGGGCGGCGGTAGTCACTTAACATCAGGTGAGCCGCATGCTCGTTTGCCCCCTTTTTTATAAAAAACGCAAAATGATTTGCGTTATAGATTTTCTGCTAATGATTTAAACAAACTAGTTAACACTAATTACCACTAATTAAAAAAAAAAACAAAAAGTTAACACTAATTACCGACCTTATCTTTTATGTCGGTTCACCACTTTGTGTAATGAATAACTTTCTTAATTAGCGCTGTAATTGCTTGTAATATTCTGATTATTTTACATAAATATATGTTTTCTTTGAATTTAGAATTTTTTAATTGAAATTTTGATTTGACATTTTTCCTCTCAAGATTCAGTCTCTGACAAATATAGGTAGCTTTTATGCATAATAAATAATAGTACCTGGTTGACCGAGCTTTGCTCGGTATTTTTCGCTCGATTTTTTTTAATTCGTGTGTTTTGGAAATTATATTTAGATACAAATTACATACTGATGAAACATAAATAATATTTTTTGATCTTAGCGACATAACAGAAAAAACGGAACTGGTTATTTGAATAAAAAATCATGAGTGCAATTATTTTAATTAAAATTTTCGTGTTTTTAAAAAATACTAAAAAAAGGGCTCGAAAAAATAGATTTTCTCAAAAAAGAAAGGAACATAAAAAAAAGTTAAAAAAAGTCGGTCGGTCGGCTGGGCTCGAACCGGGGTTTTACGATTCTTTGACCGACTATTATACCAATTAAGCTATTTATAATCACTAACAGTCTGTCAAAATTTACCTTCTTATTCTAACGATATTTTAGCAGTTTTTCATTGCCTAAAATCACGGACAAAAAGACATTTTCTAAAAATAAATCCTAGCTAGATCGATTTATTATCCCCGAAACTCCCTGGACACTAAATTTTATGAAAATCGTTGGAGCCGTTTCCGAGATCCCGATTATATAGATATATATATATATACAAGAATTGCTCGTTTAATAGTATAGGATTATTCATAATTTATTTGTTTTTTTTGTATTTCTACTAAACCACCGATAAAGGTATCGGTATCACCGATTATTTACGACAGTAATCGGTATCGGTATCGTATCGGTACAATTATGTATCGTTACATATATATTTATTACTTTTAATTGACACCCGCATCGGTAAAGCGGGGTCTTTGTTAATATCTTTACTATCCGGCCGATACAGAGGTAATAAAACCACATTGATAAAACCACATGATTTCACCTTTCTACACCTCCTTATCTAAAGGAGAAGTTTTGTAGTAGAGTGTGTAGTAGTGTAGTTGTAAGTTTTGTAGGGCTTCCAGGAGAACCTCTACGCTCTTCAAGAAAATTCATTTTAAGGGTTCCAGCTCACAATACTTCATTTTTTAATAAATCTTTTACTGTCCAGTCTATCAAGCTCTGGAATGCCCTACCGTTGCGTATACGTGAAGCACAAACGACTGTTATATTTAAGCGACTACTTAAAGAGCATTACTTGTCTCAGTCGTTTGAACACCGTTAGAATTAATTAAGTGATTATGTATCTATTGTATTTATCTGCTTTATATTATTGTTTGAGGATTTTTTTTATGTATACGTATGTGTATATATATATATATATATATATATATATATATATATATATATATATATATTTGGGTAAATGTGTAAGTTTGTTTATATATTTATATATATGTATGTATATTTATATTTACATATGTATTACTTTATTTTTATTATATTTTAGCAATTTATATAATTTCATGTATTAGTTATTTGTATGTTATTTTATTGCATGTATTGTCTATAAATCGCTATTATATTATGTATATTTATATTGCACCACCTACCTAGTTCTCACTGTTCTAATCCTTACACCTTTGGTTGCCTGGAAGAGATCGCTATGTAGCGATAAGGCCGCCAAATTGTACTTACATAATATTATAATCTTTTTGTGTTTTGTTAACTGTATATTTGTTTGTAGTGTACAATAAAAGTATATTCATTCATCGTTCATTGAAATTGAAAATAAGCAACTTAAATTGAATTATTTGCGGTGGAGTTTTTGAAGTAAAGTTATTATCATATGTTTGAATACTAATTCTGCTAACGCACATAACGGGAATAAAAGGGTTTTTGTTACTTGTTTTATACATGTACAAACGGGCTACCAGTCAAACATACAAACCTTGAACCAATATGTATTTGTTATTTGCCGGATAAAAGCTCGCGGCCCTACAGCGCCTTCGGGCTGTGACATAAGTTAATTACTTACGAGCCTGTTGCAGTAACAGAAGCCTAATGATAGGGTGCGAATGAGAGCCCAAGAAGTCGTAGGTTCGAATCTGCCATTCAACTACTGTTGTGAACTACTTATAACACAAACATTTGAAACAGTTAGTAATGTTAAATAACTCGGTACGGTGTGGAAACAAAACGTCCCCAAGTTCTATTTCCAACGTAGACGTTATCCTACGGGAAAATGAAAGTAAAAGTCGTAATCCGGGGCTTGCTTTGTCTGTGTGCAAATTTTTATCTAAATCCTGTAAGCCATTTTGTGCCTGATTCATCATCATCATCATTACAGCCTTTCACAAGTCCGCTGCTGAACATAGGCCTCCCCCAAGTAATGCCACAAAGCACGGTCCTGAGCCACCTGCATCCATCGACTTCCTGCATGTCTTACCAGGTCGTCACTCCATCTAGTGGGGGGTCGCCCTACACTACGCCTACCGGTACGAGGCTGCCACTCGAGAACCTTTCTTCCCCATCGGTTATCGGTTCTTCGAGCTATATGGCCGGCCCATTGCCACTTCAGCTTACTAATCCGTTGGGCTATGTCGGTCACTCTGGTTTTACTGCGGATATCCTCATTTCTGAGTCTATCACGCAGAGAAACTCCGAGCATAGCCCTCTCCATAGCTCGCTGAGCGACCTTAAGCGTCCTCATACGGCCAGCAGTGAAGGACCACGTCTCAGATCCATAAGTCATCACTGGCAACACGCACTGGTTGTACAATCTAGTTTTTAGAGATTGAGGTATACCTGACGAAAAGATATGTCGTAATTTCCCGAACGCTGCCCAGCCGAGTTGAATCCGTCGATTGACCTCTCGGTCGAAGTTGGACTTACCTAGTCGGACTATTTGTCCCAGGTAAACGTACTCGTCAACAACTTCGAGCATAGTGCTCCCAACAACTACCGGCATAGGTGTGACATGGACATTGAACATGATCTTTGTTTTGTCCATGTTCATCTTAAGACCTATCCGTTGGGAGGCACTATTGAGGTCATTGAGCATAGTGCTTAAGTCCTCCAGCGATTCTGCCATAAGGACTATATCGTCGGCAAATCGAAGGTGAGTGATGTACTCGCCATTGATGTCAATACCGTATCCTTTCCAGTCCAGTAGCTTGAAAACGTCTTCCAATGCAGCGGTGAAGAGTTTCGGGGATATAACGTCACCCTGTCTTACACCTCTCTGCAGTTGGATAGGTTTCGAGCTCTGGTTCTGTACTCGGATAGCCATCGTAGCCCTACTGTACAAACACTTCAGCACTTCGATATACCGACAGTCAACTTGGCACCGCTGAAGGGACTGTAGCACCGCCCAAATTTCGACGGAATCAAAGGCTTTCTCATAGTCCACATACGCCAGGCAAAGTGGCAGATTGTACTCTTCAGTCTTCTGTACAATCTGCCGCAGGGTATGTATGTGGTCTATGGTACTGAAGCCTTTTCGGAAACCGGCTTGTTCGGGAGGCTGGAAGTCGTCAAGTCTGCGTGCGAGACGATTCGTAATGACTCTCGAAAACAGCAGTGTGCCTGATTGATGAAGAAATATCTAAGAATAGGAAAAGTTTCGAGAGTTAGATGCGATCGAGATTGTGTGACTTCGGTGGAAATT
Organism: Parnassius smintheus behrii; assembly: GCA_036936625.1. NCBI lineage: Eukaryota > Metazoa > Arthropoda > Insecta > Lepidoptera > Papilionidae > Parnassius > Parnassius smintheus. Next base: position 6,812,491 of record JAUPFT010000004.1, on the reverse strand, counting down.
GTTTATCGGTGAGGTTCACTCCGCCACTGCGCTATATTTTGTTATTATATTATTTTGTAACCTAAAATAAGTTATTAGTACAAAAATTTCAGTCGCTAATGATCAACATTTACACAATACAACTAAACCTTCGAACGCTCGTCTGTCTGCTCCATAGATTACTATAATACACAATAGAATTGCTGTTAACCTTATTTTGTACGAGGGTTGGCGTCGCCAAACCCGATGTTAACAGACTGAGTAAATTTACACATTTTAGACCTTTGATTAATGTTCAAGATAATCATTAAAAAAATCGTTTAAATTTTAATACATATTTATTTGTAAATAGGATGCAATTTCGCATTTTCTATGCATGCGAATCTCTCTCGTGTTGACATTTATACGTGTGAATTGACATGTTAGTGACATTTTAGTGGCTACGATCGGCTCGATTCACTGGCGCTGCGAAGAGATGTTGTATCCCTTTGCATTTAATATCGCATCTACCACGGAGAGTGCTCTGCGGAATTGTTCGGATTGATTCCAGCCGCCAAATTTCAGGCACGCACATCGCGAAAAAACTCACAACACAATCAACGCTATCTGGATGCTTAGCTGTCCACCAATATACGTTTCACTAGGAGTTTTCTTCCGCGTACGACCTCTCTGTAGAATCCCATACCACCGGCAATTTTTTCGAGCTTACTTCTTTCTAAAAAGGCCAGCAACACATCTGCAATTCCCATGGTGTTGCAGTAGTTCATGGGAGGCGGTAGTCAGTTACCATCAGGTGAGCCGCATGCTCGTCTGTCCCCCCTTGATTATAACAATAAAGTAATTTTATTAACTGAGAATAGGCAAGCAATAGCAATAACCATGCTCGAAGTTTATCTGCGTAAAAACTTTTATAATGAGGATGTCGAGAGTAGAACCAGAGTAACTGACATAGCCTAAGAGATCAGTTGCTGCCAAGCTGAAGTCGTAATGAGCCGGCCCTATAGCTCAAAGAACTGACAATCGATGTTGAAGAAAAGTTCTTCAGTGGCAGCCTAATACTGGTAAGCGAAGTTGATGGACGCAGGTGGCTCAGGCATTCCTCGGGGGAACCCTACCTTCAGTAGTGGACTTATGAAGCACTGTAATGATAAGGATAATGATGGTAAACGGAATAATACAAACAAGCATTTTCTTTCAATTATTTAATGCAATATTACACTATCCACAAATTTCTATTGATTTGCTTTATCTATTGTTGACTGTTTTCGTAAATAGAAGTAACTTTTTATGTGAACGTATTATATTCAAAGTGCAAATCCGTTATAGGGTACACGGCTGCAAAATTAAGTTCCCGTTGGATCAACTTTACACTTCGCTGGGCTGGGCTCTTATCAGCTGTCCTTTTTCCGTTTGAACAGCGCACTGAATTTGCCGGCCTCGTAAGTCGGCATGAATGGTAGATAAGTCGTCCATTTCCATCTGGAAGCGTATTCGATTTATGCATTGGTTAAAGATAAAAATAATGCTGATCATAAATATTGGATACAAAAGAATTGAAAAATATTCCTTTGAACCATTAGAGGAAACACTTTCAATCCGTCAAAAGTTGTCAGTCAGCGCTATTGATTTTTTTTATAGAATAAGGGTGACAATCACCATACAGTGGTGGTGTAAACATATTCACTACCTCCATATTACATTTAGTATTTGAATCAGTTGAGAAATAAAAAATATATGTCAAGGTCGATCTCTACCGGTAGCAATGAAATTGTTAATTACAATTTTTAGTACTGATTAATCATTGAAGGTGAAGGAAAAAATTGTTAGGAAACCTGCATGTTGAAGGAATAAAATATTTAGAGAACACGTAAAATCTATGGACACGCACTGGAGCAGCATTCCCAGAAGTGAGAGGTGGCCTGTACCCATGGGACGTATAAAGGTTCTCTCTTTTCATTGTACTATCAGTCACGCATCAACATACATGTTACATTCGCGTTGCAGCTTTATTAGGGTTGTAGCACGAAGGGGTCGCCTCGACCGGGGAAGTACCACGCTCTCACAGAATAACAGCTTGAAATAGCAACCAATTGTTGCTGTGTTTCGTATGGTAAGTATAGAGATCCGGAGACCCTTTTAACTTTGAGACAAGACACGCCATCTTAATCCTCATACTTAATTGAGTATAAATGTAGATATCATGAGCCAGAGCATCTACTTACCATCAGGTCAGTCCACCTAAATACAATATTAGAAGGAAATAATTTACCTGCGAATGTAGGACATGCCGACGGGAAAATCGTAGGTGTCGCCGTGCTCGCTGACTCCAGCCGCTTCCAGCGACATCTCCTGCGCCCAGACTTCCAGTCCACGCTCCTCGTCCGTCCCTGCACGAAACAACATGATGACTTAAAAGTCGCAAAGTTTACTATCATCATCATCATTATCACCATTACAAGCCTTCACGCCACGCTGAGCAAGCAACCGCAGCTTTTCCTCTTATGATACTCGTACCCACAAGACGATATCGCGTAGTGAATATTATTACACCGCCGCTATATAGCATATGAGAGAGCTATTTCACCATCATCATTACAGCCCTTCACAAGTCCACTGTTGAACATCGGCCTTCAGTTCACGGTACTCAGTCATCTGCATCCATCGACTTATACTGCATATCTTACTAGATCATCACTCCATATAGGCTAGGGGGCAGACATACACTGCATACCGGCGCGAAGAAAAAGAAACAAATGTAGAATAATACGTATTATATGTTTATATAAAGACGTATAATACTATATGATTGATTATGATTTTTTGACCGTCTGGAAAAAAAGGATTTAACATGTGAACGGAATAAAAGCCTATAGCACTGTTGGTTTACTTTATTTTATTTTAGATTAAAATATTATGAAATAACATCAATAAATACTACTAATTGGGTGCATATTATTTTAATTTCGTTAGTTTTTAATTGATTTATTTATTTAGTCCAAAAATTTTGGTTTTTTTTTTTTTAATACCGGAAGTTTATTTTAAATTAGTAGCATTTATGATACATCAATTTCATAATATATTAATGTAAAATAAATAAAAATATGATTCATGAAATATGAATATGGCGCAAATACGAGTCTGTGAGAAATGACTACATATTTGTGCCATTTGCTGTAGAGGCTATCGGTCCGTGGGGTCCACGTGCAGTGGAGTTCCTAAACAAACTGTATCCACGACTGGTCGTCGCTGCTGGTAATAATAGGGCTGGTTCTTTCCTCGCTCAAAGACTACATATAGCTATTCAGACTTTTTATCTATTTTAATACTTAGTTTTAGTTTTCCTATATTAGTTTATTTTATTTTTTTATTGTGTGAAAATAAAAATTGTAAAATATCATAGGCTTCTATTCCTATTTTTTTTTAGACGGTAAAAAAAGCAACCAGTATACGAGTATCTTCGTCTATACGTCTGGTACTCCGTTTGTCAATTGGGTTGCCCAGCATACCGATTCAAGCAAAGCCTCCCTATCATAGAAGATATGTATAATATTATAAAAACCTACGAAAGGGATAAGTTTCCTTAGATGGAGGGTTTCACTGGAGGCTCGGGGATTGAGCTGCTATTTCCATCCATGCATCCATTATATCTTGTGAAAGTCCGCTTATGTGGTTTCCCCCATAGATTGTCTCATAGGAGAGATTTTGTCATTCTTGTCAGTCACACTCAGCAGGCGGGTTGGCAAATACTTTTCCTCATTATTAGTAAGACGCTGTTGCTATTTCCTGATTTGTTTCCCGTTGGGGAGTGCATATTCTCTTACCACCACTAGGAGGTCATTCAAACTATTGAAAGGCATTTAAGCTTTATCACTGGTTCGGACAAAACCTCTGAAAAAAAACCAGCGGGACCTTTTTAAACACTTATTTACAATATAAAATATTTAAGCCATTTGAATACCAGCGTAAAATAGCAGCTTAATGCTGCTGTGTTTCGTATAGTGAGTCAAGGGAACCGAGGAAACCGGGAATCAAGGCATTCCATCTTAGTCCTCAGGGGTGTTAACGCATCTACATTTAGATTTTTAATCGTGGTTAAATATGTATATCTGTGGGCCACAGCATCCGCTTACCGGCAGGGGGACTGTATGCTCGTTTGTCCCCCTTATTCCATAAAAAAATACACATATAAGGCATTGCCTATTCTCACTTCTTACTAGGCCTTAGTTGTGAACTACTATGTTATTCTTTCTTTTCGGTCACAGCGTTCAGTCTTAATGGAAATAAGCCATCGGCGCAGGACAGGATTATAGTGCCCGTGTGCATGTTCGCAATCAAAGGTGCACTCTCTATTCCCTCACTCTCATAGTCCCATGAAACGGCAATCCGACACGCCCCGGTGAAAAAGATCAGGCACATGAATAATGCTTTTACGAGATGAAATTTGATGATAAATCCTCTTACACCGTCATATACTGCTCATTGAGTCAGATGTAATAAACATCGCAGCAAACCCGTGAAGTGGTAAAGAATACCCACCACCCCACATCATCACGTGGGTGTCGTAAGAGGCGACAGAGGGAGACAAATCTGTAGATGGGCAGCAGCTTCTTCCTAATAATGAATAAAGATAAAAAACTGCGGTTGGCAACCCGCTTGCCAAGCGTGGCAACTATGGCAAATATCCCGCCTATAAGGCAATCTATGGGTGATGCCCATGTTCAGCAGTGATTTTAAAATACTGTAACGGTAACGCCTGTTACAGACGGGTCCCTAATAATAGAAAAAATATTACGATGTAAGATTACCAGGTATGAGGTTGTCGAGCAGACAGCCGATCACCCCGCCCAAAAGGATGGAGGTGGACAGCAGCACCTGCAGCACGGCGTCCAACGCCTCCAGCCCCGTGCTGATGACACCGCTGTGCGCAGACATCCAGCGCGTCAGCACTAGCGGGAAGAACAGGCTGAACCCGATGATGTATAGGTTCCGAGAGCTGTTCAGGTTCACATATTGCAGCGCAGATAGACCTGTGTGAATTACCTTGGTTTTATAAAGGTTTCTTTTAAATAATAAGTCAATGCTTGATCACTATCCAAATTTGGATACAGTGTCTAGGCTTTGCAGGCAACACAACAAGACTTCCAAAAATTTTACTTTTAATGTAAAGAAAAGACCGACTTGAAAGAACTGAAAAGAACAAAATAATTCTCTAATACTTTCTATGACCTGTGCGAATTACCTTAGTTTTTAAAAGGTTTTCTTTTAAACTATAAGGCAGTGCATGGCTATCATCCCAACCTTGGTTGGATGCAGTGTCTAGGCTTTGCAGGTAATAAAAGATTTCTAAACATTAAGCTTTTAATATTGTTACGAGCTTGAGGTTCGTGACAATAAAAACTGCCGATTGAATTCAAGATTGATATTTTCTAGAAAGCCCTCCTCGCTCTGGTCCCCGACACTAGATGACGCAAGTACCAGGTGCCAGACGTCAACTTAGGCGCGCAACAATATAAACAGAAAAACGACATAAAACAACTAAAAAATACAAAATAATTCTATAATAGCTTCTTAAGTCGGTAGATATTAATGCTAGTTTTAGCATTAGTATCTACCGAGTTTAGGCCGGTATGCATGGACAATTCCGAATTTAAAAGAAAAATCCACAAATTGACATTGTAAATGACATGATTGACAGTTTGAGTTGAAATTCGAGATTCTCTCTGGAGATCAGCCTTAGTGTATAGGAGAATAAAAGCCCCAACTGCAGAAGCTATTATGTGAAAATCATTTCATTTTTTTTAATACTTCATACTATCACTATGACTTAATATTTAAAACGTAGTATTTTAAAAAGTTTCATTATATAATTTTGTATAATACGTAAGCTTTTTACGTGGTAGAGCCACGCTGCAGCTATATCATGGTTGTAGCACGAATGGGTCGGCTCGACCGGGGAAAGACCACGCTCTCACTGAATACCAGCGCAAAATAGCAGCTTAATACTGCTGTGTTTCTATGGTGAGTGTAGAGATTCGGAGACCCTTATTTACTGGAAACGAGGCATTCCATCTTAGTACTCAGGGGTGACAACATATCTGCGTTTTTCTACTTAATCAAGGATAAATGTTGATGGTTATGGGCCACAGCATCCACTTACCATCAGGTGCACTGTGTGCTCGTTTGTCACCCTTATACTATTGAAAAACACAATTTATATATTACCTAGTTGATGGTCTCAAGTGGAGCGTCATATTGATGGTGGCAAGGTGGGATTGAGGTTATATCGAGAAACCCCCCCCCCCTCGTTAGATTACTGTAGGCGCTGTGCGCCAAAGAGTCCGTCTAACTCACTGTACGAAGTATTTGTGCTAAGATAGTGTCGTACTTCTGTCCGTTTAGGTGGTTCTTCTGGTGCAGGCAAGGAAGATGGTATTGCTGAGAAGCTGCCCTATGTTACATTTAGATCGGTAGTGTTGCTGATGGTTTGTATACCTTGGTGTTATCATGTAATTATGTCCCTCACGTTACACCAGTATGTAATTGTGACAGAGACATATTACGGTACGGTGGAACTGTAAGAGTAGGGACAGACTGGTCCCACGTACGCAACGTATGCGATGCAACGCTCCCACTTTGGTGTACTTCATAGTAATTCTGTTAAAATTTATGCTTTATGATGCAAACAAATACATGAGTATGTAAAATACATTATGCTTTTTCCGTAACATAAAAAATCATGTTTCATGTTTTAACATAACTAGGATAAAACAGAACAGACTTTTATTTTATTTGCGCCTCTCCCTTTCACGTTTATTTTTAATAATAGCCCTAAGCGCTGCAACTCATGCAGCTGCTGCTACTGCTAGGCCACTGCGCAACGGGCCGACAACAACGTTAATAACAAAAGTGACAGCAGTGTGTGGATGTCCACTGGGCTTATCATATAGTTTTGCTATCTCTTTCTTCTTTTTAATATTATAAATACATTCGTACGGCCTTACTAAATCCGGTGAACTGTTCATCTTGCATTTCGGCAACAAACATTTTTTTAGATGGTAGAGCCACGCTGCAGCGATATTATGGTTGTAGCACCAGCTTAAAATAGCAGTTACTATACTTCGTTTGGCAAGTGTAGAGAACCAGAGATCCTTTTTACTGGAAACGAGGAATTTCATTTTAGTACTCAGGGGTGGCAACACATCTGCATTTTTATTATTAATCGGGGATAAATTCAGATCTCAACGGACCACAGCATCCACTTACCATCAGGTGGACTGTGTGCTCGTTTGTCACTCTTATTCTATATACTTACACACACACATATATATATATATATATATATATATATATATATATATATATATATATATGCGTGTGTGTGTGTGTGTGTCGGCACGTCTATACAACTGTCTATCTAGATCAGGGTAAAAAGGTAAATTCTAGCGAAGCGGCGTGTCGTTGGTAACGTGGCAACCGTTGTTGTTTATAGGATTTTTGAGAAAAACATCATCGTGAAGCGTACCAAATATTTGCGACAAATTCTGTCTGTATTTACTTGTATTTTATGTTGTAACGCACGCATATTTGCGCCATCCATCATGTGCAAAACAATGCGTAAATTTTTGCGCGTTTTATAGCGCGTTACGCTGTCTTATAACTGACAATTATTAATTGCGTAAGCAAGAGAGCGACTTGATATATATATATATATATATATATATATATATATATATATATATATATATATATATACACAGTATCTGTATATATATATATATATATATACAGATATATATATATATATGTATATACTTATACTGAAGTAATTTTGATGATTCTTTCTTTTATTAAATTTGAGTGGTCCCATATAGTTTCAGAAATTTGATCCCTTAGTATGGCTAAATAGGAGATGAAGTTTATAAAGGAAATATTATACGACATACTCTTACTGTCGTATATTGTGAAATTCCTTTGTCCACTCAAAGAAGTAAAAATTGACTTTTTATAAGAACCAAAATTAGACTTTGAACAACCAAAAAAGAAGTTTTTAATTATTCTATACAATTTGTCACAGCATCGGCTTTTTATTTTTATTAAAAGTTACTCTTTATCGCTCTTGTTTGGTTTGTTTCTTGTTTTTACTTTATGTACTGATGATTGTTTTAAATTTTTTTTTATCTTTAATTATTCTTTTGTATAACTTATATTGAAGCAAGTTAATTAATTTTGGATAATGAATGTTGTCGTCCCCCATAATTTAAGAAGCAAGCTAGTTTTAATTGGTTATATTAAGTTTTTAATGAGCTAAGCTCTGTCTATACTTCTTTTGAGGTCCTTAATTAATAAATAAAAACCTCTTCTTTTGTAACTCTATTGATTAAAATATTGTTGCACAGAAAAGTACAAAAGCAGACTCACGCCGTTATCTTCCAGTCAACTTATAAATACGCAAAGGACACTACTTAGGTAATAGGTGCAATAGGACTGATAACCACTTACAATCCGTTAATTGTAATTAATCTAGAGAAATCAACACGAAAAATAATGTACACATCTGACTTAGAATTTGGTCTGACTTTTTTATAGAATAAAGATGATGAACAAGCACACAGTCCACCTGATGGTAAGTGAATACTAAGGCTCATAGACATCTATATTTATGCTCCATTTGGAATCAAAATGCAATTAATTGATAGAATCAGTTGTTCTTTGCAGAAATCCATTATAATAAGATAATTTTATAATAAGATAAAGTTATTAATAGTTATTTTGCAACCATCCACTAAATTAAATAAAATGATAATCCCTAGTTTAAAAAGCACCTCCCGCCCTCCCTCAATTGCGTGCACTAACCCCGTTACCACCAATCCCATGGTTCCCAATCCCAATTTGCCATGGTGAAATATTATTTCGACATCTATCGAAATAATATTTCACCATGGCAAATTTTTGGCATTCACCATAGCTCTTGAGAAATACACAAGACGAAAATTTTGTCAAGGATTTCAATATGCTATTTAGCAAACGTTTTCTTCCTCGCACAACTTCCTTATGGAATTGGCTACCAGTAGCAATTTTTTAGTGTGTCTACAATACACAAGATGTATACAAAACGAGATGTAAGGGAAAGTTAATATACGCAACAAAGCCAATGAAAGTCGTTCTAAAACTGATTTTATTGTAAAAAAGGAATAAGCCCTTATATGTATAATTATTATAAAAAATTATGTGTAAGCAGTAGTACGGTACTGCAGAGAGGTGTAAGACAGGGTGACGTTATATCCCCGAAACTCTTCACCGCTGCGTTGGAAGACATTTTCAAGCTACTGGACTGGAAAGGATACGGTATTAACATCAATGGCGAGTACATCACTCACCTTCGATTTGCCGACGATATAGTATTTATGGCAGAATCGCTGGAGCACCTTAGCACTATGCTCAATGACCTCAATGGTGTCTCCCAACGGATAGGTCTTAAGATGAACATGGACACAACAAAGATCATGTTCAATGTCCATGTCACACCTATGCCGGTAGTTGTTGGGAGCACTATGCTCGAAGTTGTTGACAAGTACGTTTACCTTGGAAAAATAGTCTGACTAGGTAAGTCCAACTTCGACCGAGAGGTCAATCAACGGATTCAACTCGGCTGGGCAGCGTTCGGGAAATTACGACACATCTTCTCGTCAGGTATACCTCAATCTCTGAAAACTAAAGTGTACAACCAGTGCGTGTTGCCAGTGATGACTTACTGATCTGAGACGTGGTCCTTCACTGCTGGCCGTATGAGGACGCTCAAGGTCGCTCAGCGAGCTATGGAGAGGGCTACGCTCGGAGTTTCTCTGCGTGATAGACTCAGAAATGAGGATATCCGCAGTAAAACCAGAGTGACCGACATAGCCCAACGTATTAGTAAGCTGAAGTGGCAATGGGCCGGCCATATAGCTCGAAGAACCGATAACCGATGGGGAAGAAGGGTTCTCGAGTTGCAGCCTCGTACCGGTAGGCGTAGTGTAGGGCGACCCCCCCACTAGATGGAGTGACGACCTGGTAAGACATGCAGGAAGTCGATGGATGCAGGTGGCTCAGGACTGTGCTTTGTGGCATTACTTAGGGGAGGCCTACGTTCAGCAGTGGACTTGTGAAGGGCTGTAATGATGATGATGATGAGTACGGAAGTAAGACATGTGTGCATAATTAACAAATAACATCGTTGCTAAGTTACCTAAATTAATAAGTAATGCATATTTTATTAACTATTGTGGAGGATTTAGGTACCCTCAAGAAAAGAGCCTACTCTTTTTTTATCCGGAATTTCCAGGTAACGCACCCGTAATTCCCCTGGTGGTGCAGTTGTTTGTGGGCGGCGGTAGTCACTTACCATCATGTGAGCCTCGTTCTCTGATTTGCCCCTCTTATTAAAAAGGGACATACAAAATCACAAATCGTAGAAATACTACTTTTGTGGTAGAGCCATGCTGCATTTATATTAGTCGTATAGTTGTAGCACGAATGGGTCGGCTCGACCGGGGAAGGACCACGCTCTCACAGAAAGCCGGCCTGGAATAGTGGCTTGGTGCTGCTGTGTTTCGTATGGTGAGTGTAGAGACGGAGGCCCTTTTACTGGAAACGAGGCATTTCATCTTAGTTCTCACGGGTGACAACGCATCTGTATTTTGATTCGTAATCGAGGATAGATGTAGATGTCTATGGGCCGCAGCAACCACTTACCATCAGGTAGACTTTGTGGTCGTTTGTCACCCTGTCCTATAAAAAAATACTACATAAACCTTTTTTAGTCTCTGGTCAATGATCGCAGATGAAAAGAATCGACTGATCACTGATCATGTTCAGGACCTTCCATACCTTCACTTCAGGTTTATAGACTACAAATTCTTGCAAATGAAAACCCATTCCTGTCTTCGATAATTAATTGAGATAATTGGCTTGGAATCCTTCTTTAATTAAATTATATTTCAAGCTAAACTATTGCCATACCTCAAGGTTCGTGACCGCATTTTGCGTTTATTGGGCCAAACCTAAATTAAAATCTAAAGGTAACTTTGAAAAACATTCGAACGTCGAGAATTTAGATTATGTTAAAATTTAACGAATAAGTGTAGTTAGTGAGCCAGTTTTGTTTTAGAATCTGGGTGACAAACAAGCACACAGTCCACCTGATGGTACGTGATTGCGGTGGCCCATACACATTTACATCTATTCTCAATTAATAATCGAAATGCAGATACGTTGACAAACCTGAGGATTCAGACGGAATACCTTTTATCCAGTGAAAAGGGTCTTCGGTTCTCACACTCACACTCACCATACGAAACAGCGGCATGAAGCTGCTATTTTACGCTGGTATTCTGTGAGAGCGTGGTCCTACTTCGGTCAAGCCTACCCATTCCTGCTACTACTATAACCAGTGTTTTGAAAGGAATATTTTGTACTGACCGAATGCAGAGATCATGCCGAACATGACGCAGAAGAGTCCGCCCACAATAGGCTGTGGGATGATGATGAAGACGGCGCCCAGCTTGCCCACCACGCCCTGCAGCACCATCAGCGCCGCTGCCCACTGCACAACGCGCCGTGACCCTACCTACACCACATAGCAACCACAGCTTATCACTCCTTCAATTGATCGTTACAACCTATCGAAAAGTCCAAAGTTGAACATAGGCCTACCCATAAATTTCCTTATTTCCTTACTTCCTGGTTTCCATAGAAAAGTCCTGACATTTTGTTGTAATCGTAATTAACTACTATGGAAAAAATAAATCAATTATCTTTTTTGTATCACGCGATCAATTCACGTCGCAAATTCCATCCCTCCCTTGTTAAATATCTACTGGATTTTAGTAAAGTATTAAAAAAGCGCGACATTTCCAAAATCCTAACAAAAGCCGAAAAGTCCTGACATATCAAAACAAATCCTGACATATAGTATCTTTACTCATTAATAATAATAATAATATAATAATATTCCACAACTATCACACAAAGCCATCTAGTCCCAAGCTAAGCAGAGCTTGTGTTATGGGTACTAGACAACTGATAAACATGCTTATATATTTCTAAATACATAAATGTTATAGATAAATTACACCAGTGATGAGCACGATCATAGAACAAATGATCGTGCTCATCACACAAACATTTGTCCTGGGTGGGAATCGAACCCACGACCTCCGGCATAGCAGTCAGAGTCACTAACCACTAGACCAACAGGTCTGTCAAAATTGGAAGGATATTTGCCATATTTACCACGCTTGGCAGCTGGGTTGGCAACTGAAGACGCTACTGCCACGGGACAATATGGGGTGGTTGATATTCTTACACTGCCACTTACACTCGTATTCACACTCGGTCAAAACTACATCACAAATACTAAAACCACACAATTTTACTTCTTCTATTCGACAGCTAAGTCGGGTTCGATCACCGCGACACTAATGAAATCCTAAGTTACGTTTTTAAGTGCTAATTTACCGCTTGCTGTAATTTGGAGGAAAACAACGTGAGGAAACCCGCACGTCTGAAGAATGAAATAATTTTCAAAAGTTCAAATTTGAACAAAACATAAGAAAAGCTCGATGGAAGCTTCCTTGCCCTGAAACAGTAAACCATAAAGACCTATATAAGCCGTTACGTTACTTTATTTTTCTCCGATAAACACACAGCCTAGTGAACTGAGTGCCTTACTAAACTGGTTTTTGGTTTCAATCCTTGTTAGAAATTTTATTTTTATTCATACAATATTAACATGAAGCACACAAATCATTTAATAACACCATGTGGTACCCTAAAAAATCTGATCGTCACATTTTGTCTCTTTTTTTAATTAAAAACGTTGTGGCCGATGAGGAAGGAAAAGGGGAGATCTCCCGCCGGGCAAGGTGTTCTGCCCGGGGAGCGGCCAACACTCCGAGTGATAGTTCGGAGAAGTTCTATATATACTGTCTATGATTCGGAATGTTAATAGCGCGATTTAGGCTTCGGTGTGTTTCGGTGTGCTAGTGGCGCGACGACAGCGCCGCTACAACGTTTATTCCGTAAGAATGGGTTTACAATATAAATATAGAGGGAAGAGAATTCCTTTTAAGTATAAAAACACTTGTAATATCAATACAATAATATATTTAGTTATATACGCATAACTATTTTAGAAGAGCATAACATTACAATTTTTTTTGATAACAAATGCAAATCTGGACATAGTAAGGCGTGTGTATGTGCGTGCGTGAGTGATTGCGTACGGGTATTAACGCACCATTATTGAACCATTATAATTATAAAACCACCTCAAGTTGTGAACTAAAAAAACATACTTTAGTCATAGATCAGTGACCATAGATAAAAGGAGAATGAGAGAGAATTTATGGAGACAAATAACGTTCCCTAACATGTTTTTCGAACAAATCAACGATTAAGTACCTTACCTTTGTTACCCCAATAGCGCCGACGTTCTCTCCGAACGTGTTAGTACCGTTGCCAGAACCCCACAGGCCCGCCAACATGGTGCCCAGACCTTCGGTACCCAAACCGCGGTTGATCGCGTGCAAGGGTGGGGGAGGAGCCGCTATAAACAAATACTTGATTTCAGACTTGCTGTCGATAACATAGCTAGAAAATTATTTTGTTCATGGGCACTTACACAAAGGCTTAAATATAAAAATAAGAGATTAGAATAAAAATTTATTTAGTATAGATTATAAATAATGTCCACAAAAAATCGTTTTAAAATCGAATCCAAATTACCCATTTCATATACATTATTCTGTAATAGTAAAATAACGTGTTTCTGCATTGCATTCGACATACTTTCTTCTTTCTTTCCGCTTCAACAAATATGATTTTAAAAAGTTTTCTTGGTCCATCTGTCCGACTGAATTTAACTTGAAAATTTCTAACGAAACCGGGCTGCACACCCGGCGTAAATTTAAAATTCAAAAGATTATTATACGATAGAGCCAAGCTGTAGCTGTACATATAATCGCATCACAAATAGGTTATCTCGCCCTGGGAAGAAAGACTGAGCTCGTTTAGAATCCTTCCATCCATTTTATTACAGTCTATAAAAGTATCTCATAGATTTTGCCATATTTGCCACGCTTGGCAGGCGGGTTGGCAATCACAGTTTTTTTATTATGTTCAGAAAAATTCTGCCCATCTCCTGTTTCAATTTCCCTCTATCACCTCTTACAACTTCCACTGGATTATATGAGACAGTCGAAATTCTTACACTACCGCTACATGGTCTCTTAAAATACCAATATAAAATAGCAGCATAATGGTATGGTGATTGTGATGCTATGGTGATTCTAATGGTGGCTGCTGAGAACTGAAAACAGTTTTTAATGATTATTTATTGTTTCAATCCTCTGGGTTGCCATACATCGTTATACGTCACGGTCAATTCTCCAACTGCAAATGTAAGTTTGTAATCGCAAAAAAATATTTTTTTTAATGTAATAAAACTACAATTGAACGATTTTCAGACTTCTCTGACTTGTGCTTTAAGACCTTGCTTCTTGCCAAATTGCATGGTTTTGTTTAACGGGAGGTACCCTATAGGTTTTGATTTATTTGCTAGAATCGATATATGCCTCTTTTACTGGAAACGAGGCATTCCATCTTAGTCCTCAGGGGTGACAACGCATCTGCGTTTTGATTCTTAATCGCGGATAAATGTAGATGACTATGGGCCACAGCATCCACTTACCATATCATCCATATCTACGCATACCATCTCTACATAGCACCAATGAATCGAGCCAACCAGAAAGAACTATATATTTAATATTAATTTTAACTTGATGCCTCCACGTGTTCCTGAGAAAAAGGGTCGCGAAAGACAGACAGACGAACAAGGAAGTGATCCTATAAGGGTTTCGTTTTTACTTTTAAGATACGTAACCCTAAAAATATTTTAGAATATTTGAGTTGAAGCAATGTTATATCTCACCACACATTCTGGCTGTGGTCGGGTAGTAGCTGATCGACTCCACAGTACAGGCCAGAACACCAGCCAGCATTCCTAACACGCCGGCAACACTCACTGTCGGTACACCCCATTGGCCTGTGCAAATATTACGAGGTTACGTAAATAAACATATTTTATATAATTTTACGCAGAAATATGAATTTAGAACTCCTTTTCTAGCATAGAAGTACTTCTGGATTGGTATATCAGTCGTCAAGTACAACTCGCGACACGTAACTCTAGCGCTGTACGAAGCGTAGAGTGGATAACTACGAATGTCGTATCAGTACGAGGTACGGAATGCGAATGAAGAGCCAATCAGCACGTGCGAACTATACGCGCAGCCAATCATATGCAATAATGCGCAATAACGGTCACCGCTAGACTTTCGTTCCGCGAGTTTTACTGGTATACAAAGCTAGAATTACACAGCGCAGTAGCCTTCTTTGTCAGCAGTTAGTTGCAGGTGATCATGGGCTGGCAGGTGTGTGCGCGGTGTAAGAATATCCACTGCACTATATCATCACGTTGGTGTCGTAAGAGGCTACAGAGGTAAACAAGGAGATGGCCATCAGCGTCAACAATTAAAAATAAAAAACTGCGGTTGCCAACACTGCCAAAAAACTATGCCAATATCCCTACTGTGAGGCAATCTATAAAGGGAAGCCAATGTTCAGTAGAGGACAATAATAGGCCCTAACAGCAATAGTAACAGTCCATGAGCTGCAGACTTACCATCAAGTGGACTGTACATTCGTTTGTCTCTGTTATCTATTATCTTTCTTCTTTAATAGACCGCAATACTATTATCTAGACGAGGGTCTCTTCCCATTACTAGCGCCGTAAGATTATTTTCACATGGCACTTTTAAGGAGTGACGATGTTAAAAAAAATTAGAATACGTCACGATCATTATTGGATTACTTTAATGTTTGACCTTGGCAATTGAAGGGACTGACTGCTGTCCCGTAACTCAAATGTGGATTAATTTATCTGTAAGGTTTTGTTTAGACCTTTTGTTAATTGGTCAGCCATCAACACCAATGCAACGTCAGCTTAGCCAAGCTCTTGTTCAATTTCGATACACATGTACTTGTGTGACAACTCACAAGTGTGATATTCTTTTTCGTTATTTGTAATAATGACGTGGTTAGGTGAAGACGAGGCTACCATTTTTTGAGACGCATCAGTGTCTAATATATTACTACATAATAAAAAATGTTTCATAATGTTCATCCTTATAATTAAAGGTAGTTATACAGTACCTGAATTATTATCTAATTCAATTCGTGTGTATTTGAACTAATTGTCTTTGGATCACTCCTTCACTTAGAGCAATTAAAGCAAGTGATGTGGTCTTAAATGACTCCTTTGTTGAATAAGCAGATTTGATTGTTCAAGTGACCCTGTTTTACCCGACTATATGCGAGGCAATCAAGATTGGTCTGACTATTAAAGCGACAATATGTAACGTTAGTTGTTTATTTAGTACGTTACGACGTGTCAGAACATGGAATCGGTCAAAAGGGGAAACCTCCCACCGGTTAAGGTGCTTAGGCCGAGGAGTGAGGGCCCGACGCTGCATTGTAGTACGGGGCTTGTTTCAAATAATGCCGAGTCGTTCGGAAACGTCAATACCGTGATTTTGAGGCTTCGGTTGTGATTCAGTCCGTTAATGCTATATAATGCCGTGACGACAGATTCTTTTAAACGTTTTTATTTTTTATTAAATGTAATTAATTGCTACTTTTGTTAAACATTCATTGGCAGCCGTGGAAGCTCAGGGGCTTAGCGCTCGCTGTATGTAATATCACAGTACGCGAGTAACCCGGGTTCGATCCCCGCAGGCACCAACCCATTTGTTAATTGCAGTTTTAAGTGCCGATTTACCACTTGCTCGGCGGTGAAGAAAAACATCGTGACACGCATTGGAGCGCCGCGGAAGACATCTCCTTGCCTTCAGAGCTATCAGAAACGAGAGGAGGCCTGTGCCCAGCAGTGGAACGCATATAGGCTGTAACTTTAACTTTATTCATTGGCACCCACAGAAGAGCAGCGTCGAAGTGCTTTGTCAGTAACAAAACTGCGCTGAGTTGGGTACCTTTATAGTAACCATTTGCTATATTTAAAATATGCTTTTGTTGTTCCTTGTAAACAAATTGCGGTAATGTCTCACTAAATGAACTTATTTTTTTTATATGAAATGAATCAGTTATTGTAAATATAAAAAATATAAAAAGATAGTTTTTTTACAATTTTTGCTCTACATATACGTTAGGAGACCAGAGTAATGAAATGGGTGGTGTTTTATCCATGTGCCTCGGAAAACGTTACTCCTGCATGTGATGTATACCAAGTCGTTTCGGGTCGCTGTCCCATCGGACTAGAGAATGAGGGAATACTTAGTGCTAGGTGCACCGTCTATTGCTTAATATATGATACGGCTTGCCTACCTCGCTTTACTGTCAGATCAGAATCCCGGGTCGGGCCAAGAAATCAGTTATCCGCTTTTATCTTTGGGCCCGAAGTCAAGAAGTTGCCAGTGTTTCAGCTCAGTGCCTTGGAAAGCACGTAAAACCTTTAGTCCTACATTTAATCTACCTCCGATCATGTCGTTTCACGGTCCCATCGGACTATGAGCAAAGAATATAATTATATTATTACCTATGAGTGTGAGGGAATGGAGAGTGCACCTGTACGCAAACAAACAACCTTCTACTATAACTCTGACCTTCGCAGATGGCTAGTCTCCGTTGAGACTGGCTGCCGTGACCAGGATTCGGTTCGTAGAAGGAATTTTTAGCTGCAAAGTGTGAATTAGTTTTTTTTTGGCCGTATGAAATAAATAGCAGATATGAATAGGGTGGTTGTATCGGGTATCAAATCTTGAAGAATCGATACTTACACAGTATCAAGATCCTAGACTTAAAATTACATATGAATTAAATATCAACCTGGATATGGCACTCTGAACCAGGGCGCGTCCTCTATTATGTTGATCTTCAGGTCGGTGCGCGCGGGGTGTCCCGCAGGAAACACATCTGTTAACGTTAGTATAGCGCACACCGTCCACATTATCGCTATCGTAAGGAGAACCTGAAACAAATCCATAAGTAATTGTGGTCTGTAAAAAAGTAAGAAAAAATTTTGCACTTAATTTTGTAGTAATATTCTAATGGCATTGGTATATCAAGTCAGAATGAACATCATTTTGCACATACAAAAGAATTTATGTAAACTTTACCAAATATTCTATATGGTATTTAATGGTTTTTTTATAGAATAAGGGTAACAAATGAGCCCTCAGTTCCCCTGATGTTAAGTGGATGTGGCCCATACACATCTAGATCTACCCTCGATTAAGAATAATTTAGGAAAGATGTAGATGTAAAATGCAAATGCGTCGTCACCCAGATAACTAAAATGGAATGCCTCGCTTCCAGTCGAAAGTATCTCTTCACTCATCGTACGAAAGACAGCAACATTAAGTTGCTATTTTACGCTGGTATTCTGTGAGAGCGTGTTCCTTCCACGGTCGAACCAACCCATTTTGCTACTGCCATAATATAACTGTAGCTTGGTTCTGACACGTTAAATGTAACTAAGCAACTCTTCATCGCTAATTAATAACCACTTTTGTTATAAATTAATACCATATTTTATAACGTCAAAAGACTTTTTATATTAATGAGATTAGCTTAACGGTTAAGTGCTTGCAGTTAATTTCACAGTAAGCGAAAAACCCGAAACCGATGCCCGCCGACATCTATGAATTGTTTAAGTGTTGGGAATGAGATGATCGCTACCCTTGGGAATAAGGTAATCGCGAACAAGCTATTTCTGATTTGTTTTGTGTTGCTATTTGTGTAACATATATGATTGTAAGCTGTTATTTTACAACAAAAAAATATGTCCCACTGGGTTTCTTGCTGGTTCTTCCCAGAACAGAGGTTTTTTCTTCCGAACCAGTGGTAAAAGTAAAGAAAAGATTGACGTTCAATAAGTATTATTTATAATTTATATTGAATAAAAAAGTATTTGTTTTTGTTTATACGTCACGTGCAGAAAAAATTGCGAAGAAACCTGCATGTCAAAGAAATAGTAATTATGTTTCGATATCGAGAACGTCAGGTAGCTGCGGTGTAGGAATATCCACTAGCCCGTATCGTCCCAAGAGCGTCGTAAAAGGCGACAAAGAGAACATGAAACAGCAGATAGCAGCAGCATCTTCTTGATAACAACTCAAAATATTAAAAAACTGTGGTGACATGTGGCAAAATACCACCATGAGACAGTCTAAGAGGCAGTACTATTTTTTATAGAATGAGGGCAACAAACGAGCACACAGTCCACCTGATGGGAAGTGGATGCTGTGGTCCATAGACATCTACATTTATCTTCGATTAAGTATCAGAACGCATATACGTTGTCACCCCTGAGGACTAAGATGAAATGCCTCGTTTCCAGTAACAAGGGTCTCTGGATCTCTACACTCACCATACGAAACACAGCATTATTAAGCTGCTATTTTACGCTGGTATTCTGTGTGTATTCTGTGTTTCCTTCCCCGGTCGAGCCGACCCACTCGTGCTACAACCATAATATAGCTGCAGATTTATATATATATGAATGAACGCTATCTTAAAGACATGGTTAATTCTATTTTAAAAGCTTTTATTTATTTTATTGTATGTATATGTTAATCAATATTTCACCTATTTTAACTGAAGCTATCGGGCGCTATTTTTTAACTAACGCTATTTTTATTCCAATTGATATGACAGACGTCACAAAGTAGCAATTCATCTATGGAGTGTAGAAGTAAGGAGTACAGACTGTGTATTAAAAAGTGTCCATAGAAAACCGATAAATAAGGGTGGCGCCACTACGGGGTAAATTTTAAAGAACGCAACGAAAAATGTTTGTGGGATAGACGACTTTTTCGAGGTTATATTTACTAAATAAAATTATTTTAGATTTTAGAGCTACTGAGAAGTTTAGCAGCACACTTAAACCGTCGACAACTGCTAAGTTCATGTTCAAATATCAATAAATTCATAAGCTCTTTAAAAATATACTTATTAAAAAAAAGTTACTATTCGATTAACGAATACATTGAGGAAAAGAATTTTTGTGTGTCTGTCTCTTACATTTAATTGCTATGCCTTTCGAGGTGCATGTGATTGTTAGTACTTGCATATTTTGTTTGGTCACTAAGTCTCATGTTACGCAATTTGTGAATAAATAAATGTTATAGGCCAACCAGGAGCAACTCCTGGCAATAAAAAAATAAAGATGGCGATCTAAGTTGACGATCAAGAACTTAGTTGCTCCAATCCACCTATAATTTTGTTATCCTGAGGTTTTTTTGATTTACCGATTACGATTTTGGGCTCAAATTGTTCGGGCCAAATTGAATTTTAAAACTACGCCTAGAAACAGAGACTTCATTATAAATCCAATATGGCGGAAAGATCCAGATGGTGGACTAGTTATTTTTATACACTTCCATAATATGGGTATCATATGAAAGGGTTTGCTGGGAGAATACGAAAAATAAAATAAACCTGAAATGAAACCCATCAATTTACTACATTACACAATTTATATGATATAAAAGCTTGTGGTGATATTTACCTGGTACATAAACATGTAACTTGATATTGACACTTATTTTATTTAAAAAAATTTACTTTTAATTTATTACTATTTAAATGAGTGGCCAGCTTAGATCTTTTACCATCGCCTTTCGTACCGACCATAGTAGTTATCCACTACGCAACTGATTAACCAACGGATAACCGTCCCATCAGATTATGAGAGTGAGGGATTGGAGAATGCTCCTGTGCTTGCGCTTACACTTGGGCACTATAATCCTGTCCTACGCAGATGGCTAGCGACCGCCGTAACAAAAAATTGGTCTGGACATTATTATTATTTAATAAAACAGTTGCAAGCAGTGGTTTAGGAAATCTATTCGCAATAAAATAACTTACCGGAAACAATTTAAATAGTGGAAACCAGGATACGCCGCAACCGGAACCCTTTTTGTACGCTATGGTCGGTATTTTGACTTCTCCCATGCACTGTGAGAATATTGTCAATAGTGTAAACGTTCTGTAACAAACAAAATATATAATGAATCGATATTATTGATCAACATTCCTAAAAAATACCCTGCAGGACTCTGTCTTGGTAGCTGGTACCTGGTAGTTAGTGTTGCCAATTTCAGTCTGTCAAATATCGGGACAGAAGGTTTAAATAATCGGGAATTTGGCTAACTCATCTAATAAAATTAAAAATTAAAAACAGGATTTTGTAGCCATTTTGGCAGCCATTACTTAAATATATTTTTAACACATGCGCAATGTGCTTTATAATTATTTTTGGGACTGAGCTAATGAACGAATTCGTTTCGTCCAAACATCGGCAAAACTGCATATTCGTAGAGAGTTTTTCTTTTTCGCCAAATCAGAACTTGTTGAACGATTAATTTTATCTTTGCAGACTCTGATTTTCTGAATGACTCATTTTAATGTTATTCTGAAAATATTAATAAATCTTATTAACTCAAAACACATGCACTTCTAAACGGCATCATACAATAAAAAAGCACACATTAATTCCTAATCATATTTTAAACTCAAAAGCCAAGATAAAATCCTTGCATCGCACGCATAATGTCATTTTATTTATTGAAAATAACAGTACTTACATCACAAGACTTTTGCTTTTTACTAAATGTACTTATCCAAACCACAGCATGTAAGGTACTGTACTAATTACTAGTGAAGGACTAAACAATAAATAATAATCGAATTGACTACATCGATGCATAGCGTGGCTGAACAGGCGGCATCATTCAACGAGAAAAAAAAACGAAACGGCATGAATGATACGAGTATCTGCATCTCGCCAACTCAATACGCGTAAAGTTTGAACTTTTATGTTAACTATATACTCCTAGTTTGGTGAGAAAATATGAAAAGTCAATGCAAAAATATTTACAAATAGTAACAGCCACAGTAAGAGCTTTTTGTTTTCATAATTATCGATCGAAGTACAAACTATGGTGGTTAGTAAAAAGTCGGGACAGAACAGAACGCATCACCAGACTGAAAATCTGAAAATCGGGACACCTGGCACTGCTGTGTTCCGTTCTGAAGGGTTTAGCCAAAAAAAAGCCAAAATTTAAAGCCAGTATAGTTACAGTTGTAAGGCATTTCATGTTAGTCCTCGGTGGTGAAAAAGTCTGTAGCCACAACTCTTGCCAGCAGGGTGGCGCCAATTACGAATTATGTGAAATATTTAACAGAGTACATAGCGGGGAAGTTAATCTGTTAAAGAGAGAGATGTTTTATTTATTTCTGTAATATTAGTTATCTTGTAATATACTAGATGACCTTTTTTCCGTATCGTTAATAGATAAATTAAAATTAATAAATTAATATAAATGAATAAATAAATTAAAATTTCACCCTGCTTTACGAACAACAAACGGAAATAAAACCAATAGGCATTTTTGCCTTGTCACTTCGCAGGGTCGCAGACTAGGATGGATATGATTTGACTTTCGATAAATTTAATTTATTTATTTGTATTATATATTATATAAATTCAAATTTTTTGTTTTTCTTTTCGTAAAATATCAGTGCCATAGTCTTCTACGCTGTTCACATGTTACACCCTATTTTTTCCAGACGATAAGAAAGGTCATCCAGTATAAAAAATAATATTTGTTTGTTCGTATTTAATGCGCTGCCGTGCCGTTCATCAGATTGCGATAAAACTTTGTCGACATATTACTTACACTTCCGTGAAGGTTATAGGCATAGTTGGACCCGGTAGGTGGCGCTGTTGTAGACTCCAGATATCACCCGTACGAATCCGGGGCAGTTCGCTATTATTTTATAATTAGATTAGAAATGAATAAACCAAACTACGGATATTCTTAAAATTTTAAAAATCAAAGAAAGAGTAAAAAATGTGAAAAATATGTATAAAGAAGCAAACCCCTAAGGCATTGATTTATGTGTTTATATAATACTCCGAAAACCAACAAACTTGTTTAAAACGCAATTTCTCAACTATATGACACTGTATAACAATAAACATCGTGATTTCTTATATTTACGCGAACACTATGCATTGATTTAAACTACTTTTACGAATTTTATCGCGTTTAATGTATTTTATTTTTAATTCCCGACGTTTCGGGTGCTTTCCAACACCCATGTTCACGGGGGAGGGGACTGAGGTGACTGACGTCTCGATGTTATTGTTATTGTTAAACCCGGACTACCTTCAGCTTTTTAATTATTATTTAAGGTCCGATCTACGCAGAATGAACGTACTGTGCCTTGAAGTCTTGCAGTGGTATGCTTGGGTTTGGTTTTAATTTTATTAATTACAGATTAGAAAATAAAATAAACTAAGCGCGATAAAATCCGTGAAAATAGTTTTAATCAAAAAACTTCGTTATTAGCCCTCACTACCATCAGGCGAACCGTAAATTTGTTTGTCACTTTAGCTTTAACAAAATGTGAAAGTTTTTCTTCTGACATTTGTAGATTTAAAAAAAATATAAATCTGTGATGAACAAATTGCTTTTAAAAGCTTGCATGCTTTTAAAAGCTAACAAAGACGTAAAGAAACATTTTTAAAATACTGATCGAACGCGTTCGAAATTTCATTACTAGTTTTCACAAAAGCGTATTCACCGATCCAGAGAGTTTGTCAATTGACGAGCCTTTGCGCCGGCCATTGTTTGCATACACAATGCTCTCTCTCATAATCATGGAATGTGCAATACTTTGACAAGAATTTTATACGTGGTAGAGCCATGCTGCAGCTATGTTATGGTTGTAGCACGAATGGGTCGGCTCGACCGGGGAAAGACCACGCTCTTCACAGAATACTTACTTACTTCACAGAAAACTGTGTTTCGTATGGTGAGTGTAGAGAACTGGAGACCCTTTTTTACTGGAAACGAGGTATTCCATCTCAATCCCCAGGGGTGACAACGCATTTGCGTTTTGAATCTTAATCGATGATAAATGTAAATGTCTATGGGCCACAGCATCCATCCTTACCATCAGGTGGACTGTGTGCTCGTTTTTCACCCTTAAAATTAAAATAAAACCTGATGGTAAGGAGATGCTGTGGCCCGTAGACAACATTTATTTTATGCTATAAGGCCGCATATTCGAGATTTCTAATAACTTTTCATGTGGAACTGGAAATTATTACTATACGAATTATACGATGTCTATCACATTTGATAGTCGCTGCACGGTCGTCACTCATAGATCTTTTATTTTTTATTCAATATAGATCTAATAATGTATAAAAATTAACGATTGTTGTAAAACTTTGTTTAACATATTGCTTACAGTTGCGCGAAGGTTATAATAGGTATAGTAAAATTAACTTACAGTAGGGGGCGCCCGTATCGTACCGGCAAAGTTATTTGATAGTTATATATCACCAGCATTATTATTCCTAATTAAACAAAATATCTCTCCAATATCTTTTTTATCTTTATCTTTCTTCAATATCTATTCCATATTTAAAATGATATTTCCACTATTATTTCTTCTGCGGCAGTGACGTGCCCGATACCAGGTAGGTAGTTATAAATAAAACTTATTGAAGAGGGCTATGGAGAGACCTGTGCTTGGAGTTTCTTTGCGTGATGGACTTCGTAATGAGGATATCCGCAGTACAGTCAAAGCAGTCGACATACATATATATATATATATATATATATATATATATATATATATATATATATATATATATATATATATATATGTATATATATATATATATATATATATATATATATATAAATATATATATATATATAATAAAAATAAATACCACCTGATTTATTTGACTTTTGTTTTTCTCTTTCTTAAGAACCGGTGACCCTTTTTACTGGAATCGAGGCATTCCATGTTACTCCTCAGGGGTGACAACGCATTTGTATTTTGATCCTTAACTGGAGATAAATATGGATGTCTATGGGCCACAGCATTCACTTACCAACGAGTGGACTGTGTACTCGTTTATCACCCAATTCTATAAAAAAAATAGTTAAAAAATCTTTCGTTTTATAAGTGATTTTTGTATACGTATTTTTCTATATACTTATAGATTTTTCTATATACTTATGGATACTTCCAGCGTTATTTCATTTTTGTGTTATATTATTTTATTTATTTAAAGAGTTTTATATAAGTATATGTTTACTATTTATTATATATTAGTTTTTTATTTTTATAGCATTTTATACCTTATATGTTTATTACTTATTTATTAAATCTATGAAGTGATAGTTTACACCTGCGACAGTTTCTCAAATCATTTTTGGTTGTCTGGTATAAGGCATTAAGTCCGCTCTTTATATCCCTTATCATAAGGCGTGTAACGTGTAATAAAGATGAAATAAATATGTACCATAAACATAAATACTGAAGAATAAAATATATACTGAATTGAATTAATAAATAAAATATAATTGGATATGTAGATAAAACCCAACCAGACGGAAGTCTTTTAAATATGTGTCCTCTATTTAATTTATCTTTAAATTTATTTACATGACATCAAAATGTACCTACAACATTTGCGTATAGCCGGTGATAAAATGTCTAATGATTTGAGACGTGGTTCTCTACTGTTAGCCTCATGGAGAAGAATCGCTCGGCTATGGAGAGGGCTATGCTCGGGGTTTCTCTGCGTGAAAGACTAAGAAATGAGGATATTCGCAGTAAAACCAGAATAACTGGTTAAGCCCAATGGATCAGTAAGCTAAAGTGGCAATACCCCGGCCATGGAGCTCAAAGAACCGACAACCAATGGGATGACCTTTTGTAGGACAACCCCCTGCTAGATGGAGTGAAGAACTGGAAGACATTCAGGAAATCGATGGACGCACGTAATATGATGAAGAGGAGAAGGAGTACATGACAAAAATATCAATAAAAATTTAGTTCAGGTCTGATGCTATGAGTTCGAATTCCGTAAGGGACAAGTTTTAGCAAACAAATAATTTTTCCGAGTCAAGATGTAGTTCTCTCTCGTGAGTTTAGTGGAGTAATGTTACAGTGCAGTAATTCATTTAACACCGACTTCAAAATGTAATAAAGAAGTGAAATAGGATTATGCTGCTATTTCACTATGGTAATCTGTGAGAGCGTTGTTTCTCTGTGTTCGAGTTGACCCATTTGTGCTGACTCGATCCATAGCATTGTTTATTTATTACAATCATTATATATAATTTTATATATATTTAATTGAGTTTTATATCAAAACATTTACGAAGCTACACTGAAGGAAATTGGGCGTCAAATGTTTGGACAGACAAAGGTTATGTAGGTACATAAAAATACGACTGGGTCGTATTATTTCTACGCTGCTAAAACAAAAGATTCCATATTATATAACCACCAACATATAGGTAACCTAACCATAACAATAGCTCGGAATAACAATTGTTATTTTTCCGCACATAGACTATGCAAGAATAAAAAATGTTATGTTATGAATGTTACCTACTTTTGTTATAATAACTCAGCTCAAATTCTAATTTCGTCCCCACTTGCCCGCGCGTCGTATGCTATGTACCGACATGTTTGTAATCACTAATACTGTAAGTAGAAAGGTCGTTAGACACTTATTTCATTAGGTTTATCATATTTACGCATGTTTCTTAACGCCAAGCCAGTCGCTTCTTATTTTTATTACGGTTATTTCCCATTTTAATTTTACGTCGTCCTGTTGCGTAATGTATATTCTGATCGTAAGCGACACAACCTCCCTCTTCAAAGGCCGAAGCGAAGTGACCGGGCGGCAGGAATCACGCTTCAAGAGGCCGATAGTTTAGATAATTTCTTTTTACAGTGAAAATAATGGTATTTTAAAAAAGTAAATAACATAAACACTGCTTTATAGTTAGTTCAGTTAGTATGCAAAGTTTCATGATTTTATTTAAAGTACTTTATGAATAATAGCGGTTTATTGTTCAGTTTGGAGGTAACTTTGGATTTTTTTTCTATCGAGATAATTTTACGAAATCGTGTTTTCGTCTAACATAATCCTTAACATTAGTCCTCAACTTTACCATATATTTATTTCAAAATTAATGCTGCAATATTTTCGGCATAACGAAGGATCTTGCTAAGCCATTTGAGATTATATTTCCCCTTAATTGTTAGAAAAACAAAAGAACTAACAAAAATAAAAAAAAACTGCGTATTTTATGGAAATATTCCAACACGTAAGTTTGCGCGTTCGTGCACTTCCTGTAACCAGCACACACGACGATATTAACTCAACACTGTGCAAGCAACGCAATTCAATGGAGCAAGAGAAAATGACACAGTTCAGAGTCTTCAGAGTCAGCCATGTATATTTATTGCTATAAAACACTCTCAAACCAATATATATTATAACCTCTTTAAATTAAAATTGAAAATTTATGTGTAACAAATATATAAAATTAAATTAATTAGTTTACGTTCATATTGGCAATGTTAAACACATGATAATAGTCTGTTTTTAAAATAAAATTTTATATACAGCGATTGATCGCAAGTCGAACTGAGGCTCCGACGCGCTTTGCGGTAACTTACTAGTAGTTGCTTTAGCATTAACCCTTTAGTTGCTACAATCCAGTATAACCCTCGTTTTTTTTAAGATTATTATTTAGTTATGAAGGTTTTTAACGTGTTTAAAGGCAAGCTCTTATCCTATGAGCTACTAAGGCTCTCACAAAATAAGTTCAATATAAGTAATTCACGTATCACACGAAAAAGAAACCCTACAACATAAAAAAACCTTTGACGAATAGGAGCTCCCTGTTTCGTTAGGTAGTTTGAGATGAAGATACGATTTTATTCAACGCTATATGTGCCCGGAACGCAGAGTTGTAGGAAACTCGCGTTCTCACGGAAGTATCATCGTAATAGGATGAATGGCATAGGGATTCATAGAAGACGAACAAATACATAATTTTTAATATAAGATAAGAACGTCGAGAAGCGTATAGAAGGTTTTTCCTCTTAATATAACATAAATTCGGGTATGTTGTACGGAAACATTTAAAAAACCAGAAAAGGAAATAATTTAACTACAACAAAAGTAAAAATATTTTAATTCTTAAACCGCGCAACATTCATGATTAAGGAATAATCGGAGGGAAAAGTTTTCTTGGCAAGTTCAGTGCTTGATACCTACGTACAAACCCAAAGTTTTGATGTTGGTTGTCGTTGTCGGATATAGAACAAATTAATTCGTTAAAGAATTTTGACGTCTCGGTTTATGAAATCTTGGTGCTTAATTATACAAAAGCATAGTTTTTTTTTTTTTTAATTTCATAAAAGCCTCTGTCTTAAAACAGTCTATTTATTATTTTCTTTCTAACGGGAAGTAAAGTAAAAATAAAAATACATGTAATATTACGAAAATTACAATTTTAGATTTCCCTTGAAATTTTTTCGAGTGATGTTTTTTACGATTTAGACGTGGTGCTGCAGCTATATTATGGCTGTAGCACGGGTGGGTCGATTCGACCGGGGTAGGATCACGCTCTCACAGAATATCAAAAATAGCAGCTTAATACCGCTGTGTTTAGTATCGTGAGTGTAGAGAACCCGATACCATTTTTACTGGATAAGAGGCATTTCATTTCATCTTAGTTCTCAAGGGTGACAAGCATCTGTATATTGATTCTTAATTAAGGATAAATGAAGATATCTATGGGACACAGTATCCACTTGGCATACAGTGGACTATGTACTCGTTTATCATCCTCATATAAAGAAAAAAAAATGTCGCCTAAAGCCCGATAAATCGTTTAATAGACTTCAAATGGCAATTATGGATAAGGGTTCTCTTAAATTAAGCGTGCATCACTGGTATGACAAATATCAACACGATCGACTAACTTGATTTAAATTCATATACATAATCACACACACATGAGCCGTGGTAGCTCAGGTGGTTAACGCTCGCTGTAAATATAACAGAACGCGAGTAACCCGGGTTCGATCCCCGCCGGCACCAATGAAATTGTTAATTGCAATTTTAAGTGCTGATTTGTCTGAGGAATAAGAAAAAAATATTTCGAAGACATCTGAAGTTCGCCAACACGCATTGGGGAAGCGCGGCGGACATTTCCTTGCCCTAAAACCCTCTCAGAAATAAGGGGAGGCCTGTGCCCAGCAGTGGGAGGTATATACTCGTAGGCTGTAACTTTACTTTTTTACTTTACTTTACATAATACATTTTCTACACATCATCATCATCATTACAGCCCTTCACAAGTCCATTGCTGAATATAGGCCTCCCTCAAGGAATGCCACAAAGCACGGTCCTGAGCCACCTGCATCCATCCTGCATGTCTTACCAGGCTATCACTTCATCTAGTGGGGAGGTCGCCCTACACTTCGCCTACCGATACGAGGCTGCCATTCGAGAACCTTTTTTCTCCATCGGTTGTCGGTTCTTCGAGCTATGTCGGTCACTCTGGTTCTACTGTGTATGAATATCTGCATAAACTTAGAAATGAGGATTCATTTCATAAGTTTATAACGCAGAGAAACCCCCAGCATAGCCCTCTCCATAGCTCGCTGAGCGAAAGTGAGTGTTCTCCTAGGGACAGCAGTGAAGGACTGCGTCTTAGTTCCATAGGTCATGACTGGCAACATGCACTGGTTGTACAGTCTCGTTTTCAGGTTTTGAGGTAAGCGATGAGAATGAAATGAGAAGATGTGTCGTTATTTCCCGAACGCTGCCCAGCCGAGTTGAATACGTCGTTTGACCTCTCGGTCGAAGTTGGACTTACTTAGTCGGACTATTTGTTCCAGGTAAACATCCTCGTTAATAACTTAGCACAGTAGCTTGAACGTCTTCCAATGCAGCTGCGAAGTTTCGGGGATATAACGTCACCCTGTCTTACAGCTACCTGCAGTTTGATAGGTTTCCTACTCTGGTTCTGTACTCGGATAGCCATCGCAGCCCTACTGTGCAAACACTTCAACACTTCGATAATTTAACAGTTAACTCAGCACCGCTGAAGGGACTGTAGCACCGCCAAAATTTCGACGGAATCGAAGGCTTTCCCGTAGTCCACATACGCAAGGCAAGAGAGCCATTTTAATCTCGCTCAGACTGACGACCGAGATATCATCGGAATAGTGTCGGATAAGACTTGCTCTTGGATTGTTACTCACACTTGCGTGTGGCTCCAACGTCATCGTTGTTGTACAGCTGCCCAAAGAACCTCTCTATCTCACTCAGGTGTCCCGAAAACGATGTTGCCACATTCGGTCTTCAGCTTCGACAGTTGGCTCTTTCTGGCAGACAGACATCTGGCAAAGACTTTGGAGCCCTGGTTCTACTCAATCGCTTCTTCAGTACGAGCTGTATCGAAATTGCGTAAGTCCCACTGCATGTATTTGGAGATATGTCTGTTCAGTTGCCTGTCTGTTGTCAAATCTGCTAAAGACTGCGGCTTCATTTCCCGTCTAAAAGCCATGAGATTAAGAGTGTGATCGGAGAGTTTTTGTGTCCCTATTCAGCGGGTCTAGCAGAACTTAGCTTCGATCGTATGGACAGTTTCCACGAGCTTGTCATTCATATCGTCCACTGTATCGCAGCCTTCTAAGCACTGAAAACGGTTTTGTAATTCGAGCTGAACGTTTTAGGGACTCTGAATTAGCGCACGAGGGGGACAGAGCGTTGATTTCATTAGACAGGACTTCTCCAACTAAAGTTCAGTGTGTTTCAAACCATTCGATGATCGCTGCCAGTTTCCACCCTGGCGATCACTGAGACGTCACTGAATAGTTGGTGACTGGTCGTCATAATGAAGTCAATCTCAGTTTTTCTCGAACCATCCAGGCTCGACCAGGTCAACTTCCTGTGGAGCTGCTTCTGGAAGAAAGACTTCATCATAAATAGTCTCTTTCCATGAAGTCGGCCAGCCACCCCAGGGTTCCTTTTCCCTATTCCAAATTTCCTTACCTTCAGCTCACCGCTTTCTCTTATGCCTATTTTGCGTTGAAGTCTCCCATTAACAACGTATAGTGGGTTTTGGTGGAATGCATGGCTCTAGAGATATCCTCATACATTTCCTCCACCTCTTTATCGGGATGTGCCGAGGTTGGTGCGTAAACCTGTATGACCTTCAGCAAATACCGTTTGGTGATTCTAAGTATCAGGTACGCAACTCTCGTCTACACACTCCCAGTCTTTACAACGTTGTTGACGAGAGATTAGTAGACGGTAAATCTGACACCTCATTGGAACAGATGGTTGCCCTCCCGGTGTTACCCCAATATTAATCTATCCTATTATTTATCCTATTAATTAATTAATCCCAGGATTACCGTGTCATCCCCCTCTCTTCGACCTCGGATAATCTTATATTATCCCAGCACAACTTGTCTACCTCTTCTTCCAGCACCAGGATCTTCTCGTCAGTCCTAAGGATGCGTGTGTTATATGTTGCCAGTCGAGTCGTCAACACACAGTTCCTTCTAAATCATTCCAAAAGTCTCATCAGTGGCGTAGCATGGGTTGCTGCCGCCACTGAGCTATAAAAGCCAAAAATTTCGCATGTAACCAATTTCCTCTTTATCATTACTATGTCTTTTGTCCACGGTTTAGCTCGCGTAGAGGTTGGAAAACTATATCATTTCGCCAATGTTCTTATATATATATATATATATCATTGAATTATATAACACTAGATCAGTAATAAAAGCGTTGCCACTGCACATATGGCCACAGCCATATGGCTAGCTAACGTGAGTTCATTGTTCAATGTGACGCCGACAGAGTTGAGCCGCGACAAAAATGGGTAAATGCGTAGTGAAAGAATGCTATTCAGGGTCACAAAAACGTAATAAATCAAGCGGAATCACTTTCAACACATAATTTTTAGTTCTTGTTTTCATATAAACGTAAAAAACCTCAAATAATTAAATAAAATTATCGAATATTGCTATTTAGGTTCAATGTTGCCACTTTTCCGCATTTGTGATTATCCTACATTAATGGGAGACTATATAATTAATGGAGTAAGTTAATTTGTTACCTCTGATTTTAAATATTTTGGAAATTATAATAAAAACTACGTTTTAACTTTCATACAAAATAATTAATAATTCTTATTTTAGTTTATTCATGAATTATCTATTAAATATATTTTATTACCTATTTTATATTAATAATTTTATATTATTTATAATTTCATATAAATTTTATATTGATTATATTTTATTAGATACCTATTTTATATTGTTATATTTATTAGAACCATAAAAATACGTTTCATTTCATCATTATGTTTACTTCTATTCATCTGATAAGCTTTGTATCCCTTTTTTCTAAGGGGACGTAATAAAGATTTTAAAATAAAATATACTTTTGTAATATAAAAACAATTAACTGCAGCTTAAAAAAACTCATTTTTATTGCGTATTTTAGGTAAAATTTCATATAGTAAGCCACACCAACCCGCCATTGCATGTTTGTGTGTCTATCTTTATCTAATCTTACGACGACGATATTGTTTTCGCAACTTGTGTAAGTGAGATAGATATACGTTTACTTAAAATTTTTATTAGTTTCAAAGCTACGTCGTCGCGTTTGGATAGTGGTTACACTTTTTTCGACGCGCGAGAATGTGGTTTGCTCCCCTAGTGTTGTATAACTATATATATATATATATATATATATATATATATATATATATATATATATATATATATATATGTATATATATATATATATATATATATATATATAATATTTTATAAGCTTTTATCCGCGGCTCTTGCTTTTGTTTCAATGGTCTAAGATTTCTTTCGCTAGGAGTTCATAGGTATTGCTTATGACATAACGTTTATTATACACAGTTCAAATGTTATCTCTTAAATTTTGTAATTGGAAGCCCCAAATAAAACCTATGTACTGATCGTTTTGTTTTTGCAATGCACAGACTGAGAGAAGTTGTATTAGAAAATGCCGCACTGATAGTATATCACTCCGTACTACGGTATGGTGGGTTACTCTGAGGGTGTTCAACGAATTAGCATTTAGTCCTGGATAAAAGTGGCGAGGTGTAAGCTTAGATGAATTTTTAAATGACAAAGACCTTTTAGAATATTATTACACATCAGCATTAAGATAAAATAATAGCCAAAAAAACACGAGGGGAGTCTCATTTAATTTTTAATTGACTTTTCTTTTTATTATTAGATGTTATAGGGCAACAAAAATACACATTCTGTGATAAAAAAGTTTATTAACGATTAATGAAACATGCCTGTTGCTGATTGAGCACAATCAACAACAGGCATGTTTGCAACATGCAACAAAAATTTTGGCCAATACAAGAGCGATTCCGATTTCAATCTAATGTTAACAAAATTGTTTTCGAGAGTATGGTAATTTGTCTTCGAAATTATATTCGACTGAAATTAACATTGGATCGAAATTGTCATTTGGATTCAAGAGTGTCTGAAACAATTTCAGGAGCAGCTAAAGGAGTGTGTTTTGACTCCCTTCATTCTAGTCATTTAAAAAAATGCCATTTGAATTTAAAATGCTGCTGAAGTTTGTATTTTCGTTGAGTCATAGTAAATGTTCAGCGGTAAATAGTCTGATATTCGGACTTATTAAACCATTTCACTGTCCCACGAGTCATATATATTTCAATTGCTTATCTATCTTGTCTTTTTTGGGGACAGGGAAGTTGTTCACGAGGGTCAGCCCTTAAAGTTGCTGTATTTATTTGGGTACTCTTTTGCACGACATGACATGGTCACCTGTTTGGTAACTGATCAAGAGTATCGGGCGTGCAAACTTTGCACGTGCTAGTAAATATATGGAGCAGTGTGTTTTATAGATCAATTTTACTTATACGTGGTAGAGCCATGCTGCAGTTATATTAGAAGTATAGTTGTGGCACGAATGGGTCGGCTCGACCGGGGAGGGACCACGCTCTCATAAAATACCAGCGTGAAATGGTAGCTTAATGCTGCTGTATTTCGTATGGTGAGTGTAGAGAACCGGAGACCCTTTTTACTGGAAACGAGGCATTCCATCTTAGTCCTCACGGGTGACAACGCATCTGCATTTTGATTCGTAATCGAGGATAGATGTGTATGTCTATGGGCCACAGTAACCACTTAACATCGGGTGAACTGTGTGCTCGTTTGTCACCCTATCCTATGAAAAACAAACTTTAAACTCTTCCATTTTCTGCTTTGCTAGTAACTTAAAATTAGGTTGATGAGTCAATCTGAGAAAAACAATGAGGTGATTGATCTCTAAATGTTTTCGGGTTTATTACTGGTTCTTCCCAGGATAGAGGATTTTTTCCGAACGATGAATTGTTCGAAAGCTTAAATGACTTTTAATAGGCATTCTTGTTCCATATAGAATAAAAATTATTCTATTCTATTCTATTCTATCAAAATCTGTACTTTCGGTATTAATCGAATAATAATAATGATAATGTATATTTGATAGAATGTGGTTGAACAATTGGTCAAATACTTAACTGACATCGCAATATATACCAAATTTTAAGCAATACATAAGTTATTTAGTAATATTTAGTTGATTTATTAATTAATTCTGTAAATGTCCGAGAAAATGTCAGTTTAAGATTATTGTTATAGCTCGATGTCAAATGTTGATATTTAATATTCATTTGTTAATTATTACAAAATGTCAATAATAAATGCTACTTATCCAGTTATCATAAACTTATTTGTGTATTTTATTAATTTATTTATGATATTATTTTATTAATATGAATAAAATAATTTTTATAGTTAAAATAATATCTAAAAATTACTCTTCAACTAGAACAAGAGCCGTGGTAGCTCAGTGGTTAAAGCTCGCTGTAAATATAACAGAACGCGAGTAACCCGGGTTCGATCCCCGCCGGCACCAATGAAATTGTTAATTGCAATTTTAAGTGCTGATTTACCACGTGCTCGGCGGTGAAGGAAAACATCGTGAGGAAACCTGCATGTCTGAGGAATAAGAAAAAAAAAATATTTCGAAGACATGTGAAGTTCGTCAACACGCATTTGGGCAGCGCGGCGGACACTTCCATGCCCTAAAACCCTCTCAGAAATGAGGGGAGGCCTGAGCCCAGCAGTGGGACCTATATAGGCTGTAACTTTACTTTACTTTTACTTTACTCTTCAACTCTCGTAACTGACGTATAATTATATTTTTATAATATTATGCCTACATTTATATACACGTTACACAAATTCATCTAGACTTACACCTCACTACAGGATCAACACCACAAAGGACTTTTATACAACGTTTTTTTTTTGCTTTGAATACTAAATCCGAATGCACCTAAATATCTAACCCCTGAGTATAATCCCTGACCATATCGTATACGGATTAGATGCAAACATGTATGCCATCTGTGCGGCATTTTCTGATAAAAACTTATTAAAATGGGAACATAGGCTGTGATTTTTCGAAATAATATAGTTTTCCATCCTATATGCGAGCGAAACTGCGGGTATACTGTGGACAAATCTCTAACCGTATCGTGTCAAAAACGCTCCCACACTTCACCACACCGTGTTAGAGTATTATCTACATAACGTTCTATAAAATAAAGGTGGACGCTAGCGCTACAAATTTTCCTCCGATCCAAACTTGACCGTGAGCGGCGTGTAATATCATTCGCTTTGATGATCGAGGAAAAATCCTTTTGAGAAGCATAGAATAAATATGGTACTATCGATCAGGACACATGTTAATGCCGCGCGTCGACGACACGATACCAGAGAATAAATAATAGCGATACATCAGTGGCTACTGTGGACTCGACCTTAGGCAGCAATCATGTAATTAATAATTATTAAGTACCGAGTTTTGGCGGGAACTTTACCGCCGGCGAATTGCTGCTTCTACTTTTTCTGCTTCTGTATTACATGAAACAAGTGATTTCATGTCGATGCGAACCTAAAGTTATTATCTGCTTTGACGCTTTGAAATTCTACCATCATAGACTGTCTGCTGGCTCTGGGAAACGTTATATAATATAATTTCCTAATACTTTCGCGAAAGTACAACAGTACGAAAAAAAAAGGAAGATTATGATGTACCTACCTTAATAATAACAACATACAAACTCTTAGAACTAACTTATATATAGCATTAAATATTGGTATTAGTTCATACGTCTTTAATCTTAGGGCAACAGCAATTCCCCGGGTAAATCTAGACCGAATATAGGTCACGTAAATGCAATATTCAATCAACAAACACAACAAGCGCATCGTGCATGCGATTGAATCGATACAGCGCACTTGTTGTGGCGAGGGCACCGACCCGGTTACCATGACGACGACGGCGCCAGTCCCGCTTTAGTTCTGCGCTCCTAGTATTCAGGAAGCATGGACGTGGTTTGATGGACAGATTAAACTCAATTATGTTTGTTTGTTTGTAGGTTATTTTTTAAAAATTAAAATTTAATTGGACGTAGTATAATTATAATATTAAATTACTAACTTTAAAGAAGTTTGAATCACACACGCAACAAAGTTTGTAAGTCTCGGATTTAATTTGTATTGCCATTAAGTAGTGACCAATACAGTTTTTTTTTAATTTAACTGGAGATTGGATAATCAAAATTTCTTTTTATATATTATAAGTATAAAATTTTATTAACAAGCCAAATAGAAAACTAGAAAGAAGTCCGCCCCGGCTTCGTACGGCTGATTATTGGATCTCGACAACAACGCTACCTGCCGGGTCCTGATGATGGCTAATATTCTTAAGCTCACCTGATGTCGCTGTTTGAAACTAAGATGAACATATTTGTCACGCAGATTTCAGAAAAGTTGCGTTTTTTATAAAAATTGGTTTATAGTGTATGTTCTTTTTCTACTTTTAGGAATGGTCTTAGTTTGGTTTACTTATACACTTCTAATCTAATTAAAATAACATAATAGTAATAATTCGGAAACAAACATTAATCGAACTGTTTAAAAAAATAGGGTGAACGAAATAGAAGCCTATGGCATTGATATATTTTAATTTTTTTTTTATTTTACATTAACATATTATGAATTTGATTTTTCAACGAATAACTACTAAATGGGTTCTACTACATATTATTTTAATTTCGATAGTTTTTATTTATTTATTTAGTTCAAAAATTTTGTTGTTATTCTTTAAGTACCGTTAGTTTGTTTAAAATTAGTATCAATTTCATAATATTTTAAAATAAAATAAATAATTTGTAAAATATGAGTCCCATAGGCTTCTATTCCGTTCACCTGTTTCTCCATATTTTTTTTCCAGACGGTAAAATTACCCGGTATATTTAAGGATAAATAAAGACACACCTACCATGTTACAAAACGTGGTTTACTTGATACTCACGGGCTTATACTATGGTTTATGAACAGTTTTTCTAACTAAAGAAGTCAATGCTACAGTTAGTACTCGAAATTTGATATTAGCTATCAAATTCCATTACATTTTACTTTGCATATTTTCAACGAACTTTTACTACACCTGAGACACTACTTTTTGTAATAAGGCTGACAGTGTTTTCGACTAGATTTTAGTTAACAATTTTATAACGAAGTTTTTTTTAATTATATGTAGTTCTTTGTTAAAAGCACTATAAGGAAAACCATCATATTCAAATATTTGTGAAACTAGTTGCATTTAAGAAAATGGGAAATAAAATCAATAAAGGTGTGCGGGAGTTCGTCGACCTCTCGACCTTTCCGGCCCCGTGCCTCACTAACGTAAATAAGCGTGCTTCCACTAGGCCAAAAGCGGTATTTCTATTAGTAGGTATCTGCTCGACTATGATTTACATATTAAAGTGAATCAGATATTTTCTCGTTTATTCCCTGAGTGTATTATAAAATATTTAAAAAAGAGGCGGCTGAAATTGAGAAACAAAGCGCGAGAATAGGATGTAATTTAAACTTTGCCGCGGTTTCGGAAAAATCCTCTGTCCTGGGAAGGACCAGCCCAAGCGGATTTTTTTTAAAACATTAATTTATTATATAATATTTTATACAATTAATTATCAATACGTTTAGAAACAGTGTAGTAGCGATCACCTCATTCCCAGGGATTATTATAATGTCCTGCAGAACGAATTTCAGGTGTAGGATTATAGTGCCCAAGTGTATGCGCAAGCACTATCATGCACTATATATGCACTCAATATTCCCTCACTCTCATAGTCCGATGAGAGACCGACATGACCGGAGAGAGATCAGGGCTAGCACCAACGGCTTGAAATGCATGCGAGGCCCGAGGGTGAGGCACCGCCAACTACTTGACTCCAGACAGAGACGGAGAATTTCTTGATGGAAAAACTTAACAACTGATATTTTGGGCAGACCCGGGATTTAAACCGGGACTAGATCAACGAGGCAGTCCTGTTTCCAGTATTGAACATTACTGTACCAAGGCAAGGGTATTTAGACCTTCAATTTTTGAAATTATTTTAGCCACAAACAAACCAAAATCATGTTTATTTAGTCATTATTAAATAATGACAACATTATAAAATAAGCCAATCAATTATACATATGGGGTATTGGATATCTTACGCTGGCAGTACACGGTTAATGACCACGTAAGTATCGAAGAGGCGGTAAAGGGAAGTAGTATCAGAAGATGGGCACCAGCGTCTTCCTGATAACAGCTAAATAAGAAACAAAAACTGCGGTTGCCAACTCGCTTGCTGAGTGTGGCAACTGTGGCAAGTATCCCCCCATGAGGCAATCTGTGGGAGGGTCTTAATTCAACAATTGACTTTTGATAGGCTGTATGGGTAATTATAAATGTATTCAAAATCTAAATTCAATTCAAAACGAATATATGATCAATAACGTTCACGATGATGTTGTGACCAGGATTAAGAAAGGAATGTGGTTTGGTCAGAGTGACAAAGCAAATTTATATGGCAGATGTGAACGGCAGAGTCGGGAAGGGACGCCCTAGAAAAAAGTTTATCGACCAAATTGGCGATATTTTGAAAATGGGCCACGTTAGAAGTACCCTTAACCGACGAGCATGTATGCGTAGATATATGGATGAAAGAGGTATGTCAGCATCGTGCCAAATGGAAGTCCGTAGTCTCTGCCTACCCCTCTGGGTGACAGGCGTGAGTGTTTATGTTTTAACGTTCACGATAACGTGTTTTTTTAAACCGAACAAAACACAGATATGAGAGCAACACTTATTTATGTTTTGTTGTTTTGCCATAAATAAGATGCATGACACATCCTCTATAAAACAAAATATTTATGAACTGTTTAAAGAAACGTAGTAAGTGGACGCTGTGGCACATAGAAATCTAAATTTATCGTCGGTTAAGAATCAAAATGCACGTGATAGCCACACTTCTATTGCATATGAACATGTTAAAGATCGTCGCCGCCATTACATCGAATTATATTATAAATAAAAAGAGTTTATAATATCATTGATTACATCAGATTTGTAAGACCACAAATCCTCACAAAAGAACACCGACTTCTACCAATAATGATATGAGGATATTGAAATTTAAAAAAAAAACATCCAAAATTCAAAGATGGATAAATGCCACCATCTACGACACTATAATTAATAAAATTTATTATAAACAACAACAACAACAGACTTCTAAACTCTTTCCGCGTAGATCTAACCAAAAACTAATATTCACAAGTGGTAAAATTAAAAGTTTTGTACAACCGACTTTGATATAAATAAAATGAG
The DNA here is from genome assembly GCA_036936625.1 of Parnassius smintheus behrii. NCBI lineage: Eukaryota > Metazoa > Arthropoda > Insecta > Lepidoptera > Papilionidae > Parnassius > Parnassius smintheus. The sequence continues at coordinate 6,772,725 of JAUPFT010000004.1, read as the reverse complement.
AACGTCATCAGTCATCACTGTATTCGAATTCAATTAAATACGCATTATTAAGGATGACGAGAAAGCACGAGAAGCACCAGCTTTCAAGTAAAAAAAGAATCATCAAATTCGGTTTACCCAAAAGAAAATTCTGAGGTAACACACATAAAAAAACATATAGTCAAATTGAATACCTCTTCCTTTTTGAATTCGGTTAAAAAGCTGAAGTTTAACTATGACATTGGGATATCAAACACCTCAGGCAAAAATAAGTTAAATAAAATGCGATAAAATCCATAAAATTAGTATTATTCAATGAAAAATAAAAAAAATATTATAAAGAAAACATTGAATAGGGGCACAACATTGCAATTCAAAATGAGCTCCCAGTTGTATGAGAGTTGTTCTGAAAAATGTTTGTTGCTACTTTATAATACTCATATAAACCGAAAACGATGTGCAGTCTTAGACCATTCAACCCAATTGTGGTGAATAGTCTAAGTGTGTAGTGAGGACTCTCGCTATAAATAATTTATTTTTATCTATACACATTTAAATAAAAGTGAAGCATCCGTCTGTAATATAACGGGCTTATATTACGCTCAGGGGGTTGTTTGCATTCTATTAAGATATAAATAATCATGTTTAACATTTTTGTCTGTCCGTCCGTAATTATCCGTATAAAGTCCGGGCATCGGAATGGCCGGAATGGAAAGCCGTTTGTGACGAAACTTTACGATCACATGAGGTTTGTTAGGGTAAGATCGGTGATGGGGCAAAACCGTAAGATTCAAATTTCTGGCAAATTATGCTATGTTTTAAATGCTAGCAATATGGTACACAACGCCATTTCATTCTGCCCCAAGTTCTAACCAGTCGCTCCGCGAAGTAGTATGCTGCGCGGCATTTTATAAAAGATGGTAATTTTGGTTTTTTTTTGTCCATCCGGTCTATACCTATTACTTTTGTTTGCAATTTGTGGCGAGAATATTGCTTATTTTCTTATTTTGTCTGAATACTAAGTTTAATGAAGTTATATTTATTTATTTATTTATACTTTTTTGTACACCACAATACAGAAACATCAATATAGTTAAAACTAATTAAAGTATGTACAATAGGCGGTCTTATCACTGAAAGTGATTTCTTCCAGACAACCTTTGCGTAGAGGAAAGATGCAAACAAAAGTTACAAATAGAGGGGGGCATACAAAATAATAATAAAAAAAAATACAATAATACATACAGATAAAAGTAAGTGAAAGTTATATACAAAATATCATATAATAGATTAAATGAAAAGAGTAAGAGAAAGGTAAAGTAATTTATCTAATAGCGTTCTAAATAATACGATTTAACAAGAATTTTGAAAGAGTGAAGAGATTTAGCACGACGAATATGGAGAGGTAAGGAGTTCCACAATCGCACAGCGGTTACGGCGAAGGATTTCTTGAAAAAGGAAGAAGAGTGCAAAGGTGTAGAGAGAGAAAGATTGATGGATGATCGAAGGAACCGATTATGGGTAAGAGGAAGATACTGGAAACGGTTTTTTAAATAAAGAGGAGTAGAAGGATTAAACAGCACACTATACAACGCGGAGAGAATGTGAGTATTCCTGCGAAGGCGGATCGGGAGCCATTTGAGCTGTTTGCGAAATTCGGAGATATGATCATATTTGCGAAGCCCAAATATAAATCTAATGCATAAATTTTGAATGCGCTCAAGCTTATTAAGCTGCTCCTCGGTAATGTCAAGATAGCAAATATCAGCATAGTCAAGGATAGGCAGAAGAAGGGACTGGGCGAACGTAACTTTAGTTGCTGTGGGAAGGAAATTACGTAATCTACGTAAAGAGCTTAACGCAGCAAACATTCTTCTACTGACCTCATTAACCTGTGAGATCCAAGACATACAGGAGTCAAGATACAACCCCAGGTTTTTAACCTTGTCACTGTAAGGGATTAGAGCGCAGTCTAGTATAATAGGGGGTAGGGAAGACCAGTCAATTTTGCCAATTAATCTAGAACTACCGATGACAATGACCTGAGTTTTCTTAGGATTAATCGTTAAACCATAACATTTACTCCAATTCGAAATACAAGTCAGATCAGCGTTAATAGTGTCAACTGCTTTAGATAGATCTTCAAGAGAGGACTGAGTATAGATTTGGAGATCATCAGCATACAAGTGGTAGGAAGAGGACAAATTATGACTTATAGAGTTAATGAAAATTGCAAAAAGGAGAGGAGACAACACGCCACCTTGTGGTACACCAGCAGCTGTAGTAATCCAGGTGGAAAAAACCTCTTGCACCTGAATTCGCTGTCGGCGACCAAACAAGTAACTTCGAAACCAGTCAACTACAGTTGGAGATATGTTGAGAGAGCGTAGGATGCTTAACAAGATATCAAAATCTACAGTATTAAATGCGTTACTAAAATCAAGCAACGTGAGAATAGTAAGCTTTTGTTTCTCCATACCATACCGAATATCATCAGTGATTTGTAAAAGTGCAGTAGTCGTACTATGGCCAGGACGGAAACCGGACTGCAAGGGATTTAAAAGATTGTGTTTTGAAAGATAGGTGCTTAATTGATTGTGCACAAGACGTTCTAGAACTTTGGAAAAGAAAGGCAAAATAGAGATAGGTCTATAATCGGAAAAACTGGAGGGATTTGACTTTTTCGGAAGAGGAACTACAAATGCGTCTTTCCAAGCTGAAGGGAAAGAAGCTGAATTCAGTGATTTATTCAGGATAGACGTGATTATAGGTAAAAGGAGATCAATGAGAGGGATGACCATTTTCCGACTAATGCAGTCACTACCAATCGAATTTGAATGGATGGACATTATGGCTCTCTTAACATCACAACTGTTAAATTGACTAAAATTAAAAGCAGGGGTGTCCGGAGTGGGAGCTTTTGAAAGAGAATCTAAAGTATTATGTTTTGCTTTATCGTTAATGCAAGACGAAGATGAGAAATGCAAATTAAGTTGATTGAGATCAAGGTTATGGTGTGTGAGATTTTGTCGTAATTTCCCAACTCTTAAGGACTTAAGAAATTTCCAGACCCTAGCAGGATCAGGATCTTGTACTGATTCATGGAAATGGCGTCGTTGTGCTTTTCTACACAAATTGTTGCAACGATTCCGTACTAATCTATACTTCTCTCTATTCAAATCGCTAGGGACTGACTTGTATTTAGCTTTGGCACAATTTTTAATGTGGATGATTTTTTTTATATCATCGGTCAGCCAAGGAGAGGGAGGATGCTTTACACGCACTGGACGAACAGGAGCATGAACGTCGTAAAGCTGAATTAACAGAGAGTTGAACAAAGCAACCTGTTCATCAACAGTAGACGCATTGACGACTACACTCCAATCAATCTTTACAGCGTCATTTAAAAGCTGCTCCAAATCCAAGTCACTAAAGTTACGCTGAAGTAGTATCCTTGACTTAGCTTTAGGGGGACGGATTTTGTACGACAAGTATAAAAGGTCGTGATAGGAAAAAGAATCACCAGCATGTTGCCCAAATTTAAGAACATGGTCAGGTAAAGACACCATCATTATGTCGAGAAGAGAAGGGGCACAGTTCGGGAAAAAGTGTGTGGCAGAAGTAGGAAGAAGTTTTAAATTTGCTGCTTCAATAATAGATTTAAGTTTTATTGATCTAGCGTTGTTTTTTAAAAGACAGGTACTAAAATCACCCATAATAATACTGTGACAATAGACAGGTGTAAGATTGTCAAGAATATTTTCTAACGTGGTGAAGTAGTCGACAGTGAGAGAGGGACTGTAAAAAACTCCAAGAAGTAATTTTGTATGACCAAGAAGAACTTCGATAAAGAGAAATTCAGCTTCGTTTCCAGTCTGCGAACCATTTGAAACTTGAATTACTGAAAAAGGTATATGTGAGCGCAGATAAATAGCAACACCACCACCGCCCCGATCGGTACGGTCGTTTCGAATCAAATGAAAACCTGGAAGCGAGTAGGAAGGTTATAGCCAGATAAAACTGATCCAAACAGGACTAAGATCCCTGCAGGCCGAGATCCGATGCTTCCCCGCACGACTGAAGATCGGATGAATTTTATCCGATCTTTACCCGTTACAAATATGGCAGTGGTTTTTAAACTTTCATTTCTTTTGAAGATAGCCCAAGTGACTATGGGCATTATTCTGTGCTATACGTAGTTCTATTATTTATTCTGTGCTATGGGACTCAGTATCACTTCCATATCTTATAGTATTCTATGTTCAAATCTACTGTGCCTTAATGCACCTAATTGAGCTTAATTTTTAGTTATATTTTATTTCTAGTTTTATTAACGACACATTCAAAACATTTATGATTCTTCACATTTCGCAGCAATTTGGTGATGAATTACCTCTAAAATTAGAATATTTGAAACTGTTAATAAGCTGTTAACTTACGTTTTACTGAAATATTTCACTTTGTTACGGGTTACTACCACACATCTCAGTGTGTGACGGACTTCGATATGTCATGCTTGCATAGTCGTAAGTTTTTGGGAGATACATATATCTCAGTGTGTGACAGACGATGGTACGTCATGCTCGCATAAAGGACTCCGCTTGCGGCGTCATCGTGAGACGAGTCGTCAACTTTCCTTTAATATGATCGAGGGCGATGGCTGCCATATACATAATACACATGTAAACAGTTGCTGCTTAAGTAAGTTCAAAATTTTTAATCGTCCGAATAATTTGTTATGTTATAATCCGTGAAACTTAGTTTCTATTAAATGTGTATTTAAATGATATTAAGTTTTACGGATTTTTTCGCGTAGTATATTACTTCACCACAGTTACCTTCATTGCAGGTAATACTGGGACGACGAACAACTCAGTGCCCTTCGTGACCATGGGAGCTGTAAAGTACTCGAAACGTCGAGAAAATAAAATATGTTAATATACCTACGATGAAATTCGTAAAAAAATAGTTTAATTTCTTTCTTCTTCTTTTTGAAGTGCCATCTTCTTTCGAAGGTCGGCGATCATCAAGGCAACTTGTATCTTTGATACCGCGGCTCTGAATAAGGAACGGGTGCTTTTCCAAATCATTGACGTAGGTTTTTCAGTCAAGATGTTCTTCTTCGACCCACACTTCGTTTTCCTTAGATCTTGCCCTGTAGAAGAAGAAGAAGAAGAAGAAGAAGAACTCTACACACTTCTCCTGGTGATGCTCCCATATCTCTAACCCGTCCAAATAGTACTCGCCGTTTTCCTCTGCAAAATTATTGTTCACGAAGGTGACTGCCTCCTCATTTGACGAAAATCTATGTCCGAGCGCAATTTTTAGATGAGGGAACAAAAAGAAGTCGCTTGGCATGGCCGTTTTTCCGCAACAGATGGGTAACGCTCTCTGTAAATATAACTGAAATAGCTTTATATAAGCCGGATTCGATCCTCGCCGGCACCAATGAAATTGTTAATTTGCAATTTTAAGTGCTGATTTACAACGTGCTCGGCGGTGAATGAAAACATCGTGAGGAAACCTGCATGTCTGAAGAAAGAAAAAAAAATATTTCGAAGACATGTGAAGTTCGCCAACACACATTGGGGCAGCGCGGCGGCCACTTCCTTGCCCTAAAACCCTATCAGAAATGAGGGGAGACCTGAGCCCAGCAGTGGGACGTATATAGGCTGTAACTTTACTGCCTTCAGTTTGTCAACTTTAATGTAATGTAACGGTTTTTTTCTTTTTGAAGATAATCGATTAAGATACTCTATGACTATCCCAAAAAACAGTCGCCATCATTTTCTCAGCCGAAAAAAAACTGTTTTTCCTTTTTTGGAGCCGGTTTCCCTTTTGCAGTCTGATTAATTACTGTACATGATGAAACTTGGATAGACCTTTATACGTGTATTTTGTCTGTATTTTTGTTTCAAACGTATAAAGGTCTACCAAGTTTAATCTAAAGTAATCTACAGTAATAATCTGCGTCAAAACTCGGATTTATTGTGCCTAAAATTTGCCAACAGAGCGTTGGAAATATTCATTCGAACACGTTTTTGGTCTAAGTGAGCAAACGCCGTACTCAATGCGTTGACAGCTTTCTCATGCCTAAATCTTGATTTAATATGTGACAAACACGTTCTTGGAACATTTTAAATCTTAATTCATTCTTTAGTTCTTGGAACATCTTAATCTCTCTCACTTTAATTCGGAGGTCTCTGGCACTATTTGGTGATTTTAGCGACGTCAGTAGTTGCAGTTTTTGGATGCCGAACGTTCATCGTCTCCCAAGCTCTCATGGTCACGTTCAAATTCAGCTACCCACAACTTCCCATACACAGAGTCCAGCGCATCTTGATTGATTTGCGTAGGCGTACTTTCAAATACAAAAAGTTTGTTGCAGCCCGATACTAATTTTTTCCATTTTCACTAAAACACTCACGTCGTCTCACTCAAACGACTGTCAAATAATAACTACGCTAAATAGCTGAACGCAGATTATGGGGGTAATCTGTGTAGCTGAAATATTGGTGCGTCACTGTCAAAAGATTTACATTCACTATGTACAAAACTATAGTTACATATTATACCCTCATCACCCTTAAAAAGATATCACTTCAAAAACCTAAAAATAACTTGCCTCGCTAACTTGAAAAAAAATCTAACATACCTAACTAAAATAAAGTGATATCGAAGCTTAGCCTAGCGAAGTCATAACCAAATATCCGCAAGTCAGTTAACTTAGCTCACAGTTCACTGAAGCGAAGTTATTAACTATGCAAGCGCCTGCCCAACTAGCTTCGGTTGTATGATAAGGTCGTTGAACTCCGTAGACTACGAAAAATCGACAAGTTTAATTTGCACTAAAGCTGAAGTATTTTAATAACAAAGTGATACTCCACTTAGGGCTAGTTTTCTAATCCATGGATATTCGTAAGTATAAAAAAACATGAACTAACTAAAAATTACAGGTGTATCCAAATCCAATGATTCACTTCTATATTTAGTCGGGTTAAAATTTATTTGATATACAACTTTTATGTGACGATTGAAAAATCGGCGCTTATTCCAATATCATACTACGATCATATTATTCATAATGTCCAGACAGTTCGGAAGAAGCTCAATATGATAAAAAACTATTGAAATAATTAAATTAAACGGGCCTTATGAATAAAGTCCGTTACATATTAGGCAGAATAATAAAAGAATGCTAGGTTAGGCTATAACCAGACAATGTGATAAATAATGATATTTATTACGTAGCTCGATTTCTCGTTATTCATATAGCCAGGGCATTATAAATAGTGCCCTGATTAATCATTTGGACCATAACAGATACATACGTACTTAATACTTTGCTGCAAAACAGCATTGTACTCATTTTTATAATTTGGTTTGGAACGTAAGAAGTCACGTATACTACAGGATTGGGCATATCATCTTAGTTCTCAGGGGTGCAGTGCATTTGTGGCATTCCTGAATTGAGATCGGTAGCGGATTATCATACGCGGCGGCAGCGAGAGCCACGTTTAGACATAGAGGTCCCTAGACAATGCGAGTTTGGCTTCGTTCGTTTTTATAAGTGTTAGAGCTACGCTGCAGCTATATTATGGTTGTAGCACAAATGGGTTGGCTCGACTGTGGAAGATCACGCTATCACAGAATTCCAGCGTAAAATAGCAGCTTAGTACTGCTGTGTTTCGTATGGTAAGTGTAGAGATCCGGAGACACTTTTTTACCGGAAATGAGACTTCTATCTTAGTACTCAGGGGTAACAACGCATCTGCATTTTGATACTTAATCGAGGATAAATGTAGATGTCTATGGGCCACAACATCCACTTACCATCAGGTAGACTGTGTGCTCGTTTGTCACCCTTATTCTATTAAAAAAAACTATATAAAACTATAATAAAACCTCATTTACAAAATACAAGATAAGATGGGTAGGTATTCAAAAATTATACACATACGCAAGATGACAGTAGCATCTGGAAGATTACAGACTACTACTAAATATCACAACTTGCGTAGAATGAAAAAGGAGCAACTTACCCAGCAGCGATGCCCCACTGCTGCGAAGCGGCCTCGGCTGCGTGATCAAACAGAGTGAGCCCCACCAGCGCTACCGTCGGGGCTATTGTCAGTGGAGTTACGAACCGTAGAAAGGAGCCTATTATGCCGAAGTAGCCTACGGAACGAAGTGTATCCACTGGTGTATTATTATTTAAAAATAATTAATAAGGATTAAGAATCGATTTCAAGGAATTAAAAAGAAAGAAATAATTTATTCATTCATTTATTTGCTGTTTAGTATGTTACATGAGATCTTATTAAATACTATGAATTACATACTAATATAATTGTTACAGTCTATTAAAGTCCACTGCTGAACATAAGCCTCCCCCATGGATTGCCTCATAGAGGGGATGTTCGCCATAATTGCCACGCTTGGCAAACGGGTTGGCAACTGCAGTTTTATATTTTTGGATGCTGCTGCCCGTCTCCTCATTTGTTTCTCTCTGTCGCCTCTTGCGACTCCCACGGGATGATATGCAGTAGTGGATATTCTTACACCGGCACTTCACGGCGACATAAAGAATGAATTATTGTTGAATCATTAAAGCACCAAACAAACAATTCATTACACGATATATGTCAAAAGTAGTTAGAAAATAATTAAAGGTAATAATAAACATTAATTAACAAATAAAAACACAACAATTTTATAATATTATACGTATATACTATGTCAACATGTCAACTAATAATAAATATATAATTTATCAGCTATAGTCTTATCTAAGTTGTCATTAGTAATTTAAGAATTTTTTTTATCAATTTGTTCATAAAATTTTTACTCATAACAGCTTCCGAAGCCAGACATAATGTATGCCCCGACTTCAGGAGCTACTATGTAAAAATTATTACATTATTTTTGGTTTTCTGAGGACGGTTTATTTAATACCTTTTATTAAAAGTGTAATAAATTTACCCTAGAGTGAACTAAGACCATTAGTTTTTCGGCCAATATCATATTAAAAATTAAGATTCGACGGATTCGTGGCGCAATAGTTTGGCAATGAGTTGCAGCGCTGAGGGCCGAGGGTTCGAATTCTGCACCGAACAAGTTTTTGTATAGCCTACAAATAACAGTTCCAGGTCTGGACGTTTATCCTTGTGCAATATATGTATGTTAACTGCCCCCACGATACAGTAGAAAGTACTAGTGTAAGGGTAACGTTTGTATAAATAAATAAAAAAAAATTATAATACCTACCACAAAACAGCTGAAACAGGGCTGACACAGCGATAGCACCTGATAGCTCACACATGCGGCTGGTCCACACTTGGCGCCTCTCCTCATCGCTCATGGCGGCCAGGGTCTCCTCATTGGGGCACTTCCACGCCGGTAGACCGAGGATTGCCAGCGTTGGGACGAGGAATGAAATCGTCCCACCTTGGACTATTGGAAGACGACAACCGAAGGTGCATTGCAACCAGGTGATCAAACCTGGGAATATAAATACCCAGTTAAACTATAAATCGGGTAACCCAATCGTTTGAATTCTAGCCAGAGATAATATTTGTGAAAAACAGAAACAATTGGTATCAGAAGATTAGCCACCCCTAATTTTACAGGGGTTATTTTACAATTTTGCTTATTAAAAACTTAAAGTTTGCTGATAGAATTCCTGCATATTTTTTATACTTAGAATAAGGACGACATACGAGCACACATTACATCTGATGCTATGTGCATGCTGTGGCTCGTGGACACCTACATTCATATTCGAATAAAAGTCTAAATGTAGATGCGTTGTCACCCCTTAGGGTTAGTATAGAACGCCTCGTTACCAGTAAAAAGGGTATTCGCTTAGCAAGATGCAATATTAGGTGACATCTAGCGGTGTATAGCGTACGTAACTGCGCTATGGATTAGTTGTATGAGGCAATTTGGGGATATAGGCGGGGCAGCCGTGTGGCGCTGATTATTTAGATCGTTGTAAAACATTATTTCAAAAATTAAAGGTACTTCTACTGCCCCGTCTCTATATTTTTGAAATCTGTTTGTTTGTTAAAAGATATTCCTATTTCCAATAAAAGAACATAACATAACATAAACAGTCACGCCTGTCACCAGAGGGGTAGGCAGAGAGTACAGACTTCCATTTAGCACGATCCTGACATACCTCTCTCGCCTCTTTCACATCCATATACCTACGCATACATGCTCGTCGGTTGAGGGTACTCCTAATTTGGCCTATTTTTAATATATTGCCAATTTAGTCGACAAACTTTCGCCTAGGACGTCCCTTTCCGACTCTTCCATTCACTTCTGCAACATATATTTGCTTTGGTCAGTCTTTCCTCATTCATTCTTTCTACATGACCAAACCACACCATAAAAGAACAACCACACCATAAAAGAACACCATAAAAGAACACCATAAAAGAACGTGTTTCTAAAAGGATCCAAGACAGAAACCTAAACCAATTAGTGGCATCATCCCAAAGTCTTCATTTGTATAGTCGTAACGCCCAGTGCATGGCAATTGCAACCTTTGATAAGCTGTCACCATAGATAAGACAGCTGCCTAGAAATTAATTTAAACGTGCAATATTTTCTTGGCTTTTGGATATGTTTGTCTACTCTGTTAACGAATTCATAGATTATTTTATAAGTTATACCTACATAAATAAATGCTCCTAATATTATATCAATAAATAATAATAAAAAACGACGGGTTGCACTCCGGGATTGCCGGCAGAAGTGAAAACTTGAATATTAACGTTGTGCATTGTTGGTATTTTGGACAGGTTAGCGAATAATTTTGCACGAATTGCTTTAATTATCAGTATAAAAGTACTATCATTTATGTGGTAGAATACAATATTTATTTATTGCGCTATCGTACACAAACATGACAATTTATATGATATCGCGCAAGCGCCCTGCGCTGCCTAAACGAAACAGCAGGTCGCCGCGCAGTAGAAAGAGAGGATACTTCCCCTCCTACGCCGTCCGTCTTACGGCGCCTCTACACGTTGGCCAAGAAGGTGGCGAATGTAGTGGCCAATAGCATTGGCCAACGTGTAGAGGGGGTGTATGTGCTTCATTGTGTATTAGAACGCTGGCCCACAAGTTAGCGCGAGATCCGTGTGGTGTCGGTTTTTTACAAAAGATCAAAGGATTGTTGGCAGAGTTTGGTCGCCGCGTCCACACGTTGGCCGCAGTGTTGCCGTTTTAGCGACTTTCTCGCTAGATCTAGCGGATTTTAACAATGTTTAGCGGATAAATAAATCGCTTTAGCGAGAAATAATTATTTAGCGACTTCTAGCGACATTTGAACTTTTGAGATGGTGACTTTTTTATAAAGTAATTCATTTCAAATAAGTCATTTATCATATGTCCAATTTTGTAATCTACCGTTGGTAACACTGTATATATTATATATAATTTCACGAGAGTTCCCGAAGATAAACTAACAATTCAATGTCGTTCATTCAATTTCATCTGTTTCGACCTTAGACCACGGTCTAAGGTTTCGACATACAAAAATGCAGCAAGAGTAAACATATTCGAAGATTTATGTAATTTTGCAATAGTAATATTATGACTACCGCACTCAAATGCAGAATTTGAATGCGTATTTGGTGCTATGAATGTAGTTAAAAGCAAACTGCGAAGCAAGCTATCAGAAAAAACTTTAAATTCCATTCTTCTGATTAGAAATCAGTTAAGGATTAAAAAATAATTGCGCAACGAATGATATTCCCAAAGATGTTGTCAACCAAGTCGATAAAGGCAAACCAAAGATGTGAACTGGAGACATTGGCGAAGCTTCAACTTCTGCTGAAGTTCTTTTTGAAGATTTGGATCCATACTTCACTATTTTTGAAATTTAGGTACAAGAACGTACTAAGCTAATTGTTTTATTTTTAAACGTAGTTTAAAGATTTAAGATTTATTTTTTTTACAATATTTTTTTTATTTTGTACATGAATAATTTTTGTTTTGGTTGTCATATCAATAACCTACACTATAAATAACTGATTTATTTGAAATAGAGTCCGCTCCCTTTAAGGTTTTACTGAATTTATAGATTTAGATTTTCGGTATTCATTGACCATTAGGCAAGATTTTTCAGTTAACGCAATGGTACCACGAAAATATACCTAGGGACATCTAGCGGATTTTAAGAAAAGGCAAAATCCTGTTACTGGCGGATTTTTTCTGTTAGTCTAGGGACTTTAAAATTTGTAGAACGGCAACCCTGGTTGGCCGCGAGTTTAGTTTGCTACAAGCTCCCAGAGTGATTACACGTATATGATTTAAACTTTATATTCAAGCTTTGTAGGGTGGATGCCCCAATTACCAGTCTTTTAGTGCCAATTTCAACTTTAAATATTCCTACTACTTTAATTAGCGCGATTTAATTATTTTTAAACGTTTGTTTTAACCGATAAGCTATTTATCAAAAAAAAATAACGAACATTTATTTACAATCAGGTTATTACGAGAACAATTTTAAAATGAAAAAAATGAAGCACGTCGTTTATACGTGGTAGAACCATGCAGTTATATTAGAAGTATAGCTGTAGCACGAATGGGTTGGCTCAACCGGGGAAGGACGACGCTCTCACAGAATATCAGCGTAAAATAGTAGCTTAATGATGCTGTGTTTCGTATAGTGAGTGTAGAGAACCAGAGACCGTTTTTAAAGGAAACGAGGCATTTCATCTTAGTCCTCACGGGTGACAGCGCATCTCCATTTTGATTCGTAAACGAGGATAGAATATGTAGATGTCTGTGGGCCACAGTAACCAATTACCATCAGGTGAACTATGTGCTCGTTTGTCACCCTATCCTATAAAAAAACGTCGATTTCTTATAATTTACTTTACAAGTACACTACTGAACATCCTCCTCCACAGACTGCCGCAAAGCATGGTCCTGAGCCATTTTGCTCGTCATGAGTTTGTCATTTATGTTCTAAGTTATAATTAGTACCTATTATTAAGTCAATGTTAATTATATTTATTGCTATTGTTTTTGTCATTCTCAAAAAATAACTAAATTACCAAATAAATTATAAGGTGTTTTTATATACACCAAATGTCTGATTTAAAAGCAAGTACATGTTTTGCTAAACTTTAAAATCAAAACCCAATTTTAAAACATAGACTAATCGATTATAACTCCTTTAACTTTAAAATAAGTTAAGTTCTTATTAATGGTATTTATTCCAGTTTATGATGCATGTTAAGAATAACTAAAGCTAATCGTATATCGTATATCTATTTATAGCCCCATTAATATCCACTATTCTTTTATAATTATTTTATAACAACGTTACCCCCCCCCCCCACTTGGATTTTTTCCCTTATCGCGGAGGCAGCTTAACATTGATTTATATAACACTAGATCAGTAATAAACGCGCCAAAGCGTTGCCACTGCACATATGGCCACAGCCATATGCATAGCTAACGTGAGTTCATTGGTCAATGTGACGCCGACAGAGTTGAGCCGCGACAAAAATGGGTAAATGCGTAGTGAAAGAATGCTATTCAAGGTCACAAAAACGTAATAAATCAAGGGGAATCACTTTCAACACATAATTTTTAGTTCTTGTTTTCATATAAACTTAAAAAACCTCAAATAATTAAATAAAATTATGGAATATTGCCATTTAGGTTCAATGTTGCCACTTTCCCGCATTTGTATAATATTTAATGGAGTAAGTTAATTTGTTACTCTCAAATATTTTGGAAATTATAATAAAAACTACGTTTTAACTTTCATACAAAATAATTAATTATTCTTATTTTAGTTTATTCATGAATTATCTATTAAATATATTTTATTATCTATTTTATATTAATAATTTTATATTATTTATAATTTTATATAAATTTTATATTAATTATATTTTATTATCTATTTTATATTGTTTGATTTATTAGTACCATAAAAATACGTTTTATTTCATCATTATGTTTACTTCTATTCATTTGATAAGCTTAGTATCCTTTTTTTCTAAGGGGACGTAATAAAGATTTTAAAATAAAATATACTTTTTTAATATAAAAACAATTAACTGCAGCTTAAAAAACTCATTTTTATTGCGTATTTTATGTAAAATTTCATATAGTAAGCCACACCAACCCGCCATTGCATGTTTGTGTGTCCACCTTTATTTAATCTTAGCGACGATATTGTTTTCGCAACTTGTGTAAGTGAGATAGATATATGTTTACGTAAATTTTTTATTTTACTTAATAAAATATTAAATATTATTTTCAAAGTTACGTCGTCGCGTTTGGATAGTGGTTACACTTTTTTCGACGCACGGTAATGTGGTTTGCTCCTCTAGTGTTACACTCAATACAGCTTACAAACATAAATTGCACAAGGACATACATCCAGACCCGAAACAATTATTTGTAGGACATACAAATACTTGTTCCGTGCGGGATTCAAACCCGCGACCCCCGGCGCAGCCACTCATTGCTGCCGATAAAATTACCTAAATTAACACGTTAATTTAGGTAATTTTATCGGCAATTTTTTCTCTCGTTCCTGACACTAGATGGCGCTAGTTGACTTATTCACACAACAATATTCTATTCTATAGCCGAAAATCTTTGGAGTGATTATGTAACAAACGAGGTACTACTCGCTTTATATATATGTATATATATATATATATATATATATATATATATATATATATACATATATATATATATATATATATATATATATACATATATATATATATATATATATATATATATATATATATATATATATATATATATATATATATATATATATATATATAGGGCAGGATTACTACAGAACAATTTGAAATAGAAATACATAAATAAACACACAAGTTTTAGGCAAAGAGGTATTTATGGTCCGAATATAAACATTTATTTTAAAACGCATTTGCGTAAACAAACTTCGTTAATTATATGAAATAAAAATTATAATGTTTTAAAAAAAAAAACAAATAGATGCTTAGGAGTTGCTGGGATTTGAACCCAGGACTTTCAGCATGCGAAGCAGACACTCTCCCACTGAGTTACACCCCCGATAGTTAACCTATTTGAAATTTAAGTAATTATTCTATGTTATGGTAAAATTTAATAGAAAACTGATTTCCTTGTTATTACTATTGACTTTCTCATACAACGGAGACCTCTTAGTTATACCAGTTACTCGACTCCAAAGAGTTAGTTATTCCTTCATGGGGATATTCCTCTCAGATAATAATAGTACTCTTTTACAACATAGTTTTAGAAAATTTATGCAGAACTCATATCTATCAAAAAGTAAATTTTTTTTATTGATCATAAATTATTTATTAAGGGTTATTAAACTACTAAAAAGTACACGATTGAAAATAATCCCTGGGAATGAGGTGATCGCTACCCTGCTGTTTCTAATGTCTTCATACTAATTGTATAAAATAATAAATAATATATTATTGTAAATTAATTTTATTTTAAAAAAGTCTCGCTGGGTTTCTTGCTGGTTCTCCCCGAACCGAAGATTTTTTCCGAACCAATGGTATACGTAAAAAATGACTTTCAACAAATATTTTTTTAATCCATTTTAGATAAAAATGATTCTATTGTTCTATTCTATTTCATTCACATTGAAGCCTTGTCAAGAAGGCTTAGTTCCGCTGTGTAGCAGTTAAAAAATAACGTTTAACTGTTGTAATATAGCAAGGTTGGTTAATTTCAGTCATTTCCACAGACTTATGTCCCATTTATTATTGTTGTGGGAATCAGCAGCTGGTATAAAAGTATATTTGTGTTACACAATAGAGCTATTCATAATATTTACAATATTATACCGAGGGACTCGCCCAAAGACCCTTTTAAAGAAGTTAATATCCTGCCTACATCAAAATTAATTTCTGATAATATTATTTATTTAAGTAAGAAACTATTTTATTACATTTGATACCCGATTTCATTACATACACTAGTATGTCGGCCGTGCTTCGAATGCCTGTGATCTATCACAGTGTGTTTTGTCATTTTTTTAAATAATCATCAATGACCGTTTATTTTATCAATTTTTCCATTTCACAAAAACATTTTCAAGTTTTTCGGATAAAGTATAGCTTAAATCACTTTTTACTTCTCTCTCTATGGATGTGGGAGTGCACTTGTGCTTGCGCACACACTCGGTCACTATATTATTGCACGCTATAATTAATGCCTAGTAAATGGCGAGTTACCACTAGCGCCATCTAGTATCGAGTAGCGGAACTAGAAGAGTCAAGATCTTTCTAGAAATTGGGGGGACCGGTATGTACTCGAACATTCTAGATGTTTCAGTAGAAAAAGTCCTATATAAGGCCGATATAGACCGCGATCTGGGTCCGTATTGAATTGACAATCAAGCGAATACTTCGAAGCGATACAAATGCGAACTAAAGTGATCACTAGTACAATTGTGTATTATTATTAGTGTGTTTTAAGAGGTATTTGGTGTTCTGTGTCAATTTTGGTAATTCAATGGGCAGTTTTAGCGAACCCCAAGCTCGTAACAATATTACTATAATCCTGCCTGCAGAGGAATCAAAATGCAGATGCGTTGTAACCCCCGAGAACAAAGATGGAATGCCTCGTTTCCAGTAAAAAGAGGCTCCGGTTCTCTACACTCACATCACACAATCTGCTCTTTTGAGCTGTTATTTTGTGAGAGCGTGGGCCTACCCTGATCAACCGGACCCATGCATACAACAACTATAATATAGCTGCAGAGTGGATTGAACACGTATAAAAAAATCATCGTTCGTCACGTCTGTTTTATGGAAAATAATGCTGATAATATATTCACGAAAAATTTATAAGTATCTAAAACACCAATGAAGAGATCTATTAAGCAATATCATTTCAAAGAACCTACAGCCGACTTTTCACATAATTCTATGAAATATGATATAATTTAGCTTTGAGTGGAACAAAATAATTTCTCCTGTCATCCGCAGTAAGAGGATCTACTTTATAAGAGGCTTTACACGAACCGGGAAGAGCATTGCGCAATAATTGAAAACGTAATACTTTCAGAACAATCATATATTTATATAAAGTTTATTTCTAATGATACATCAACGTGGCACACGTGGTAGTACCTAGAATCCACCTTACCACAGCCTTATAATATACCATATTGAGTTTTTCAAATATTGATTCACAAACTTTTTGACGTCGGGACCCGGAGCTTTCGAATATTCTCCCAACGGTATATTGTACCTACTCATTAAAGTTTTAAGTATGTAGTGGCGGTGTAATCCACTACCCCGTATCGTCCATTCTGGGGTAGTGGTTCCTCTGTCGCCTCCTACGACTTGGAGGCGACAGGGGAAACTAAAACAGGATACAAGCAGTATCACCTTCGTGAGAACAACTCAAAACAATAAAAAACTCTGGTTGGCAACCCGCCTGCCAAGCATGGCAACTATAGCCAAATGAGCCAATCTATGGGAAGGCCTATGTTCAGCACCGGACTTTTATATATAATATGCTATTTTCTATCGTCCGTATTCTATGTATTATTAAGTACATACACGTGCTGTGTAATGTCCTCCAGACCGAATTTAGGTCACGGCGGCCAGCCTCAACGTAGACTAGCCATCGGCGCAGGACAGGATTCTTGTGCCCAAGTGTATGCGCAAGCACAGGTACACTCTCTATTCCCTTACTTTGGGACGGTAAACTGACACGACCGGAGAAAGATCAGGCGCAGGACGTACGTGCTTTCCGAGGCACGGGGGTGAGACACAGCCAACTTCCTGACTCCGGGCAGCTACTGAGAATTTCTTAACGGAAAAACTCAATAATTGACTTTTGAACCGACTCGGAATTCGAACCCAGGACCTCATGATCGGCAGTCGCATTACTACAACCACTAGACCAACGAGGCAGTCAAGTGTGTGCATCGTTGGTCTGGTGTGTGCTGTGTATTTACATATTACTAAGTACTAGGACTCCTATTGTACCTAGGACTCTCTCTGGGTAGGTAGTACCCTCTTGCCAGTTTCTGCCGCTGAATAGCAGTGCTTGCACTGATGTGCGCTCCGAAATTTATATAGAGAAAAAGAGACAGCATGACTACCATCTGTGAGGCATTCCATCTCAGCCTATACATGTGACAACGCATATGTAGCCTTGGCTTGAAGTTGGCTACAGGTCGACTGCAGTAGATACTTACCATCAGGTGGTCCGTAAGTTCGTATCATCTTCATCATCATCATTACAGCCCCCCTCAAGTCCACTGATGAACATAGGCCTCCCCCAAAGAATTCCACAAAGCACGGTCCTGACCCACCTGCATCCATCGACTTCCTGCGTGTCTTAACCAGGTCGTGACTCCAGCTAGTGGTGGGTCACCCAACACTATGACTACCGGTACGAGGCTGCCACTCGAGAACCCTTATTCCCCATCGGTTATCGGTTCTTCGGGCTATATGGCCGGCCCATGGCCACTTTAGTATTATACATACTAATCCGTTCGTATGTAAAGTTCGTGTGTCATTTCAATTTTATAAGAAAAAAAAGATATGTATGCCAATCTATTTTTGATTCCGTTTTCTGTTTGTACATTTTATTTCATTCCATATCACTATTGTATCGGTCTGACTATATATCTTAGTAAATAAATAACATTAATTCAATGTATTGTAAAATAATAAAAGTTCCGAACAATGAGCGCGTCTATATTTTCCACATTTTCTACGATTTTGGGGGCGCGTCGTCACAATTTACGAGTATATAACAAATCCCAAGATCCCCAAACTTGTAATACTTGAAACACAATATTAACAAATGAAATTTACTCGCAGTCAGCGTAAACTAAGACGATTTAGAATTCGGTTAAGCAATAATGACAGAAACAGAATGTACAATTGTATTAGATACACAATTTGCAATACACATTCAGTGTGATCAAGTACACGGTAAATAATATTCTCTTATTTAATAATGATAATGACCCTTTTGGTATCAGAAGCAGTTTTATACGTGGTAGAGCCATGCTGCAGTTATATTAGTAGTTCGAGTATAGTTGTGGCACGAATTATTCGACTCGTCCGGGAAAGGGCCACTGAATCACTGAATACCAGCGTAAAATTGTAGCTTGATGCTACTGTGTTTCGTATGGTGAGTGAAGAGAACCGGAGATCCTTTTTACTGAAAAGGGGGCATTCCATTTTAGTTCTCACGGGTGACAACGCATCTGCATGTCGATTCATAATCGAGGATATATGCAGATGTCTATGGGCCATAGCAACTACTTACTATCAGGTGGACTGTGTGCTCGATTGTCACCCTATCCTATAAAAAAGGAGGAATTATATATTAACTCAGGTGTTTTTAAACATAGTCTAGGTGAATGTTATTTGTAAATTTGAATAAAATGAATTTGAGCTCTAATTTTTCGTTGAATTATGATTGTTTACCCGTGTGGTGGCGCTGAAGGAGAATCCATCACCTAATTTTGTCCAGAGGATGTAGTAAGAAGTGGCTACTAGTAGGCATAGTAGTCGGTATAAGCAGACGTGAAAAATCGAGACTGACCGTAAAATAGTAGCATTAAGCTACTATTTTACGCTGGTATTCTGTGAGAGCGTGGTCCTTCCCAGTCAAACCGACCCATTCATGTTACAACTATGCTACTTATATAACTGCAGCATGGCTCTACCACGTATAAAAATATTCTGCATATGGGCATACTTCTTCCCCCCGCTTCGCCTGCCCCTTTTAAATGCTATTCATCATAATTGTGTATGCTACCTGCGGATATCCAACTATACACATCTAACTACGTACTACAAACCCAGTTAAAGTGAAATATCGTGTTATTTCGAAAGTTCACTAAAGTGTAAATGCCACTACTGGGCACACCTCTTCATAAATTGCCTCATAAAGAGCATATTAGGCACAGTTTCCACGCTTGGCAGACCGGTTGGCAACCGCAGTTTCTAAGCTTTCTAGTCGTTACTAGGATGTCGCTGCTGCCCATCTTATTTTTTACAAACCGATACACTGAGTGAATTTTTAGCCCTACCGCAGAAACCACACAGAGTTTAATTTCTGTGGTCTATCCTATACCTTTAAACGAGCAATTCTTGTATATATATAATCGGAATCTCGGAAACGGCTCCAACGATTTTCATAAAATTTTGTGCGCAGGGAGTTTCATGGGTAATAAATCGATCTAGCTAGGATTTATTTTTAGAAAATGTCTTTTTGTCCGTGTTTTTAGGCAATAAAAAACTGCTACAATATCGTTAGAATAAGAAGGTAAATTTTGACAGTTTATTGATGATTACAAATAGCTTAATTGGTATATTGGGCGGTCACAAAATCGTATTACCATGGTTCGAGCCCAGACCGACCGACTTTCTTTAATTTTTTTTTCAAGTTCCTTTCTTTTTGAGAAAATCTATTTTTTCGAGCCCTTTATTTAGTATTTTTTAAAAATACGAAAATTTAAATTAAACTAATTGCACTCATGATTTTTTATTCAAATAACCAGTTCATTTTTTTCTATTATGTCGCTAAGATCAAAAAATATTATTCGTATTTCATCAGTATGTAATTTGTATCTAAATATAATTTCCAAAACACACGAATTAAAAAAAAAAACCGAGCGAAAAATACCGAGCAAAGCTCGGTCAACCGGGTACTTAACTATAAACTATTATAAACTAAGGTACGTGAGGCTAATATGGTCTTTAAAGTCTGAAGCTTTAAAGTCCTATAAAACCAAAACTAGGAGGGGACAGAGACAAAAACACAAAGTGGTATAACTAATATATTCAGAAAAGAATAGCAAACAAGATTTTGCAATAATTAGGAACACTTCGAAAAATCTACATAAAAAGACTAACCTCATTGCACCCTACTGAAATCGCCTAAAACGTTTACTCTAATATCAACTGTCAAAATGACTTCGATAAAGCATCGCCCTTTTGACCCTTTATTATTTGATTCACCGATGAAGAGCTATCGTATCACAAAGTCATCTATGATCTATGTAAACAAGGCTGTAGTTTTTGAGTTATAAGAAAGTGACCATATTAACCGAATGACCATATTACACTTAAATACTATATTAAATATTATTTTAATGTCTGTGGTCTATTAACTATAAAACTACTAATTTATATAAACTATTATTTATAATAATGGTAGATTTATATATTTATTAACTAATCAGTTAATCGCTAAGTATATTAATAAATATATAAATTTGAGATAAATCAGTATAAGCACATAAGATCACGCAATTAACAGTAATTATGTTATCAATAATATACTATTAATATATTATACTACCTATAATAATACAACATATACATAACATATTAGTGACAAACGAGCTCTCATTTCATCTGATGTTATGTGATGATGGGTCACGTAATGTCCATAGACATCTCAGTTAGGAATTAAAATGCAGATGCGTTGTCGTTCATGAAGACTAGGATGGAATACCTCGTTTCCAGTAAAAATGGATTCTCTACACTCACTTATAAAAAAAACACAGCAGCATGAAGCTGCTATTATACGCTGATGTTCTGTGAGAGTGTGGTCCTTCCCCGGTCGAGCCGACCTATTGGTGCTACAACTATAATACTTATAGTTGCAGCATGGCTCTACAACGATTTCGTTGCAATTTTTTACTTGCTAATCATTCAGGTTTTACTGATGATGGCGAAATCCACTATACGTAAAAAAATAATTCGCTATAAACGTAACGGAAGAGTTAAATCCATGGTAACTATCAACTACTTCTTTATTAAAAACCATCTGAGGGTAAGTGGTGATGTAATCTCAGATCTTAAAAAGCATTGTATCAGAACGAAGTAATCCTCTAAAATCACCTTTATCCTTTACTATTTACAAAAGGCCATAAAAACGCTTCAGTTTACACTCTTTGACGTCAAAGAAAACTCGCACAGACACGGCATTACGCAATGAAAATGTCTTTGAGAGCTCAGGCGATTCTGAATGTAATACTGTGGACGAACGACGCATTTAAAAATGTAAGATAAGCCCGCAAGAAATACAAACAACTAACTGAATGCTTAGAGTAATCTTTAAAGACTTTAAAGGTCTATGCAACTATACAAACGACTTTATCATGTCCTATAAAAATACATGCATTATACAGTAGGATTGGTGATTGTTAAACTTTCATAATAAAATAGTTACAACGTAGTGGATCACAAATACACGCAAAAGTACACCGATTCCTGCCACGGATAATTCGCGAGGGTTGCTATATGGTCGGGATTCGACTGAATTCTCCCAACATTGTAAATGATCTCCAGACTCCCGACAAAACTCAAAATCTCCAGACAAACAGCTTCTCAGAAAGTTAACCTATGGTCTTTGATTTAATAGGTAAAAGCTGAGTTAGAAATTAGACTGAACTTTGAAGTAAATTGTTTGTATTTTAAATCTTTTGTAAATACTACTAAAGAGCCCAAATTCGTGGACCCTAGTAAAGTCCAATGCTAAATACATACGAGTACGGCAACCTAAAAATTAAGTGTACTTAAATTGGTTTTGTTTAAAGTACTTTTGTGGCCTCCTCTCAAAAAATGAACTTTTTATTTTTAATATTTATTTTTCCCGACAATAACCCGAAAATCCCGACATATTCAAAACTTGTCCAGGTATTGGCCTTCTGATCTGCTTGGGATGCTATAATTAATAAAACTAAATCCCAACGCAAGCATACAACAGCAAACCATCAAGATACTTAACTTCATTTTGCGTAGACTGGCTCAAAAATTAATAAATTTAAACTGAAAGCATTCGTGGATAATTAGGGCATTGGGACGTCCCTCAGTCACCCCGTGACCATGTGTGTTGTAAAGTACTCGAAACGTCGGGAATATAAAACATGCCAAATTCGTTATTTGGTTCTTTTGTGAGCCCGTCTATTTGTTCATTCGTTAATTTGCCTGATTAAATAACTAACTAAATGTTTTATCCAGATTAGTATCTTTCAAGGTATTTGCAACAGTTTATAACAAAAGCACAAAAGTACTAATTCCACGCGAACGAATTCGCGGGTACAGCTAGTATAAAATAAGTTAATAAACGCGATAAAATCCGTAAATAATAGTTTTATTCAATCCGCTATTTGACGCTGGTATTCTGTGAGAGCGTGGTCCCTCTCCGGTCGAGCCGACCCATTCGTGCTACAACTATACAATTAATAGAGATGCAGCATGGCTCCACCACGCAAAAGTTTTAATCACATATACCATCTATATAAAAATACTCACCAGTCACGAAGATCATTGTAGAAATGATGTTTGATCGGTCTGGGTCAGTCTCCTGCATGCACAGCGCCGGGCACAAGATGAAAGGTATCGCCACAATGGCGCCAATCATTGTGAGGTAGTGCTGTGGAGAAAGAGAAAATGACTTTTGAGTCTATTATTACAGCATTTCATCATCAACGTTCATATTATATCCTCGAATAACTTTCAGTATACAGATGCCCTTATACCACTGTGGATTAAGATGAAATGCCTTGTTATCAATTAAAGGGATCTCGATTCTTCGATTCTCAATACATTTGTAACATAATAAAGCATTATGCTTCTTTTCTATGGAAGCGAGTTCCCATCCCGATCTAGCAGATCCATACGTGTAGCAACAACACGAAGTAATCCTCTAAAATCACCTTTATCCTTTACTATTTACAAAAGGCCACAAAAACGCTTCATTTTACATTCTTTGGCGTCAAAGAAAACTCGCACAGACACGGCATTACGCAATGAAAATGGCTTTGAGGGCTCAGACGATTCTGAATGTAATACTGTGGACGAACGACGCATTTAAAAATGGAAGATAAGCCCATAAGCCCGCAAGAAATACAAACAACTAACTGAATGCTTAGAGTAATCTTTCAAGACTGTAAAGGTATACGCAACTATACAACCTACTTTATCATATCATATAAAAAATACATGCATTATACAGTAGGATTGGTGATTGTTAAATTTTCATAATTAAAAAAAATGAAAAAAATGCATGGCATTATCGTGCAAAATAGAATCATAGATTTAGAGCCGCTTTTTCAATCAGCACATAAATTTTATTTGATAAATTAAAATACAGAAAAATTAAAAATTACGGTCCTAAGAATGAAATAATTCAATTGTATCACTTTCATATTCAGTCAGATTATGGATAACTTTCATTTGACGGGGTCGCGCGTGCTTGCTAAAAAGTCGACAATAAAACGTAACCATCTTAGAACCCCTGGAGATATAAGGGGTTGCACCAGTGCTTCGCATCAGTGTTTTGCGGACGGTTCCGTGGCGCAATACCTAAGCAATGAGTTGCATTGCAGCGCCAAAAGCCGCGGGTGCGAAATCCGCACGGAGAAGTATTTGTATGACCTACAAATAATTTTTCCCGGTCTGGATGTTGTGAAATTTATGTAAACTGCCCCTACGATACAAAAGTCTTACGATACAAAAATCTTAGTGTGAAGGTTACGTTTGTAAAAAAAAATATATAAATATAATACATTTATGTGCACAAAATAATTTAATGTTATTTTCGTTCTACCAATCAACTTGCCTCCATGTCAACTGACGCTCTCTTGACAAGGCCTACCTTCGTCAAGTGTAATATGCTTTGAAAGTACTGATATTTCTTTATAAAACAGAAGTGACAAACAAACCTACAGTCCACCTGATGGTAAGTGGCTACTGCAGTCTATAGATACCTGCAAGTAACTCCAAACTAAAAAATCTACAGAGGCGTTGTCACCTCTGAGCACTAAGATGAAATTTCACGCAGCCTGTGATTATCTTGGCGCGCTGTACTCATATTATTATACATATTTAATTCAGATAAGAAAAATAATCTATTCCGTAGACAATAAAAAGAATAATTAAACTTTAAAACAAATATGAAACCGTTTCCCACATAATTTAGCGCTTCTGAAATCGCGGGTTTAATTCTTCGAGACATTTTGTTTTAGCACAAACTACAGAAGCTAATAAATTATGTGGAGATAATTTTATTCTTTTGGAATTTTGAAGACGGTTTTCCTTATTTTTAAAGTTTTATTATGTGTCCAATTTGAATGGATCGAGCAATATCATAAAGGTCATCTCAGCTCAAATATCGTATAGTCACATTAAATATTTCATCCCCTATTTTTCCTTATATAAGTGTGGAATTTTTTCCTTATGTGTAAATGGGACCACTCTTGCAAACAATATCGTATCCATAATTGGAGAATATGTAGCGTAACGTTTTATGGAATATATAAAAAATAATGTTTGTTTGTCCTTATTTATGCGATGCGATTGCAGTAAAACTTTTTCAACATATTGCTTGCATTTGTGCGAAGGTAAGGCATAGAGTACATTTAACTTACAGTAGATGGCGGTAACTCTTCCAAATTTAAAACCATATTTCCACTATTATTCCTTCTGTGGCAGCAACTAGCTAGTAATATATATAATATAAAAATACGATTGAACTGGGAAGGCCCCTTCCTTGAAGTATACTAAAAATGATTTGCAAAGTTACCTGTAAAGCCATGAAGATGCATAGGTACCATGGCGGCGTATCGTCGATCCCGTACGTCACGTTGCCTTTACGTTCATCGTCCTTCCTTACTTCAGCAGTCTGCTCCGGACCCTGGTAAGCCCAAAACAAAAGTTATTACTAAAGTTAGTTAACCATTACAGCCTATTAAAGACACACACATGCCACAAGGAATGCCACTGTTGGCAACCGCAGTTTTTAATTTCTGGTCTGGTCTCCTGACTTGGTTTCCCTCTGTCGCCCCCCTCGGCACCATGGGGTAGTGGATATTCTTACATCGCCAATACACGGTAACTTAGATTAAGTATTGAAAACTTTTACAATGTGGCGGCATCGTAAGACAATCCTTCACCCCATTTCATCCCGAAGTAGGTTGCATTCATGGTTGAAGAGAGTTGAATATGGGATGAAACCAAAAAGATCTTATGGCTTCTGACAGACGGCGGTAAAAACATCTAAGCCAGGCATAAACCACCCAGACCGATAACGAAGAGAAGCGTCATAGTTTTTTATGGAATAAGGGTGACAAAAGCACACAGTCCACGCGATGGTAAGTGGTTACTGTGGGCAATATACATCTACATTTCAATGTCTAATACTGCTATGATAGTCGCCAAGCCTGAGAAAGCCAATTCTATCCACAACGGGAGTGTCCTATGACGTATTTGAACGTTTAATAACGACGTAAGCCGTGGTAGCTCAGAGGGAAGCATATATTTAAAGTTGCTGGAAATGCCTGCTCTGTCTGCTTTCCTCAAAAGTAAAGTAATAGCAGTCTCTGCTAAATGACGGTGGTTTGTTTTCCTTCCCCGCTAAAAGCGTGATAAATTAGCGTTTAAAATTTCAATTAACAATTTCGTTAGTACCGGTGGAGATCGAACCTATGGTTCTATGAATAGAGATGTGTATGAAATTGGGTGCTTGACATCGTTCCTAAGTTATGCAAGAATATGTACGATAAATTATAAGCATAAATAATTTTTATTTCGGTTTTTATTTCTGTAATACACGGTAAATTCATAAAAACATTTTTCAAAACTGAAAAACAAAAACTTTTTTTATTATAGCAAAAATTAAATATTTTGAAATATTTTTCTGTATTTTGTCTATGGAAATAGATAATAAAGGCTATTTTTATAATAAAACAGCCCACATTTGTAAAAATTAAAATAGAAGAATCCGTAAAAATATTAAATTAAATAAAAAAATATAATTGAATAGTTATGTTATTAAACTAAAAAAACATTTGAATATTTTTAATAGAATATTAACAATGCTATAAACATTACTAATATTCTCCTTAACTGGTAAGCTTAAATTGCTTGTGTTACGAGTGGTTCACGCCAGTAGTCGAATTCGGCGGATTCGAACCCACTACCTTTTTGAGTTCGCGGTCCGCGCCCTGCCATTAGGCTACTGTCGCTTAATATATTATCTCACACGATGGTCTGGTCCGCGCTGGTCGTTGATCATTGCCTGTTACAAAGGAGACTTAACTTGGTAACTTCGAGTTTCTGCGCACTCGGCGTTGCGGCTGTGTTTGTGGATAGATTTCGTGTTTTTACTTTCGTGGATTCATTTAACTTGACCCTTGGTTTTTCTCAGTTTACAGGACAGTAGGCCTTTGCACCCACATAATGACAATAATGTGGTGCTTAAGTTTTGAGAGGAATAGAACAGGTAATGTACAGCCCCCGGCTGTTTTTCTAGGTGACATTTTATTAATAATTCCAGAAAATAATTAAACAATGAAAAAGGTTGTTTTATTTTACTTTATTCAATATTACCTACAAAACTGCATTATTTTGGGTTCTTTTCAATTTTATAAAAAATTTACAAGAATGAGTGATTTTACTACATAACCTACAAATCATAAAATATAAAATAAAAACAAAATCCCAGGCCTGCAAGAATATGATTATTTGACTTAAGTAGCAAATATTCAAAGTAAGACATATTTGAACTTTGTTCACGCCTAGCACACGCTCGTATGAAAACAAGTTCATCTCCTTTACGGGAATCGCTAAGCCTCTAAACTAGTAAAAGTGTTTTGAGACATAGTGCAAGCCCTAACTGAAGCTTTTGTATGAAAATTATTTTATTCTTTTTAGATTTTAATTTTGATCAACTAAGCAAACACAAGCTCAAAACTAAAATGCTAAATAGTTCAATAAAAACTTCAAACCTTACTTTCCTTTAAGGGCAGATGTCTTAGAGGGCGCTGATTGCTGAGATACAGGTATAATTCCTAGTTCAGCAATCAGAGACTTCATATATTCACTGTATAATTATCAATAAAGCTTATTATTATAAGCTTATTATTATGTCTTAAGATATTAGCCTCTTTAATAAGAAAAACTTATCGTATAAATCGGTTCAGCCGTTTCCGAGAAATAGGTAAACATGTAAAAAATAAACGTGTTGAAAATAGAATATATAAAATAGAACCTTCTCTTTTTGGAAGTCGGTTGATAAACTTTGATTTTATACGTGGTAGAGCCACGCTGCAGCTATATTATGACTGTAGCAAGAAAGGGTCAGCTCGACCGTGGAAGGACCATGCTCTGACAGAATACCAGCGTAAAATAACGGCTTGATGCTGCTGTGTTTCGTATGGTGAGTGTAGAGAACCGGAGACCCGTTTTATTGGAATCGAGGCGTTCCATCTTAGTCCTCGGAGGTGACAACGCATCTGCATTTTGATTATTAGTTGAGGATAAATGGAGATGTCTGTGGACCACAGCATACACTTACCAGCAGGTGGACTGTGTGCTCGTTTGTCACCCTGATTCTATACAATAAAATAATGATTTTTGTTTGGTTCTTCAGTAAATAAAAAAGAAAAAGTTAATTCTTGTTTTCTGTTCAGCAGCCTCATCCAGACCCTAGCAAAGCCAAATATAAAATTATTACTAATAATATTGGATTAAGGTTATAGACCTAGATTAAGTATAATGAAAATGTTTACATCGCGATGGCAGCGTAAAAGAGTCCTTCCCCCATTTCATCTCGTAGGCATTAAAAGTGGGTCGACTATGGGATAAAACCAAAAAGCTAGTATAACCAACTCTACGCCAGGCATAAAATACCTAGACCAGCAACGAAGATAAGCGTCATCGGTGGGATCACACAATCGACGTGGTTGTTAGTGAATACTGTGATACTTAAAGTTATCAGCCTCATAATATGTCCCACAGCTGGGCACAGGACTCTTCTCATTTCTGAGACAGTTTTAGGGCAAGGAAATATCCGCCCAGCTGCCAAACTTCACCGGTCTTCGAAATATTTTTTTTTATTTCTCAGACATGCAAGTTTCCTCACGATGTTTCCCTTCACCGCCGAGCACGTAGTATATCAGCACTTATAATTGAAATTAACAATTTCATTGGTAGAAACTAGTTTGCTCGTACTTTGAAATTTACAGCGAGCGGTTAGCTTTCACGGTGGCCCATAGACATCTATACTTTAATATGCAACCATGAGAAGGCCAAATCTCACTACATCTGGAGAGGCATATAACCAGCTGTAGTACTTACACAGCATGTTTACCAACTGATGAAGAAGAAGAATAGTAATATTAGACAACGACATGAGCCGTGGTAGGTCAAAGGTCTATCAGTCAAGCACACATTTAAAATCCTGCAGTTGTCGGAGATGTCGCACTAGGAAAATTCACGACGACGTTTTCTTTGGAATTTTACACCGAAGCCATAACTTTCAACAAATATCAATTCATTGCATCTTTTTATACGTGGTAAAAGCACGCTGTAGCTATATTATGGTTGTAGCACGAATGGGTCGACTCGACCGGGATAGGACCGCGCTCTCACAGAATACCAGCGTAAAATAGTAGCTTAATGCTGCTGTGTTTCGTGTGGTGAATGTAGAGAACCGGAGACCCTTTTTACTGGAATCGAGGCATTCCATCTTAGTCCTCAGGGGTGAGAAAGTATCTGAATTTTGATTCTTAACCGAGGTTATAGCCTATGGGCCACAGCATCCACTTACCATCAGTGGACTATGTGCTCGTATGTCACCCTTATTCTGTTTAAAAAAAATCTCTTTGTATTTTTTCTTGAATGTATACCTTGAAGTACGTCGCGACTCGCATTGCGGTGATTCTGCTTCGCACCATTTGTTCCATACCCAGAGTTGGAAACAGAACATCACTATTTATGTCAACCTATTGTCTATTTATCTACCTTTCCGTCAAAAATTTACCGGTACAGTTTATAAAAGCCCACTGATGAACATCGGCTTCCACCATATATTAACACATAGGAGGGATTTTGCCATAGTTGTAACGCTTGGGTAGAGGGTTGACAACCGCAGTTTTTTTGTTACTTTGATTTGATAAAGAAGATGCTACTGCCCATCAACTCTTTCAATTTCTCTCTGCCAACACCCTCGGGACGATATCAGGTGGTCACTTTTTACAGTGAAGACTTTATCGGTGTAATTTGAAAGAGCCTGCGATAGAATGATAGAATACAGTATACAGAGTTTTCTAATATCTCGGTCTCTTTTTCTGAAAGTGAACTGCACACATGTTTTGTTTTATTTGAAAATTCGACTATTAGGTATAAACAAATTAAGTATATTTTTACTAGATTGTCATTACACTAGAAATCTAGATATAGAATACTACAATGAGTTGTTTACGAGATAAAGCCATGTTGCAGCTTATATTATGGTAGTGGGAAGAATGGGGCCACTCGATCAGAAAAGGACTGCTAAGGATGAAAGGATGAAAAGTGAAAACAAAAATATCCATATTTATTGTATCGAAATTTTTTAACAGTAACGAAAACTATCGAGTGATAAATATCGATGTATCAATAAACCGTCATTTTTTGCCAAAATTTTATTACTGAATGAAAAAAAACAGCGCATAAATGCTTCTGTAGTTGCTTTAATTGCTTAATTTTTAGTTCGTTTTAATTTGATACTAATTCGATACCCTTAAATAAATATCGAATATCGCGATTAATAAATATCATAATATCCAATAACTTTGGAGAAAATATTGATATTTCGATATATTGATATTTTTTTACCCATTCCTAATAAAGAACACTCACTCACAGCTGTGTTTCGTAGGTTCCTGTAGTGAACCGGAGACCATTTTACTAGCAACGAAGCATTCCAGAGCTACCAATTTTCCTTAAAAAAATCAAGTACAAAACAGAAGAAGAACCATTTATAACAACAATAACTCTGCGTATTGTCTGTCAATAAAATAAAAATGCGACTGCGCTCAGAATTAGAGGTACCTATTAAGAAAGTTTTGATATTGATTTTTTTCTATTATTACAAAAATAATCATAGGCCTAATAGGCCTCCTCTCTTTTATTAAGGAGTTCTAATGTCCTGCGAATTTTTTTTTTTTGCTTTCCTTCACTGCTGAGCACGTGATAAATCAGCACTTAAAACTACAATTTACAAATTCTTTGGTACCGGCGGAGATTGAACCCAGGATTTTTTAAAATTCTCAGAAAGCGCTAAGCCCCTAAATCACGTATCTTAAATTTTGCTCGGATTAAAAAAAGTTAATATTACGTTATAATAACGAACGAAGAAATGTTTAGAGCAAAATATCCATATTCACGGGAAACAAAGATTTCCTTACATATTTATTTATTTTAATAAAGAGATAAAAGAAGCAAAGAATAAATTGTATGGTCCTGAACGTCTTCCAATATAACTGAATTCTTAAGAATACTAAAATAATTTTCACATAGGTAATAGCTTTTAAAATCGATGCTAACACATAGTGTAAGCCCTAACTTCAGAAGCTATGATATGAAAATAATGCAGCATGTAATGATTTCTTAAATTTACATTAACATTTCATGCTTTAAAGCACCCATGGTCACGGGCGGTACTGAGATATTTGATCCCAATGTCATTGTTGTTGTTGTTGTTTTCGAATATTAATTTTTAGCCCGACGCAGATCGGACCAAAACTTAACATTCACTAACAATATAAAACTGAAGGTAGCTGGGCTAACACTATGATATTGGGAAGTGTAACATCTTAGTCCCCCCGTGACCATGGGTCCGTAAAGCACCCGAAACGTCGGGAATTAAAAATAAGTTAAAATAGTTAATTAAACGCGATAAAATCCGTAAATATAGTTTTATTCGAAGTTAAAATAAGTTAATTAAGTGCAATAAAATCCGTATATATAGTTTTATTCAAGATGCAGTATGCAGTAAAACATTTAAATCGATTCAGCTCTTTCGGAGAAATCGGTAAACATACGTAAAGAACAACCGCGTTGATAATAAGAAAAATTTTTAGAAGACGGTTAATAAATTTAGATTTTTATTTTGCAATAAATAAAAATGGAAAAAGCTAATTTTCGTGGAGGTGCTGGGATTTGAACCCAGGACTTTCAGCATGCGAAGCAGACACTCTACCACTGAGTTACACCCCCGTATCAAATATGTTTCAATATTTGATACACAAGAAGAAAATGTGCACACGTGTATTTACATTTATTAATACATTGTATTTAATAATTATGTCCTACAGTTTTACCCACGTGAAATAATATTCTCAGTCTATGTAACATTCTTGATTGCATTGTTCACTAACATGTCTTATTTTTAATTTTATTTAATACACTTACACATATATATAGAGAGTCATGCAATTTTGGGATAATTTGGAGTACAAATATCATCCAAACGATACAATGCAAATTAGAACTATTCAAGTAAATTATGTACTTAAATAAGAAAAATCTAAAGATAAAAAAACAGGTTTAAGTATTAAAAAATAGTCGCTGTACTTTGGTGTAGTAAGTTTTTTACGGTTCAAGGACGCAGTGGATTAGCATAGAGTTGCAGTGCTAACGGGAAACTAGTTCGATTCCCGCACGGAACAAGCACTTGTATGGCCTACAAATAATTGTTCAGGTCTGGATGTTTTTTTATATATAAGTATAAAACCCGATATAAGAGAATATCCTAGTATTATAAGATTTAGAAAAAAAGTATGTAGTTAAACGTAGTTTCTCTATAATATGTTCCCGCCTGACCGGGAAACGTTAAACTATCTATCACATTAATATTATAATGGAAGTGAAGATATATGTTTCATTATCATCATAATCATCATCATTACAGCCCTTCACAAGTCCACTGCTTTACATAGTTGTGCACTTTTCGGTAGGTGGCGCAATGTATTTTACTCCGAATTCACTCCGGACTTTTTACAGTGAAATTATCATTTTTTTTAAATAAATCGACCATACCACCCATCGACCCATAATTTCGTGTTGTTATGGCACAAAACCAATAAATTATAATATGAATATGAGTAATTTTTAGTAATTTTATTATATAAACACGTTTTTTTAACTCACATTCGTGTACTTAGTAGAATACCAACTTAAAATAGCAGCTCTATGCTGCTGTTTCGTATGGTTAGCGTCGAACGTAGTAGAGAACTGGATACCCTTATTACTGGAATCGAGGTATTCCATGTTAGTCCTCACGGGTGACAACCATCTGCGTTTTGATTCTTAATCGAGGATAGATGTACGAGTGTCTATGGGCGACAGCATCCACTTACCATCACGTGGAACATGTGCTGGCTTGTCATCCTATTCTATTGAAAAAAATCATAATTGACTTCAAACTGACTTCCCGTTAAGATAGAAACTTGCAATTTTGATAACTATTTTATTTTTATCCCAAAAGGATTACATGACCATAATCATATCACGATATCTAAAAATACTCTCTCGGATCACGCAGGTGTTTTTGCACATTGTTTTAGATTACATGACCATAATCATATCACGATATCTAAAAATACTCTCTCGGATCACGCAGGTGTTTTTGCACATTGTTTTAAGATAAGTGCAAAATTTTATTTTTTTATTTTATATGTTCCTTTAGCATTAAAAGTTTCCTCGAACTGTTTCTATTTTCCTTAGACTTGTGCAAATATATTGCATGCGATTTAGCTACTTTATTTATAAACGAATACCAAGCAAGGTTAATACTGTTTTAAAAAACTCGACTACGAGTATAAGAACTTTATCACGGCTTTTAAAATTCTAAATTTTTAAAATTTAAGGGAGAATGGTCGCAAACCAACTTTAAATGGTCATTCAAAATAAAGAATGACTAGAGAAACCTAAATATATTCGTAATACTATTATTTATTCTGTGATATAATTTTCAAATACAAATGATACCCCAATAGACATAGTTCGTCGACTTTCATTTTTTTCTATTAAGTTATGGCCTCAGAGTAATTACTAGCATAGAAAGAGTCCTAAAATAGGAACAAAAATTTTATAACTGAGTTTTTTATACAATTTACGTTTAACGTAGTTCAAAATAAGATAGATATGTTGTTCTCACCTTCTATAATTTATAAGGTTGTTGCTATGGAGTGTAGAGGTAAGGCGTACAGACTCTGTATAAAAAAGTGTCCGTAGGAAAGATTTCAATAAGGGTGGCGCCACTGTAGCTACAGTCTAAATTTTAACTTTTTATATTTTTTTATTGCACAGACTTTCACCATAACTTTCTTTAAAATAATTATTTTATTGCTACGAAAATTTTTATTTTCAAAATCACTCTCAACATATTTTACGGCAATTTAACATACCCCGTAGCTACTCGAGCGCTGTAGTGGAGAGTTTTTGAACTGTTACTTACTGCTTACTGATGGACACTTTTTCAACTATTCTACTATGGGAGTTGGTACTCCTTACTTCATAGTACCATTCACACTCAATAGTTGTTGCCGTTTTTCCTTTCCATAGACACCTCTATTTATGTGCCATTAGCGAAAGAAAAACCGTTTTCGATAAATAAATTTAGTTTATGACTTAGTGAAATTAAGGATTTTTACTAAACCAGTTCGTATTAAGTACTTATTGATACCAACAAAAGTTTATGGAAGCTTCATCCGACATCTTACAACAAAAACGTAGTCAAATAGTGCGGAATTGCGTACTATCGTTATATAAATTAAAATATATCCTTAAAGGTTCACTATGAAATCTACTTAAATCCAGCCGGTATATTTCCGCCAAATTATCCTTAGACTTAAATATGGCTTTCACAGGGAAAAATAACTATGTTTGTTGAATAGACACTGGGTTTGTGTCACGGAACGTACAAAGAAGGCACTGCTAAGATAGTTTTTTTTATAGATTAAGGGTATCAAACGAGGACATGGTCCATCTGATGGTAAATAGATGCTGTGGCACTTAGATATTACATCGATTAAGAATCAAAAGGCAGATGCGTTGTCACCCCTAAGGACTAAAATGGAATGCCTCGTTTTCAGTAAAAAGAGTCACCGGTTGTCTACACTCACCATACGAAACACAGCCGCCTTAAACTGCTATTTTACGCTGGTATTCTGTGAGAGCGTGGTCGTACCCCGGTCGAGCCGACCCATTCGTGCTACAACTATTATAACTGCAGCGTGCACCCTGTACTTGGACAGATATCAAGCTTGTAGTATTTAAATGTCTCAAGACATCTATATATTACCAGTCAATTCGGCAACGCTGCAAGGAATTTATAACAGCCCAAGTTTCGATGGAGTCAAAGGCTTTCTCATAGTCCACAAAGGATAGACACAGAGGCTGATTATACTCATTCGTCTTCTGTATAATTTGCCTTACCGTGTGAATGTGGTCTATGGTGTCATAGCATCCTCGAAACCCAAGCTACTCGGGTGGTTAAAAATTCGTGAAGTCTCTGCGCGAGTCGATTCATAATGACCCTTGCAAACAACTTATAGACGTGGCTCAGAAGCGAGATGGGCCGATAATTGTTTAACATTGTCTTGTCACCTTTCTAGAAAACAAGACCGTGATGCTTCTGCTCCACGCCATTGGAGTTCTCCCATCTCGTAAAACGCAGTTAAAAATTCGACAGAGCTCTTTAAGCAACAGTTGTCCCCCCGAGCTCTGTTGTAACTCCGTCCTCGCCAGGAGCTTTTTCATTTTTAAGTTGCCCGAGGGCCAACTCGATCTCCTCTAGACTGATATCTGGCAGCTCATCGGTAAAGTGGCGAGTTAGTGTGGCTCTGGGATCATCATATTTTGGGTCAGGTTGCTGATTCTGGGAGGCATACATAATACACTGTGGTAGCCTTCGATCTCAGCGAGAATTTCACGCTTCGACACGAGGGTTTTGCCATCACATGTCGTCAGTTTGTAATGTGGTTCCTCCCAAGCTTCCGAGCAAAGACTTTACGACCCTTGTTTCGCTCTATTGCCTCTTGAATAAGGGTTACATTAGAGCGCCGCAGGTCCCGCCGTACAGCTTTCCTTACGAGTCCGGTGAGTGCCAACAGTTCTGATGGCGTGGCTGTTGTTGCCTCACGACGCTTTTGCATATTTTGCATACATTGAGGCTAAACTTCATCAGATGGGCTCTTTCAATCTTGAAATCGATATTCAGTACCTCGAACAAGTCTGTGATCGCTTCCGGTATTAAACCTATGGATCACTGAGATATCTCTGAATATGTACTTTTTGTCTCTCATTTTTCGTCATGTTGTCGAGGCTGTGCCAAGTCCACTTCCTTTAGGGCTTTTTTGAAAATAGGAGTTCATTAGATGAAACCTCTCCTTTTCGAGGAAATTGATCAGCATTTGCCCCCTGTGGTTTCTGCCTCCAAACCCGACCGGTCCCATAATGGATTCAACACCCGTATGTTTCCCAACTTTGGCGTTAAGGTACCCCATGACGACATTAAAGTAGGCTTTAGTTGCGTTGTGTAAAGCGTTTGCTATGTTTTTATAAATAGCTTCAACTTCATCGTCCGAGTGAGTCGAAGTTGGTGCGTAAACTTGTACAATCTTTCAGTATATTTTCAGTTAGATTTAAAACAAGATACGCTACCCTCGTGGACACATTGGAGATTTCTAAAATGTTGTCACAGAGAACTCTATTGACGAGGAAGCCCACTCCACCCTGGGAAAGATCATATCCCTCACGATAGTAGAGTAGGTGGCCTGATTCCAGGATTAGCGTGTCCTCTCCCTGTCTTCGGACTTCACCAGAACTGAATTCTGCAATATTATCGTCGTGCCGCAGGGTTCGTCCATTGTACGTCGCCAGGTCCAGTTTGTGGTGGTATCCTGTCTTCTCCCGAGGATTCTTAGCACCCCCTGTCTCACTGCTGCTATGAACGCCACCACGGTCAGGTACATAGCGACGGCTGGGAATTGGGGGACGTGTTTTTTTTTGGTGCTTACCATTGCCCCTAATCGCCACGCTGGGCAAGCGGGTAACGAATACGAACATGTAAATTTTACAGTTTATAAACAAGTTTGTTACTCGTGGTAGAGCCATGCGCAGTTATATATTAGTATAGTATATAGTTGTAGCACGAATAGGTCGGCTCGACCGGGGAAGGACCACGCTCTCACAGAATACCAGCGTAAAATAGTAGCTTAACGCTGCTGTGTTTCGTATGATGAGTTTAGAGAACCGGAGACTATTTTTACTGGAAACGAGGCATTCGAACTTAGTCCTCACGGTGACAACGCATCTGCAATTTTATTTGTAATTGAGGATAGATGTAGTATATGGGCCACAGCAACCACTTATCGTCAGGTGGAATGTGTGCTCGTATGTCACCCTATCCTATAAAAATACCAAGGTTATATTCTCGGTAAAAAAATTGTAATTTGCATTTAAATCCTAATATACCACGTACTCGGTGGTAAAGAAAAACAGCAATTATAAATAGAGTATATATACACTTGTATTTAAAGTCTTAAAAGTACAATGACCCGTTACTATTGGATTTAGAGCATAAAAGAGTAAAAAAATAGTACAACGTATAATTTATAACTTTATAACCTTACCGTATTCACAACTGAATATAAGCATTGTCCTGACATCGAGATATTATGATCTAAGCACTGATTTATATACTCAAAGCACTACTTTTCAATTAACCCGATTAAAAATTCATAAATGTATAATATCACTATATTACGTAGAGGCTTTCGTGTCTAGAACGTAAGCTTGTAACATTAATCGCTAATCGGATCCGTTCCGCGAAATTCAGAAGGCCGTAAGTAATCCTACTTGCATTAGAAAATCACACCTAATACTGCGGAAGTATGATCTCGGATCCTACGAATTCTCTTACAAGCATGGTGTTGCTATTATAATGGATCGGTAAAAAAGTTTCTTCATATTTTGTTTGTATAAAATTGAAGAAAAATATCTTTGGTCGTACTTTTTGTATCTGGCTGGTTTTAAAATAAATACATATAGGACATTAAGAAAAATAAAAAATAAAAAACAATTTCCCGCCATTTCTCAATTGCTTTTCTGTACGCCAATATGAGTGACTCTAACGAAGAATCCTGAAGTTTTATTACAAAAAAGAAAAACATGAGTCTCAAGCCGTGAAAAAAATTGTGACGTTTATTGTACCTAATGCAGTGTCAGTAAGAGTATCACAAAGTTGGTTCAAACGTTTTCATTCCGGGAATTTTGATGTCAAAGATGCAGCTCGCTCTGGTTACCCTCATACGCATAAAGTCGATACCATTTTTGAAAAAGTGGAGCAAGATCGGTATATTAGTAGTAACCAAATAGCTGATGAATTGAGGATTGACCGCAAAATAGTTTTGACCCATTTGAAAAAGTCTGGCTATAAAAATAAATATAAAAAGAATAAAAATAATATAAAAAGCTCGATATTTGGGTACCACACGAGCTCACTGTAAGAAAACTAATGAATCGTGTACTCATTTGCGATTTTCTATTAAAACGTAAGGAAACCGAACCATTTCTAAAAAGATTGACCACTGGTTATGAAAAGTGGATCACCTACGATACGACCGTGCGAAAAAGATCATGGGTAAGTTAAGTTCCACAGACTGGTGACATCACAGAAGGTGATGCTGTGTGCATGGTGGGATTAAAATGGCATCGTTTATTATAAGCGTTTATCGCCGGGTGGAACCATCGATTCGGATCTCTACTGCCAACGACTAACGAGACTCGAGCAAGAAGTTGTGAAAGAGGCCAGAATTGACCAATAGAAAAGGAGTGGTCTTCCATCGTGATAACGCCAGAGCAAATAATCTTTGGCCACTCAGCGTAAATTGAGAGAGCTTAATTGGGAAGTGTTGATGCATCCACCGTATAGTTCTGACATTGCTCCCTCAGACTTTCACCTGTTTCGGTATCTTCAGAAATCTTTGAGTAGTATTAGGTTAACATCAAGAGAGGACAGTCCAAAAATACTTGTCAAATTTTTTGATCAAAAATTCCAAGATTTCTACAGCAACGGCTACTACTACTAAAGCTACTGACATAATCATGTCAGTAGCTTTTTTATATGAGTTACTAAGATGGAATGCCTCCTTTCCAGTAAAAAGGGTCACCTGTTCTCTACACTCACCATACGAAACAGCAGCATTACGCTGCTATTTTTCGCTAAAAACTTTGCCTACAAGATGGCAACAATATATCAAGCAAAATAGCACATATGTATTATAAATTATAATCAAATGTAATTATCATCTTTCAATCAGTTATTTTCACTCATAAACAAAGAAAAATTTTAAAGCAAACTGTGCAGATGTGTAACTCAATAAATTATTTAGCAACAATCATGATGCAAAACTTTAAATAAGGCTTTCGAGTATTAGATATACTCTAAAGCCTTATTTAAAGTTTATATATGACTTGGTCTCGCGTCTGGCATAGTTGGTATTATACTTAACTATGAAGAGAAACAGCTTTTTTCCATTCCTTTCATTTAAATGGTAAAGTGAAAATAAAACCTGTACCTATATGGTAGTTTCATAATATATTCGTATTATTTTCTTTTTATATTGAAAAGGCTGCTGTGATTTTTTATTTCATTTAATCCATTGCAGCATAAAAAATTCCACCTTTAAACATAGGCCTCAAAGTTGCCAGACTTGACAGGTGGGTTGGCAGCCGCAGTTTTTCATAATTTTGAGTTGTTATTAGGAAGCTGCTGCTGTCCATTTCTTGCTCCAGTTTCCCTCTGGCGCTTCTTACAATACTCACGGGATGATATGAGGTACTGGATATCCTCACACTGCCACCACACTGTTTCAATTTTAATTATTAATACTTTATCATGGAATATAAAACAGTCCGTGTGATGAATGCATAAGATAACAGTGACCTTTTCAGGGGCGTATCTCTATATAAGGTACGTCAGGGTAGTATGGTAAGCTTTGCTACCCTATAAAAAAAACTAGGATAAGGGCAGAGAAAGGCAGAGAGAAAAAGAGATGAGTTATAGGAAAGTGACCATATTAAACGGATGATCATATCACCCTCACGTACTATAGGCTATTTGGGCTACAGTTCAGTGCCCCGTAGATATAAAGGGACCCCAGTACCCAATGAAGACAATAGCTGTCAAAGCTTCAAAAATAATTATGATGATATCATGAATATTTCATAAGTTTTAGTGGAAATGAGGAAGAGAGAATTAATGTTCGAAAGGAGACACGAATATTTATTTAATAAAGTGGTTAAACTTGATAATATTTTTGAAATAAATATTAGAGAGGATATTTGTGAAGGCAACACATTGATTATGTCATTAAAAGAGTTCGTGGGTAACATTCGACACGATCAAAAATTAAAAATTATCGAAGAGAAAGCTAAAAACTTAAATAAAAGAATGGAAGTATAAAGGAATACGGCGGCATTAACCAGAGACGAATTACTTCAAAATTTTCAGTTAAAGTCAAAAATGTATGTAACGTTTTTTACCTATTTTACAACTATTTTATTTGTATTTCACTTAAGATTTATTTTCCTGTATGTGTACTACAAGTATAAAGTTTAATAAATTATTATTATTATTTATTAATATTTGTCACTGTTTGTTTATCCTAATAAATAATTAATAATCAAAAAACGCGCATTTGTGTAGTGCGGCGTTCACTTCCTTGCCCTAAAATTCTACCTTGAAATGAGAAGTGGTCTGTGTCCAACAGTGGGACGTGTTAAAGCTGTAACTAGTTGAATTATTAAAGTAATCAATGTAATGTGTTATTGTATAATATGTTCGTATGTAAGTATGCTTAAAATATTTGTATTATGTACTATTTAAAAAATATGTATGTTATGTATCAGGTATTGAGTATATTATTTAGGTTATTTGTAGTTATGTATATTTATTTTTGTATTTACACGTATGCAATCAACATTTTAAATAAATAAATATTTTATTGAGATAATTCTAAAATGCCCTGCGGCGTCGCGCTACGCTACGCGTGGTGTAGCATGATGCATCACGACGCAATGGTACTTCATCGGCAGGCGCAGCGTGCAAGTGCAGTGCTCCACCAGCGACTTCACGATGCGCCTCTCGACATCGCGATGCGTCTCGCGGCGACGTAAAAAATACGTAATCACTAGCCTCTTCAAGCATCGTAACGTCGCGTCTCGGTGTGAACTGTCTATTACAGTAATTGCATTACTAGTATCGTACTATATTTTTCAGTAAATTGTACTATATATTATAGAAAAATAATATAGTACGAAAAATGCTATATTTTTATCCCAAATTCAACTGTCGCATTGTTACATTAACTGTGATGGGAAGTCTGGAACAAGTATATTTTAAGGAATTTTTTTTCATCATGAATACGAAATTGAGAGAAGAAAGAAAAATAGCACGTATTAATTTAAATAATAAAAATTTTAATTTATTTTATTATGAATCTAAATTACTCAGACCTCTATAACTATTATAAAAGTAAGGTAGAAGGTTAGGTGGTTAGTTCATTGATGGCCAAAGCAAAAAACAGTAACAAATATATATGTAAAAATACATTCATATATGTATTGAGTACATACAGACATAAAGATTAAAAATAAATGTGTACTTTTTTCCTCCGGAATTTCTCAAAAGTACTATATTTTTGCATCCTTTTTGGGAAAAATACTACATTAGTTCAAAAAGAAGGTGGCAACCCTATGTGTAACATCTGACATCTCTACTTAGTAAGCAATATTAACATAATAGTCTGAAAAAATGATTCAGGTATTATTTGAAATGATTTTTCGTAACGTAAATATATATAATAAAAAATATAATAAAATAAATATTATTTTTAATGACAATTGTATTGTATTTAATCAACTGGTAGTAATGCAATTTTTTATTGAATGCTGTTTTTCTTTCGTTAAATTTGGGAAGAGTGGAGACAATTATCCAAAGTAAATACGTGGCAGCTGAGATGGTTAGCGCTCGCTGTAAATTTCACAGTGCGCGAGCAAACCGGGTTCGATCCCCGCCGGCACCAATGAAATTGTTAATATCAATTTTAAGTGCTGATTTACCACGTGCTTGACGGTGAAGGAAAACGTCGTGAGGAAACCTGCATGTCTCAGAAATTAGAAAAAAAATATTTCGAAGACGTGTGAAGTTCGCCAACACGCATTTGGGCAGCGCGGCGAACTATTCCTCGCCCTAAAACCCTCTCAGAAATGAACAGGAGTCCTGTGCCCAAGGAGTGGAGGATGTAATAGGCTGTAACTTTAAAAACATTTATTAATATAGTTTACGTTTTTAGTTCATTATATTAAATATTACTTTATATAAATGCAAACTACAACACTGTAGGTAAAGTGCACAGCTAATGCGTTCTACTTATCTGTTTCCCTTTTTCTTTCTCGTCACACACACGCACACACTGTTGGCTGTCAGTACCAATCTTTCGAAAAATTGGTTGGTACCATCTGACGGCAAACCATAGAGTAGGGTAATATATACGAAAGGCAAACTCTACCAACGCGCTCGCTCATTGGTCAAATCAAATAGCGCCCGCTTCCCCGACTCTCTGTTACCCACTTCCGTTCCCTTTCACGAAATCACTCCCATAGATTGCAGAAAAAAGAAGGAAAATATGTTACACATCAAAAAAGAAAAAAACATAGAAAAGAAAGATACGAATATGGCTCCGTAATGTAGCGGCTAAGCGTTTGCTCGCAACGCCGCGGCTGTGGTTTTGCATCCCATTCGTAACAAGCTTATGTATGACACAGAATCAGTGCCATTTGCCACCAAGTACTAATCCACCACTTATCGTCAGGTGACAATATAGCTAAGCACTGACTTATAAGTTTAAAAAATGCTTTAACTTACTAAATCCCTTATTATACTGTCGAGACCAATAGTGATATTATGGTGCACCATTTTGAAACTGAAACAAAGGAAAACACTTATGCATTACATAGCAAAGGTATTGTTACGAGCTTAGTAGCTAGTTAGCTCCGAAGTCTTCGCGGCGGCTTTATATACTCGTAGGCCTTTTCCACCGAAACACCTAGAATATTTCAGCAAATACCGGTGCCGACCGACTATGTGTAGAAAATTAGAGTGTAGAGTTTTCTAGAAAGCTTAGGTCGTCTATTCGATACTTGATGGCGTTGGAGGTGGAAAGTTCTAGCATGGCATTTCCTAGAAAGCTCTTCTCGCTCTGATACCCGACATTAGAGGGCGCTAGGGGCATTAATTATGGCTTGCAACAGTATGTTATTTATAACTTATATACCCTTTCAGCTGCGGAGACTCTAACCGTATTACTCCGTTGACTGCGGAGCTGTTTAATAAAATGGACGGCTGATTGGGCCCAATCCGTTTAAACGCAAATATCTTGATTTTGGTATATCGAATACTATAATATGTATACATTTCTGAATTCTCTATGAAATTTCCTATAAACGAGTACGTATATTTAATAAAGTTTAAAGTAGTTAGTATAACTAAATATTGAATAAAGTCAAAACTATCATATTTCTCAATGACACAAAGTTTTTTAATACTTAGGTCAATTTTATTTTATTTTAATCTTACGTCTATTGTTTACAATATTTTATGTGCAAAATCATAGGCTACAATACAATTTTTTATCGTAAAACGCATTAATAATAAGCTTATAAGAACCCACAATCAATTTACACCGATGTAGCATGTAGTTCGGACCAGATGCGGCATAATGCGGCGTAATGCTTTAGTCAATAAAAATAGTTTTTTTTTTATTTCATTACAATGATTCAGTCTTGAATCTCTCTTTTTCTTTACATGATTAAGTCTTCTTTCAATATATCTTGCTACGTTTTAGAAATCTCATAAAGTATTTCATAAGTACTCTTAATGCCGATATCAAAATTTTAGTCGTAAGTGCCATATTTATTGAAAAATAATTACTTTATTAGAGCAAACAAACTTTAACAGCACTTGTACAGAAATAAAGATTCATTCATTCCTTTAAAAACCATAAAACCACTCAAGAGTCACTCCCGCTGATGTAGAGTTATAAATAACGTTTTTTGTAAACAACACCCAATGCAACATAATATGTGTCGAGTGACAGAGGCGCCGCGAGGTGCGCAGCGGTTATGTTACATTTCCAATAACCAACGACATTATTTCTCCAAAAGGTAACATATTTCCTTTAACACAAATAATAGCTACGAAATAATAAAATTTAAAATAAATATATCTCTTTCTGAAATAAAAAAAAATTATTTATTTATATTTTTAAAGAACCCACTTCTTATGTATTATACAAAAATATGCCACAATTAAAATTCGATTCTGCACTTTTTTGTGCATCATGTACTAGTTCATTAAAACATTTTTATACGTGGTAGAGCCATGCTGCAGTTATATTAGTAATATAGTTGTAGCACGAATAGGCCGGCTCGACCGGGGAAGGACCACGCTCTTACAGAATACCAGCGTGAAATAATAGCTTAATGCTTATGTGTTTCGTATGGTGAGTGTAGAGAACCGGAGAACCTTTTTGCTGGAAACGAGGCGTTCCATCTTAGTCCTCACGGGTGACACGCATTTTTGCATTTTGATTTGTAATCGAGGATAGATGTAGATGTCTATGGGCCGCAGCAACCACCACAGGTGGACTGCGTGCTCGTTTACCACCCTATCCTATAGAAAAAAAAAACATAGAAAATATAGAGGTGTATTCATTTCAACGATGAGAGCCGTGGTGGCTCAGAAGAGCCATGGTATCTCAGATGGTTAGCTCTCGCTGTAAATTTCACAGTACGCTAGCAAGCCGGGTTCGATCCTCGCTAGCAATAATGAAATTGTTAATTGCAATTTTAAGTGCTGATCTACCACGTGCTCGGCGGTGAAGAAAGACATTGTGAGGAAACCTGCATGTCTGTGAAATAAGAAAAAAAATTATTTCGAAGACATGTGAAGTTCGCCAACATACATTGGGGCAGCGCGACGGAAACGTCTTTGCCTTTGCCCAGCTGTGGGGCGTAAAAAGGCTATAACTTAACTAACTTAAGTATTCATTTCGACGATGAGAGAGCCCTGGTAGC
Source organism: Parnassius smintheus behrii (assembly GCA_036936625.1). Classification (NCBI taxonomy): domain Eukaryota; kingdom Metazoa; phylum Arthropoda; class Insecta; order Lepidoptera; family Papilionidae; genus Parnassius; species Parnassius smintheus. Next base: position 6,727,768 of record JAUPFT010000004.1, on the reverse strand, counting down.
TCAGATTGTTAGCTCTCGCGTTAAATTTCACAGAACGCTAGCACACCGGGCTCGATCCCCGCCGGCATCAATGAAATTATTAATTGCAATTTTAAGTGCTGATTTACCTTTGCTCGGCGGTGAAGAAAATCATCATGAGGAAGTCTGACTGTCTGAGAAATAAAAAAAATATTTCCAAGGCGTGTGCAGTTCGCCAACACGCATATGGGCAGCGCGGTGGATACTTCTTTGCCGTAAAACCCTTTCAGAAGTGAGTGAAGGCCCAGCAGTGGGACGGAAATAGGCTGTGTAACTTAACTAACTTAACAATTTCGACGATGATAGTCTGAAATAATTAGCTGAACAAATTATAGATAGGCAACAATAAAAACTAAATGGATGGATGGACATAAGTATAAAATTGAATAAATATATAACATAGGTACTTATTTCTTTAAAAGGCTCCTGGTACTTGTTGGATTTACTGTATCTACAGTACAATTCATTTACGAATGGTACTGTAGGTAGCAGCAATCTTGCTCTAGGTTGAAACATAACGCAACGTTACACGATTTGCAAAGTACATACAGATAAAATGTACATTAAAAAACCAGTATAAGAAATATGTGTCTGAAGTGACCTTAAAAACCACAATCTGTTCATATTAATTTAAAAAAATAAAAATTTCAAATATTAAATATTAAAAAAATTTAAAATAAAAATATTAAAGAGCATATTATGTAAATACTATCTAACTTTCTGTTTTAATAAATTGTTTAAAAAATTCCGAAGTCTTGTGTTAACATACATGACATATCCAAATGCCACATTCAATTTTTTATAAATCATCGAATAATCGTGGAGTCAACCAAGCTCCATTTCTCTGCTCGATGGCGCTAGATTCTTTACCATTCTAACCATTCAACCGAATTTGAACTTGATGCAGTATGGCAAACTTTAGTTCCTTTTTTCGCCACCCGCAAAACAGAGAACTAGAATTCACTTCTACGGACGTTTCAAAAAACCTATTGCGTATATACATTAAAATTTTGAAAATATTGCACTTTATCCACATTTTGATATACTAAAACTGTGAACGTTGAACAATTATACATATTTTAACATAAAACTGACAGTCAACACTAAAATTTAACGTACATTTCAAGTCAACTTTCCTCCACCAGCATGTTAGTTTTAAGATAGCAGTTTGCTTCATACATATTAAAAAACGATTTTACACGTACTTAATAAGAAAAAACACAAAATGAGATTACAAATAACAAGATTACTTACCCAGGCATTGTTTTAAAACAATTCACCACACAATAAATATAAATTAATACAAAATAATTACAAACAACTTCGTTGTTAGCGCGCGTCAATCACACTAATGGCTGACTCGAGGAACGAACGACATTTAAGAATGATTTAAATAAAATATACTACTAAAGTGTATAAGCTTTGGGGTTTTTATGCTAGCCTTTTTTATCCTGTATACATTGACATATGGTAGAATGAGTTAGAAATGGCGCATAATGCATTGTTTCTTCATTAAAAGAGCGGGTAAAAAATGTCTAACACTTGGACGCCCGCAGTCAACGGAGATATTTTCGTGTCCAAGTCTTGGACATCCGCAGTTGAGAGGATACCATAGTCAATGATGCCCCAGAATATGTTTCTTGATACATAAGGAGACAAAGAACCAACCGTCCACCTAATGGTAAAGCTACTGCAGCCGATATATGGACATTTGAAACTATAGGGTACTAAAAATAATTGAAATATTTTGAAATATGTAGTTACTTACACTATAGAAGGCGACCTTTAGAATATTAAAAATAGGTAAGAACATGTTGCCAACTTAAACGTTCTCCAAGAACGAAAAAGAGTTCTACCATATTGTGCGACTACTGAAATTAATGGACACCTTCAGCAAAGAAAGAAGGCCATATCTACGTTGTTATGATTACGATTGAGGTCCGAGGTGAAATGACACAACTAAGTACTCTGTTGCTTCTTTTTCATTATTAAAGACGTGAATATTAATTAGCAAAATATTGTTGTATTAACTAGTTTGAAGATCAGGTAGACAGCCTCTAAAAATTTCTTGCAACATCATCACTACCACCCCTATATATACTTAAATACACATAATTACTACAAATACTTACCTTTTCGCAGGAAAATATATATTTTTTATAGAATAAGGGTAAAAACGAGCTTGACGTCTATCTATCCTCGATAAAAAATCAAAATGGGGATGCGCTTTTATCCCTGAAGACTAATATGGAATACCTATTTTATAGAAAAAAGGTTCTCTATACTCACAACACAGAAGAATAGAATTGAATACGAGTAGAATAATTTTTATTCAATATAGATATCCCCCCATGAGCAACGACGCAAATAAACGGCCCCCAGTCGCCGGCGGCCCCGCTATTCCTGGCTACAGTGGCGACCATGGTAACGGCGGGGCAAGGGGTGCTAAGAATCTCCGGTGGAGGTTTGGTTGCCACCTACGATGACTCGACCTGGCAACGTATAACGCACGCACCCTGAGGACTGACGAGAAGATACTGGAGCTGGAAGAAGAGGTAGACAAGTTGCGCTGGCATATTATTGGATTATCCGAGGTCCGAAGAGAGGGGGAGGACACGGCAATCCTCGAGTCCGGCAACTTGTTCTATCACCGGGAGGGCGACCATCTGTCCCAAGGAGGTGTCGGATTTATCGTCCACAAGTCTCTCGTCAACAACGTTGTAAAGATTGGGAGTGTGTCGACGAGGGTCGCGTACCTGATACTCAGAATCACCAAATGGTATTCGCTGAAGGTCCTACAGGTCTACGCACCAACCTCGGCACATCCCGATGAGGAGGTGGAGGAAATGTATGAGGATATTTCTAGAGTCATGCATTCCTCCAAAACCCACTGCACGGTGTTGATGGGAGACTTCAACGCAAAACTAGGCACAAGAGAAGGCGGTGAGCTGAAGTTAGGGAAATTTGGAGTAGGGCTACGGAATCGTAAGGGCCAGCAGCTGGCTGACTTTATGGAGAAAGAGGGACTCTTTATGATGAACTCTTTCTTCCAGAAGCGGCCCCACAGGAAGTGGACCTGGTCGAGCCCCGACGGTTCGACAAAAAATGAGATTGACTTCATTATGACGACCAGACGCCAACTGTTCAGTGATGTCTCAGTGATCGCAAGGGTGAAAACCGGCAGCGATCACCGAATGGTTAGAGGCACACTGAACCTAAACTTTAAGTTGGAGAGGTCTCGTCTAATGAAGTCAACGCTCCGTCCCCCTCGTGCTCTAATCCAGAATCCCGAGACTTTTTAGCTCAAGTTACGTAACCGCTTTCAGTGCCTAGAAGATTGCAATGCAGTGGACGATATGAATGACAAGCTCGTGGAAACTGTCCATGTGGTCGGAGTTTAGTTCTGCAAGACCCGCCGCAGAAGAACACAAAAACACTCCAATCACACTCTTAATCTCATGGCTATTAGACGGGAGATGAGGCTGCAATCGTCAACAGATTTGACAGCATACAGGCAACTGAACAGACAGATCTCCAAATGCATGCGGCGAGACTTACGCAACTTTAATACTGCTCGTATTAAAGAAGCGATAGAGCGGAACCAGGGCTCCAAAGTCTTTGCCAGAGATCTGTCTGCCAGAAAGAGCCAACTGTCAAAGCTGAAGACTGAGTGTGGCAGCATCGTTTCCGAGACACCTGAGATTTTGAGTGAGATTGAGAGGTTCTATGGGCAGCTATACACATCATCGTTGGAGCCACACGCAAGTGTGAGTAACGATCCAAGAGCAAGTCTTACCCGACACTATTCCGATGATATCCCGGACGTCAGTCTAAGCAAGATTAGAATGGCTCTCCAGCACCTTAAAAACGGCAGGGCCCCAGGCGAGGATGGAATTACAGCGGAGCTTCTAAAGGGGGTGGAACACCGGTACTTGAAGTCCTTCAGAAGCTCTTCAGTTCCGTCCTCCATGGTGGCACTACTCCGGAGGCGTGGAGCAGAAGTGCGGTGGCCTTGTTCTTTAAGAAAGGCGACAACGCTCTCTTGAAGAACTACAGACCAATTTCCCTTCTGAGCCGCGTCTACGTGCTGTTTTCGAGAGTCATTACGAATCGTCTCGCACGCAGACTCGACGACTTCCAGCCTTCCGAACAAGCCGGTTTCCGAAAAGGCTTCAGTACCATAGACCACATACATACCCTGCGGCAGATTGTTCAGAAGACCGAAGAGTACAATCTGCCACTTTGCCTGGCGTATGTGGACTATGAGAAAGCCTTTGATTCCGTCGAAATTTGGGCGGTGCTACAGTCCCTTCAGCGGTGCCAAGTTGACTGTCGGTGTATCGAAGGGCTGAAGTGTTTGTACAGTAGGCCTACGATGGCTATCCGAGTACAGAATCAGAGCTCGAAACCTATCCAACTGCAGAGAGGTGTAAGACAGGGTGACGTTATTTCCCCGAAACTCTTCACCGCTGCATTGGAAGACGTTTTCAAGCTACTGGACTGGAAAGGATACGGTATTACATCAATGGCGAGTACATCACTCACCTTCGATTTGCCGACGATATAGTCCTTATGACAGAATCGCTGTAGGACCTTAGTACTATGCTCAATGACCTCAATGGTGTCTCCCAACGGATGGGTCTTAAGATGAACATGGACAATACAAAGATCATGTTTAATGTCCATGTCTCACCTATGCCGGTAGTTTTTGGGAGCACTATGCTCGAAGTTGTTGACGAGTATGTTTACCTGGGACAAATAGTCCGACTAGGTAAGTCCAACTTCGACCGAGAGGTCAATCGACGGATTCAACTCGGCTGGGCAGCGTTCGGGAAATTACGACACATCTTCTCGTCAGGTATACCTCAATCTCTGAAAACTAAAGTGTACAACCAGTACGTGTGGCCAGTGATGACTTACGGATCAAAGACGTGGTTCTTCACTGCTGGCCGTATGAGGACGCTCAAGGTCGCTCAGCGAGCTATGGAGAGGGCTATGCTCGGAGTTTCTCCGCGTGATAGACTCAGAAATGAGGATATCCGCAGTAAAACCAGAGTGACCGACATAGCCCAACGGATTAGTAAGCTGAGTGGCAATGGGCCGGCCATATAGCTCGAAGAACCGATAACCGATGGCGAAGAAAGGTTCTCGAGTGGCAGCCTCGTACCGGTAGGCGTAGTGTAGGGCGACCCCCCACTAGATGGAGTGATGACCTGGTAAGACGTGCAGGAAGTCGATGGATGCAGGTGGCTCAGGACCGTGCTTTGTGGCGTTACTTGGAGGAGGCCTATGTTCAGCAGTGGACTTGTGAAGGGCTGTAATGATGATGATAGATAGATAGCAGGTAATTCTTATATAGTCATTTTTTACGTTACCATTGGAATATTACAGTAGCAGTTTAGCAGTAGCAGTAGTAGTTTAGCTATTTCTTCTACAATGATAAAAAGATAAAAGGATGCTATTGTCCCAATTTCACATTTTTTCTAAATTTAAAAAAAATTATAATATATACAATTTTATTTATATGTATAAATAACTTTTAAGAGGATACCTTGAAAATTAATCGAAGTTTTGGGGGCGTGGCTTATTCCTTTGTCGGTGAAGCTAACGGACGACTGCGGGAGTGTCAAAATGAAAGTGATGGAATGACTTCATAGTACGCAAATTATGAGATAGACATACCGAGCAAGCGCTCGGATAAAAACAAAGTAAGCGCCAAACAACATTTTTATTTATTTTAACAAATCTTCGTTATGGATTAAAAAACTGTTTTTTTTTTTAAATCTTTATTAATATAAAATACACAGATTTAAAACAATAAATATATCTATCTTTAATTAATACTTATTATAGGTGACGAAGACTTAGATATGATTATTTACTATGCTTTAAAATAATTACATGAAATTATTCGTAAAAATATTGTGGTGTGATCAAGAAATGTAAATAATTATAGTCTAGTTTGCAATTTTTTTTCTATTGAGAAAATTACATGATATCGTGTTTTCCTTTTATGCAAACCAAGGTCATATAGTCAAAAATCATATACCAAAATTTTGGTTTGTAATCTATAAAATTTAAAAAAAATATGTTAAATAGAAAAACCACCAAATTTTCGAGGTATCAAGCTACAGCCTATACAGGTACGCCACTGCCTATAAAGGTACGCCCCTTTCTTGGGCACTGGCCTCTTATTTCTTTTTATTTTTTCTTTTTTTCTTTTCTTTGTTTTTAAAAAACGTTAATCCCATACTAGGATTTTCTCCTGTATCGTGGAGCCAGTTTACAAAGATAAATTGCACAGGGACAAACATCCAGACCCGGAACAATTATTTGTAGGACATACAAATACTTGTTCCGTGCGGGATTTGAACCCGCGGCATTATTATACATTATTATTATTATATAGTGTTACACATTTATGTTAGTTTTACCTAAGATTACTAAAATTCTTTTTTTGATTCTCGTCTGTGAGCCTTTTCTATGTTTAGATTTAACACTGTATTCTCTTATCTCACTTAGTAGCCTTAAGGTGCGCTTACACGAGGGCAATAATTGCTCGGCGACACGAATGGACCGATCTGAAGCAATTAATGGAGCAATTTCAAAGCAAATTGCGGCAATTATTTCGGCGATATTGCTTCTAATTGCTCCAGATATTTTATATCGCTCAGTGTCGCAGATACGAATTGACGAATATCCAATGGGCTTGGAAATTCCTAGCAATTTTTGTATATATCTCATTCGCACTTGCTTGTTTTCCTGCTTGCCGTCTTGCTTCCGCGGGGAGAGCGAGAGGTCGGGTCTGTTCGTGACATTCTAGTAAAATTTTTGAATAATATATCATCTAATTCTTTACACAATGAAAATTGCGGCCTCTTTGCCAAAAACGATCGCACCCAGATACGTCCATTCCTTTTCTTTCTTTTTTGTTTTTGATTAATAATAAAAAAAGCGCTACAAGCCCTGCGCAGCAAGAACAATGTCGTCCATAGCGAGCGAATACTGAAATGCTCGTGTAGGACGGTATTGCCTAGTTGATGAAGTTGCGCCATATCGCTCAATATTGTATTGCGCAGTATTGATGCTTGTTGCCGCTGCCGTAAATTGCTTGAAGTAGTTGTGACGTCATAGTTGACGAGTATTGACTGGAATTGAGCAATTTTAGTTGCCCGTGTAAGCGCACCTTTAGTAGATCGAGGTTCACTGCAATTGGCTTAAGACGACACATCGAAAAGGCTATCGCCGTACTGATCCGAGTGAATATGCAATTTCTATTAAAACTTGAAAAAACACCGTCATAAGGTCTAAAATTGCGTAGCGCCCACAACAATTAAAAGCGCTTAGAAATTGTCAGAATCTTAAAATATTTTTTTTAAATTATTGATTTAAGTAATCAAAATAATGAACAAGTAAATTATGAATATTGATGGTATGAATATATTTGAGTGATTCCCAAGTATATAGATGAATATTCAAATATATAGATTAAGTAATTTCGTTGTAATTTCAACTATAGTGATTTTTAGAGGTGTTTTCGCAAATAATTATGATCTATTCAAAATTATACAATCGTGTTTTTGAACAATCAAATTTATGATAAATACAGGAATTTACCTATATCAAAATTCCACTTTCGTCAGTGATGTCATAGTCCTACATTATTCGATGAAAGGAGGTGCATTTTTTCACGGTGTCGTAATTTAGAATTTTTAATTTATAAAACTTTAAGAATTAAGCTGTTGATAACCATAGTAAATAAATAAATAAAAATTCACGGCTAATCATGAGCCTCCCCCATATATTGCCTTATAAGGAGAATATTATATCCTACGTCGGGAATTAAAAATAAAAATAATTAAAATTAAAATTAAACACGATAAAATCCGTATAAGTAGTTTTAATCAATGAGAATATTACAATTAAAATAAACGGAATGAAAAAACATTTCAATTAGATATAATTTCCTTACTAATAAAATATTACATTTTCGATCAAAACGGGGAAGACATTTTAAATAACTTACCATAAACTTAAAAGTATGCGAAACCGCACAACGAACAAATTATTATCACTAGGAAATACACTGATATCTCATCGTTCCACTCATCAGCCGTAATGTTCAGTCCAATTATGACACAAACGACACTATCATAAACTGAAGAGCGCCATACTGCCGCGTGTATTGCACAAGCCTGCTAATAAACCACTCAAACATTTGTGATGCGTATTCATTTATATGAACTTGATAATTGACAGACGTTTACTGGTAATGAAACATTCCATTAGGCATTCTTAGTCCTCAGTTTGACAACGCATCTGCATTATGACTTCTAATCCTATATAATAGGTACATAGAAGAGGATATCCTGATTGACTGATTCATCTATCAACACACAGCCCAAACCGCATAACATCTGAAATTTGGAGTAGCTGCCTTTCATGACGTAGGCATCTACTAAGAAAGGATTTTGGATAATTCAAACCCCTTGAGAGTATAATAAGATGGAACCTAACAGTTTGTACCGCACTTTTTGTTTTACGTGGCGATTTCATATGATATCACCAATTTTTGAATGATATTTACGTAGATTGTTTTTTTAACAATTCTATGCCAGCACTAAAATCCCACCTGATGGTAAGTGGTGATGTAGCTTAAGATGGTAAAGCGCGCTAACTTAACAGAAACCTATTCACTCTTGCCATGCAGACACCCACATTGTAATCGGATGGAAAGACAAATGCCAAATCAACATATGATTGTCCGATGGTCTAGTGGTTGTAAACGCGACTATTGTTCTCGAGGTCCGGGGTTCGAATTGGTCGGGAAATTTTTTAACGAACTTTTTGAAATTTTGCAGCCAGGAAATTGACGGTGTTTCCACCCCGTGCCTCGGAAAGCACGTAAATTCGGTTCTGCGCCTGATCTTTCTCCAGTCGTGTCGCTTTTCCATCGCATCAAACTATGAGAGTGGGGAAATAGGTGAGCTGTATATTCCACACTGAAGCATAATCACTTGAACTGATCGACTAAATACTAAACTAGCCTACGTCTCTACGTACTCGTAAGTTAAGGCGAGAATTTCCTACGTTAAAAAGCTTTAGCGTTCCTCCTCCGCTGCATTCGTAATTAAAGTGCAAAAATTTACTTAAATTAAATCGTTTTTGCTTATTATCAGAAAACAAACTACTAAATAAAATTAAGATTAAATATCTAATCCAATACCATGCATTTCACATTATCGAAAAATATCATATCGTTATCGCTTAAAAAACTAGAACTCGAAGGTCAAAATTATTTTCCGACGAAATAAGTTTTTTTATCTCTATTAACATAAAGGTTTTTGAAAATCCATTCATTTAGGAATTCAATTGAGTATTTGATGTATACGCGTATTTTTGTTCTAAATATATACTATTCAAGAAGTATCAATTTTCGAGCGTCAAAATCGTGTCTAAAATACGAAATTTTTGTCCAACCTTGCATTTATTTGTATCGTGTAACATTGATTCCTCAAGAAGGTGTCGCCTCGTTCAATGTGTGATAACTGATAAACTACAGATATAAAATAATAAACAATACAAATATTTATTTTCTTTATATAACCAATTACACTAAGTCGGGCTTGAGATAACTTAGTATTACATTTATCCATACTTATATTACCTATAATTATAATAATATTATAAATAGAGACTGCGAATTTCGCGTTTGTGTATATGATAGTTCATTTTCATATTATGTTAATGTAAAAGCGAAAAGAATGTAAAATATATATAGGCTTCTATTCCGTTGAGCTGTTACACCCTATTTTTTCCAGATGGTTAAAAAAAATCATTTATCCATCAATCATAAATAATAATATACCGTTATTACAGTTCAAAAAATAGGAGTAAATAAGGCTTCTACTTTTATTTGCGATTATCCCAAATTGAATGTGATCAATGGGCAACATTTTTGCATACCTTTGACACTGAAAGTTGCATACTGTCGTAAAGCGACAGTTAAAGACTAAAGAACCTAACCTAACAACAACGAAACAACCAAAAAATAATAATTTATTAAAAATTTGAAAAGATATTTACAGTTTTTTTTTATAAAAAAAAATATATGAAGATGATGATGGGTGACGTGAATTACAATTTTCTTTTAAAAAAAATAACAGAGATAAACGAGTCCTGAAACGGAGTATGCACAGGCTATGCCTGTGGTAGGTGCGCAGCGCCTGATCTAGGCACACGCAGCGTCTGGAGTAGGCACACGCAGCGCTTGAAGTAGGCACACACAGCACCCGGAGTATGCACACGCAGCATCTGGAGTAGGCACACGCAGCGTCTGGAGTAGGTACACGCAGCGTCTGGAGCAGGTACACGCAGCGTCTGGAGCAGGTACATGCAGCGCTTGAAGTAGGCAAACACAGCGCCCGGAGTAGGCACACACAGCGCTCGGAGTAGGCACACGCAGCGCCCGGAGTAGGCACACACAGCGCTCGGAGTAGGTACACGCAGCGCCCAGGATAGCACGGGCACTAGTAGGTGGAGGCGTAGGCGTGGCTAGGCGACGACTTCAGGAGAAGGCAGAGGCTTGCAAGATCCCGAGGCAGTGCGGATAAGGCCTTTAGGAGGTGCTTCTCGTATGAAAGCTGAAGTGAGACTCCGCTTTATTGGTTTTTTTTTTTGCGCCCGAAGCAATTAAAGGGCTACCCTATGCGTAGGGAGGCGGAAAATGCATTACGCATACCACGATAGCCGGTCTATCGTGGTTATGAGGGGCTCACTGTCCTACCGGGGACCCTAAGTGATACCCTCTAAAAACCGCCTTTGGGGACAGGCAGCCGGCTGATTAAGCTCTATTGTGCCTTATCATGAGCGACCCTCTTTTGGGAAAAGAGGGCGCAGGCGGCTAAGAGCCGCTGAGGGAGTGCCTACGAAGGCAAATTAATATTAGTTAATATAATAATAATTAATTTAATTAGAACTGGCCTGAGCCGCCAGGAGGCAGTTCAGGTCGTTTGACAGTTTATTAGGCGGGTCCGAGAGAGAGTTTCTCGGCCTGCGGACACGATAGTGAGAGGGGGGTGGGGCTGCATAAGAAGCCGCCTCACGAATTAAATTGTTTGGGTGCGACTCTGAGGCTTTGAAGAAGTTCTCAGAGAGTTTTTTAAGGAATTGTTGAATTGTTGGGAGCTCTAAGTCCCGATGAAGGTCGGCATTACGGACGTACCAAGGTGCGTTCGCAGCTTGACGACAGAAGAGGTTCTGAACTATTTGGAGTTCATTTAAAATGTTAGGGTTTGCGTGGGCGAAGACGGGGCCCGCGTAGGACATGACGGGTCGTATACAGACCTTATAAAGGGTTCGCTTGTTTCGAAGGGACATTTTACTGTGTCTGCCCAACATACTGTTGAGCCTACTCAGGTAAAACCGTGCGTGACGGGTGACTCGTTTGACGTGGGGCCTAAAAGTGAGCCCTGTGTCTAGAGTGACACCTAAATATTTGGCGGTCGTACGCCAGGGGACAGGGGTCCCTAACATACGTATTGGAGGGGTGTTTTTAAGACGGCGTCGTTTATAATCGAAGTGAACGGCGGAGCTCTTCTCCGGGTTCACATCGATGCGCCATTTTTTGAACCAAGCTCCTAGGTCATCAACTGACTTTTGGATCTTGTTCCATATGAAGGGTAGTGAGACACCTTTGCAGTAGATGGCAGTGTCGTCTGCGAAGAGGGAGAGTTGAACACCTTTCGACGGGATGGGAATGTCGTTGGTGAACAGGATGTACAGCAGAGGAGCAAGTACTGAGCCCTGAGGGACACCAGCCTTGATAGTTCGCTGTGAAGATAGCGTGCCTTCGTGTCTAAAACGAAAGGTACGATGTTTCAAATAGGAGGCCACGAGACGAACTAGACGATCGGGGAGACCTATTTTGTAGAGCTTGTAGATGAGGCCTGTGTGCCAGACTCTATCGAAAGCTTTGACTATATCGAAGAAGACCGCGATGGTTTTATGACGTCGAGGATAGAAACCGCTGAGGATATATTCCACAATGCGGTGAACTTGTTGGGGACATGAGTGTTTGGCTCGGAAGCCGAATTGGTGGGGAATGATGAGAGGGTCACCGTCTGTGGGAAACAGATAGCGCCTCATCCGTGTTTGGATGACTCTTTCGAAGAGCTTGCCCATTGCCTTGAGGAGGCTAATGGGGCGATGGCTGGAGGGGAGGTTGAGAGGCTTGCCTGGCTTGGGAATTCCAATCACAGTTGCCTCTTTCCACGTAGTGGGAAAATAACTAAGGTTGAAGCAGGCGTTGAAGATAATAGGTTAACACCTGCTCGGGAAAGTGTTTAAGGGCTTGGTTGGAGATGCCATCCGCGCCCGGGGCCTTTTTAGGCTTAAGTCCTATGATGAGAGATGAAATCTCATCATTGGACACAGAGATAGGTTCGGAGGCCGTAGGGGGTGAGTTCCGGCGGCGGATCTCATCCTCCACTGCCTGGACGTGTGAGGGGTCGACAGGTTGAGAACTAGGGGAGCATTGAGCGGCAATGCTATCCGCAAAGCACTCAGCCTTTTCCTCGTCCTCGAAGGCAACCGTGCCGTCGGGACGGGAGAGAGGGGGAGTGTGGGTGATAGCGTCTATGCGGAGGGCTCTAGCGATCTGATAGTACGCTGTGTGAGATGGAGAGATATTCTCCATGAGCTTACTCTTTTCGAGATCTTGAAATTCAGAGAGGCGGAAGCGGAGTTTTCGTTGAAGACGATTGGCCGCGCGCCTATATTCGGGGGTGGGATATTTTGCTGCTCTCCGGAAAGCAGCTTTTTTGGCTTTTATTAGGTTGCTAATATGTAGGGGAAGTCCACTATTGTTAGCAACCGGGACGACCCTTTCGTTCTCCTTAAGGGAGGATTTAATAAGGGTGGAGAGTGAATCGACCGCGGTGTCGATTTTTTCGGGACTGTCTAAGTCCGTCGGTATGGAGATGGTAGAATCCTGTGAGTCCAGGGCTTTAGCTAGGGACTCCTTGAATCCCTTCCAGTTAGTGAAGGTTTTCGTGTGTGTTGGGGGAGGTGGCTGATGGCCAAGAGTGAGGGAGACCGGTCGGTGATCTGATCCTAGATCGTCTAGTGTCTCGATTGCTCTGAGGTTGAGAGAAACTCCTTGGAGCAACGCAAAATCTAACACATCAGGTGAGTGATCGGTGTTATCGGGAAAGTGAGTAACACCGAGAGGACTATGGACGGTGATATCAAGAGACTGCGTGATATCGAGCAGTATCTTGCCACTAGGGGACGTAGTGCGGCATGTCCATTCAGTATGCTTGGAGTTAAAATCTCCAAACATAATGACTGAATTGCCCAAGGATAAAATGGCCTCAAAATCTTTTTTGAGGGGATAGGTTCCTGAAGGGATGTAACAGGAGGCTATGAGGATGGACTGATGTCCAGTCATAGCTAGTCTGCATACCGTGGCTTCCATGTTGGTAAGCTGCGGAGTAGAAATGGGCGAGCAATGAAGTGTCTTCTTGTAATAGATGGCCGTTCCGCCGCCTCGGCGGTCGGGTCTGTCATTACGAAGAAGAGAGAAGTTTTTAATAGAAAGGCCTCTAGTGTCCTTAGCTTTGAGATTAGTTTCCTGTAGGAGGAGGAAATCGACTTCACGATTTCGAAGAAAGAGCTTAAGCTCTGGGAGGTTATTTCGCAAGCCGCGAATATTAAATGATACAAGCGATAAACCCTTAGGTTTGATACGACCGTGGGATCTTGGTAGGTTAATTTGCTCAGACATTGGAGTTAAGTTAATTAAGTTAACTTAACTTACAACGCTAGCAGAAGATCGTTATGTTCGGCAAGAGCGAGGAGACGCTCTTGAGGGGACTTCGCCGCGCGCAGTTTGCGTGCTATAACTGTAATCTCCCTAACATCTATATTCCTAATCGCGGAATATAGCGTGTTGTAGTCGTCTGTTGTGGGCTCTGCCTCGTGTGCGTACGAGGTTGTCCGCGGAGGCTCTGCCTTTTTGGGCCCCCAGGGAAAGACTGGAGGCTGCATTGGCTTTGAGAAGCCCTGAGGGGGCCTAGGGGGACCCTGAGGGGGCCTAGGGGGACCCTGAGGGGGCCTGGGGGGACCCTGAGAGGGTCGAGGGAAGCCCTGGATAGGCTGAGAAGGGCCCTGACGGGGCCGTTGTTGGAGGGCCGGGAATGAGCGGTCATTCACCGGCGGTGGAGCGTTCCTACTGGGGCGAGGTTGAGGTGCGCGTGGGCAACCCTTGTAGTTCGCCGGGTGTCCTGTCTGGTTGCACAGGACACAGGCGGGCGGGGATTCGGCGTCTTTGGGCCGGGACACTCTTTAGTGTTATGTGGCTCCAGGCACTTCACGCACCTGGGTGGGGCGGAGCAGTTGGCCGCCGCGTGACCATAAAGTTGGCAGCGGTGGCACTGCGCCGGGAAACCGGGCCTATGTGGGGGCTCTACCTTCACCCTTGACAGGCCGCACACTGTGCGCACTTGCCGGAAGATGGCCCCTTTATTGGCCGATTGTTCGGCTTTTAAAATTTTTGACGGATCTGGGATAAGAACGGGAAATTATTTAAATTAAATTTGAAATTATTTAAATTAAAAGCAAATTTTTGTAAATGGCCAAGAGGAAAAGAGTATTTTTGAAGTAAAAACATCAGACCGGTAACGAAAATTGAATATAAATTGCCATGACAACCAGATAAACAACGATGTCAAAACATGTAAAATTTTGGTTTTAGGCTCGTAATAAAGAAACGGCAAGATTTAAGTGAAAAATGAGATATTATTGATATAGGAAAAAAGGTAGCGCAACAGCGCGCACGAAGCCCGAAATTGCAGAGTTACGGAGAACTAAATAAAAGACCGAAAAAGGTAGACTCCATCGACACCGATTTAAAAAAAGTGCTGATAGCGTGGAAATACGAAGTGAAAATGATTTGTTATTGTGTTCTTATGGTTTAAAAACGTTACACGATCCTATGGAAATAAAGGTGATGCAAAATATCCAGTTTTGAGGTGAATGCAGAAAATCAAAAACAGAATGGAAAAATAAATTTAAAATTGTGTAAAATGATATGTAAGTTGGCCGATTGTTCGGGCTTTTATACTTTTTGACGGATCTGGGATAAGAACGGGAAATTATTTAAATTAAAAGCAAATTTTTGTAAATGGCCAAGAGGAAAAGAGTATTTTTGTGGAAGTATTGAAGTAAAAACATCAGGCCGGTAACGAATTTGAATAAAAATTGCCAGGACAACCAGATAAACAACGATGTCAAATTTTGGTTTTAGGCTCGTAATAGAGAAACGGCAAGATTTAAGTGAAAAATGAGATATTTTTGATATAGGAAAAAAGATAGCGCAACAGCGCGCACGAAGCCCGAAATTGCAGAGTTACGGAGAACTAAATAAAAGACCGAAAAAGGTAGACTCCATCGACACCGATTTAAAAAAAGTGCTGATAGCGTGGAAATACGAAGTGAAAATGATTTGTTATTGTGTTCTTATAGTTTAAAAACGTTACAGGATCCTATGGAAATAAAGATGATGCAAAATATCCAGTTTTGAGGTGAATGCAGAAAATCAAAAACAGAATGGAAAAATAAATTTAAAATAGTGTAAAATGATATGTAAGTAACATAACACTACAATACCTACCAATCCAACTTTACGAGTACAAATGTGAGCGTGCGCAGTAAAATCGGTTAAAATAATGCATTACCACGCAATTTGAATTTAAAGGATAAAAACTTGAACGAATTAAATTCGTTCAAGGATAAAAGTAACAAAAAGTTTGAGATTATTAACTTCCCTGTATGAAAATCAATGATTTTTAAAAAATCGGGAAGTTTTTGGTTTCACCCGTTTTCGAAAATCCGCGAGTGCGAATGTACGTGAGTGTGCGTGTTCGTGTCAGTGCGTGTATGTGTCTACGTGCGTGCGTGCGTGTGAGCGTGCGTGCGTGCGTGTGTGTGTGTGTGTGTGTGTGTGTGTGTGTGTGTGTGTGTGTGTGTGTGTGTGTGTGTGTGTGTGTTTTTTGCACGTAATGCGTGGATTTAATAGGTTGTAACGGTAACGACAAAACGTAATGAGTTTTTTGATAAGGTTACTAAAAATTAATTAACAATGTGTTTTAATTGTATTTTATCAAAGAATACTAAAAAAATTGACCCGTTTGAAAATATAATCAGTAGGACATTTTGAAGACAATCGCAAAAAAAATTGAGGTGGAATAGTTCGAAGAGAAATCGGCACATGAGTACCGAAACTCATGTGCCGATTTCTCCTGGACTAAATATTTTATTTCGTTGACGGTAAAACAATTATACAAGTAATTCAATATTCCTCAAGCTAAGTGAGTTTATTACACGCTTGAGATAAGAATCGTGATCACTTAATATGTAAATTCTAAACATTCCATATTGACAAACGGGTTTAGATAGAATACAATATTATTATCGTTCTTTGTTTTTAATTTATACGTGTACCTTCGTACCAGATCTCGTTCCATATTTACAACGTCAATTTAATCGAATAATAATGAATACATGCACATTTTATTGCAATTCCTATTTTCTATGAAAATCGCAAGTGATAAAAAGCATAATTATAAACAAATCGAAAGGAGACATTATCATTAAATAGAATAGAATAGAATAATTTTTTTATTCAATATAGATTATAAGTAATTCTTATTGAAAGTCAGTATTTTACGTTACCACTGGTTCGAAAAAACCTCTGTCCTAGGAAGAACCAGCAAGATACCTAGTGGGACTTTTTTTCTAAAATAAATTTTACAATGTCAAGGGTCACAAAATATTTACAAAATTTATTTTAGAAACAGCTTGGAAGCGACCATCTCATTCCCAGGGGTTATTATCAACCATGTGTTCATGTATATCATAATAACAATTTTTATACAGCTTTTGTTTAATTAAATATTTAAACTTGGTAATAGAGACCTTGTACGAGGGTGGATTGAAAAATACTCGGCCTAACCAAGAAAATAAACACATACTAAATCAGTTATATTTTTATTTTTCTACATAATCACCATCAAGTTCAATACACTTTTGCCACCTCCCCTTCCAAGCATTTAGACCGTTGAAAAAAAATGATTCTTCCTTAGAGTCAAAATATGCGTCTACAGCTGCTTTGACCTCGTCGTTTGTCGAAAATCTTTGACCTTCCAAGTGCTTTTTTAGGTTAGGGAACAGAAAGAAGTCTGATGGTGCCAGATCAGGTGAATACGGCGGATGCGGTAACAGTTCAAAGCCACAGTTGTGAATTTCAGCCATTGACTGTACTGACGTGTGAACACGGGCGTTATCTTGATGAAACAGGACTTTTCTTCTGAGCATTCCTCGACGTTTTTCTTTTATTTCCTCTCGTAAACGACGTAGTAAGGTGCAGTAATAATCAGAGTTTATAGTCTGACCCCTTTCAAGATAATCAATCATAATCACACCTTTCGAGTCCCAGAATACTGAAGCCATCACCTTATTTGCCGACAAAATCGACTTAGCCTTTTTAGGGGGTGGTGAACCAGGTCTTCTCCACTGTTTTGATTGTTGTTTTGTTTCCGGTGTACAGTAATGAACCCATGTTTCGTCCATAGTAACAAAACGATTCAAAAAACCATCTGCATCGGCTTCAAATAACTCCAAACAGTCGCGTGAAATAGTCAATCGCGTCCTTTTTTGTTCAACTGAAAGCAGTCGCGGAACCCACCTCGCAGACACCTTGTGGAAACCCAACTCGTTGACAATGATGTTTTGAGTTCATTCATAAGAGATGCCTATAATCTCGGCTATCTCTCTAATTTTTAATCTGCGGTCTCCCATTATTAAATCAAGTACTTTTTTAATATTTTCGTCAGTAGTTGACGTCGAAGGCCTTCCAGAGCGGGGTTCATCTTTCACACTCTCTCTACCACGCTTAAATTCTGCTATCCATTTTTTGACGGAATAATATGACAGAGCACAATCGCCTAATGTACGGACCACGTCATCATGGATGGCTTTTGATGATAGCCCCTTCTTATGGAGGTACTTAATGACGGCACGCTGCTCGATTTGCTCCATTCGCGGAAATTATGTCCGATTACTTTGTTAATAAATTTATAAAATCACAACTAATTATCGCACACGTTTCGAACTTCACACAATGAACTAGTCTGAACTGAACTAAATAATGTGGGTAGATTTGATTTTTAGAATTGAATGGATCTGTGTTAGGCCGAGTACTTTTCAATCCACCCTCGTATATTTTCTGGGACTTTGTTGTAATAGCGTATACATTGCCACAAGAATTAATTACTTACTCTGTGGAGCCGAGAAACTAGTAGCACCAGCTCGTGTTTGTTCCTAGTGCTTACAGAGTGTATGTCACTTTTTATACGAAAACTACCTTTATTTTTGTGAACATGCATCAAATTTTCATAGATATACTGAGAGGCCAAAGTTAATATATTTATTTCTTTAAATTTTTCTCTTAGAGACTCTCGGTTTAAGATTGTAAATGGCTCTAATGGCCCTCTTCTGCAAAACAAAAATAGTTTCTAAATCAGCCGCATTTCCCCATAGCAAAATTCCATAGACGTTATGCTATGGAAATAACTGAAATAAACTAATCTAGCTTTCTCGACATTAGTGAGACCTCTAATATTTTTACAGCATTAGCTGCAGAGCTTAGTCTGCTTGCTAGTTTAGATATATGGGGACCCCACTGAAGCTTAGCGTCAAGAGTGATGCCAAGAAAAACATAGGACTCAACAGTATTTGAGTTAACAACAATATTTGAGTACAAACTAAATCTAATTATTATTATAGCATTTTGTGCTTTGGAATATTTTGAAACTACATTCAATTACAGAAGAGAGAAGAGATAATGTTCTACTGTTACGTGAAGTATGTTTGTTTATACATAAGTACCTAATATGATCATTTATGGCCTTCAAAGACATCAAACGCTGCTTATATACAACATATAACATAATTAACACACTGAGAAAGTAGTTAGTTCAGATTCGTTTACTGAATCGATTCCTGTCATTTTTAATATAGGTAATTTTTTATCCCAAAAATAGTTAAAACTACGTAAATTACAGTCACAATAAATCTGTACAGTCAAAACAAACGAAAATAGACCGTAACTTAAGGCAATAAGAGTTTTAAGAGTGCAGTTTTATTTGTATTATTACTAATTCTGTCATTCAATAAAAATAAAGAAAAATGAACGTTCGTGGATTTGTACTGTGACCACAACATTCTTCCGGAATTAGTAAGGTCAGGTGGGGTAAGAGGGACACCGGGGGAAGAGGGACTAGGGACCATAACTAGTAAACCGAAGTGCGTATGACTATGAACTTTTCTTCAATAAAACAGTGAATGTGAAAAAATTTGAACGGTTTTCAATAGATATCGCTACGTGACTCAGAAGTCACAAAAAATGAAGACACATTTGACAGTTGTGAATTCGACTAGTACAAAGTTAGCTTGTTTTTTTGCGAACCAATAGTTTGGTGAAAAAAAGAGAGCTGGAAATATTTTGAATGTAATGATATAAGGAAAAAACTGTAATTATTTCTTTTTATTAACCATTTTAGTCTAAAAACAACTAATAATATGAGTTTCTTTCGCTTGAAAATCTAAACCTCCAAAAGCAATAGCTGGGGTAAGAGGCTCACTATTCACGGTGAAAGAGGAACATATTATGTTTCCTTTACACTATGTCAGAGGTAACACACATTTTTAATAATTTATAATTATAGGTAGGTTAAATGAAAAGAATTGACTGACTGTTTTGTACCTACTACACTTTTAAATTATAACTAAACTAGACATTTTCCACAACTTCGTCCACGCTTACCTATTTTTGTGTTAAATTTATTTTTGAAATCGGATTTTGGTTTTTGAGTTATCTAAATCATAACAAACAAATAAAAAATCAAATGTTTTCTTTTTTAAATTAGTTTAGATAAACAAAGTTTCATGCGTTATGTATACGTCCCTTTCTTTTTAATTGTAATATTTTGTTATATTATAGCACTTTTACCTGTTGTACATTGACACACTCACTTAATTTATCATAATCGTATCTGCTTCTATCAGATTTTCTTATATATTTTTGTGCTATGTTTTATGATATATATATACATATATATATATATATATATATATATATATATATATATATATATATATATATATATATATATATGTGTGTGTGTGTGTCAATGCGGTGTTAAATGGAACAATATCTGCATACTTCGTATGTATGTAAAACTTTATAATATACCAAGAATAACATTTGTTAACCGTGTATACGACCGCAAAGGTTTAAAATCCATAGTACCATTGTTATTTTTAAAGAGTGACTAACTAGGGAAAACTAGTTAGGGAGATATATTATTACCGTTAATATGATTAAATATATATAGAAATATAACTGATCAACTTCTTTTTAGTTTGCCACCCCTGATCTGATCGAACCTGTATGTCCCTCTTACCCCGAATTGATTTTTTCTTCTTTTTCATTTCAAACGATGCCTTATTTCATCGATTGTAAGATCACATTTTGACCGAAGCAGTTCTACCTACAAATTAACGAACATTTAGCAAAGAATATTTTAATTCAAAGTCCAATCTTAAGAAATACAATGATTGTCCCTCTTACCCCATGTGAGGGGGAAGAGGAACGTTTACTTAATTTTGACATTTACGTCAATATCGTAGTAAAAACAGATACTAACGTAATGACATTTTGCACATGTGAAGCTAATACATAATGGCAAGTTTTGTTTGTTTTAAAGATCTTAAAAGACTAGCTGTTCTTCCCAGCAGTCAAAATATTTTACTGAAAATAAAGTACGTCCCTCTTACCCCACCTGACCTTATAACTTATTTGATAAATAATCAGTACATAAAAATGTTTAACTAAAAATTCAGTGTATGTATTATGATTATAACATAATATACTAATTGGGGTGTCTGAGGGTGTGCGTTAATTACGTTACATATTGTATATTAGGACATAGAAACAGATATGTATTTTT
Source organism: Parnassius smintheus behrii (assembly GCA_036936625.1). Lineage (NCBI taxonomy): Eukaryota > Metazoa > Arthropoda > Insecta > Lepidoptera > Papilionidae > Parnassius > Parnassius smintheus. The sequence goes on along the minus strand of JAUPFT010000004.1, from coordinate 6,706,679 downwards.
TAAGCTGCAGCTATATTGGACAGGACCACGCTCTTAAGAATACCAGCGCGCTATTTCACGCTTAATGCTGGTGTTTCGTATGGTGAGTTGACAGAGGGAGACCCTTTTTACTGGAAACGAAGCATTCCATTTTAATCCTCACGGATGACAACGGATCTGCATTTAGATTCTTAATCGAGGTTATATTTATATGGCTATAGTCCACAGCATCCACTTACCATCAGATGTGTTCGTTTTTCACCCTTACCTAGTCTAAAAATAAAATTCAAAATATGTTTATGCGTCACGCTGCGATGATTTTGTAAAATTCTGTCTGAAACGTAGTGATTTTACACCCACTATTTGACTTTCTTACTTATATAAATACAATATTATATATATTATACAATATTACACAGAACAGAAGTTGTTCCCAATCTTCTCAGTGACGGTCAAGTTCCCGTCAAAACTCCTTCCGTGTTTATTTTTTACCAACCATTCTCTTTACTCCACTACTGGATATAGATACTTTTAAGAATGTGTTATAAGAACGTTAAAAATAGCATTATCAACATCATGAAACTTCAAAGACATTTATTTACTTAGGTACACATTCTCCCAGATTAAGACTGGGACTGGGACTACTAACCTTAAATCATGTTAAATCGTTAAATCTTTGCCGTCAAAATGTGAGTTTATTTGAGAAATAAAAAATGCAAAAACTAGTAATATATATGTAACCCTCTTACATATATATTACTAGTTTGTTTTTCTTTCATCATTGGCTCGGCTTTCTTTTAAATTGGTTTTAATATAACTTTTCATAGTATCTCACCGAGTAGTTGCGCCGACAAAAAAGCAATATACTTTTTGAATTACTCCAAATAGGTTTATTGCTTCCGGGCATGATGAGGCAGAATGGACGCTGACAACGTTTAAGGGAGTGTACCAAACACGAGTAAGAACTTGGCCAGATCATTTCGTCCTGCAATCCTGGCTTGATCCTGGCTTGCGCTTTATTATAGGTGCCAGCCATATTGGACCCATATCATAAGATTGATCACGACATTGTCTAAACCATCAACTGTCAATTTTTCCATAATCTGTTGAAAATTATATTCTCCTGTCATTCCAGCAACTTCTATCAAATCTATAAAACTTTCTTTTATTTCACGTTTAGGACATTATTTAGGTGCTGAACCAAGATCCAAACAACTTGCTCAGCGCTAGCGATTTTCAAACAGAATCTACTTTTCTTCGCACGGTTCAAAACTCCTTCATTTGTGTACCTGTTGAGCAACGCAAGGCATGTCTCGACGCGTACTTTGCGCTGTCGATCATTGAGTTCGTTGGGCAATTTGACGCATATGGACCAATATTGTTTTGATGCTAACGTCGAAAGCTGCTGCTGATTCAGCCGTAGATTGAGTATTATCAGCTTCCGCAATCGCGGGTTCATTTTTCAGGTAGAAATTGCCACAACAGAACCGAGTAAACCAATAACAGGTGGTGCGTCTGTTTGTAGTATTTGCTCCGTAAAACATCGTTTATGTTGCGTGCCGCTTGTGCCGCGTTTATGCCACGACTATGGTACTCATACTCATATTCCGTAATTACTCTCTAACGTTTCCGTGATGACCAAAAAGATTCAAATGCAATGACAACATAACGCTCATCTTAAACACTAACTAATTTTGGTAAAAGAAATCAAGTTTTAAAATAAATTTAATTTGAAATTAGAATTCTTAGCCAAACATTAAATTATTTTGATTTGAAACGACCAGTACTACAGAACAATAAAGATATTAACAGTTATGTTGCAACAATTCACTAAATTAAATAAAATGATGTGTCTGAAGAGCGATGAGAGTCACCACCAATCCCAGCACCACCAGTCCCAACACCACTATTCTAGTAAAGACACACCATCGACGATAATACGACACGTGTTTCGCCTCTACACGAGGCATCTTCAGATGATGTTGACTCTACGGCGGCTGACCGCTAGGGCAAAATAACGCTAAGATCTTAGCGGTTGAGCCGTATGCTCGTTTATCTCCTCCTATAAATAAGCATTACTTACATATTGTAAGTATATTATTGTTATTGTTTTTTAAATGGTAAAAAATAAAAATACGTTCATTTCAAAACTTTATTTTAAAAATATTAAAAACGATATCCAGAAAACGCTCTATTCGTAATATGGTTAACAAAGTTAATTAAGTAAGTAGACTAAATTTCTCTGTTAGGAACTATTAAAATAATGAATAAACACTTATAGTCGATACATATAATAAATCATATTCTCTCAAAACGAACAGTTTATTCCGTTAGAACAAATTTATTTTAGAAAACTGTGAGACGTATTCATGAAGTACTTGGTTGATCAATAAGTTTTTGGAAACGCAATGAAACTCTAGGTAGGTTTGAGCAAAATTATATTTATTTTTCAACCATTTTGCCTTTTAAGCTAATACATCTAGAATAGCGTTTTGCAAAATGGTTAATTCCCTTGGAAAAGGGCTTGATCCTCAAAAAAGGCCTATACCTAGTACTCATCATCTCACAGTTATCGTCCAATTTTATATCACGCAAGTGCTTTTTAAGGTGACTTGAGGTAAAAAGGTGAAAATAACTCAGAGCTAGGTAGGTGATGCATGAATTGAAACCCAGCAGTTCGGATAGCAGCGCCTGCAACATGATCAGATCGGTAGAGGATCATCAACAGATCGATGGGTAGGGGCATTGTCACGATAAAAAAGCATTGCAGCGCGCAATTTTCCTTGACGTTTATTTTTTAGTTCTTCGCGTAGTTTTTTGATTAATGATGCGTAACAAACTCCGGTTATTGTCTCTCCTTTACTTAAATTTTCGATCATTATTATACCTTCCGCATCCCAGAAGACGGAGGCCATTATTTTTTAGGGGAATCAGACATCTTGAATCTGGCTGGCGGGGAAAACTGTCTTTTCCACACCTTGCTTTGGTTTTTCATCTCGGGGTTCTAATGGTGTATTTATTGCCAAATTTAGCTTTGAAATGTCAAATTATGCTTTCCTTTGGGCGTTTGTTACCGTTCGAGGAATCCAGCGCGCGGCCACCCTATTGAAATTTAAGGTATGAAAACAAGCGAAAGTTTTAAAATCTCAGCTAAATAACGGATGTTCACACGTCGATCTACTTAAACAATTTCGCCGATTTTTGGTTAACGTTTACTTGCGCAGCGGCCGTTGTTGGTCGCCCGGAGCGAGTAACATTGCAGATGGTTCTTGCGCTTTTAAATTCAGCGCACAAGTATGCCAATCTAGAATACGACGGAGCATTGCCTGCTAAACAGACGTTTCAGTTCTTCAAAATCTCTTTTTATAGAAAAAATTTCAAGCAGAAATATTTAATAACCGCACGAAGTTCGAGTTACTCCATTTTGCATACGAATCAAATTCCCGCCAAATGTGAAGTTTGAAAAAACGGGTATGGTTTTAATTCATTTTTTTTCTGGCCTAGGCGCATTTCTATAACTCATTGATAAGTGTCCTATTCCGAAAACTTATTGATCAACCTAGTAATACTCCGTGTGTAATTAGTAATGTGTAAAAATATTCACTATTCCATATCTTACTGTAGGTGTCGTAAGAGGCGATACAGGGAACCCTGAATCAGGAGATAGGCAACATCTTCCTGATAACAAAAAGAAACTGAAGTTGGAAACCCGTCTGCCATACGTGGGCAACTATGGCAAAATGAAGCAACCTATGAGGGAGGCCTATGTTCAGCAGTGGACTTTTATAGGCTGTAATCGATAGATGGATCAGTAACTTAAATAAAAATGACCGATTTTTACTTTACTTATAATATGTCCCACGGTTGTGATGCTGATGCAATCTCGTTTATAAATTACTACATCACAAAGTTTTAATATGTAAGGTAAGTGAATGATGATCTGGCAACACATGAGGGAAGTCGATGGATGCAGGTGGCTCAGGACCGTGCTTTTGTGGCATTCCTTGGGGGAGGCCTAGGTTTGGTTGTATATTTATGATGGGATGTAAAAATTATGATGAAATTCATTTATTTATTTATTTTTATTCTTTATTGCATTCTTAAACAAAAGAATACATTCACATTTCAATCACAGACATTCTCTACCAGTCAACACATAAACATAAACTTGGTTGATATTCTGTTTTATTTTTTTTACTAAGGGCTATTCTAAAAAAAAAGTATGGACAAAAATCGTTTTGACAGCACATATTACCAAGCTGCAGCTATATTACAGTTGTAGCACGAATGGGTCAGCTCGACCGAGGAAGGACCACGCTCTAACCAAAATAACAGCGTAAAATAGCAGCTTAAGGGGAAATATAACCTCAAATGACTTAGCAAGATCCTCCGTTATGCCGAAAGTATTGCAGCATTAATTTTGAAATAAATATATGGTAAAGTTGAGGATTAATAATAATTGAGGATTAATAAATGTAGAGAATGCCTAAAGGCATTAAGTCCGCCAATTGTACATTTTAAGTGCAATAAAGTTTTTTTAAATAAATAAATAAATTAATGTTAAGGACTATGTTAGACGAAAACACGATTCCGTAAAATTTTCTCGATAGAAAAAAAAATCCAAAGTTACCTCCAAACTGAACAATAAACCGCTGTTATTCATAAATTACTTTAAATAAGATCATGAAACTTTACATACTAACTGAACTAACTATAAAGCAGTGCTTATGTTATTTACTTTTTTTAAATACCATTATTTTCACTGTAAAAAGAAATTACCTAAACTATCGGCGTCTTGAAGCTTGATTCCTGTCACTCCGTTAGTATCGCTTAGGCTTTTGAAGGGAGAAGTTGTGTCGCTTACGATCAGAATACACATTACGCAACAGGACGACGTAAAATTAAAATGGGAAATAACCGTGATAAAAATAAGAAGAGACTAGGTTGGCGTTAAGAAACAGTCATAAATGTGCTAAACCTAATGAAATAAGTATCTAACGACCTATCTACTTACAGTATTAGTGATTACAAACATTTCGGTACATAGCATACGACGCGCGGGGAAGTGAGGGCGAAATTAGAATTTGAGCTGACTTACTATATCCCCTTAATGCTGATGCAATGATTTTTTTGTACTTATAGCCGACAACTACACTTCGACAAGTACAGTAGCGAGTTTAGTTTCAGGGCAGTTGACAGTAAACGGTTAAATTTTATACTATGAGGTTGAACGCGAGCACCTTGCGTTCTGAGAACTTACGCACTGAACTAAATTCGCTCGTTCATACGAGCGAGCGGCGAGTTAGTTGCGGGTGGCGGGAGACGCGCGGGAGGTCAACACCTCGAATTTAACTCGCCGAAAAATAAACCAGCCGGTTATCCCGTTCAACTTAATTGTTAACTTGCTACTTAACTCAATAATTTCCGTTCAAATGAGATTTTCTACTTAACTCTCAGTTTCGCAAGTTAACTCGCTACTGTACTTGTCGAATCGGTCTTTACCGAACACTACACATTAAATAAAACTAGGTATTTAGTATTTTTAATATATATTAATATTATTTTTAATAATTTTAATATTAAGTTAAAAAATAATATTAAAAAAACTGAAGGTAGCCTATACAGGACGTCAAACATCTCAGTCCCCCCACGATCATGGGTGCTGTAAAGCACACGAAACGTTGGGAATTAAAAATAAATTAATTAAACGCGATAAAATAGTTTTATTGTATAAATAGTTTTATTTAATGCTGCTGTTTCGTATGGTGAGTATAGAAAGTCGGAGATCCATTTTAGTGGAAACGAGGCATTCCATCTAAGTCCTCAAGGGTAGCAACGCCTTTGCATTTGAATTTTTAATCGAAAATAGATGTAGATACGAAGAAGGATAATGTCTTATCCATTACCGTACAAAATAAATTCAAAGTAATAATGTGGACAAATCGGTCATTTCTTATATAAGCACGAATTAAAATACGATTTTTTTTAATGTGATGCATTATAAGTTAAAATAAAGTTGTAGTTCTTGCAATTCACGAAATCGAGCGGGTTTCACTAGTGGTGGGACATGTACATGGACATTGCGATAGTGTGCGCGTCTGACTGAGCGATCAGTTGTTCCACGTATATAAAAAGTGCTCTATGATCAGTTGCGAGTGTGGCATCCATGGAACTTCCTGCTTTTGGTCTCACGCACACGTATACAAATAATTTACCACAAGTAAATCCCGCACGACTTCGAGAATATCAAGAACCATAATGCGTTGCATTTAGAACGTCGCAAATTCTATCGTTGTGACGTTTGTACCGTGTAACGGTCATGTTTTTAAGGCATCCATATTAATAATTAAGTACCCGGATGACCGAGCTTTGCTCGGTTTTTTTTTTTTTTGAAATTAGTTACATTTATAAATTACATACTGATAAAACATAAATAATATTTTTTGATCTTATTGACAGAATAGAAAAAAACTGAACTGGTTATTTGAATAAAAAATCATAAGTACAATTAGTTTTATTAAAATTTTCGTATTTTTAAAAAAAACTAATAAAAAGGGCTTGGCTTTTCTCACAAAAGAAGGGAACTTGAAAAAAAAAGGAAAAAAGCCGGACCAGAGACAGGATGCGAACCACGGAACTCCGATATCACGCCCGACCGACATCCCACCTGAGCTATTACGATCATTAGTGATCTATCAAAATTTACCTTCTTATATTGTAGCAGTTTTTTTATTGCCTGAAAACACGGACAAAATGACATTTTCTAAAAATAAATCCTAGCTAGATCGATTTATTGCTCCCGAAACTCCCTGGACACTACATTTTATGAAAATCATAAAGGTATAGGATATTAATGAGTAAATGAATATGTTTACAAAATAAACCACATAAACTTCATACTTGGTAGAGCCATGCTGCAGCTATATTGTAATTATGTAGCACGAATGAGTCGGCTCGACCGGAGGAGTATCACAGAACATCAACGTGAAATAGTAATAATGTAGAGACTAAGCATTCCATCTTTATTCAGATTCCTTATTATTGTCCGTGGGTCACAGCATACACTTACCATCAGGTGAACTCAGAGCTCATTTGTGACTGATAATTTATTCTAAAAAAATCGTAAATAGTAATCGTAATAAATTAAATTATATATAACAACTCGAGTTCTTTTTCTTATCTCAACAGATCTATAAAATAATAAACATATTATATGAAATTTATAGTAATACATTAGAAGAAAAATTTACTCGCACTAAAACAAATTAAAAAAAAACAGAGAAATGATAATCTATCTTTAACACTACATGAATTCTTAAAAAAGGAAACTGAGATCTCCATAAAACTACCAACCAAACAAATAATTTTCTTCAGTCTTGTATAACATTACTTAACATATTTCTTACAAAGCACTCTACATACAATACAGTCGTCTGTCAACAGATGGCGGTGTTGCGGTAGGCGAACCACATCTAATTCTGCAATTAAATATTATAGTTATAATACGATTAAAAGTAAAGTAACAGCCTATATACGTCCCACAGCTGGGCACAGATCTCCTCTCAATTCATAGGAGGTTTTAGGGCAAGGAAATAGTCTACTGCGCTGCCCCAATGCATGTTGTTTAACTTCACATGTCTTCGAAATATATTTTTTCTTATTTCTTAGACATGCAGGTTTCTTCACGATGTTTTCCTTCACCGCTGAGCACGTGATAAATCAGCACTTAAAATTGCCAGTGGGTATCGAAACCGGGTTGCTCGGGTACTGTGAAATTTACACCGAGTGCTTAGCCCTGAGCTACCATGGCCCTATAATAATACCACCATATACGTACTTATATCATAACACGATTACAACAATATAATGTTGTTACGCGCCATAATTAAGCCTGGTACATGGCGAATCATCATTACTGCCATCTAGTATCGAATTCGGTAATTAAAGTGTCAATTTTGGTAATTCAATCCGCAGTTTTTATTCTCACGAACCCCAAGCTCGTAACAATACAATTATGTATAATACGTGTATATATGTTTTATTTCATTAATTACATCCTATTACAAGTCCACATCTCAACAGGCAGACCTACTTCCTCATGATCTGCCTAATTGAGTATAATGGCAACCGCAGATTTTATTATTTGGAGTCGTTATCAGGAAGATGATGCCACCCATCTCCTAATTCTATTCCCTCTGCAGCCTCTTACAACAGCCACTCGATGATTTGGGGTAGTTTTGGGGTTACAAATAATTCGGACACATTTTAAATATAATAACATACACGCTTTCACACAATCACTCATACCCGCTTATATCTATTGAATGGATTCTACAATTTGCCTTATAATATAACTTTTTATAACTCTTTATGATACACGAACGATCCGCCCTGACTTCGCACGAGTGATTTATGGATCTCGCCAACAGCGCTTAGTGAAACAAGCGGTAAAATATGTATACTACCAGCGACGGAGGGGGAGGGGGGGTCGTACTGGTGACCTGTAACAGGTTTTTATTTTAAAACCTTCAATAGGTTCCAGTCTCTCACAACGTTAGGTATTTACTATGTTGCTACTGTAAACTAACCAGTAAGTTGTGAAGAGATAAATATATTGAGGTACATTGAATTTGATCTCCTGTCAAATTAACCAACCAATAAGGTGGTAGAACCGTTTTTCTGCCTACAAGACCAGTTTAGGTACCTCCCTCTAACCTAATTCTGATTCAGCGGTTTTATTAGTAGCATAGTTGTAGCATGAATGGGTTGTCTCAACCGGGGAAGGACCACAGAATACCATTCCCACAGAATACCAGCGTCAAATAGTAGCTTAATGCTGCTATGTTTCGTATGGTGAGTGTAGAGAACCAGAGACCTTTTTTTACTAGAAACGAAGCATTCCATCTCAGTCCTCACAGGTTACAGTGCATAGTATTTCGATTCGTAATCGAGGGTAGATGTAGATGTCTATGGACCACAGCAACCACTTACCATCTGACTATAGACATACATCAGACATAGACCACGGACTGTGTGCTTGTTTGTCACCCCATGCTATAAAATAAAAATAAAATTGTGATTGCACTGCTGCCTTCAATCTAAAGGGTATAAAGAGCCAGTGTAATTCCAGGCTTTGAGGCATTCCCTCTTAGTCCGCTAGGTGACAATGTATCTATAGCCTTCTTTGTCTGTAGATAGTTGTAACCGTACATGGGTTGTAGTCACTACTTAACATAAGGTGAGCTGTGAGTTTGTTGAGCATTTTAGTTTTATAAAAAAAGTTACAAAAATGATAATTCCTCAACAATATTCTGATTTCTTACGTCGAAAATTAATGTAGCAGTGGTAACTTAAAAGCCTAGCGTTCTTCGCAAGTTTACTATTTAAGATATTAAAATTCCTGGTTATTTTTAAGAATTTACTGCAGGAATTTTTTATTTTTCTATTGGAGTATTAACAGGTATATAAATAAGATTTAAAATAAAAACATCTTTTATAATATACCTATGGGTCAGTTGTTCTGATGTTTAAATCATATATAACTAGAAATTCACTAAGATTTACCTTTGATGTCAATTTTTTTCTGCACTTCCTCATCTTTAGCCTTAACATCATCCTGCATACTCTCTTTGAGCTTACTCCTTTCCAAATATTTCTTATAATACAAACTCGCCATGGAGGATGGCCTATATGAAGCAATACTTTTTGATTCAGTGTTCAAATTAATTTCATCACAGTCCTTTACATTTTTCTCAGAATCTTTCTTTTTAAATGTTATAGTTGATTCTATCCTTGAATTTGCCGAATTTATTGTTTCATCGACTACTGCTACAGAACTATCATTTTCAGATTTTATAAAATCTTCTGGTTTCAATAGTTTCACATGTTCATCATGCTCAACTTTTTTTGTACTATGCGAAGAAAGTGCTTCTAAAATGGATGTTATAGCTACATTTCTTTGTTTTCTCTTTTTATGTGGTTTTAGATTAGTAACATTTGGAACATCCGAACATGAGACTTCCATTCCTATACATTGTGGATTATGTTTTGTTATCAATAATAAATTGTCAGCATCTAGTGATACCACATCCGCATTTAAAGTTGTTTGCTTGACCTGAAAAAATTAAATTAGGTAAATTAAAATTACAGCCTTTTATTGTTTTGTTGAAAACTGCCTAAAAAGAGTGCAAATGTTGCTCCAATGAAAGTTGGGTATTGATTTGAAATTGATAATCAACATTTGGGCACAAAGTCAATTAACTCTCATAGCAAAAGAGGAATTTATGTAAGCAACTACATTATATCATTCTCAACTAGGTGCTAATTTTATTTTGATATTGGTCAATCTGCTGGCACCACCTGTAACTTATTATTTTTTTAATTTAAAGTTAAAAGGTTCCATAAAGTGTTGCAATCACTAAAATTGCCAAGAATACCATCATTTTTTGACTCATCTGTGTTTATCAAATATTGTAATATTTACCATGTCCAGCATTTCCTTGATAAGGTTCAAATCGGCTCCACTTTCAAATTCTACATCTTCACAACAATCATCAAAATGCTCTAATTCATTTTCTGAAAATTTAAATTCATTATTGTCAAAATGAAGCTATTTCGTAATATTATTTCACTCAAAAATTTGACGCCTCTGTCAGCAATAAGTTACATAGTGGAGGGTTGGGGGTACGAATCCCATACAAACAAGTATTTGTATAGCCTAGAAGTAATTAATTTATTAGGATCTGAATGTTTGTCCTTGTGCAATCTATGTATGTATGTAAACAGCACAGGAGAAAATCCTAGAGTGGATGTAACAATATTTAAATAAAAAAAGTTATAGACATAGTCTTCTAATAGTTATAAATTATAATGGTAATTTTATAGTACTATACAATGATGTATCACCTTTTAAGGGTGCACACATTAGTCCCTAGATTAAACCTACATACAACATAAATGTAATAATGTGTGCACTGCTGGTGACCTAAAAATGTATAAATAAATGAACCACCATTACAAAATTATATCATGTTTTTTGTAAATTGGGCACTTATGCAAAATAATAACTTATTTCTTTGTGCTAAATATAACTATTATTACTTCTAACTGTGGACAATTAAAATTAATAATAATATCCTCCAGACCGAATATCACTCACGGCGGCCAGCCTTAACGGAGACCAGCTATCGGCGCAAGGCAGGATTTTAGTGCCTAAATGTATTCGCAAGCACAGGTGCACTCTCTATTCCCACCATCCTCATAGTCCAATGGGACAGTAAAAGAACATGACCGGACCTCAGATCAGTAGTGACATTTACAACTACAAGAGCAGCGAGGCATTCAAATTAATACATCATTGAAATTGACAACAAACTCTTATAACATGCATACTTAATGATTTCTTATATTTATGAGAACACTACACATTGAATAAAACTATTTTTACAGATTTTATTGCATTTAATTTACTTGACTTTAATTCCCGATGTTTCAGGTGCTTTCTAGCATCCATGGTCACAGGGGGCTGAGGTGATTGACGTCCCGATGTCAGTGTTAACCCGGAGTACCATCAGCTTTTTAATTATTACTTACTGTCCGATCTAGGCAGAATGATTTAAGTACATACGTCTTTCTGTGAAGGTTGGATTGTCAGATCATGTCAGTCAGATGATGTACATACAGAAAGGTCAAAACAGTCTCTACGACTAATACACTTAAAATAACTAGCGATCTTATTAATAAATACTCTGAGAAATTGAATCTAGACGTTAATTTTAATTAATTTTTTTACGTGGGAGAGCCATGCTGCAGTTATATTAGTAGTATAGTTGTAGCACAAATGGGTCATCTCGACCGGGGAAGGACCACACTCTCACAAAATACCAGCGTCAAATAGTAGCTTAATGCTGCTGTGTTTTTTATGGTGAGTGTAGGGAACCGGAGACCCATTTTACTGGAAACCTCATGGACGAAAACGCATCTGCATTTTGATTTTGATTCTAAATCGAGGACTGATGTATATATCTATGAGCCACAGTAACCACTTACCATCAGGTGGACTGCGTGCTCGTTTGTCATCCTATCCTATAAAAAAAAATGATAATACCCGTGTATGCAAAACCAACGCAGTTGTATGGGTTACCAAAAATACACAAACCAAACACGCCATGCCGTCCACTGGTGAGTCAGATTGATTTGCGAACTTACAGATTGGCTCTACACTTAGCTAAAATAATATCACAACTCAGAGAACACACAAGAGCACACACTAGGGATTCATACCATTTTGTCAGTGTGATAAAAGCCCTAGGTTTAACTGACAACTAAACCTTGGTCAGTTTTAATGTTCAGTCTCTATTTACTAGGCATGGGCGTTTTTGGATTTGAACGCAAACCGATATTTATCCGATTTCAGATTTCAAAATCGATTTCAAAATCAGTTTTTAAAAATCCAATTTCAGTATCGCTTAGCCACGCCAATTCGTTTGCGTACTTAGATTTAGTTTTATAAGTTAACAAAACGACAAACGCAAATCTAACTATGCTAAATAAATTGAAGCGTGAGATCGTTTTAAATGAGCTCCTAATTTACCCGTTGTTGATATATACGAAATGTTTTGACTGCAATATTTACACACTGCAACTCCAAGAGTGTTTTCTTTTTTGTCAAAATGAGTCCATACGTCACTGGGTTTACGCGAAATCTTGAAAATCAATACAGTTCTCGTCTAATCGATTAAAAAGTCTAAACAAAAAAAAAACTTATTAGTCAAAATTAAAAATATTTAAATGTTATATAACTTACTCACTTAAAACATACACTCACACACAATTCACTCCTAATTTTTAAATATTTTTATAAACTTTTTTCATATATTTACTAAACAAAAAGGTATTAAGACAATAAATATCAGTAAAGAATATAATACAATACACTGTTATGACTGACCGGCATGGGAGCAGTTGTCAGTTGTCACCAAGATTAAATTTACATCTAAAGTCTAAAACATAACAACATGAAAACAAAAAATTATTTTAAGTAAGCAAACACTTAACTAAAAACAAAACTATATCATCACACAATCTCGCAAATATAGCCTTAAACGACTTAACAATAAGACAGATATTGATCGCACACTGAACCAAAAATTCATCAATGCATAATCTCGCAAAGCCAATAGAGACTTTACGTACTAAGCAATAAGGATAAATTGATCCCATATCTCAATGTGTAATAGATTTCGATATTCCAAAGCCGACAAACCGAAATCTGAATCGCAAACTTCACGTCATCGCGAGAGCCACTGAAAAAACAGATTTGGATTTCTACGCAACAGTTTGCGTTTAAGTTTGGATATTGTCGATTTTGTTTTCGATTTGTATTGGTTTGGTTGTAAATATCGTAAGAGTTTAGCTAGTTAGGTCGATTTTTGAAATCGGATTTTCTAGTTTGAGCAATCTATATGAATCAATTTGTGTTTGAAATCGGATTTTAGATTTGTTTTGATATATCCGACTCATGCCTACTATTTACATGCCTATCTGTTGAAGATTGCATCTCAATTATAACTAGGAAACTAGAGGCAGTGGCGTAGCTAAGGGGGGGCGGCGGGGGCGGGCCGCACCGGGTGTCACCTTTTTGGGGTGACACCCACCTGGTCTCTCAACTTTAAGAACAATGCACAAACAAAAACTAAATAAATCGCTAGCACAAAAATTTCTTTTTCGGGGATTCCTCCACAAGCACTAGCTCAGCTCTATGTATAATTCGGGGATTCCCGCAAAAGAGCCTGAAGCTCTCGAAGTCTCTTCAAGATGTAGCTTCATTGTTCGAGATCATACAAACTAATGTTTTGCTTTTAGCGAATACTGAAGAACTGAAATTAGCTATATCTAAATTTACAAATTTTTATGATGAGGTCTCAGAAACCGAATTACTTTTGGAGATACCAAGACTGCGAAGACACTTAAAAGCCGCTAATGTTACATAGAAATTTTAATTGTAAGTATAACAATTCCTTTTCTGTCTTAGCTATTATTGTGTTTTGTTATTTCTTCAATATTATAAATAATAAATGATTCATGTCCTTTATCATATAAAATTTATTGCTTTTTACTTTCGATGGGGTGACACCACCAACTTCCGCACCGGGTGCCACCCAAGGTAGCTACGCCACTGACTAGAGGAAAATAAAATGCCAGCAGGATATGCAGTACTATGTAGACATCTGGCTATTTATTCTGGAAGAAAGATTTTTACAAGCAAGTAGATGGTGTTGCAATGGACTCACATGTATCTCCCATTGTCGCTGATATATTCATGGAGGACTTTGAGGAGAAAGCCCTCCTTAATGCACCTGTAACTCCAAGGTTCTACAAGTGGTATGTAGACGATACTTTCACTATTTTACCATCAGACAAAGTAATTGCATTTTTTGAACATCTTAATTTCCATAAGCTCTAAAATTCAATTTACTATGGAGTTAAAGGCAAATAATTCCTTAGCCTACCTAGAAGTGTCAGTCATTCGAAATCCTAACAACACCATAGGTCACACTGTGTATAGAAAAAAGACCCATTCGAACTGATATTTAAAATCTGAATCTCACCACCACCCCTCACAGTTAGCTACCATCTTTGTTACAGAGAGCATGAGCCTGCTGTAATACTATATGTCAGAGGTGTCACAGACGAGATTGGCTACATCTTGAAGCTAGGTTCTATTAGAACATTCTATAAGCCGTCGAGAAGATTAGTCGGTTCATACCATCTATCAAGTATCCACCTATCCCTCTACAAAATGCAGGAGAGTACAAGCTTGACTGTGAATGTGGTCTCTCATATATAGGGCAAACAAAGAGATCGATTAAAACCCATGTAAAAGAACATATAGCTGTCGTGAAACACCAGCGCTTCAGGAAGTCTGCAGTTTGTGAACATATCCTAGACAGCTCCTGCCATGACATCAGATTTGATAGACCACAAATCCTCATGAAAGGACATTGATTCCTGCCAAGGATATTACATGACACTATTGAAATTAACAAACATCGAAGTACAACAGAGAAGGAGGCTGGGTATTACCACCTGTTTGGGATCCTGTAATTAATAAAATTAAAACTAAACCCAAGCATAGCACTGCAAGACTTCAAGTCACAGTAAGTTCATTCTGTATAGATCAGACCATAAGTAATAATTAAAAACTGAATTTACTCAGGGTAGAGTGTCAGTCAGTCAGAGTACCTTCAGCTTCTTAATTAACACTGACATCGGGACGTCAATCACGTCAGTTTCCCGTGACCATGGCTGCTGGGAAGCATCCGAAATGTCGGGAATTAATATCAAGTAAATTAAACGCGATTAAATCCGTAAAAGTAGTTTTATTCAAAACGTGCATACTTTTTCTGAAGACTGATTTTTTTTGTGTTAACCCAGACTATTTACAGTTCTGAGCACTGAATGTACCTTCAATTATAATATGATTTGGTGGTTTAGCCTTCGCCGTTATAGTGCCAGAAACATCAATAGGAATCCTTCCTTGTGCTACATACAAATCTCGCATAATATCGTATTTATTAGTCCACTGTGATTCCATTTCAAATTCAAAACGACTTTTAATTTATCACTAAAACAAAACAAAACAGACAATTGAGTTGACATTTGTCTTTTTAAGGATAAGGTTAAGTTATAAAACAAAAATATCGATATTTATTGTCGACAGTTTTAACGAAATACATCGATAATCGATATTTATTTTAAAATATTCGAAAGCAATTAAGCTAGAAAAGCAACTATAAAGGCATTCAATGTGCTGTTTTTTTTGTCGTTCAAACGTCTAGTAAGAAAACTTCGAACTATCGATATTATTATTATTAAATCGAACTACTCGTACTAAAAGAACTACAGTGCTGTTTTTTTTTTCGTCCTTGTCGTCATAAGAAAATTTTGCCCCTCATCCTACTACATCATGAAAAACACGATGATATATCGATATTTCCCACGTTATAAATATCGGTACAGATACGATGGAAACAGGCAGGAGATGGGCAGCAGCATCTGCCTGATAGCAGCAACTGTACAAAAAAACTGCGGTTGCCAACCCGCTCGCCAAGCGTGGCAACTATGGCAATATACTCTCCCCCCATGATAGTTACGAAGAAACGGCCCCCAGTCCCCGGCGACCCCGCTATTCCTGGCTGCGGTAGCGCCATGGTAACGGCGGGGCAGGGGGTGCTAAGAATCACCGGTGGAGGTTCGGTTGCCACCTACGATGACTCGACCTGGCAACATGTAACGCACGCACCCTGAGGACTGACGAGAAGATACTGAAGCTGGATGAAGAGGTAGACAAGTTGCGCTGGCATATAATAGGATTGTCCGAGGTCCGAAGAGAGGGAGAGGACACGGAAATCCTTGAATCCGGTAACTTGTTCTATCACCGGGAGGGCGACTATCTGTCCCAAAGAGATGTCGGATTTATCGTCCACAAGTCTCTCCTCAACAACGTTGTAAAGAATGACAGTGTGTCGACGAGGGTTGCGTAGTTGATACTCAGAATCACCAAATGGTACTCGCTGAAGGTCATACAGGTTCACACACCATCGTCGGAACATCCCGATGAGGACCTAGAGGAAATGTATGAGGATAATTCTAGATTCATGCTTTCTTCCAAAACTTACTATACGGTGTTAATGGGAGACTTCAACGCAAAACTAGACACAAGAAAGAACGATGAGATGCAGGTATGGAAATTTGGGATAGGGCAACGGAAACCAAGGGGCCAGCAGCTGACCGACTTCATGGAGAAAAAGGGACTCTTTATCATGAACTCCTACTTCCAGAAGCGGCCCGACAGAAAGTGGACCTGGTCGAGCCCCGACGGTTCGACAAAGAATGAAATTGACTTCATTATGACAAGTGATCGCAAGTGTGAAAACTGGCAGCGATCACCGAATGGTTAGAGGCACACTGAACTTAAACATTAAGTTGGAGAGGTCTCGTCTAATGAAGTCAACGCTCCGTTCCCCTCGTGCTCTAATCCAAAATACCGAAACCTTTCAGCTCGAGTTACAAAAACGCTTTCAGTGCCTAGAAGATTGCAATGCAGTGGACGATATGAATGACAACTCGTGAAAACTGTTCATGCGGTCGGAACACAAACACTCTGAGATCACACTCTTAATCTCATGGCTGTTAGAAGGGAGATGAGGCTGCAATGGTCAGCAGATTTGACAGCATACAGGCAACTGAACAGACAGATCTCCAAATGTATGTGGCGGAACCTACGCAACTTTAGTACGGCTCGTTCCACTCGATCTCTTCTATTGAAGAAGCGATCGAGCGGAACCAGGTTCCAAGGTCTTTGCCAGAGATTTATCAGCCAGAAAGAGCCAACTGTTAAAGTGAGATGAGCTGAGTGTGGCAGCATCGCTTCCGGGACGCCTGAGATTTTAAGTGAGATTGAGAGGTTCTATGGGCAGCTGTACACATCATCGTTGGAGCCATACGCAATTGTGAGTAACGATCCAAGAGCAAGTCTTATCTGACACTATTCCAATGATATCCCGGACGTCAGTCTGAGCGAGATTAGAATGGCTCTCTAGCACCTTAAAAACGGCAGGGCCCCAGGCGAGGTTGGAATTACAGCGGAGATTCTGAAAGCGGGTGAAACACCGGTACTTAAAGTCCTTCATAAGCTCTTCAATTCCGTCCTTCATGGTGGCACTACTTCGGAGGCGTGGGGCAAATGTGTGGTGGTCTTGTTCTTCAAGAAAGGCGACAACAGTCTCTTGGAGAACTACAGATCGATTTCCCTTCTGAGCCGCGTCTACGTGCCGTTTCCGAGAGTCATTACGAATCGTCTTTCACACAGACTCGACGACTTCCAGCCTCCCGAACAAGCCGGTTTCCGAAAAGGCTTCAGTATCATAAACCACACACATACCCTGCGGCAGATTGTACAGAAGACCGAAGAGTACAATCTGCCACTTTACCTGGCGTATATGGACTATGAGAAAGCCTTTGATTCCGTCGAAATTCGGGCGATGCTACAGTCCTTTCAGCGATGCCAAGTTGATTGCCAGTATATCAAAGTGCTGAAGTATTTGTACAGTAGGGCCTATCCAAGTACAAAACCAGAGTTCGACACATGCCCAACTGCAGAGAGGTGGAAGATAGAGTGACGTTATATTCTCGAAACTCTTCGATTTTGCATCGGAAGACGTTTTCAAGCTACTAGACTGGAAAGGATACGGTATTAATATCAAAGGCCAGTACATCACTCACCATCGATTTTCCGACGATATAGTCCTTATGGCAGAATCGCTGGAGGACTTAAGCACTATGCTCAATGACCTCAATGGTGTCTCCCAACGGATCGGTCTTGGAATGAACATGGACAAAATAAGATCATGTTTAATGTCACACCTATGCCGGTAGTTGTTGGGAGCACTATGCTCGAAGTTGTTGACGAGTACGTTTACCTGGGACAAACAGTCACAGTAGACAATAGTAGTGAGGTCGATCGATGGATTTAACGTTTGGGAAATTACGACACATCTCATCAGGTATACCTAAAAGTCTGAAAACTAAATTGTATAACCATCGCGTGTTGCCAGTGTTGACCTACAGAACTGAGACGTGGTCCTTCACTGCTGGCCGTATGAGGACGCTCAAGGTCGCTCAGCGAGCTATGGAGAGGGCTATGCTCGGGGTTTCTCTGTGTGATAAATTCATAATTGAGGATATCCGTAGTAGAACCAGAGTGACCGACATAGCCCGACGAATTAGTAAGCTAAAGTGGCAATATGCCGGCCATACAGCTCACCAATGAACCGATAACCGATGGGGAAAAAATGTTCTCAAGTGGCAGCCTCGTACCGGTAGGCGTAGTGTAGGGTGACCCCTCACTTCATGAAGTGACGACCTGGTAAGACATGAAGGAAGTCGGCGATTGCAGGTGGCTCAGGACCGTGCTCTGTTACTTGGGAGGCCTATGTTTAGCCGTGGACTTGTGAACGGCTGTAATGATGATGATGACGATGAAATATCGATACTATTTAAAAATAGCGATACAATAAATATCGATATATTATACACTTTCTATCCCTAGGGATATGAATTGATTTTTATTTTATTTTTTTATTTAACTGGCTTTACGGCTCTGGATTCTAGCCCTTCTGAGCCTATTTTTTCTTTCAGAATCTTCATTTTTGTCTACACAATATGCTGATGCGTCACACTCACATTGCGAAGTTTTTGGGACATTTTGACGACAGCTCAACCCAGCGGACTGTTAATGAGGTGACAGCCGCTCAAGTTCATAAAGCGCCCAAGCGATCAAATTAACTTGAGGTTTACCTCTTCAACATCAAATCACTTGTTTCGTCGTTTTCTCTAATAGTTCACACGCGCAGACACTTAATTTACAAAATCGCATCACATTTTACGAATCAAAATCCACTTCAAACCATTATTCAAGCGACAAAACAGGAGCGACAATCCGTCGATGGCCACTTCCCGCCAAAACTCCATCGGAATTGTATGTAGCACAGAACTATGGAGTTCTACACTCTCCCTCTCACTTTTCTACACTCTATGGAGTGTAGAGGTAAGGAAAGAAACATTGAAAAAAGAAACAGATATTATGGTGGAGTTTATACTAAATCAATGAGGAGAAACAAATCTATAAAAGTGTCCGTAGCATGGAGTATAGAGGTAAGGAGAACCATCTCACATAGGGGCATGGAGGTTAAAGAATAGGAGAACGATCGCTACCTACGTACTAAAGCATAGCCCACCTGTCCCTGAAATTTTATAGACTTTATAGCCGTGCTGCCGTCGGTAAGTACCTAGTATCTGCGAAGTAATTTTTTTAATTATTGACAAAAAGAAACATTATAAAATGGTGAAATATTATTTAAAAAATCAATAATAATTAATAATTTATAATAATTAAAATTATAAAAACATAATTTATAATTTATTAATTTATTTTAATAAAGTGCACATATTAAAACCGGGAAAAGTACATATAATTTCATCGACGGAAAAATTATAAAAAATTATTTATTTTTTATGAATAATTTAAAATTCGAAATTGCAGCTGCTAACCTTATTTAAATAAATTGATGTAACTTTTAAACTGAATGTCCTATCAAAATGGAATAAATTTTTGAATTATTGTAAATAATAAGCCGTGCCAATAAAGTAAAAATTTCCAAAACAAGAAACGCCATAAAATTAGAATAAAGAGGTAACATAACATAACATATCATAAGCACTCACGCCTGTCACCCAGAGGGGTAGGCAGAGACTACGGACTTCCATTTGACACGATCCTGACATACCTCTTTCGCCTCCTTTACATCCATACATCTACGCATACATGCTCGTCGGTTAAGGGTACTTTTAACGTGGCCCATTTTCAAAATATCGCCAATTTGGTCGATAAACTTTTTTCTAGGGCGTCCCTTCCAGACTCTGCCGTTCACATCTGCCATACAAACTTGCTTTGTCACTCTTTCCTCATTCATTCTTTCTACGTGACCAAACCACCGAAGCATTCCTTTCTTAATCCTGGTCACAACATCATCTTGCATACCACATTTATCTCTTATCACGCAATTTCTCATCCTGTCATTCAGATTCAACCCTAGCATACTCCTTAAAGACCGCATTTCTACAGCATTTATTCTACTTTCGTGCTTCTTCTGCCACACCCAGCTTTCACTACCATACATTAAAGTAGGGACTAACACAGCATTATGAATTACCATACGTGCCTTTTTTGACACATTCTGGTTCTTCACAATAGAGTCTAGTGCCTCATTCACTCTATTCCCTGCATTTACTCGTCGTTCTATATCCTTATCGTATCTACCATCCCTGCTAAATACACATCCCAAATACACAAACTCATTCATTTGCTCAATTAACTCTCCTTCTATTCTTATTTCACATACCGTTTTGCTTTCCTCTCTTTCAAAAACCATCACTTTCGTCTTACTTACGTTCACTTTCATTCCCCTTTCTTTTAATGCCCAGTTCATTAATGTAACCATTATTTGCAATTCAGCCGCCGATAACGCAAATATGACTTGATCATCGGCATACAAAAGGCATTTGACGGTTAACTCGCCCATTCTTAACCCACATTCTTAATCTTTCAAAGTTTGCAAACACCTGTCCATAAATAGGTTGAACAGCCAAGGGGAAGCCACACAGCCCTGTCTGACACCTTTTCGGATGCCAAACCAGTCTGTGTAGACCCCATTGATCCTGACACAAGCACAAGAATCCCTATAAAGAGACCTCAATGCCTGTATCAAACCAGCGCTCAACCCACATGAGTTCAGTGTTTGCCATAACACATTCCTGTCCACTCTGTCATAAGCCTTTTCCAAGTCCATGAACGCACAAAAAACTTTCTGGTTTTTAGCCAAAAACTTCTCCGCAATCATGCGCATGGAAAAGACTCGATGTGTACACCCCATTCCCTTTCGAAAACCCGCTTGTACATCCCAAATTTTTCCATCAGTTTCTTTCATAACTCTTTCAATTAACACCTTAGCATACAGTTTACCCACAATACTAAGCAAGCTCTTATATATCTCAATACCACGGTAGTTTTTGCAGTCCTGCTGTGACCCTTTTCCTTTATATATTGTTACTATAACTGCTTTACACCAGTCATCCGGTACCCGTTTTAATTCCCAACACAAATTAAACAAGGTGTACAGCAGGCCTGCCACCACTCCCTCTCCAGCCCTTAGCATCTCGAGTGATACTCTATCATATCCAGCTGCCTTACCTGCTTTCATACTTTTCATTGCTTTCATTATTTCATCTACACATATCTCCATACCCCTTTCCACTTCTTTCGGAAAAAAGATAATAAAGAGGTATTTGATGAAAATCTGGTATTTTTTCATCTTTTTTACAATAACTTTAAGATTTCTCAAAAAACTCGTTCCCTTAATCCTACTTTTTTAAATCTTATGTTATTCTACATCGTATTAGCTTTCTAATGAAATGCACGTTTATAACTCAAATGCAACGATTTCAATGAGTGTTTCAAAAAGCCCTTGCGTTTGCGCATCGTTTATATCATAGCTACGCACCCCCCATTGTTTATCAGACAGGTAGAGAACCTTTTTTTTGGGTTGGTCATCGTAGAGGCGAGTGGGCTGTAGGTGCGGGTGCGGGGAGACGTGTCCAGTCGAAGGATAAATTAATGAATTTTAGTCGCTCCAAACTATTCGCCGCTGTTATTCGTGTTTCTCTTGCCAAAGTCGTTATCGCGCCACGCGTTTACTTTTTTGGTCACCATGCCGCACGTAAGTCATTACTCTCCGGCACACATTGCTGATATCCATTATTACTATGGAATGTACCGGGGGAGTGCTAGAGCTGCTCGCACAGCTTATCTAGCTGCGTTTCCAAATCGACGCCCTGTACCATCAGTCCGAAACTTCCAGGAAGTCCATAGAAGACTTGCCAACATTGCTCGAGATCCCCGCGAATCATGTGTTATTTTTGATGCTGTTATTGAGGAAGCCATTTTGTATGATTTGCTTGCTGACCCGACTACTAGTACTAGACGTTTGGCTTTACGTCATGGCGTTTCCCAAAAATCAGTATGGCGCATCTTGAGGAAAGAAGGCTTGCATCATTACCATTTTCAAATGGTGCAGTACTTACATTTTTTATATAGAAGGAGGGGCAAACGAGCATGCAGCTCACCTGATGTTAAGTGACTACCGCCGCCCATGATCAAACGTAACACCAGGGGAATTGCAGGTGCGTTGTCGGCCCTTTAGAAAGGAGTAAGTTCTTTTCTTGAAGGTTGCCAGGTCGTATCGGTCCGAAAAAATCGCCGGTGGTAAACTATTCCACAGAGAGGTTGTACTCGGAAGAAAACTCCTTTTGAAACGTACAGTGGTGGACCGCCAAGCATCCAGATGGTGTGGATGGTATCGGGACGTTTGCCGCGTAGTGCGTTCACGAAATTTGGCGGCTGGGATTAATTCGAACAATTCCTCAGAGCACTCCCCATGATATATGCGAAAGAAAATGTAAAGAGATGCAACATCTCTTCGCAGCGCAAGTGAATCGAGCCAATCGGCAAAGTCAGAGCACATAGGCAGAATTGGCGAGAAACTAGTTCGCCTTCCTTCTGGAACCCGTGCATTCTGGTCTCTCGCCAAGGCTGTCCAGGGGAATTTCTGTCAGCCATCTCTTCCATCTCTGCACAGGGAGGACGACTCACTGGCCCATACTGCAAAGGAGAAAGCCGATCTTCTAGGCTCTTTCTTTGCGTCTAACTCGACTCTCGATGACGGGGGGAGTACGCCGCCGACCATCCCGCGGTGTGAGTGCTCCATGCCGGAAGTGCAGTTCACACAGCGCTCGGTTCGCAAAGCACTCCTCTCCCTGGACATCCACAAGTCGAGTGGGCCTGACGGAATCCCCCCAATTGTGCTGAGGACGTGTGCTCCAGAGTTGGCACCGGTTTTAACGCGTCTTTTCCGGTACTCCTACTCCCTAGGCGTAGTCCCAAAATCATGGAAGACGGCTTTCGTCCACCCGATCCCTAAAAAAGGCGACCGCTCAGACCCGTCCAACTACCGGCCAATCGCCATCACCTCCTTGTTCTCCAAAACAATGGTGTCCATTGTAAACTGCCAGCTCATGAGGTACCTTGAGCATCACCAGCTGATTAATGATCGCCAATACGGTTTTCGCCGTGGTCGGTCAGCTGGTGATCTTCTGGTCTACCTCACTCACAGATGGGCGGAGGCAGTAGAGTTCAAGGGGGAGGCATTGGCCGTTAGTTTGGACATTGCGAAGGCCTTCGATCGGGTTTGGCACAAAGCGCTTCTTTCGAAGCTCCCTTCCTATGGGCTTCCCGAGAAATTGTGCGATTGGATCACCAGCTTTCTTGCAGATCGGAGCATCAAGGTCGTTGTAGACGGTGCACGCTCCGATTGCAAGCCTATTAATGCTGGTGTTCCACAGGGCTGCGTGCTATCGCCAACGCTGTTTCTTCTGCATATCAATGATATGTAGCATACCCGTAACATTCATTGCTATGCAGATGACAGCACTGGTGATGCTCTTTACACCGGCCGAGCCAATATTTCTCGGGAAAACGTCTCCGAGTGCCGGGACAAACTTGTGTCTGAAGTCGAGTCTTTGCTGAACAGAGTCTCGGATTGGGGACGACTAAATCTAGTCCAGTTTAACCCCCAGAAGACACAAGTTTGCGCGTTAACCGCTAAAAAGAACCCCTTTGTCGTATCCCCTCAGTTTCAAGGCACTCCCCTTGTTGCCTCAGCCAGTATCGGAATCCTCGGCGTCGACATATCGAGTGACGTGCAGTTTCGTGGTCACTTGGAAGGGAAGGCCAAATTGGCCTCTAAAAAGCTTGGCGTGCTCAGCAGAGCGGGACAGTATTTCATGCCGGCACACTGCCTGCAACTTTACAAGGCGCAGGTTCGGCCGCACATGGAATACTGTTCCCATCTCTGGGCTGGGGCTCCCCAGTACCAGCTCCTTCCACTTGACCGCATCCAGCGCAGAGCTGCTCGAATCGTCGACGACCGAGTGCTTTCCGATCGGCTCGATTCACTGGCGCTGCGAAGAGATGTTGCATCTCTTTGCGTATTTTATCGCATCTATCACGGGGAGTGCTCTGAGGAATTGTTCGGATTAATCCCAGCCGCCAAATTTCGTGAACGCACTACACGGCAAACGTCCCGATACCATCCACACCATCTGGATGCTTGGCGGTCCACCACTGTACGTTTCACAAGGAGTTTTCTTCCACGTACAACCTCTCTGTGGAATAGTTTACCACCGGCGATTTTTCCGGACCGATACGACCTGGGGACCTTCAAGAAAAGAGCTTACTCCTTTCTAAAGGGCCGGCAACGCACCCGCAATTCTCCTGGTGTTGCGGTTGATCATGGGCGGCGGTAGTCACTTAACATCAGGTGAGCCGCATGCTCGTTTGCCTCTTCTATAAAAAAAAAAAATAAAAAATCGGAAAGCACTCGGTCATCGACGATTCGAGCCGCTCTGCGCTGGATGCGGTCAAGTGGAGCTGGTACTGGGGAGCTCCAGCCCAGAGATGGGAACAGTACTCCATGTCCGGCCGAACCTGCACCTTGTAAAATGCAGGTGGTGTGCCGGCATGAAATACTGTCCCGCTCTGCTGAGCACGCCAAGCTTTTTAGAGGCCAATTTGGCCTTCTCTTCCAAGTGACCACGAAACTGCACGTCACTCGACGCCGACTATTCCGATACTGGCTGAGGCAACAAGGGGAGTGCCTTGAAGCTGAGGAGATACGACAAAGGGGTACTTTTTAGCGGTTAACGCGCAACCTTGTGTCTTCTGAGGGTTAAACTAGAGTAGATTTAGTCGCCCCCAATCTGAGACTCTGTTCAGCAAAAACTTGACTTCAGACACAAGTTTGTGCCGGTACTCAGAGACGTTTTCCCGAGAAATATTGGCACGGCCGGTGTACAGAGCATCACCAGTGCTGCCATCTGCATAGCAATGAATGTTACGGGTTTGCAACATATCATTGATATGCAGAAGAAACAGCGTTGGCGATAGCACGCAGCCTTGTGGGACACCAGCATTAATAGGCTTCTAATCGGAGCTTGCACCGTCTACAACGACCTTGATGCTACAACCTGCAAGAAAGCTGGTGATCCAATTGTACAATTTCTCGGGAAGCCCATAGAAAGAAGCGCTTTGTGCTAAACCCGAACGAAGGCCTTCGCAATGTCCAAACTAACGGCCAATGATCGAGCGCGGCGAAAACCGTATTGGCGATCACTAATCACCTGGTGATCCTCAAAGTACCTCATGAGCTGGCAGTTTACAATGGACCCCATTGTTTTGGAGAACAAGGAGGTGATGGTGATAGGCCGGTAGTTGGACAGGTCTGAGCGGTCACCTTTTTTAGGGTTCGGGTGGACCAAAGCCGTCTTCCATGATTTTGGTACTACGCCTAGGGAGTAGGAGTACCTACCGTAAAAGTCGCGTTAAAACCAGTGCCAACTCTGGAGCACACGCTCTCAGAACAATTAGGGGGATTCCGTCAGGCCCACTCAACTTGTGGATGTCCTGGGAGAGGAGTGCTTTTGAACCGAGCCCTGTGTGAACTTCACTTCCGGCATGGAGCACTCACACCGCGGAATGGTCGGCGGCGTCTCCCCCCGTCATCAAGAGTCGAGTTGGACGCAAAAAAAGAGCCTAGCAGATCGGCTTTCTCCTTTGCGGTATGGGCCAGTGAGTCGTCCTCTGGGTGCAGAGATGAAAGAGATGGCTGACAGAAATTCCCCTGGACAACCTTGGCGAGAGACCAGAATGCACAGGTTCCAGAAGAAAGGCGAACTAGTTTCTCGCCAATTCTGCCTATGTGCTATGACTTTGCCTTGGCAATGACTCTTTTGAAGGACCTGGAGGCGGAATTATACTTCTTTCTTAGAGTGCTGGTGTTTACATCCCGGGACGTTGATGCGTCAGCCCAGGCTTGCTAGCACTCCTGCTTATAGCACGATTCTATTTCACGTCATGGACAGGACGACAGGAGCGACCAAACCATGGCTTAGATTTGCTTCCGATGGGCACCACAGAGGAAGGAATAAAAAGTTCCATACCCTGAAGTACCACATCAGTGATAGAATCCGCAACAACGTTGGGATCATCCGGCGAGAAGCAAACCCACCCCCAAGGGTAGGATGCAAAGAAAGACCGCATCCTATCCCGATCGGCTGAGCCCGTATATTGCAACTGCGATTTCAGCGTGAGTGGCACCACACTCCAACAAATATTGGATCTAGTTCTTACAGATATTGATAACTGTACTGTGTCTTCTGCTTATGATGTTTTATCCAACATCGATCCACAACATCCACCTATATGCACTTATATCGCATCCGATGAAACAGAAAAACTAACGCCTAATATGAGTGTTCTTAAGTATAATTTTTATAAGGCTGATTACGAGGCAATAAATAAGTATCTTTTTAGTTTGGATTGGGACTCAATCTTCTCCCTATGCAATGACGTGAATAGGATGTTAGAAATATTTTATGATACTGTAAATGAAGTCATTAAAAAATTTGTTCCAATTAAAAATGTTAATTGCCTTAAACGTCACCCCCCATGGTTTAATAAAGTGCTGATTGCAAGACTAAAGGAAAAAAATAAACTTCGGCTTAAGTATAAAAAATATAGAAACCCTTTAGACGAAATTGAACTACAAATTTTAAGTCAAAGATGCGATAAGTTAGCTAAAGAGTGTTATAATAATTATATTGTTAACATAGAGAAAACGATTAGGCAAAATTCAAAATATTTTTGGTCATTTATCAAAAGCAAACGTGGAGGGTCTAGTGCCTATCCCAGGTCTGTCACAGATGGTATTACTATAGCAAACAATGGCCAAAGCATTTGTGAATTGTTTGCTGCAACTTATTCAAGGGTCTACGGTGATAATCCAAAAGAAGGACCCCATTCTGAAGTTGAAAGTCTTAGAATTATTGATAATGGGAGTTCATGTTTTTCCAGTCTTACCGTTGATCTCAATGTTATTGTTAAGAAACTCAAAACTTTAGATATTACCAAAGGTACTGGAGCCGATGGATTAGCGCCAATATTTCTTAAAAATTGTGCTGATAGTTTAGCTTTTCCTTTGTGTAAAATTATAAATGAGTCATTTATTACTGGAGTGTTTCCAGATCTGTGGAAGCTTGCAAAGGTAGTACCAGTCTTTAAATCAGGTGATATTGGTATTGTTTCGAATTATCGGCCAATCTCGATACTTTCTACATTAGCCAAGCTTCTTGAATCAATCGTTTGTCCTCATATTCAAACCTATTTCCGACAATTTATGACTGACTCTCAGCACGGTTTCGTGAAAAATAGATCAACTTTAACTAATCTTGTAACTTTTGTCGAAGATCTTGTAGATGCCATTGACAATAGACATCAAGTTGATGTTATCTATACCGATTTTAGCAAAGCATTCGACAAAGTTTCACATTCAATTTTGCTAAGAAAATTAAGCTCCTATGGATTCACAGGAAAGATCTGGGATTGGTTTAAGTCCTATTTAAGTAACCGTTCCTTCTATGTAGTCTTGGATGGGTTTAACTCTGATACTTACGATATAACATCTGGTGTGCCGCAAGGATCACATCTTGGGCCCATACTTTTTAACATCTTTATTAACGATATAACTGATAGTTTTATTTACTCTAAACCTTATCTTTATGCAGATGATTTAAAGATTTCTCGTAAAATTGTTGATGATTCCGATGTAGTACTATTGCAATCTGATTTAAATAGGTTGTCACACTGGTGTAAAAATAACTCAATGAACCTAAATGTAAACAAATGTTTTCATATTAAATTTTGTCGAAATCGTAACTTTGTAAGCTCGCATTATATAATAGATGATTCTACTTTAAGTGAAGTAGATACTGTTTTAGACTTAGGGGTAGTGTTTGACCGCAAATTGACATTTATTCCACATTATGATCATATTGTCAAGAAAGCATCGAAAATGTTAGGATTTATTATTAGAAACGGTAAAATTTTTCGCAGTTATCAAACAAAAAAAATATTATATAATGCCTTTATTCGTAGCACTCTTGAGTATTGTAGCGTAGTATGGAGACCGCACTATGCTACCCATTGTTTGCGGCTAGAAAGGATACAGAAGAGATTTCTTTGGCACCTGACGTACTCTTCTGGAATGGGACGAAGGGGCTTCTCTTACTCTTACTCCCACAGGCTAAAACATTTTAACATGGACTCTCTTGAAAAACGCAGAGCTATTATCGACCTAACTTTTATTTTCAAAATTTTAAGAAGTCAAATAGACTGTCCCCAACTTCTAAGTTACATTAAATTTAGAGTGCCCAGGACACTTCCGCGAGCTCCCATTCTTCCACTTGCCCCACCATTTCGTAGGACTGTGCTTGGTAACAACTCTCCTGTAGCTAGGTTAAGTAAACTTTATAATGGGGTCAGTAGCCGGACAGATATAAATTTTGTTTCCTCGTACAAGTTTCGCAAGTACTTGTTAGACACAATTTCAAATTAAGTTATTTTTATTTTGTATGTTTACTACACATAATATATAAATCACTGGTTGTTTTGTTGTTCTGTTTTAAAATGTTTTAATTAATTTTCTTTTTTTTTTTCTTAACATAATATGTAAATTAACACTTTAATTATGGTTTAGCGGTGTTTACCTGTAAGTAATTGTGCAATTAGTATAAGACTTTATCATACATTTAGATTTAGTATGTTAAATTGTAACAATTGTAGGTAGACCTTTTTTTTAAATAAATAAAATAAATAAATAAAGACAATTGTCCGAGGATCCTAATGGGGCGTCGAAGGAAATGTGATATCCTTCCGGGTGAGAGATCAGCAGAAGGTCCAACAGGGAAGGTGCATGATCCTCCACATCTGGATTCCGCGTAGGTGAAGTAACAAGTTATGTCAGACCATATGCCAAGGCAAAATCATGAACAGATCTCCCCTTATGATCGGTTAAACGTGAACCAAACCATTCGGCGTGATGGGCGTTAAAGTCACCGAGGATCGCGATCTCTACTGAGGGCATCTGCTGTAGCAACGAATCCGTAGCCATTTGGACGTGGTCGAAGAGTCGGTCTGTTTCGGCATTACCGCTATGGGACCCATAGAGGTACCAATAGTCGCGCGGATGGTCGTTGCTGTCTACGCGTAGCCAAAGGATGGACAGGTCCGAACCTTCAAGACTGCCAGGCGTCAAGAACAGTTGTCCTCTCTGACGTAAACGCAAACTCCAGCCCGAGGCACAAAGGAGTGTTCCAGTTTGTACCCCGGGTAGGTGAGATACGAGACATCAGACGGAGAGGACACCTGCATCTCGGTCAGAAAGATCAGAGCCGGCCTCGCCGCCTCGAGATGGTATGCCCGCCCCCCCTAAGTAGAGCTTCTTCTTCACGCCGGTATTCTGTGAGGTCGTGGTACCACCCCATGAAGATGTGGATTAGCGTCCAAGGTGCGTTATGTCCACATGGATTTTAAGAAAAACAAGGGACAATCCCAAATATCCTAAAAACAATTCTGTGGATGGATGAAGCTCAATTCACGAGAGACGGAATCGTAAACTGAATAGAATAATATGAATGAATGAATGGAATAATAAACTGTCGTACAATTGACTGGTTATTCAATCAACGTTTTCCAAGTGGCAATTTTCTATCGTCAATGGGTAGCGGTTCTGGCGACAGATTGATGCAAGGGTGTCATGTAGCACCTGGTTTTGTACCCTTGTGTACCCTTCAACGGCCAAGTCACACAACATTAACTATAATAATAAAGAAATCGCAGTAAGGAACCTTAGACTTGGCACGACTTTGTCTAGATTTCATTACTTTTTAGAGATAAACAAGCAGCTCCATCGAGACTTGGCTAGTTTTTTACAGAATGTTTTTGGTGGGATTTCACTTCTTTTTGTAGAAACGTAGGCACATTGATTTATTTTATTAGATTTTCTTATTCGACACATTCTTTTTCTTTTTAGGAGTAATTTTTTTATTATTACAAATCTTTCTTTTCTTTTTTTCCGGTTCTGACTCTTGTACAGTAGCAACAGTTTTTCGTATTGCCTATTCGCGTTGATTATTTATTCTTTTAGACGGTTTAGATGGTTTAAAATCTGAAAGATCGGCGCGGTATTTACGCCTAAGCCGGTTGTATTCGGTGATCGCTGAAGCTTGAGCTTTTATACTCTTGAAGTCAACATTTATGAGGTGCATCCCATGAAGATTGGTTACTCGTGAAAGCGCCACGTAGGCTTGGCCACAAGTGAATATGGAGGTCCATGAGGGCATTTTTTAGACTTAGACCTTGGCTCTTGTGAATTGTTAGGGCATACGCCACACAGATTGGGAATTGTTCTCTGTACACGTATGCCCGGGGTATGATCTCAAATTTTGACTTAATTCGTGAATCAAATTATTAGCGAATTTTACTACCAATTGTTTAGGCTTTGTTTGGTCTTCCGGGTCCCACCTCACTTTTTGTACAACGCCTAATGACCCATTCACTAAAACTAAACTAACATCAATATTTCTCCTAAGCATTACTTTAGCTCCCTCTTTAATGATTATAGTTTCTTCCAGTCCAGCAGTCATCGACACATCACCTTCATATTTTTGTAAGACACGCCCGGGCTTTCGTTATCATACATTTTGAACAATCCAAGGAATCTTTAGCAACTAACTTTATCTCGGGGTGCGAAATCGCTTTTAACACAGCATTATTTAACTGCATACACATATTTCTAGTCGGTAGTAAACAAACAATATCTTCTGGTAAGTCTAGTGTAATTTGTTTATTTAACCTTTCTCTTACTGCGCCCGCCGTAACAAAAGCAGCTTTGTCACCTCAGCTGGCGGCACTTGTTATAAACATTTATGTTTCTCACTTATGTTTAAAGAGGTTTTTGTTACAGTTATATAAAGCTAATAAGATTTTCGATAAGTAGAAACAATAACCATAACATTTAAATGTTTATTTTATTTTGTACAGCTCTTTGTTTCTAACGGATCTTGATAAAGTGTACTTACTGACAACAAATTTTATTTTATGAATGAAATATCATAAGTTTTTATTTTATTTTTATGTCCTTACAATCAATACAACATATTCTTCCTAAATGAACCGAAATTATGCATGTAGTAATTATAATAATTCTACTTTTTATCTTGCAAACATTTGCTAAAAATTCGACAATAGATAGTTTGCGCGCGCTTTGTAACCTCATTTTCAAAACCTTTTTGTGTATATATTATAGCGTCTTCCTTTATTTTTCTTATACAATCATATAGATATAACATTTAGCAATTCCTAGTAAAACTATTTACTATGGTATTCGAATAAGAAATATACTATTATTATCTTATTAGAAATCTTGACCGTTATGAATTGTTCGCGTAGAGGTTTTTTGATTCTACTTTTTTATCATTTGAAATATAAAAAGTTACTGTTGTTGTAACTTAGATCATTCAAAAACATTACGTAGTAAAGATAAATAACATTACTTACAGTTTTTTGAAAGAAAATCCAACTAAAATCACAATCACAAAACTTCAACGATTACACAACTAACCGCAACAGCAGCGCAAAAGCGAGTGGCTGTTATATTTGATTTTGTCTTTGTAACCGAGTGAATATAATTCTTCAGAATATTCTTTAGTTCGTTCAGAATCGAATGAAATAGTGTTCAATTAAAAATATACTGTATTTTTATATCAAGAAGAAAATAGCAGCACGTAATGCGGACATGAATTCATGTCCGAGGTACTCAACTTTGTATAACGTGGACATGTCAACATGTCCACGGTACCTTAGGGGTAACGATGCAGCAAGTCATTAAACAAACGCAATTATTTCGCAATTAAGTATCGCTACATCTTGCATTGCATTGTGCATCTTATAATGAACGTGTGTAAATATTGCTACAATAGTTGAATTTATTTCTGTATTTAAAATTTATCGCTAAAGTATTTGACAGATAATTTTAATGGGTAAAATGTTACAATTTTTCACTTCATTTTTTTCTTTCAATCACAAAACTTCAACGATTACGCAACTAACAGCACCAACAGCACAAAAGCGAATGGCTGTTATATTTGATTTTGTCTATGTAACCGAGTGAATATCATTCTTCAGAATACTCTTTAGTTCGTTCAGAATCGAATGAAATAGTGTTCAATTGAAAATATACTGTATTAGGGTTCCGTAGTCAACTAGGAACCCTTATAGTTTCGCCGTGTCTGTCTGTCCGTCTGTCCGTCCTCGCTTAATATCTGTGACCGTTAGCACTAGAAAGCTGAAATTTGGTACCAATATGTGTATTAATCACGCCGACAAAGTGGTAAAATAAAAATTGGAAAAAATGTTTTATAAGGGTAGCCCCCCTATATGTAAAGTGGGAAGTGATTTTTTTTTTAATTTCTACCCTAACGTGTGATATATTGTTGGAAAGGTATTTAAAAATGAATAGGGGTTTACTAAAACCATTTTTTGATAATGACAATAATTTCGGAAATAATCGCTCCAAAAGTAAAAAACAATGTGTCCCCCCCCCCCTCTAACTTTTGAACCATAGGTTTAGAAAATATGAAAAAAATCTGTAAAGTAGAACTTTATAAGGACTTTCTAGGAAAATCATTTTGAACTTGGATGGAAACAGTTTTTGTACAAAAAAGACAAAAAGTTTTACAAAATAATTTCTGCACTAAGTTTGTAGTATAATCGTATATGCAAGCATTTTTTTAACTTCGTTTACATATTTGACCCCTGAGAGCCCTGGTGACCTGTAATACAGGTTTTTTAAACCTACATCAGGCACCAGTCTCTCACAAGTTAGGTACCTGTCTGGCACTTTTGTAAACACTTAGCATTAAGAATACCTATTGTGAAGAGAGAATAAATGCATTCATTCATTCATTTTATTATCCTGAACGTATCTTTTTTCAAACAAAAAAAGAATTATTAAAATCGGTTCTTGCAATCCAAAATTACCACCGAAAACTTCTGCACGTCTAAGTATTAATTAGTAACCCAATTCCCCGAGAGATGGCGCTGTAGGTACTTATTACATTGGGTCAGGTGTTATCGAATTGTTCAGTTGGTCTCTCCTTGGCATCGCCTGCCGCGGAGCGTGCAATGTTGCACGCTCCATGTTCGCTTACGTACCCACTACCGGGAGCAGTTGCAGGAGCGCGGAGCGCTGCTGGAGCGCGAACGTAATGGATACCCACCTTTAAACTCATAAGTGGGAACACTTACTGTGACGGACGGGAAACTACGGAACCCTACACTGAGCGTGGCCCGACACGCTCTTGGACGGTTTTTTTTTATATAAATTAGTGAAGGAAATAGCAGCACGTAATGCGGACATGAATTCATGTCCGCGGTACTCAACGGTCTCGTCGAGATGAATTCATGTCCACGGTACCTTAAAGGAATTTGAGTTATGTTCGAGTAGAATAAAGTTCGACTATTTTTACTTGTAAACTTGTAAGTAGTATAAAAGCCAATCTAGTGTTATCCAGAGTTTTCCTTTAATTTTATTTATATGCGTATTAAAAGCAGAAGGGGAGGCATTCGCCTAGCAGTGGGACGCTATAGGCTAGATTAAATTAGATGTGTCCCAATACGCTGGATTTTTGCAATGACAGTAGATTTTTATGTACCAATGATAGAAGGGGGCATTACCATATCTCCAATACGGCTGAGACCAGCTGAGGGTTCTTCATCAGATACTTTAGACCTTCGATTTTTGACATCAAATGAAGCGGCCCACCAAGTTGAATATTTTTTTGTAAAGGCGGTATGTCGATCTCTTCTAATAGTTTGGTTGGGCTCTTGTGTTTTCTAATCAGGGTCACCAGGTACTCCAGATGTTTGATTATCCTAGTTTTTATAGTTTTCCCTTTATGTGGCCATTAAACCCTAAATCTGTACCAAATTTTAGCTCTCTGAGTTTATGGGAAGTACTAGTTCTATTCTGATGATCATGAGTGAGTGAGTGAGTGTCTAAAATGCGAAACTTTGCTTTCGCTTAACATCGGAACTAAATGACCTACAGACTTGAAATTTTGGATTTTAAGTATGTGATTATAGTTTACTGGATGACGAAAATTTCTGCGTTCTGGTATTATCCAGAGGTTCTCAAAAAGGGACCTGAAAATGCGTCGAAATGGTTTCAGTAAGGGATGGTGCGGCAGTGTTTGCTTCGCGCTCGACTTGGCGGGGGCACTGCCGTGCCCCCCGATAGGGTTAGCAGCTGCAATTCCAAATTTTAAAATATTCATAAAAAAATATTATAATTTTTCCGTCGATGAAATTATGTGTAGTTTAACTGGTTTTGATATGTGCATGCCGACCTAATTAGTGCATGCCCATAAAGTATGACATTGACAGGTACTGTCTGTACTACTAAGAAATTCAGGACTTCATAGGCGTGATTTTTACTGACAGCTGCCGCAGAGATCAAGCTATCTTTTATCAACCATAGGTCATTTTCTTGCCGATGACCTTAAAGACAATGTAGATATTGAGAGGGAACGCAGGGCTCTAGCGGTCAGGAGTAACATACTGGCCCGTAGATTTGCTCGATGTACGGACCTCGTTAAAATTACCCTATTTAATATATGTGGCATACTGCCACAGTCTGTATACGAGCAATCCATAAGTCAATTACACTAAAAGGTCGCTGGATGTCCTGCGTGTTCAATACAATAACGCTTTCAGAATGTTGTTGGGACATCGGTACTGCAGTGCGTCGGAGATGTTTGCGCAAGCTCGCACGGACGGCTTTACGCAAGAAAACAACTTCGCTGCTAAGAAGGGTGAGAGAGAGAGAGAGAGTCACAACAGCATTTTAAAAACAGTAGCGGAGAACTATAATTCTCCGATTTTGAAAAAGTTTGTCCACATAGTAATGTTTACCAACACTAGTTTATAAGTCATTTGTTACTAACACTACTATCGATTAATTTTGGTCCGAAATAAAGATTATTATTATTATTTTCCTTTTATTTCCTCGAATGATATAATCATTTCAAACTATGATATTATATATATATATATATATATATATATATATATATATATATATATATATATATATATATATATATATATATATATATATATATATATATATGATATTATATTATAGCGCACAACAGCCCGCTTTTATTGAGACAACTTAGCGATCGCAGCGTCTCACTTATTTTGTCCATATTTCTGGGACACTATTTTCTACAGCGATCGTTCTCCTGTTCTCTAACCTCCATGCATAGGAGAATACTTGAAAAGCCTCATTTACATTCAGCCCCTGCCACTACTCCTCGCGCTGCCGGACATACTTCGGTAAAT
Organism: Parnassius smintheus behrii; assembly: GCA_036936625.1. Classification (NCBI taxonomy): domain Eukaryota; kingdom Metazoa; phylum Arthropoda; class Insecta; order Lepidoptera; family Papilionidae; genus Parnassius; species Parnassius smintheus. Next base: position 6,670,726 of record JAUPFT010000004.1, on the reverse strand, counting down.
ACTGCCGTAGCAGGATCGAGAGAAGTGTGCATTTACATTCTGCAATACCATACCACTTACATCACAGATCACTATATACTGACTCACATCACTTCCGACTTTCGACTATGGCAGACGTCGAAATAATTACAGCGTCCGCGCTGTGTCTTCTTGTAATACACAAGACAAAAGTTTGCGCATTAACCGCTAAAAAGAACCCCTTTGTCGTATCTCCTCAGTTTCAAGGCACTCCCCTTGTTGCCTCAGTCAGTATCGGAATCCTCGGCATCGACATATCGAGTGACGTGCAGTTTCGTGGTCACTTGGAAGAGAAGGCCAAATTGGCCTCTAAAAAGCTTGGCGTGCTCAGCAGAGCGGGACAGTATTTCATGCCGGCACACCACCTGCAACTTTACAAGGCGCAGGTTCGGCCGCACATGGAATACTGTTCCCATCTCTGGGCTGGGGCTCCCCAGTACCGGCTCCTTCCACTTGACCGCATCCAGCGTAGAGCGGCTCGAATCGTCGACGAGTGCTTTCCGATCGGCTCGATTCACTGGCGCTGCGAAGAGATGTTGCATCTCTTTGCATTTTCTTTCGCATATACCATGGGGAGTGCTCTGAAGAATTGTTTGGATTAATCCCAGCCGCCAAATTTCGTGAACGTACTACGCAGCAAACGTCCCGATACCATCCACACCATCTGGATGCTTGGCGGCCCACCACTGTACGTTTCAAAAGGAGTTTTCTTCCGAGTACAACCTCTCTGTGTAATAGTTTACCACCGGCGATTTTTCCGGACCGATATGACCTTCAAGAAAAGAGCTTACTCCTTTCTAAAGGCCGACAACCCACCTGCAATTCCCCTGGCGTTGCGGTTGATCATGGGTGGCTATAGTTACTTAACATCAGGTGAGCCGCATGCTCGTTTGCCCCCTCTTCTATAAAAAAAAAAATACAAAATTATGTTAATAATTCAAAAATATCAAATTCAAAAGTAGATAGATAGATAGAAAATTTATTTGCTTAAAAACATGGTACATAAGATGGTCAATGACGTGGAACTGACATGTTTTGCCATAATTGGCATGTAAAAATTATATGAAATACAGCTAATTACACAAACCCAAAATTAAAATTATTTCAATGCTTAAAAGTTATTTTGAATTCAAATATTATGTAAAATTAAATACTTATACAGATCCACTCTATTTGAATTCTTATACAATAAATTGTTCATAAATCATTAATTGAATTATTACATTATTGTTACATGAATAACATTAAATATTATATGAGATTAGTTAATCTATCATTATTTTAATAATTACACTACAGTATAAATTAATTCATAATTTTAATTACAATAAAGTTATAATTTACAAATCTTAGGCTATTATGCAAATATTACCATTTTACTTAATACATTATTTTACGTTTTAATAAATAAATAATCAATATGAGTTACTAATTGTTTTTAGAAATAAAATGTCAATTTTCATTAAATCCTTAAACTAAATTTTATATAAATGTAATAAATTTAACGAATTTATAAATAATTATGTACATAGGTATTATGTTATCACAAAAAGAAAATTCGTGAAGAAAATGATGAATTATGGTTTTTATCGTTGAAATCCCATATAGATTTTTTTTGATTCCAGCAGTTCTAAAAACTTAATTGTATTTTCGTTTCTCCACTCGAAAGGCATTTTGGTAGATCGTACGAACTTATTTAAAAACAAGACGGCACGAACGTCTGTTCGTCCAGGCGCTTGGCGCGAAAGTGTATATCAGTTTATACAAAGGTACTCTGTGGTATATATTCAGTAATCTATTGCCCCATTTACACTCGCCCACTGCTACTGCTCCTGTCGCTGCCGGAAATATTTCACTAAATACTTCTGCGATAATAACGACGCGAGTGGGTGTTCACCCTCAGCCTTCATACTTCTTTATCGATCAACTTTCAACAATGACTGACGTCGAATTTGTTGGTGTGACAGCATTATGTCTGTTCAGTATAAGTAGCTACTACATGCAATTTATGGTTTTTATCGTGAGGATCTTATATTACCCGCTGCATTTCATACATTTCTAAGAAATTTATTATTTTATCATTACTAAATATCATTAAAACACTGAACAGATTAATAAACGAATTGACGTTTTTAAACGTAACACGTTCTTTCTCGGTTGAACTTCGGCGGCAAGTGAGCAGAATGTGAATACTCACTGCCGCTCGCGCTGCCCGTCCTTTGAGTGGCAGCGGCAGCGGCAGTGACAGCTCGAGTAGCCTATTTACATACTGCCCTGCCCACTTCCCTGCCCAAAAAGGCTGAATGTAAGTGGGGCATACGGCGCGAAATGAGCGACGGAGCAGAATGTGAACACTCACTGCCGCTCGCGCTGCCCGTCTTTTGACTTCCGCGCGAAAAACCGACAATTGAGGGAAAGTCGGGCAGCGGCAGCGGCATGGGCAGTGACAGCGCGAGTAGCCTGTTTACATACTGCTCTGCCCACTTCCCTGCCCAAAAAGGCTGAAAGTAAATGGGGCAAAAAAGTGTCCATCTGTAAGCAGTAAATATCAGTTCAAAAACTCTCCACAACAGCGCTGGAGTAGCTAATAGGGTATAAAACTTAGTATTCATGTCAACGGTGGTGTGCTGAGTTGAGGAATTTAATATTTGTGGTGACTAGAGTAGTTGATAAAACTGCAGTATTTAAAACCTCAACTACTAACGGATGTCTAAAATAATTTAGTAAATATAATCTAGAAAAAGTCACCGTGAAACACGTTGAGTGATTTTGAAAGTAAAAATTTTGAAAACATAATCACTCACGCCTCTCACCCAGGGGGGTAGGCAGCAGTGGCGTAGCGTGTCTTAGAAGGGGCCCTGTATCAAAATTTGTTGGGCGGCCCAACGAAAGGCCCGAAGCCACTCGCATTGACTAGAAAAAAATTATGTACTGATTATAGGTTAATAATTACAATTAACACTACTAGGAACTAAGCTAACCAAACAATTAAAATCTAATATAAGCTTTTCTTGTCTAGTTCAGGTTCAGCGAACTTAATAGGTCGCGGAAAGTTTCTTCGGATTTCGTATACACAATTTTTTTTTCAAAGTTCCATTAGATTTAAATATAACAAATATACGAGTATTTGCCATTTTGTTCGATAATTTGTTGCCATCTTGTAGGTAGATGACATAATCCCGTTGCTGTAGAAATTTTGGGATTTTGATCAAAAAATGCAACAAGTAGTTTTGACAGTCCTCTATTGATGTTAACCTAACACTACCCAAAGAATTCTGAAGTGACCAAAACAGGTGAAAATCTGAAGGTGCAAGGTCAAGACTATATGGTGGATGCATTAACACTTCCAAACCAAGCTTTCTCAATGTTTGCTGAGTGCCTAAAGATTGTGTGGTCTGGCGTTATCATGATGAAAAATCACTCCTTTTCTGATGATTTATTCCGGCCGTTTTTTCTCGATTTCTTGCTTGAATCATACAATTTATTGGTAGAAGAGATCCAAATCAGTGGTTTTGCCCAGCTATAAAAGCTCGTAATAAACGATACCCTTCTTATCCCACCATACACAAAGCATAACCTTATTGCGCGTTAATCCGGGTTTCGCTACCGTCTGTGGACTTGACTACACTTTGACCATGATCTTTTCCGTACGATCTTGTCGCAGGTAATCGACTCACATAGCTAGTGACTAAGCTTTGCAAAAATGGTTGTTTTATTACGTTTCAATAGAGAATCGCAAATGAGTGCACGATTCCTTAGGTTTCTTTCAGTGAGCTCGTGTGATACCTAAATGTCGAACTTTTTTGTATAGCCAAACTCCCAAATAGCTCAAAACTGTTTTGTGGTCAATCTTCAATTCCTCGGCTATGCTGGAGCTACTTCCTCCACTTTTTCAAAAAAGTCATCATCTTTATTCGTATGAAGGTAACCAGAGCGAGCTGCCTCCTTTTTTCGAATGTGTCGAATTTCTTCGTTGGACTCACTAATTATTGCAGACAGAAAAACAATTAAATTTTTTTTTTTTTTTAATATGGCAACCTAAAAATTACTGCCAACCTCCAGTCAATAAAAATACATGTAACTTAAAACGAAACGACGGACAATCTAAAGAGAAACTACGATTCTGATTAAAAACCAAAATCATAATGTTAAGAACCATAGAATACTATAATAGTGAATCATGAAATCACTTGTACTGAAGTATATTAAATAAATGATGGATATTAGGTTGAATTAAAATAATACTAAACTCAATACCACATTAAAAATAATAAGTATTACTAAATAAAGACGATTAATAGCTAAATAATGAATAAAATTTTATAATCTAATATTATTTAAATCTAAAAATTCCATAAGACAATTGAAAACATTTTGACTTTTTTTAGAAAAAATTAAAAGAGAACAAATTTCTGTAGGAAGAGGAATTTTAAGATTTACCAAAGTGTTAAATAATGAAGTATGATCATATAACGGACACGAGAAGAAAATATGGTTGAGGTCACCAATATCCAAACCACATTCACATATTGAAGAATTTTTAATATGAAGCCTAGCAAGGTGAACCGAATTACAGCAGTGACCCAAGCGCATTCTACATAACATTGATGTGTGTTTCTTATTTAAGGATAATTTATAAAACCAAGGCTTAGAAGGAATGATGGGTTGAATTTTTGCATAGTGACAGCCTTTTGTCGTTTTGGTTTTGTTCCAATGTTTTGACCATCTATCTCTATATACTAATTTCGTAGTTCTTATAAGGTCATAGCAATAATTTTTAAACAAGAAAGTATCCCCACAGACTATAGCTTGTTTAGCAAGTTTGTCAGCATATTCATTACCAGATATAACAATATGACTCGGAATCCAAACGAGAGAAATGTTGATGTTTTGGAATTGGTATAAGAATAGAAATTTCTTAATTTCAAATATCAAAGGATTGCGGGAAATGTCATAGAAAGGATTACATAACAATGCTTGTAAAGAACTAAGAGAATCTGAAAATATCACGCTTGATTTTAATTTAAAAAGATAGCAATATTTTATTGATTGTAAAATGGCTAACATTTCTCCAGTAAAAACTGAAGATTCGGGAGGACTTTTCATTTTTTGAACTATTCTCCAATTTTGATGGTATATTGCATATCCAGTACAACCTTTTGAGTTAATCTTAGAAGCATCTGTAAAAATATAATGACAATCTGGGAAATTCTTGTCCAACGTAAATACAAATCTTTTATTTGATTCAATAGAAAATTTATTTAATCCTATATCTAATATAACATTGGGTTTGAAAAGTGCAACTTCAAACGAATTGGAGAAAAGAGGCAGAGTCGCCGACCTATAAATAGGATCTAGTAAGGACTTATAATGTTCATAGCTTTTGACTAGGTTAGGAGTTTCTTTATTACGCCAGTATTTTCCTGAATTAATTGAAATGTACTGAGAAAGCAAACGAATTTTAGGGAGTAATGGATGGTTTGAAAATTGAAGAACCCGATAAAAAAAGGAATCCGATAAATATTGTCGTCTAATAAAAAGTGGAGGATCACCGCATTCAATCTGCAAGGCATTGATAGGCGACGAATTCATAGCGCCTATAATTAATCTTAAAGACTTGTGTTGAATGATATCTAATATTTTTAATCCTTTTTTACTAGCTGGTTCAAGAAGAAATGAGGCATAATCTAATCGGCTTCTTATAATTGCATTATAAATTAATTTTAAATAATATGGATGAGCGCCCCACCATACCCCGCACAAAGCTCTAAGAATGTTTATATTTTTTTCGCATTTTTTTTGGGTATAAATTATATGAGGCATGCCGGATAATTTATTATCAAGAATTACACCAAGGAATTTAACTTGTTGAATATTTACGAGCGGATAATCAAAAAGGCGAACTTGGATTTCAGGTAAAACTCTTTTGCGCGAAAAAATTACTGTATTACTTTTATTTGGGGAAAGATCTAGTCCATGATCATCTAACCAAGAGGCCATAGAGAGGAGATCTTGTTCTATCGCATTAGCACAAGATTCTATACATTTATCATTAACATAAACTAAAATATCATCAGCATATTGCAAAATTCTACACTTTGAAATAGACTGGTCCAAATCTGACGTATAAATATTGTATAATAAAGGACTTAAAACAGAGCCTTGTGGAAGGCCTTTAAAAACCTTTCGAGTATATTTTAGATCATCATCAATTTTAATATGTATATATCGATCTAGAAATAAATTGATAATCAAATTTGTAAGTTTTTTGGATATATTGAGCTTAAACATCTTTTCTCTAAGGATGTTGAGTCTGACATTATCGTAAGCAGAAGAAATGTCAAGGAAAGCAGCAAGAACCGATTCATTTCTCGAAAATGCTAGTCTAATATCTGTGGTGAAGATAGAAAGACTATCATATGTGCTTTTACCTTTTCTGAATCCATATTGGGAATTTGATAACAATCCATGACTTTCTACATACCATTCAAGACGGTTCTTGATCATATGTTCAAAGGTTTTAATTAGAGTTGAGGATAGAGCGATCGGTCTATAAGAAGAGCCGTCGTTAGGATTTTTGTCAGGTTTCAAGATAGGAATAATTACTTGAGTCCGCCAACAGTCAGGAACAAAGCCTATGTCAAACAAAACGTTAATGATATTTAAATAGTAGGATAAAATTTGATCATTACATTTGGCAAGTAGTGAATATGGAATACCGTCTAAACCAGGAGCTGAATCTTGAACGTGAGAAAGGACGAGCTTTAATTCATATAAAGAAAATGGACGTTCTAAGGGATCAAAAAAAGAATCACATGGAATACTATGAGGTAGCTCCTCTCTCAAAGGAGCAGAAGAGGGGGCAAGTTTATCTAGAAAAGTGTTTATAGATTGAGAGGGAATGGCACCACTGTAAGAACAAGATGAAAAACAACAGCGAAATTTTCTAATATTACGCCAAACGACTGATGAAGGTATTGAAGGAGAAATTGAGGAACAAAAGGCATGCCAACGTGTTTGTTTTTTTGTGCGAAGAGTATTTTTAGTCACTTCTTGTACACGTTGAAGGTATGAATAGTTTTCCGAACTCATGTCTAATTTATATTGTTTTTCAGCTTTTTTCCTATTACGAATGGCCTCAGTATCTCTGGCATTCAGAATCCCACCATGGAGGGGAGGGCCTACATTTATTATTTAGAGTTTTAACAGGAATTGTTTGATCTGCTGCATTTATAACTGCGTTTGTAAATGCTTCAACAATAGAAGTTATATTATTTTCAGAAATAGGAGCGATTTTTAGAATTTCATTGTAAAGAAAAATATTGTACAGGTTCCAGTCTGCTCTGTCTAATTTGTATTTAATACATGGTTTTTTGTTAATTTCTGCCAATTCTTTGTTTGGAAAGGAAATCAGAATGGGAAAATGGTCACTGCCGTGAGAGCTATCTAGAACTGACCAATTTAGAAGAGTGGTTAAATCAGGAGTACAAATTGATAAATCTACAGCACTTCTAGACTCATTAGGACGAGAGCGTTTGGTAATTTTACCAGTATTAAGGACACAAATATTAAGTTCGTCAATTATTTCAACTAATAAACTACCGTATTTATCAGTATTATCACCCCATAAATAATGATGACAATTAAAGTCACCAAGAATTATAAATGGTTTGGGTAAGGAGGCTATTAAAGATTTTATTCTGCGAAACGTATGGACAGAAGGGGAGGGAACATAAATAGAAACGAAAGTTATGTTTTGAATTCTTACTGCTACAATATTAAAGTCAAATATTTCGTCAAAAACATCTATAATGGAATAAGTTATATTATTTTTTATAAGCAAAGCACATCCGGCATAACCATCAGATCTGTCACTTCGAACAAGACAAAAACCAGGTACTCTGATATTCGAATCCGGTTTTAGCCATGTCTCTGAAATAGCAGCGATACATACATTGTATTTTTTAATAAATAGATTATTTCAGTACGTTTATCTAAAATGCTTCTACAATTCCATTGAAGGATCTTTGTGAGAGTGAATGTCTTGGAGAATTTTAGGTATAGAATTTAGTAAGCGAGCAACGTGGGACGGTAGTTTCGACGAATACGAAGATATGATTATGTAAATAAGGAAACTTATAATGCTTTCTACAGAATCAAAATTACCCTGTGAAGTAACTGGTGAAACCCGAAGAGCACAACCATCCTCAGGTTGCGGAATTGAAAAATCTTCAATAATTTTTTGATGACTTTTTTTGTCGTATCCTGTTTGTGAATGGTGACGTAATGGTTTAGGGATATATAATGTTAACGTTAACGCTACATCTAATAAATCTTCTTATAAGAAATATAAGAAGATTTATTAGATGTAGCGGGGTTGGAAGGAAAATTATTCACTGTAGGATTAGTAGAAAGCGAAGAATTTTCAGGGAATTTAGAAATCAAAACATCAGCATATGATTTTGAAGAAACTTGTGGATATTTTTGAGATGCTTCTAGGTATGAGATAGAATTCTGTGCCATTTCAATTTTAATATTATTTTGTCTTGTGTGTTCAGGACATCTAGAATCTGTGGCTTTGTGATTACCTGAGCAAAATAAGCAACGAAAAGATCCATTATCTTTGTCGCAAGAAGAAGAGGAGTGATCACCACCACATTTTGAGCATCTTTGCTTGGAACGACATAAATCTTTAGTATGTCCAAATCTGCAGCACTGAAAGCATTGGATCGTTGGAAGCTTATAAATTTCAACAGGAATGGAAGAATAGCATAAATAAACCCTCGAGGGAAGAATTTGACCGTCAAATGTGATTACGACACTTTCAGAGCTTTCATATCTGACTTTGTCCTCGTTGCGAACTCGGTAATTTAATCTTCTTACTTTTAATACAGGAATGGTATTTGGATACGAAGATAATTCGGAAATAATCTCTTCTGGTGTCCAATCTTTTGGTACACCTTTTATAACTCCCATACGAGATACGTGAAATGATGGAATAAAGGTTTTATATTTATCATTTACGGATGGATTTTCTAAAAATAGATTTGCATCAATAAATTTAGAGAATTCAACCGTTATTCTATTTCTCCCGATACGTTTTAGGCCTCCATTAACTATATTTTGTACATTTAATTTTTTCAAAAAGTGACCAAATGAAATGGCATTTAAAGTTTTACCAGAATTAGGAGAGTCTTCTTTTACTTGAACATGAACGATAAAAGGACCTGAATCTGTAGAATTATAAGAACGAAGAGATTGAAATCTTTGTGACTCTATTTTTTTATTATCGCTATCAATATACGTGTTAAGAGATTTAGAAGAGATATAACTATTGGCAGAATTTAATGTTTGTGATAGAGGAATGCCAGATGATTGTGAAAGAGGGATTTCAGATGATTGTGTACAAGCAATATTGGATGATAAAGACATGGGAGATTCATAAGCACGTTGTCCTGACATATTGCTTTTGATAGAGTTAGAGCCTACAATTTTAATTTTAGATGATGAAGTATTACCAGTATCGCAGTCCGATTCCGAGAATGAAGAATTGGTGGAAAAAGCTGAAATTCTTCTATTTATGTCAACCCGATTAGCATGCTCTTCCTTCTTCCTTTCCTTCGTTTTATGTTTTCTTTTCTTTTTGTTTGAAATAATTTTGAAGTTGTCATCAAAAATTTCTTGCGATAATGACTGCCGTGGTTTTTTAAATGAACCTTCTAAATCATTTTCAATTTCCACATAAGCAGCTGGTGAGGAAATAATGTTAGTGTCAGAATAATTCGGATCCGGTGGCTTAGGCGGAATTGGATTAGACATGGCGACCGAGAGACTAAGGCTACGTTAAACTATTTTGTGATAGTATGAAATTGTCGCTAAATGAGATACAATATGAAAATGCAAATAAATATTATTAATATATACTAAAATATATAAGGAATGTAATCAGAATATTACAAGAAAACTTAAAATAATTAAAATAACACCAAAAACGCGTAAAACCGTTATTGACGTTCAGTTGACAATCCTCTTCAAAACAATTTAAAAATGGCAGCAGTGTTTTTTACTCTATCCTTCTCTTTTTCCTAATGTCCTATATGTATTGATATTAAAACCAGCCAGATACAAATAGTATAACCAAAGAGATTTTCTTCAATTTTATACAAACAAAATACGAAGAAACTTTTTACCCGACCAATTATAATGGCCAACGTCTCGTCATCGGTCATAACTGCCTGACTAGATGGATAATAGTGTCAAGTTCGACAGCCTTTCCTGTCCCATGGAGGTACTTAGTTAATTTTTTATCAGTTTTATTTCAAAAAACTTCTTTCAGCTGTCAGCTGAGTTTCTCCGGGTGTAATACTTCGAATACATTACCTAGGTCTCCGAGGCTCTAGAGCTGTTTGGTTTGAGACATTAATATATCTGAACAGCAATAGTACACATTGACTTTGAAGTATGATTCCGGGTATGAAATTCTCTCACCTTCTGATATACTTCATATTAAAAAAACGCTTCTTTATCTTCTTTCTTTTATTTTTGGAAGCAGTTTTTACATCCGACTCTTTTGCTTATCCTTGGACCCGCTCAGCAAACTATGTAAAGAATTTTGATTTCTTATTTCGCTCAGTCTATTCAAAAGATTACCCTTAGTAAAATGTTAGCTTTCTATTATTTCATGCTGTACTCACTCTCACTTACTCAGAATTGACAAGCACTTTACACTACTGCTAAAAAAGTATATTTTTTGGGTTATTCCGTTTACCGACCGTAAAAAATCCACCCTAGAGTGGATTCTCGCAAACGCGTGTTCATCTTGATCTATCCATCCCGGACAGGGGTTGATAATCGGAGTTCACTTTTATTTTTTTTTCCGACTTTTTGCCCCAAGTAGGTACAGTTTAATACATACACTTTAATTATTAATTAATTTTTAATAACCAAATATTTAATCAAAAAACATATTACGTATTGCCGTTACCGTCACCGTTACAGCCTTTACACCGGTACAGTCCATTCATTATGTATTGCAACATTAAAATAAAATTATTCTAATTAAACTGCCTCGTTTTTAATAATATCATTGCGTAATTTATAAATTTTGCAGTTTGTTCAGGCGATTACCAACACTAATTTCATTATTGAGAGCGTAATTAATTTAAAATCCTGGCTAAATTCGTCTCTTTAAATGTACATTTGCAATTGTGTTCTAAATTACTTTGCTACAACAGATGTTTTAGCGAAGAACTGTTACGTATTTTGCAAGAATTCCAAAAAACGTGGGTAATGAATGTTTGTCTTCATTTTAAATTATTTTATGCCAAGATTTCAATTAATTTGTAATGCTGTGAGGTACTCCTTTTATTTCGGCGTTGACCTTTCAAACAAAAAATATGTATAAATTTTTATTGATAATGTCTACTAAGTATCTTGGGCCAGTTTTTTATCATATTTCTATAAATGACTGTACACAGCAGAGGGAGAAATTCGAAAGAAAAATAATATATCTGAATTCCGATTACGCACCGCGTCTAACTCATTTATAACTATAAATTTAGCCCCTGAAACTAGGTAGAATTTTTCAGCTTAGGAGCTGTAAATTTTGTGCTTGTAATATGTTTATCAATAAAGATTATTATTTTTTTAGATGCGTTATCGTAATTTTCTGTTATCGTGATGTATCGAAAAACTACCTGGGGAAAATTCGACAATTTCTGACAGGTCTTTCTTATAGACCGGGAGCTCCTGACAGGTGACGTTCCACGATTTTGTCTGCCTTTTTAAGGCTTGATAACTAACCCTAAAATATCAAAGATTGTCGGGGCTTTAGCCCCCCCCCCCCCGCACGTCCTCTTTATAAGGAAAAGCGCTTTTCTTTATGTTGCGAATTTTCGTGTTTTTCCGTGATAGTATACTGCATGCCATTGTAATATACGGAAATGCAAGCAAATTGAAGCTCTAATAATTGATGGCATGCACCCCGCAGCGGCCTAAGATGATCAAATGGTTCTGAAAACCTAAAAAAAATTAAAGGGCAATTCCGTGTTTTCAAATTGCATGCCGATGTAAAGAATGGAAGTTTTTGTAATAAAAACACTCTAGAAAAATTGGCATGCACCCCTCGTATGATCAACGGTGGAAAATTTCCGGAAAACTGTGAGCAACAGCTTCAAAGTACTTGAAGCTGTTGCTCACAGACAAATTTCTGACTACGTTTTTAAAAATAACTTTTTAAGTAGCTATCAATCAGGTTTCAGGCCAGGACATAGTACAACAACAGCCCTGCTTAAAGTTACGGAAGATTTACGTATAGGTATGGAGGAGTCAAAATTAACTGTGTTAGTTTTAATAGATTTCTCAAACGCTTTTAATGCTGTTGATCATGACATCCTTCTTACAATACTTTCTCACATAGGTTTCTCCTCATCAGCGCGGGAATGGTTCGCATCCTATCTTCAGGGACGTCAGCAGGCTGTTCGCGTGGGTCCAGTTATTTCTGACTGGTGCACGCTGGTTGCTGGCGTTCCTCAAGGCGGAATTCTCTCACCTCTTTTGTTTCAATTTTTATAAATCTCATTACATCTCACATTCGCTGCACGTACCATCTCTATGCCGATGACTTACAAATATATGCTCAGTCTGATGTTAACGATATCGAAGATGCGATCACTGAGCTGAACTCTGACCTCACTCGTATCTCTGATTGGTATAGCAAATTCGGTATTACTGTTAACCCTACCAAGTGCCAGGCAATTATAGTTGGAAGTAGCCGCCGCTTATCTAATACATTGGAATTCACTGCCACCTGTAAATTTTAATAATGCTGTCATACCTTATTCAGCTACTGTGAAAAATCTAGGACTTATCATTGACAGCAGTCTAAGTTGGCGGCCGCAAGTCACGGAAGTAAGCAAAAAAGTTATCAACACCTTGCGTTGTCTGTATCGACTCAAGAATTTTCTTCCAGTGAGAACAAAGATAATGTTGGTTCAAACGCTCGTATTACCAATACTAGATTATGCAGATGTATGCTATGCTGATGCCTCTCAAGAACTTCTTAACAAACTGAATCGTCTTCTCAATAATTGTATTCGCTTTATCTTTGGCTTACGTAAATTCGATCACGTCTCTTCATTCCGTTCTCAGCTCAAATGGCTGCCTCTTCCACTTCGTAGATCTTTTAGAATCCTTTCTATGCTATTCTCTATTTTACACGATCCATTTGTCCCTGCATATCTGAAATGCAAATTTCAGTATCAGGGCAATTCTCACAACCGATGTCTCCGTTAGGCGGAAAATCTAACTCTTCATGTTCCTTTCTGTCGCACGGGCTTCTCTTACAATTCTTTCACTTCAAATGCAGTAAGACTCTGGAACATGTTACCCAGAAATATAAAAGAAGCAAAAACTAAACCTATCTTTAAACGTTTACTCTGGGAATACTACTTAACGAAGCAGTAGTAGTTTCGGATAATAATAAAAAATTTAAAAAACTTCGGAAACTGTTATATTCTCAAGTATGTATAACATAAAAATATCATATTTATTTATTGTGTATGTATTTATTGTGGGTATTTGTGTATATATATAAAATAATATTGTACGCATGTAAGTAGTAATGTAAGTGTATATGTATGTGTATTGTATTTATCATCATTATATTATAATTTTGTATTTTTTCCTTAAACCTTTAATTTTTTTTTAATTATGAGTTTTGCACCCATCACTAGATTCTCTGCACAAACCAAAGGTAGACTGGTAGAGAATGCCTTTAGGCATTAAGTCCGCCGTTTTGTACATTTCTTTTATGTGTGCAAATAAAGCTTAAATAAATAAATAAAACTCTGTAAAAATTGAACTCCGATTTTCCGTAATTCCAAACTGAATGCCATGGTCATATTTGGCAACCTTTGATATTTTAGGGTTAGTTACCAAGCCTTAAAAAGGCATGCACGACAAAATCGTGGAACGTCACCTGTCACCAGCTCCCGGTCTATTAGGCACGTGCACTATTTGATGATATGATTTTTTTCTCGGGAATACGGCCTAAGAGTTTAAGTAAGTTTGTGGATAACATTTTACAAATTTTTGCTAACACACGTTGGGGGCCCTGTAGCCCGGGGGCCCCGTATCATTGATACGGCTGATACGGTGGTAGCTACGCCCTTGGTAGACAGAGACTACAGACTTCCATTTAGCATGATCCTGAGATACCTCTCTTTAAAAACAATAAAATAATTAATATTAAAAATAATTATGGTGAGACTGTGTACTAAAAAATTATAAAGAGTTTTTTAACCGCTCATACACACGTACATGACGCTGCAAGCTTGATCGAGATCTTTCTGGAGTTATTCTCTGATATGATATATCAAAGAATATATATATATATATATATATATATATATATATATATATATATATATATATATATATATATATATATATATACGAATAAGACACTCCGGTTTCGTTTGAGCAATATTCGATTTAAAAAAATGAAAGTCACCAGTTGCTCACTGAATCTTAAAATAAGAATCACATTTCAAAAGCAGACAATAATGGCGTTTTCTAGGGGTGGCTGCAAGCTTAAATTCAAGCTAGAATCCTTCCAATAAAAGGACTATATCTCCTTGGATCTATCTGGGTATTTATGTTGTAAACCTCCATCACATTGAATATTGGTCATACAAACCAATAACTTGTACGTTAGAGAAATAAAATATTTAATAAATATACAGGATTATTAATCATAGTCAAATTAAAAACTTAAGTCCAAATATGTAAATAATAATATATCGATATTGCAGTTTATGAAAATACGAGTAAATAAAGCTTTTACTTTTATTTGAAATTTTATTTTATTTTATTTTGAAAAAAATTGAATGCGAAATATGGGCAACGTTTTTGCCTACCGATTGACCCTTAGGTACCAAAGAAAATACACACTACGTGAACAGTTACGAAGTTATTGCAAAATAACCACGCATAAAGTGGCATCAAAATAAGAACTTTGATTATTCTAACCCCATGTCCCAAATGTTTCAGTGAAATAAATACACAATTTTTTACATCAACTTACTACTAATTACAGGTAACAAACGAGCACACACTCCACCCGATGGTAAGCGGATGCTGTAGCCCATAGACATATAAATTTATGCTCAATTAAGAATCAAATTGCAGATGCATCATCACCCCTGAGGACTAAGATGATATGCCTTGCTTGCAGTAAAAATAGTCTCCGGTTCACTACCTTCACCATGCGCAACACAGCAGCTAAGTTGCTATTTTACGCTGATATTCTGTGAGAGTATGGTCTTACCGGATCGAGCCGACCCATTCGTGATACAACCATAGCTGCAGCATGGCTCTGCCATATTTTTTTTTATTTTTTTGGACAACCAACAAGACGTACACGAACACAATGTAAATACTACAAATTACAGGAAGGTTAATATCTAAGTGTCGTCTTAATTAAAGGTTGCCAAGGCATGCAATGTGGACAACGAATATATTTCTTTAAACTTACAACTATAAACTTAAAACTAGGCCTAAATGTTAGTTAACAGTAAAAGACTGCATTATTTTTGAGGCTTATCAGCAAAAATATCAACGTCACATGTCTTGCAGAGCTGGTTGTCATATATAAAATGTTATGATGAAAACAAAAAGATTGAAAAAATATGAAAATCATTTATTCAATTCAGACTTATTGGACATCTGTCAACTGCTGTTCTTCATAACATGTCCGCAATCCCATATCTTAACATAACACAAAAGTCAATGTGTTAATAATATACTCATACTCAAGTCTTAATATAAAACACATAAATAATACGGTCATCCGGTGAATATGGCCCATAGAATACTATAATACATACATAATAGAAGGGGGAGTGGGCGGAGCCACTAAAATGTCACTAACACGCCAATTCACACGTATAAATGTCAACTCGAGATGTGTTTTGACGTTACAATCGTTTCCAAATTGCGCATGCAAATTATTTAATAATTGCCAAATTGCACCCTATATGTATTAATATTTAAACGATTTTTTAATGATGATCTTGAACATTAATCAAAAGTCTAAAATGTGTTAATTTATTCAGTCTGTCAACACAGTGAATCGAGTTTGGCGACGTCAAGCCTCGTACAAAATAAAGTTGACAGCCATTCTATTGTGTATTATAGTATTCTATGATATGGCCATTTTCTTATAACTCAAAAACTACAGCCTTGTTTGCATAGATGACTCTGTGATACGATAGCTCCTCATCAGTCAATATTCCTAGATTGGCAACTTCCAATAGATTCTGCCAGCGTCAAGTATTTCATGAAAGTCACACAGAGTATTCGACTAGTTTCCGTTTTCGTAGAAATACTAACTTAGCTTTATGTTACGAAGTTACATAGGTAGTTATTTTCGAATGAATTAACATACTACAATAGTTTTACAAAATTATTGCTAATATAAAAAATAATAAAATGTATATAGGTAAGTGGAAAAAGTACATACATACATACATACATAAACACTCACGCCTGTCACCCAGAGGGGTAGGCAGAGACTACAGACTTCCATTTGGCACGATCCTGACACACCTGTCTCGCCTCCTTCACATCCATACACCTACGCATACATGCTCGTCGGTTAAGGGTGCTCCTAATTTGGCCCGTTTTCAATAAATCGCCAATTTGGTCGATAAATTTTCGCCTAGGACGTCCCTTGCCGACTCTGCCATTCACTTCTGCAACATAAATTTTCTTTGTCATTCTTTCCACATGACCAAACCACCGAAGCATTCCTTTCTTAATCCTGGTCACAATATCGTCTTGCAAACCACACTCTTCTCTTATCACACAATTTCTCACCCTGTCATTCAGATTCAGCCCTAACATACTCCTTAACGACCGCATTTCTACTGCGTTCATTCTACTCTCGTGCTTCTTCTGCCACACCCAACTTTCACTACCATATGTTAACGTAGAGACCAACACAGCATTGTGAATTGCCATACGTGCCTTTTTCGACACATTTTGACTCTTCACAATAGAGTGTAGGGCCCCATTTACTCTATTGCCTGCATTCACTCGTCGTTCTATATCCTTATCACATCTCCCATCCCTGCTAAATCTGTGAAAGAATATTGAATGTGAAAGAATTCAGGTCAAAAGAGCGAAGTCTCATCGACGCTCTTTTGACATTATAATAAATTAGTCGATTTTAGTATGGTATAGTGTAGCTAGTTTCTTTTTTAAAAGTAGATTTTTCGAAGTGTTGATAATTATTGTCAAGGCTTGTTTGGTTTTTTTTTTCTTAATATATTAGTTAAAGTATACGAATTTGTGTTTTTATCTGTCCTCCTACTAATTTTATTACATATTACCCTCACGTACCTTAATAAATAAAATAAACAAATTTCGTTATGACGCAATTTAATAAACTGGCGCCAATAAAGCTATATCACATTAAAATTTATAACAGAAAATATAAGGACTTAAAACATAAATATAAAAAATAGACTTTAAGTATTAAAATTATAATATTGTCTATAATATTTAATTACATAACTAACTAATACTATTAAATTATAATATCCTCCAGGCCTAATTGCGGTTACGGCGGTCAGTCTCAACGGAGACAAGATTATAGTGCCCGAGTACCAAGCACTGGTGTACTCTCTATTCTCTCACTTACATGGTCCGATGGGACGGCAAACCGACAACGGATCAGGTGCAGGATCAACGACTTTACGTGCTTTCCATGGCACGGGCGTGAAACACAGCTAACTTTTTGACTCTGGGGTGCTACTTAGAATTTCCTGACAGAAAAACTGAATATCTGATTTTGGCCCAACCCGGGATTTAAACCCCTCACGATCATCTACCGCGTTTAGAACCAGTAGACCAATGTCGGTCTCTTTTTAAGTAAATATGAAACTCCATGTCGGGAACGAATGCGCAAGCACCAATGGCAAGAAGAAATTCTTCTAGTGTCCGAAGAACAGAGATCCACCGAACTTGCTGGAGCCCAATCATAAGTCAACATCATAAGCAAATGAACCTTTGTGGCTGATTCATTTGTTTAGGACGGAAAAACTGGCCTTGTTAACAAAAAGCAAATACTAGACTGAAGCCAATATTGGTCTTGTTTTATTTAATATTCGATTTTTTATACAAAATTAAAAATCTATATATAACGATCAACTGAAATAATATATATGACCATTGTGATTTATAAAAAAATCAAGACAAACCTGTTTACTTAAGATTCTAGTTTAAGTGAAACGGAGGGATTTCCCCCAAATTCGATGAGAAGATCGATCACGGTATCGTTTTAAGATTAACCTTTGAACCGCAATTTTGAATGGACAAATAATCAGTCCTTTTGAACTGCCAGATATTTTGACTAGTGGAGTGTATTTGGATCTCTTACAATATCATTTGCTAAATTTATTGGAGGACGTGCCACTAAGTATCCCCAGGGGCATGTGGTTCCAACAAGACTGTTGCCCAGAGCACTACGCCCGCTCAGTGAGAGAATATTTCGATGAAGAATACCCAAACAGATGGATGTCGATGAAGACGACCCAAAACAGGGCGGTCTGGTACAATCTTGTGGCCAGCACGTTCACCTGATTTAAATTCATAACATACATAAACACTCACGCCCGTCACCCAGAGGGGTAGGTAGAGACTACAGACTTCCAAGTCCTGCACGATCCTGACATACCTCTCTCGCCTCATCCACATCCAAATATCTACGCATACATGCTCGTCGGTTAAGGGTACACTTAATTTGGCCCATTTTTAGTATATCGCCAATATGGTCGACAAACTTTCGCCTAGGATCTCCCTTTCCAACTCTTCCATTCACTTCTGCAACATATATTTGCTTTGTTAGTCTTTCCTCATTCATTCTTTCTACATGATCAAACCACCGAAGCATTCCTTTCTTAATCCTGGTCACCGCATCATCTTGCAAACCACACTCTTCTTTTAAATTCATTAGATTTTTTTTTACTGGGAAGCCGTCAAATGAAAAGTTTATTTAAAATGGATTGAAAATGTAGCTGAGCTACGGCAAGACTAACGGAAGCTGCTGAATTTGTAAATAATGGTATTCGCTCGTCTGATAACCCGATCCCATCAGTCGATTTTTAAGAAGATGCCGAGCGTGCATACAGAGTGAAGGATGGCAGTTTAAGCATTTGCATTGTAAATGTTCCATACTTGATTTTAATTAAGGCATTTTGTTTGTTTAATTTAAGACATTTTGTGAGTTTAATAAATTTTTGCATTCAAATAATTGATGTATAATTTGTTAACTTAAAACTTTTCCAACACTTCATCAACTGGTTCCCTCCGTTTCACTCAAACTTAGGTAACAGGCTTGTGGAAAGCCTTGGGATACACAAAAATAATTTTAGACAGGTAAGGAAAATTAACTCTTTCACTGTCCGGTTTTGAGACACAATAATAAGACAATAGCAATAACCATAGTAGTGCACGGGACAGCGAAAGGGTTAATTTACAACTAAGTTTCTTTAAAAAAAATGTTTCTCGTAATTTAACAAATAATCTTGTAAGTGTTACACTGATTTGGAATCCTCATTAAATACGCCAACTTTTAAAGTTACTTGTCAAACTCGTGCAGTTTTTTTTTTTTCAGAGTATAGTCATTTAAAACTGAGCTAAGTATTAATTTTGAATACTTGGTTAGGAAAAAAATTACAATTCCTTCTGGACTGGAGCAGTTGGCTGTAAATTTTACAACAGTTTTCAGAAGCATTATTCAGAATTACATAATAAAATAAAATTTAAAAAGTTAAAATTGGTAGCAATAAAAGTTAAAAGACCTTCACTGGTTGTAGATTTTCTCGATATTTTCATAAATGCCTATAACTTTTAAAATACATTTATTCTCTTTTTTTTTTTAAAAAACGTTACCCCTACACTAGGATTTGCTCCTGTATCGTGGGGGCAGTTTACAAACATAAATTGCACAAGGACAAACATCCAGACCCGGAAAAATTATTTGTAGGCCATACAAATACTTGTTCCGTGCGGGATTCGAACCCGCGACCCCCAGCGCAGCCACTCATTGCTAAGCCACTGCGCCACGGATTAGTCAAATTTATATATAACCTGACCTATCACCCGATTCCGGCTTTGCGTCGACTTCAGGGACATTCTGTATGTGACCCTAGTCAAGGAAGAGTACAAGGCAATTAGTAACAATGTCAAGCATTGCCCAAAGACAGTGCCAGTATTAGTCCATGCATAGTACCATCACATTCTATGGTGATTATTCAAAAGTAAGGTACTGTTATCATTGCTCAAAATGGATTGGTTGTGTTTGCCAATGGGTACACGCCGCTAATTGCCTGACCTTAGGGATTTCAAAGATGCAAAAGATGTAAAACATCTAGCCATCAAGATACCTTGGTAGGACAACCGGACACTGGTAAGGCTAAGGACAAATGCATTCTAGGAGATAACCCCGCCTTCAGCCTCCACGTGTATTGAAGGACTTCGCTCATTCACGTGAGCGAGACTAAAAATAATAATCTTTATTTCTCCTCTACAAACAATCAAAACATTTACTACATCTAAATTAAAAAAAAATGCTACAGTTACCAGAATGAAGACTAACAAAAGACTATGGAGTTGGATGGACCTGAATCATCAAATTCCCAGAGCACCCGACGATAAAGAAGACATAGCCCCACCCGTCAAAGAGGAGAACAGTCTAATCGTTAATCCGTTATGATGACTACCGGCAGTTCCCATAGTCAAAACCCATGGTCCCGCTCCGTTTAGCGAATGCCGCTAGTGCTAATTTACACAGAACTGTCACCAGCTTTCTTGCAGATCGGATCATCAAGGTCGTTGTAGACGGTGCACGCTCTGATTTCCCTATGCCTATGCTGGTGTTCCACAAGGCTGCGTGCTATCACCAACGCTCCTTTTTCTGCATTTCCATGATATATTGCAAACCGGTAACATTCATTGCTATGCGGATGATAGCACCGGTGATGCTTTATACAGCGGGCGTGCCAATATTTCTCGGGAAAACGTCGCTGAGTACCGGGATAAACTTGTGTCTGAAGTCGAGACTTTGTTGAACAAAGTTTCGGACTGGGGGCAACTAAATCTAATCCAATTCCATCGCCAAAAGACACAAGTTTGCGCGTTTACCGCTAAAAAGAACCCCTTTGTCGTATCTCCTCAGTTTCAAGGCGCTCCCCTTGTGGTCTCAGCCAGTATCGAAATTCTCGGCGTTGACATATTGAGTGACATGTAGTTTCGTGGTCACTTGGAAGAGAAGGCCAAATTGGCCGCTTGCTGCTTGGTGTGCTCAGCGGAGCGGGACAGTATTTAATGCCGGCACACCGCCTGTAACTTTACAAGGCGAAGGTTCGGCCTCACACGGAATACTGTTTCCATCTCTGGGCTGGGGCTCCCCAGTACCAGCTCCTTCCACTGGACCGCATCCAGCGCAGAGCGGCTCGAATCGTCGACGACCGAGTACTTTCACTGGCGCTGTGAAGAGATGTTGCATCCATTTGCATTTTCTTTCGCATCTACCACAGGGAGTGCTCTGATGAATTGTTCGGATAATTCCCAGCCGCCAAATTTCATGAAATCACATCGTGGCAAAACTGCCGATACCATCCACAACCACCATCTGGATGCTTGGCGGTCCACCACTGTACGTTTCACTAGGAGTTTTTTCCCTCGCACGACCTCTCTCTGTGGAATAGTTTACCACCGTCGATTTTCTGGACCGATACGACTAAGGGACCTTCAAGAAAAGAACTTACTCCTTTCTAAAAGAACGGTAACGCACCTGCAATTCCCCTGGTGTTGCAGTTGTTCATGGGCGGCGGTAATCACTTACCATCATGTAAGCCGTATGCTCGTTTACCCCCCTCTTCTATAAAAATAAACTTATAGTCCGTACAGATAAAGAATACGATTATAAATGGCGGCTCATCGAGCCTGTACCTTCAACATGCACGGTACTAATAGCAAAAAATCCGCTAATAACGGTATATCGTTATAACGTTGTATTATTCGGTTAGATATAAGTAGATGTTATAAAGATTGTATATAGAGATAACCTCTAGGTATATATAGTACTACTTTTGTTTTCTTACAAAATAAGTGGTAAATATATTTAGGTGATATCGCACATTTTCTGTGTTCGTCATTATGGGAATGTTGGTATGCCAACATACTATGTAACTAATTTAATATCAACTACTAAGTCCATTGGTAGCATCGGAATCTGTGATTTCTCCATTAGTTCTTGAAGAACTTTCAGCAGGTTCTTGTTCTTGCTTTCGGCGTTTAATTATTTCCTCATCCTTAGCCTTCAAACGTTTTTCAAGTTTTGTCCAAATGTCCACTGACTTTTCCTCCTTAGCTTTGACACGCTCCATATAACTTTGAGTTAATTTGTTTGCATATTCTGAAGGTACAAACGTAGCGGCAACTGTTTGATTAGCAGCAGTCTTGGAAGATGTGTTAGCTGGAGTTTTCGGCTTTACTTTCTCCTTCTTTTTGAAGGTCACAGGACCTAAATACAATGCTGACCCTGTTGGTGTCGGTTTCTCATCCTTGTTTAACCAATTATTTACCTTTGCAACAGATTCCTCTACTTCGTGGTTGATATTACTATTTTTGGTATCTAAAACCACATTTTCAATGCTTCCTTTCGACAATGAAGATGTACTTGATGTAGACATTTTCTGGCCATTTTGGAAGGCTTTATCATTCAACGGCTCAGTAGGACAAGGCTTTTCAAAATATGCAGGTGTAATTAACTTAGGAGATTTATCATCTAATACAGAAGCACTTGAATGAATTTTCAAAAGCGTTGAAATCGCTAAATTCCTTTCTCTTTTAATTTTCAGGCAATCTGACTTAGAAGGACTAGATATTTTATTTTTCAGCCTTTGACTAATTTCTTTAAGTTTAACAGGGTCATTTTTTTCAGTTATATTTTCTTTTGAACCAGATACTTCAAGTTTCTTTATTTTATTATCATAATTACAATTTAATTCGTCAATTTCATTTGCATGCATCTCTACTTTAATACTTTCTGTACTTATGCTATTCTTTGGAACGAATTCTGGTACATCGGGATTTAATTTACTTATTGCAATTGTAGTACAGGTATTATCCTGAAAACTGGTTTTGTTGTTTTCATCACTGTCAGAATTTTGGTACTTGTCAACCTGTAAATACAAATAATAAATAAATAGACCAGAAATATTCGTTTATTATTTTATAATAAAATGCGATGTTCGTGTAACAAAGGCAGCATGTCAACTTATTCTCCAAGCCTCCACTTAATCTAAAGATGTTACAAATGATTGATAAACGAGGCTTTGGCAACCAACTGCTGGTGAAAAACTCATTCAAAATGGCTGAACCCAAATTTCACAAATATAAAGAGCAACATAACAGTGTTAGGATAATAACTACGCGCTCACAAACTCGCTTGCCCCGAGTGGCTTGTATGGGCAACATTCTGAATAATGTCAGGATGTCTCGAGCATTCAAGGCCTAACGACAGGAGAACTTACGAAGTAGTTAAAGTGACAAAGTATAAAATAGAATGGAATTTTTTTAATTCCATATAGATTACATGTGATTCTTATTAAGTCATTTTTTTACTTTACCTCTGGTTCGGAAAACCCTGGGAAGAACCAGCACAAAAACCAACGGAACATTTTTTTAAAGTAAATTATACAATATGAAAGGTTGCATAAACTATTTACAAAATGTATTTTAGAAACAGTTTGGAAGCGACTACCTCATTCCCAGGGGTATTATTAACCTTGTATTCATTTATATTATAATTTATACGTGGTAGATCCATGGTGCAGTTATATTAGTAGTATAGTTGTACCACGAATGGGTCGGCTCTACCGGGGAAGGACCAAGCTCTCACAGAATACCAGCGTAAAATAATAACTTAATGCTGCTGTGTTTCGTATGGTGGGTGTCTCTTCGTGTCATCTTAGTCCTCACGGGTGACAACGCGTCAGCATTTTGATTTGTATTTGAGGATGGATGCAGAAGTCTACAAGCCGCAGCAACCACTTACCACCAGGTGAACTGTGTGCTCTTTTGTCACACTATCCTATATAAAAAAAATATTCTACAAAAAATACCTTAGGCAATTCTTCATCATCACTGTGCATACTGTGATGATGAAGAATTGCCGGTTACTGGTCTGTTAATTGTTTTATTTATTATTCGAATTGGAGATTGCGTTACCAGAAGATTTCTTTTATTATAAGTCAGAACTGGTGATACAACGAATACCTACTACTTTTACGAATACGAATATAGTTTGTCACCCTATCCTACAAAAAAACCTTTTTATGAAGTTTTTGTTTAATAAAATATTTAAACTTGGTAATAGAGAGACTTTGTATATTTTCTTGGTCTTTGTTGTAATGGTCTTTGTTGTAACATTGCCCCAAGAATTAATTATTGACTCTGTGGAGTCGAGAAACTGGTATCCACCAGCTTATGTTCGTTCCTAGTATTTATAATGTGTATATCACATTTTTACTAAAACTACTTTTGTTTTTGTGACTTTAAATTTTCGTAAATATACTGAGAGGCAAAAGTTATTATTTCTTTAAATTTATTCTCTGACAGACTCTCTCGGTTGTAGGTTGTAAATTGCTCTTTTGACCTTATTCTGCAAAACAAAAATGCATAGTTTCTCAATCAGCTGCATTTTCCCACAGTTATATATGTGAAACACATATAAACACTATAGGATATAGCTTGCGCCCTCCTTTCTGCATTGCGCCCTCCTTTCTGCCAAGGAGGGTCGCGTTCGTATACGGCTTAGAGATCTCTAGTCAGATCGTTAAGCCAATTCCTAAAAGGTTGGGTTTAGTGGGTAAAAGTCGCCACATAACCACGCAGCCGGCTGCGTGGTATGCTATGAGCATTCCCAACCTCCCTCCCCCGCTTTCCGGAGGGTTGCCCATATTTGCTTCGGGCGCAAAAAAAAAACCATTATAGGAAATTATATGTTCGGGTATATTAAAATATTGAGTCAAGGAAGGGCAGCACTTTATTCTTCGACAAGCAAATTTTAGAAGTCTTTAGTTTTAATTCCAGCGAATACCTGTGTAGTATAAATATCAAAATGATTGCTTTTTTTGAATCTGGACATATTGTCTTTGTCACTGACATTTCATCATGTTTTCACCAAATGAAACAAAAAATCTACCATGTACAGAATGAATGACCTTAAAGCCGCTTCTTTCCCTGTATATGAGAGCTTGTTTACCATGTAGAGGTAGGGTTAGAATATTCAAAAAATATATAATCTAGCCCATATCATCTCGTGGGTGTCGTAGGAGGTCACAGAGGGAAACCAATCTGGAGATGGCCAGCAGTGTACTAATAACGCTTGCCAAGCGTGACAACTATGGCCAAAATCCCCCCTATGAGACAATTTATGGGGGAGGCCTGTGTTTAGCAGTGAACTTTAATAAGCTGTAACGGTAACTTTAACCGTTACTACGTTTGGGGCGTTACTGCACAACGGGCACTTGCAAAAATAGATATTTATGACTGTATTAATTAATCATTTGCAACCAGTTAATCCTGGCAGCAACTGGATGCGTGAAGCCGAAGATCGGGCTAAGTGGCTCGCCTTGCTAGAGGCTTACGTCCTTGAAATTCCACTCGCGCCAAATTACGGCTTTCTATAAATAGCGGTACCTATAACCATCTCATTTACGGCAATCAATACTCAGACCTGCGAAGTACAGAACCGTCGAAGATTTGCTGACTTGAGTGAATTGACGTTATTAGTACCAAACGGTAAGCCGTTTGGTGAAAATAATGTCAATGCGCCTGAAGTGTAACAATTAAGATAAATCCTCCGTTAGTTAGCTGTAGACGTCTAGGAGTTGCATGCTGTGACATCTTAGAATTTCAAATTATAATACACTAAAAAATGATAAAACTGTTAATATTACCATTCGTAGCATTTCCTGGATACCGGCCAAGTCTGGACCATTTTCATTTTCGTTAGCTGTCTTATCTCCAAGTGCGCCATTTAATCGTAACAAGAGTTCATCATCATCTGAAATTAATTGATCAATTTCAACAATAATGACTTGGAACTCACAAGTATTGTAAATTAATCATTTGAGCACAAATTCTCTGCTGTGAAATTACAATAGGATGGTAGTAGGCCAGCCAAATAGGACATATACACATTACTACTGTTCATTTAGAGACTGTAACAAAGATACCAACATAGCTCAACGCATCAGTGGGCGAAGTAATAATGTAAAGTTAATAAAGTTATAGCCTATATACCCTTACAATGTTTTCCATCATCGTCGAGCACGTGGTAAATCAGCTACCAAGGCTCTTAGAAGTGATAATGGATCTGCAATAATTGACAACTGATGGAGACAAAAGTCATACGCTGGCGGTGTCAAAGGGTAATGCCAGCACGATCTAATGGTTTCAGTAAAAATATCCAGACAGGCGACGCATTATGGGACCCATCGGTGCATTCCTGAATCTGAAATCGTTTTAAACGTTTCTATTCTGAGAAAATAGAGCTATCCAATATGATTGTAAGAAAAAACACTGTTAGGTATATAAAATTGCACCCAAACTTTGCACTTCGATAATTTCATTTTAATTAGATTACTCATTATGAAAATGCAACTTAAGGGTACACTAGTCGCTTATTCTTCCATGCAAACGTAGTCCGGCGATAACTCCACTGTTTGATGGTGTACGTTCAAAATAAAAAATGATTTCAATTTGTCTCATCATTATCTAGCCCTGTATGGAAACAAAAAAGTAAAAAAAGAGTATATTTAAAAGTTATAAGCGTCGAAAATTCCGAATTTCAACACTATTTTTAACACATCTTTGGGCGGAAATAAATACCATAAGAAGAACGAAAATTGCAAAACAGTTACCATACAGGGATAGATTAGTTGTTCAAAAATGCAAATAATTTTATTTTAAACAGATACATTCAATAGATTTTTCGTGACATCCAGACTACCAAAGGTCTGTTTATAAAATTTCGCGCCCATTTTTGTTATAAAACATCTTGCCTTTCGCTACAAATTGTTTCCCCGATCAGTGGGACAGACGGAGGGGGGACGCAGCGCGCACTCACACATACTCACTAGGTTAGCCGCTGCTATCTATTTACTACTAGTATGGTTGTAATACCTACATATCTACATCTTTATTTAGAAAAATTGCTTCCTTTTTTTGTTTGTGTCCAATGCTGAAGCCGGGATGAATATAGCTGCTAAAATGTTCCCATAAGTTTGTTGAAGCACATTTAGTTAAAATTGGAAACAGGTAGGTACATAATAATGAACTTTCGATACAGGTAGTACATTAGGTAGGTACTTAACTACTTTAATTTGCTAACTAACGAATACATCTCATAGATAAGCACGATTATCGAAAATCTTAAAATTATCTATTAATTTAATTAGAATAGGTAATTTTTAGATCTTCGATAATCGTGCTTACGTATAGGAATCTCATATCCTAATATACCTAATGTTGAAATTAAAGGATTTTCTACTAGAAAAAGAAACGTGTATTTTTGGCTTTTTTTTTTGATCGATAGTAATATGTATAGGTATTTAAATCTTGTAATCTCGGAAGCTCGGAAGTCCGATTCGCACTCGGCAAAATATTTGTTTATATTTAACCTTAGGTACCTCAGATATACTCATATTTTTTATATATAATTTACTATACTACTATATAAGCTACTACTAAATAAAATAGTAGTAGCTTTGCTATGGTATTATAGTATATTTTGGATTAGATTTAATTTATTACAGAATAACCTACCTTAGATATTGGGTTATGAATACAGATAAGTACACATAGGATTTAGTTTCTAAGTTGTACCTACATAGCCTTCGTTATGAATAGCATAAACAGGCCAAGCCCCCTAGCCTACAAACGTTTCGTAACGAATTTCTTTCTACAATCGCGCCTTTTATTTGTTTGCACTGACCACCTGATTCGTTCAGTGATGCCATTCCCATACAGTGTTTAGTTTTCAACTAGCGTTATCTATCATAAAATAAATAAAAATTTTATTCATATTTCGATAATTGTGTCTGTACTGTGAATTTGATTTACAATCGATCTCTAAATTGCAGTTTTCTTCTAATTACTTACCTTGCCTAGACGTGTTCTTTGGACTTCTGTAAGGAAATCTATGCTGTTAGTATTCCGTTTATATACGTTACTATTTTGATAGACGTTTGTGCTTGTCCCTGCAGTGACAGAATGCCTATTGTTGATAACTTTCTAAGTACTAAGAGAATATTTCAAACCGCTATTGAACACAAACAATTAATAAACAAATTACAAACTAACATTTTTTTTATTTAATTAACCTATATAAAAGCCACACTCACATCAAAATCGCGCTGTCGAAAAAGCAGTTATCCTGACACCG
Organism: Parnassius smintheus behrii; assembly: GCA_036936625.1. Lineage (NCBI taxonomy): Eukaryota > Metazoa > Arthropoda > Insecta > Lepidoptera > Papilionidae > Parnassius > Parnassius smintheus. Next base: position 6,642,186 of record JAUPFT010000004.1, on the reverse strand, counting down.
GCTGACATATACTTCGGGGTCGGGGAGTTGTCTGCGGGCTATTATAGCTAACTAGCTATGGAAAGTAAATACCTATTTAGAATACATAATACCTACAGTAATATTTGCATAACCTACAGTAAAATACAAAAACATAAAGAAAACATAATTATGTTACACTTTTTTGTGTTTGTTTTAGAAATTGTTATATTTTTTTCAAAAAAAGTTTTTTATGTTACCATTTTTAGTTTAGAGTTATGTCCCTTTAGTAGGTACAGGCGTGATATTATACTGTGTGGTTGCGTAAAGAATGCATAGATAGGCGATAGCAGCAATCGCGGTTGATTTGCTGTCATTTATTGAAGAGTGCCCCCGATTTCTCCAAGATCCCATCATCAGATCCTGATCTGATCATCATCGATTACCGTGGGATTATCTGGAAAATATATCCTTTCAAACAAAAAAAATAATTTTCCAAATCGGTTCAGGCATATTCGAGAAATCGGGGGACAGAACATACATAAACAAAAACCAAGGAATTGAGAACCACCTCGTCGGTTAAAAAGTAGGTAAAAACAAATCAATGGAATTATTATATAATAACAACATCTACTTAAGTTCACATAAGAACTTTCATCATAACAACTAGGTACATAAATTGGGTTCATAATAATTACGTTTCACACAGCAGAGAGAGAGAGGGTTACAATAACACCAATTTGCTTTCTCTCTCCTTTCTCTTTTTAAAATACGTTACCCCCACAGTAGGATTTTCTCCAGTATCGTGGAGGCAGTTTACAAATATAAATTGCACAAGAACAAACATCCAGACCCGGAACAACTATTTGTAGTCCATACAAAATATTTGTTCCGTGGGGAATTCGAACCCGCGGCACCCAGCGCAGCTACTCATTGCTAAGCCATTGCGGCACGAAGCCGTTTGAGTTTATGTTATTATTCTAAAATGAATCGCATAGGTACCTAGGTACGCGATGATGCCGTCGCGCATTGCGTCGCTCGAGTGCGTATGTGTGTGCACACTAGCTTCTTACTGCTCATCACAGCGTCTATCCCTTTCGCACGAGATGTCGGCTGAGATAGCACTTAGTTCGTGCCATCGACTAGGGCAACCTTAAGATATTTTCTAAGTTCTTTAAGAAAATATATAAGCATTACACATTTTTGGATTGTTCAGAATCTCTACTAGGGCACACTGAAATGATCGGGAATAGAATATTTCGGATTGAGTTACAATAAAACCTTTTTTAGAATTTAAATACTGGCCTCTTAGAATCTTAACGACATTCAAACAATTATAAAAATGTTTAAAAACAAAAACTATGTTGGTTTAAAGTTGACACGTCGTTAACAAAAATGGAGCTCACGCGTGAACGTTTCCGTGCCATAATTTGTCACAATTTTCGTCACGGCTTATCTCAAGATAAATGTCTCAGCGACCTTGTTTCGATTTATGATGTTTAAGCACCGAGTCAAACGACAATATATCGCTGGTATGCAGAGTTCCGACGCGGTCGTGTGTCGTTCAGCACTGTTTCACCGTCAGGTCGACCAAGAACAGCGGTCACGCCTGAAAACATCTGTGCGAACTATTAGATAAGATGACCGTCATTTGACATACGAGCAGATTCGGGCTGTTATCAGTATCGGAATAACCGCATTTCAGTCGATATTACATAATGAGCTGTGTGTAAGAAAGCTAGTTTCCCGCTGGGTTCCCCAAAATTTGTCCGAAGAGCAAAAGGCGGCTCGTGTAGATTGGTGCCGGAATACTCTGCAATGCTTCAACGGAGGGAAGTCAAATACCGTTTATAATATCGTCTCAGGTGACGCATCATGGATTTATTCATACGAACCTGAAAGAAAACGTCAGTCAGCAGTTTGGGTCTTCGAAGACGAGGTCAAACCAACGAAAGTGGTTCGCTCCCGCAGCGTGTCAAAGAAAGTGGTCGCTACGTTTGTCTCGAAAAAGGGGCATGTTGCTACAATTCCTTTACACGTTACCGCTGAGTATATCACGGTTTGTTTGCCAGAAATGATAGCCGAACTCCGAAAAAATAACCCGAAACGTCGCATCATCTTACATCACGATAATGCGAGCTCACATACGTCTCGAAAGACAAATGACTTTTCGAAGCAGGAAAACGTTGAGCTGATGAGCCATCCTCTTTACAGTTCTGACCTGAGCCCAAACGATTTCTTTACATTCCCTAGAACGAAAGATTTATTACGCGGTCAACGGTTTGAAGACCCCGAAGCAGCTGTGGAAACGTACAAATCAGCCATTTCTGTCAACATCAACTTCAGACTGGAATTACTGTTTTAATGATTGGTTTGCACGAATGGAAAATGGACCCTCGTAGTTTAAAAGTATGCACTTTATGTTTTAAGTTTTTTAATTTAATGTTTAAGTGTCAAAGGAGATTTATCGGTCTTTTTGATTTATTATATTATTTTTTGATATGGTAAGTTTCCTTATCACCGATATTGAGTTGACATTTTTAGATTCTTTAACTATTCTGTAATACGAGGAAATAAAAAAATCTACGTCATTACCGCAGCTTTTCGAGCTAGAAGCAAAAATGTCGACAGAGGAAAAATAAATAAATTGACGATTCTCGTTATTTGCCCTTATTAATTACATATGTAAATAAAAAATATAAATTGACGGTTCTCGTTATTTGCCCCTATTTATCACATATGTGGATAAAAAAATAAATGACGATTCTCATTATTTGCCCCTATTTATCACATATGTGGATAAAAAAATAAATTGACGGTTCTCGTTATTTGCCCCTATTTATCACATATGTGGATAAAAAAATAAATTGACGATTCTCGTTATTTGCCCCTATTTATCACATATGTGGATAAAAAAATAAATTGACGATTCTCGTTATTTGCCCCTATTTATCACATATGTGACAAAAAAAAAATTGACGATTCTCGTTATTTGCCCCTATTTATCACATATGTGGATAAAAAATAAATTGACGATTCTCGTTATTTGCCCCTATTTATCACATATGTGGATAAAAAAATAAATTGACGGTTCTCGTTATTTGCCCCTATTTATCACATATGTGGATAAAAAAATAAATTGACGATTCTCGTTATTTGCCCCTATTTATCACATATGTGGATAAAAAAATAAATTGACGGTTCTCGTTATTTGCCCCTATTTATCACATATGTGGATAAAAAAATAAATTGACGATTCTCGTTATTTGCCTCTATTTATCACATATGTGGATAAAAAAATAAATTGACGATTCTCGTTATTTGCCCCTATTTATCACATATGTGGATAAAAAAATAAATTGACGATTCTCGTTATTTGCCCCTATTTATCACATATGTGGATAAAAAAAATAAATTGACGATTCTCGTTATTTGCCCCTATTTATCACATATGTGGATAAAAAAATAAATTGACGATTCTCGTTGTTTGCCCCTATTTATCACATATGTGGATAAAAAAATAAATTGACGGTTCTCGTTATTTGCCCCTATTTATCACATATGTGGATAAAAAAATAAATTGACGGTTCTCGTTATTTGCCCCTATTTATCACATATGTGGATAAAAAAATAAATTGACGATTCTCGTTATTTGCCCCTATTTATCACATATGTGGATAAAAAAATAAATTGACGGTTCTCGTTATTTGCCCTTATTTATCACATATGTAGATAAAAAAATAAATTGACGGTTCTCGTTATTTGCCCCTATTTATCACATATGTGGATAAAAAAATAAATTGACGATTCTCGTTATTTGCCCTTATTTATCACATATGTGGATAAAAAAATAAATTGACGGTTCTCGTTATTTGCCCCTATTTATCACATATGTGGATAAAAAAATAAATTGACGGTTCTCGTTATTTGCCCCTATTTATCACATATGTGGATACAACAGAATACTTTGTTTGTTTACAGTAAAATGCTTTTTATTTAACAAGCACAAAATAGCATACATAATTAGGTATTCAATATTTAGAAAAATATTTTCCCATTATATTTTTTTACTATGAATATTGTAACCAAAGGTAATATGATAAAACGATGTTGCATATATCTTCGACCGAGAGGTCAATCGACGGATTCAACTCGGCTGGGCAGCGTTCGGGAAATTACGACATATCTTCTCGTCAGGTATACCTCAATCTCTAAAAACTAGATTGTACAACCAGTGCGTGTTGCCAGTGATGACTTACGGATCTGAGACGTGGTCCTTCACTGCTGGCCGTATGAGGACGCTCAAGGTCGCTCAGCGAGCTATGGAGAGGGCTATGCTCTGAGTTTCTCTGCGTGATAGACTCAGAAATGAGGATACCCGCAGTAAAACCAGAGTGACCGACATAGCCCAACGGATTAGTAAGCTGAAGTGGCAATGGGCCGGCCATATAGCTCGAAGAACCGATAACCGATGGGGAAGAAAGGTTCTTGAGTGGCAGCCTCGTACCGGTAGGCGTAGTGTAGGGCGACCCCCCACTAGATGGAGTGACGACCTGGTAAGATGTGCAGGAAGTCGATGGATGCAGGTGGCTCAGGACCGTGCTTTGTGGCATTTCTTGGGGGACGCCTATGTTCAGCAGTGGACTTGTGAAGGGCTGTAATGATGATTATGATGATGATGTTGCATACTTCTTATCCGTTGTGATAATTTTCATCAGTATTGGTTACAGCATTCTTGTGAAAACTATTTTAATTTTTGTATAAAATTTAATTTTTTTTATTAAAGTCAATTTTTACTAAATAAATATAGTTGTTAAAATCCCGGTGTTTTAATTACCTAATAACATAAGTATTCAGGAATACGTACACAAGGTTTCAATTCAAAATGTCAAGAAACAAAAAAGATAGATTTTTGAGATGGAACGCACCGTTTGGTCCCATAGTGCGGACTGCCAATGTCAAAGGTGGAAGACTTGACGGCTCCGTATCGCTGAAGCTTAGCAATGAGTGGCAGCTCTAAGGACCGCGGGTTCGAATCCCGGACGGAACATTTTTGTGGTTTACAAATAATTGTTCCTGGTCTGGATGTTTGTCTTTGTGATATTATGTTTGTAAACTGCCTCCACAATACAGGAGAAAATCCTAGTGTGGAGCTAACATTTTGACTTATAATAAAAAAAATCTTCTAGTAACACAATCTCTAATTCTAATAATAAATAAAACCTTTGGTATGCACAGTGATGGCGAAGAAGTGCCCAAAGTATTTTTTATAAAATTGGAGTGAGAAGCGAACACACAGTCAACCTTATGGTAAGTGGATGCTATGGTACATGTGCGTCTACATCTATCCTCAATTAAGAATGAAAATGACATGTCGTCACCCCTGAAGTTTTTTCCCATAAGCCCCTAACAATAAATTTAACACTACAGTATCATTAAGTATACTTTTTACATTATAAACTACTCAAAACAAAATAGGGCCCACTCTAAGTTAATCTCGAATTTCGTCTAAAAAAATTGTTGGGTAGTAGAATAGTGAAGTTAAACATTTCGAAGTATTGTTGACATGTTTATCTAACGTTATCAATGTTTCAAGTAAGGAATTCAATGGTGGGTAGACAAAAAAAAGTGAAGTACTCCAAAAAACGTTTATTACTCAAATTCTCAGGCACTTGTACCCTCAGTCACATTCTGAATGTTACAGTCGCACGTCTACTTTTTTTCATTTTGACTTGATTTCGGTGTTACTTGCGATCATTATACCTGGTTCTCGGCGTCATATGGATGTAGAAACAGCAACAAGAGCAGTGTTTATGCTTCAGGAGGGAGAATCTCAGAGATCAGTGGCAAGACGTCTTGGTGTGTCGCAACGAGCTATTCGAAACGCGTGGGAACGCTTTCTAGAGACAGGTAGTGGCACGAGGAGATCTGGATCAGGAAGAGCGCGAGCTACAACCGTCCAGGAAGACCGGTATATCAGATTGACTGCACGATGAGAGCGTACAATTCCCGCCCGCGTCTTACAAAATCGACTGCGGCAATCGACTGGCACACGAATTAGTGATCAAACCATTCGAAATGGCTCCATGAATGAACTTATAATTTATTACCAACACTTACTTATTCCATAACCACAACCTTACAGAGAAGAAACAATTTCCCAACAATAAAATACGGCAAAGGAAATTTTTAAAGTGCCATTTGCAGTGCTGCGTGATAAAAATAGTGAAATTCCCGCATTAATTACGTGAATAATTACGCGATTCCATGTTGGAGGTCGACACGTTTTTATAATGGTCGAGTAGAACCAGAGGAATGCAATAATTGCGTTAGCAGCGTATCCAGGCTTTGTAAGTTTTATAACGATGTAGGTGACTGTCGATGCCTTCTTCGTCACGTAGTCTAACTGCTCGAAAACGTTTAGCGGTTGCTTAATGCGTCCATGTAGGTAATTTGTTGTAATGCCTAACACAGGAGTGTGTTTGTGTTCATGCATCATATCGTATGTAACTATTAAAACATGAACTCTCTTGGAAATATTACTATGATTTTAGCACGAATGGGTCGGCTCGACCGGGAAAAACCACGTTCTTACAGAACATCAGCGTATGTAGGCGTCAGCACATGAGGCTCCATGAAGACGGACAACGTTCCAGATCTCGTGTTATTCGTCTAAAATTGACAAGAGCGCATCGTGCAGTACGTTTGAGGTTTGCTCGCGAGCATGCGGAGAGGACAATGGACAACTGGAGAAATGTACTCTTTACGGACGAAAGTAAAGTGAAGTTTTTCAGCGATGATCGTCGAGTGCGAGTGTGGAGAAGAGAAGGAGAACGTTTTTCAGAACCTTGCATACATGAAACGGATCGGTTTGGAGGTCCAAATGTTATGGTGTGGGCTGGAATAAGTTTGCTCGGTAAAACTGAGCTGGTAATTCTGGAAGAAGGCTCCATAGCTGCCTACCGGTATGTCGACCGTATAATTCGGCCCCATGTCATCCCATTTTCACAAAGAGTGGGTGAAAACTTCGTCTTTATGCAAGACAATGCTCGCCCATATACAGCGCGAACAACCCAGAGAGCTCTCTCTGAGGCCAATATTACGGTTTTACCGTAGCCTGCCATGAGTCCCGACCTTAACTCCATTGAACATTTATGGGACCAATTGAAAAGAAGCCTCAAATCGAACTTCAGTAATGTGACTAATCGACAAGAGCTCATAAATGCCCTAAAATTGTATTGGGAGCGAATACCCGAGGAAAACATCACCACCTTGATTGAAAGCGTCCCAGATAGATTCAGAGAGTGCATACAGAACAGAGGAGGACCTACTCGCTATTAAGCACCATCAAACTCATTGATTTAGTCGATATGTAATAAAAATCAAAATCAAACTTTACTTAAATCAATAATTTCTGTAACTTTCTAAAAACTGTAAATTTTGACTAAATTCCATAAAATTGGCAAAAATTACTCTTGTTAATGTTCACACACTTTCAAAAACCTTAATTTATTCATTTCTAATCATAAAAACCGAAAAAAGAAAATGAATCCGTAAAATTCATTTATAAAACATGGTGGGCCCTATTTTGTTTTGAGTAGTTTAACATGAGATCTATGTTATCAGTTGTGTCTGTCCATGCTAGTATTGCATGGACATACACACAACTGAATAAATATGTTAAATGATGTTATTGTGTATGCTTGCAGATTTTATCATATTTAATTTTACTTGTTTTTATTAATTTAATCAGATGGGCTGCAACTTCTTCCTAATAACCTGCTGTTGCCAACCTGCTTGCCAAGCGTGGCAACTATGGCAAATATTTCCCCTTTGATGCAATCTATGGGGAACCTATGTTCAGCAGTGAGTTAAAAAAATGAATAAATAATAATAATAATAATAATGGCTGAAACTTGACTTTTTTCATTTAAAACAAGTAATTTAACTTGTTTTAAATTAGTTGACATAAGTAAAAAAGTCAAATCTAAGTAAGAAGTCGAAATATTAGCTCATTTGCCGTGTGTAACACCCACCCTTTATATTCAATGTGCTTTCTTTATATTGTGTTTTCGAATGTTTATTCATTATTTAAAAAGATACCACACACTAAACAAGAGACCCCCTTTTGTAACATGAATAGGTCGGCTCAACTGGGAAAGAACCACACTCTTACAGAATACCAGCATAAAATAACAACTTAATGCTGCTGTGTTTAATAAGGCGAGTGGAGAGCATCAGATACCATTTTTATAGGAAACACAAAGCATTCTATATTAGTTTTCAACAAAAACTCATCTGCATTTGGATTCTTAATCAACTTGATGAACAACTTGTGAATGAGCCACAGCATCCATTTACAATTAAATGGACTATGTACTTGTTTGTCACTCTTATTCTAAGAAAAATATGTTATATAACAATAAAAGCTGGATTAATTATTACATCAGGAACTCAAAACGTCGGGAGTTTTTAATTTACATCGGCAGAATTGTATCAAGAAAAGCCATTAAATAAAAGGAGAATAAGAAGAATGTCGTGAATAAAAATAAGTAAAATTAAATGCAATAAAATCCAGTAGTAGTTATTTAGTTAATAATAGTAGTTATTTGTGTACTAGGATATTTTGTTTATTTTGTATTCATATTTATACATGGTAGAATATGAATTATCATTATCATAATGCTGATAAATTATGAAATATAATTTTCACAATATATTCTAAGAAATATGACTATATAATACTAGATAATATATTCTAAGAAATATGACTATATAATACTAGATAATATATTCTAAGAAATTTGAATGCCACTCATTCACTGAAATTTGAAACCAACAATGATGTAAACAATGTTGAACTGAGATGAGTGTTGAGTCATAATTTTAAGTTTCAAGTTCTTAATGTTTATATGACAATATAACCACTTGTATTGTTATTCTTTGTGTATTATTATAATGACTGCTAGTTCAAGTAATATTTTCAAGATATCTTCCAATACAAAAAGTGTAGGTATCGAAAGACTAGACCATAATGCAATACAGTGGATCCCCGGTAGACCGACAAACACTTTGCAGGGTAGTGTCGAACTATCGAATTTGTCGGATTATAGAGTATTGCCTAGGACACCCTATAGTCCGATTTTTTTTACAAAAGAGTATCTTGTAATCCGACAAATCACAGATCCAATGATAAGATTACAAATCATACTTCATTATGTATGTCAAATTTAGTAAATTAAACAACACAATAGAAAGACATGCAATAACTTTACATTAGGAAATAATTGTGTACAAACAAAAGTACATATGTACTAAAATAATCAAACTTTATGAATCAATCAATTTAAGAAGCATGAAAATATTCATCAATTTTTTTTGTTTAACATTGGTGAAACGGGAAATTAAAGCTTTGTCCCTCAGTCTTCTCAAAAGTAGAAGTTCGTTGTAGGATGCACCATTTTCTTCAGCCCATTGCAAACCCAGCTCAAAGGCGTTAATTGCATCTTCTGCTTTCACTTGCGGAGTAGTTGCAATTACTTCGTTGTCATCTTCCTGATTTATTGTTGTATAACTAGAAATCTCTTTTATAATCTCTTCATCAGACATTTCGTGAAAAATATTTTCCTCTTTATCCATTCCACAGCACCAGGTTTCCAAATCCGGACTAATTTGTGTTTCAGCAGTAATTTGCTCTATTACTTCCGAAGGTACACAGATTTGTGGATCGTTGGTAGGAGTGGTGACTATATCTGGCCATAACTTTTTCCAAGACAATGGAATAGTTGATGAAGGTAATGCATTCCACGATTCACAAAGAGCAAAAACCAAGTCTTTAATATAAAATTCTTTTAACGTTTTTTCTATTAGCTGGTCTTTTGATACAGCTTTCAAAAGTAGGTTTTTCTTATAATCTTGCTTTACAAACTGAATGATATGCTGATCCATGTTTTGAATCAGTGCAGTGCAGTTTGACGGAAGAAACATCGCAGTGATGCATTTATCCTCAGTTGTCAGTTCTTCTTCAGACGGATGACCGGGAGTGTTATCAAAAAGCAATAACGCTTTTTGAGGTAAATTATGATCTTTCAACCATTTTCTAACTTCTGGTAGTAAGCATTTTTCTTTAATTGTCAGTGTTTTGTGCTTTCCCTTCTGAGCTTGAGAGGAGACATTACTAGGTAGGTATACATAATATACAATGAATAAACAGTAATTCTCTCTCATGTATGTATGTAGTCAAACTAAACAATCAGAATCAAAACAATACCCTACACATGGAGCACAATAGTGATGTTGTGTACAAGTTGTAACTTGTTCAAGGGCCCATTAGCAAATACATGTATATAATAGACGGTGTCCGATTATAGGGGGCGCCGCATTGGCCTAGCCAGGGGCCGGATTACTGGGGCTCCACTGTATATGTAAAAAAAAAAAAAATTTTTTTTTTTTTTACAGAATTATTTTTATCATTTTACTAGATGATCAATCTTATTTTAACACTAAAAAATAAATACAACTGGAGTTAGCGTGCTATAAGCTGCACCCGATATTTGGCTAGTTCTCCCAGGACAGAAAGTTCTGGGGATGGGTGACTTCTTTTTACTGCAATTTCCCTTCTTTCCGAAGCTGTAGTTCTCTCCTTTAGTCCTTTTTCGTCGTGTCACAAGTCCACTGCTGAACACTTGAATGTCGCTGTCATTCAGTCTTTGAAATTAAAAGATAAAAGGCCTTGGACAGTCACCCCTCAGGACTAAGATGTACTTACTGTCCGGTTTCCAGACACAATAGTAAGACAATAGCAATGACCCATTTGTGTGTCACGGGACAGTGAATGTGTTATGGCATGAGTTGTTAAACAGTTTTTAAGATTGGGTGTAATACCTGTTAAGACCTACCTCATATATACAATTGTTAAATCAATCAAACTGTTTAGTAGAGGCTAGTGCTTCTGAAAATTAAACTGTTTGGCCAATGGTGAGGCACAGTTGATCCAGTTGTATTGATCTTTATTTTTTTTTCAAGATTATTATCGAAACAATGTGCCAATCCAATTATACCTTTTATTAATTACTGCTAAAACTATAGAACAAAATAAAGTATAATTGTATCATGAGTACTAATTAATTACTAACTATAAAAAACTTTCATCAACAACAAACAAACAGAAGTAGATAATTATCCAATCCTAGTAGCAAACCTGAATAATTCTCTTGACATCCTTGATTTGGGGTTGGTTTAATAAAAGCCTTTGCAATAGATCGCATCCAAAACATTTGCTTTAACAATTGATCGAGTTTATATTGATTAACTAGTTTAGCTTGCTGGGTGATTGTTTTGCGGAACTCAATTATATGTAATAATTTTATGGTAAATAAGAAAGTCCCATTTATGCTTTACTTGATATATTGATATAAAAATTGATGTAGTAATAAATAAAATAAGGCAATAATTTATAACATTTCAATGGTGCTAGTGCAAAATAGTCACAGATCTGGCTGTTTAGATATGATATGCAAATTAAAGTGCAACTTTTTGTATTTTTCAGTAGTATGAGTTCCAGTATTTTAAGTGCTGGAAGTTTAACCATATGCAAAAGACTTGTCCAGCAAATAATTATATATGTTCAAAATGTTCGGGCAGACATGAAAATTGTGAAATAACCTTATTTAGATGCATTAACTGTTCTTGTTCACATATGGCTTTGGTTAAAACCTGCCCTTTAAATTAAAAAAGATGAATCCCACAGCTTAAAAATATATTATATTTTGCAAATGATAATTTAGTGATTACAATCTTTACAAATAAACATCATTTCATAGACCAAAGTTGAAAGTTAGTGCAAAATTAAGAGCTTCTTTGATATACTAATTTTGTTGAATCTATAGCTTCTAATATCAATATAACCACTGAATGGTTAATAGATTGACAGCACTATGAATAATTCAACTGCCATATAATCTGATTTTATATGTGGTAGAGCCATGCTGCAGTTATATTAGTAGTATAGTTGTAGCACAAATGGGTCAGCTTGACCGGGGAAGGACCACGCTCTCACAGACTACCAGCGTAAAATAGAAGCTTAATGCTGCTGGTTTTGTATGGTGAGTGTAGAGAATCGGAGACCCTTTTTACTGGAAACAAGACATTCCATCTTAGTCCTCACGGGTGACAGTGCATCTGCATTTTGATTTGTAATCGTAGATAGATGTAGATGTCTATGGGCCGCAGCAACCACTTACCATCAGGTGAATTATGCACTTGTTTGTCACCCTATCCTATAAAAAAAAGCACAAAACCTGGCAACTGCTAGGACTTCAGACTTATCAATTCTATATAATATTAACATAACATACATTATGGTTTTTCTATTTCTGTAATTTAACTTCAAAGACTTTTTCCTTCCTGTTGTTCATTTAGTATATAGGTAGCATGAATTAGTACATTACCTTCTTCACCAGATCTGCAAGGAGGTGGTGGTTGCTCCCCAACCAAAATGTACTGCTCCTCAAGATCTTTCACTCTGCCTCCCATGGCATGGGCAAGGTCATTAAGCACATCTTTCTTGGTATACCAGCTCATTATTAAACTACAATTACAAAATAGAGAATTTAGAGATCATAAACTAAAATATACACGTCACGTAAACATACAATCACGTTAATTCCTTACCAAATAAAAAAATTCAATTTATAAAAGATTAGAAGATTAGAACAAGAAGATTAGACTATTGAAAATATTTATACGTCATATAACAGTATAAAATAAAATAATTGAAGTTCATGAAAGATTTAAGTGGTTCTTGAAAGTAATTTTCTTTACTTTTGCCACTGGTTCGGAAAAATGGATGGAGCGGTCTGTCCTGGGAAAAGAACCAGCAACCAACAAACCTCTCGGCTAGAGAGTACTATAGTCTTTGCAACAAACCAACAATGCCATAAGCTACTTACCAGCTTGCAACGATGACCGCTGAAAAATCCAATACGGTCCACAGATTAAGAAATATGCAGCGGGCGGTCTGGTGCAACTTGCATAGTAAAAATTACGTAGACAGAGAAACCTATAGACTAATGATCGGCGTGGCCTCGAGTGAGAAAGGACGATAACGAATTTTTAGGTTATACAATAATCTTTATGACTTTTAAACACATTTTAATTGTTCTAAGAGCTGAACTTAAATCGCTACGCTGTTAAAGTTGTTTAGCAAACTCTACAGTTTGCTAAACAAAAAAACCGGCACTGAGAAAGGGACAATACAATCACACCGTTCTATCTCATTTCTATGCAAGACGTATACATAAATCTATCTTTTTCGTGTGCGAATGCGAAAGAAGGCGTCAATTTGTCTATAGGTTTCTCTGTCTACGAAAAATTATATGTACGAAACGGAAGCTAATTTTAATGGCGGTTATCTTTACTTTCTATTTTCACGTAGTTGGATGAACTTTTCGTTATATGTCTGGATGACTGTAAAATTCCTGTATTAGCGATAGTAGTTATTCAAGGCTTCAAGGCGTACATATATAAAACATTCCTAGATTCTTATTACCGTGCGTTTGCACTGACGCGATTTTCACAAAAAAACATGTTTTAAACACTGTTTTCTGTCAATGTATCAAAAAGCGTTCGCATAGTCAAGGAACATTTTTTAGTGAATTATGTTTGACAGTTTATTGTACATTACATATTATAACTATATTATATCTATATATCTGCAGAAACAAAATGTTTGAAAACAAATTTGTAGAAATATTGTTATGTTGAAAGATAAGTTTGACGTTGTGTATTTGTAGACACTTTTTAATCGAGTCAGAGAATTTTCAACATAGATTACTGTATATATACTAGAGATTTTCAACAATAATGGGTTCAAGTGATGAAGAGCAGTGTTGCCGTTTTAGCGACTTTCTCGCTAGATCTAGCGGATTTTAACAATGTTTAGCGGATAAAAAAATCGTTTTAGCGAGAAATAATTATTTAGCGACTTCTAGCGACATTTGGACTTTTGAGATGGCGACTTTCTTTTATGAAGTAATTCATTTCAAATAAGTAATTTATCATATGTCCAATTTTGTAATCTACCGTTGGTAGCACTCTATATATAATATAATTTCACGGGAATTCCCGAACATAAACTAACAATTCAATGTCGTTAATTCACTTTCTCTGTTTCGACCTGAGACCATGTTCTAAGGTTTCGACATACAAAAATGCAGCAGGAGTAAACATATTCGAAGATTTATGTAATTTTGCAATAGTAATATTATCACTACCGCACTCAAATGCAGAATTTGAACGCGTATTTGGTGCCATGAATGTAGTTAAAAGCAAACTGTAAAACAAGCAATCAGAAAAACCTTTAAATTCCATTCGTCTAATTAAAAATCAGTTAAGGATTAAAAAAGAATTGCGCAACGTATGATATTCCCGAAGATCTTGTCAACCAAGTCGCTAAAGATAAACCAAAGATGGGAACTGGAGACATTGGCGAAGCTTCAGCTTCCGCTGAAGTTCTTTTTGAAGATCTGGATCCATACTTCGCTATTAATTTTGAAATTTAGGTACAAGAACATACTGAGCTAATTGTTTTATTTTTAATAAGATGACTAATGTTTAAACGTGGTTTAAAGAGATTTATTTTTTTACAATATTTTTTATTTTGTACATGAATAGTTTTTGTTTTGGTTGTTATGTCATTAACCTACACTATATATAAGTAATTTATATGAAATAGAGATCGCTCTTTTTAAGGTTTTCTGAATTTATAGATTTAGATTTTCGGTATTCATTGTATGTATATATATATATATATATATATATATATATATATATATATATATATATATATATATATATATATATATATATATATATATTGTATACCATTTGGCAAGATTTTTCAGTTAGACAGTTAGTTTAGTTAACGGTACCACGAAAATGTACCTAGGGACATCTAGCGGATTTTAAGAAAAAGAAAAATCCTGTTTCTGGCGGATTTTTTCTGTTAGTCTAGGGACTTTAAAATTTATAGAACGGCAACCCTAATGAAGAGGTGAATAATGGATTCAAGTGATGAGTGTACTGTACATTTACAACAAAAAAGAAAGAAATCGAAGTTCTGGACGCGCGTGCAATGTGTTTGACAGTGATTCGCAGTGGAATACGGAATAGAGACTAAAAACTGTGCTGCATGACGAAGAAAGTGATACATGAGAAAATTCTACCAATTGCATAATCACAACCTTAAACGCCAAAATTGTATTAAGTGTTTAACTAATGAAAATACAGTAACTAAATTATCCAAGAAAATAACATCAACATTTGCGCTGTAATTACAAGTTCAAACAAGAAATTGAAAGAAAAAGCTACATGACACATGAAAATCATAGCCTTGTGGCTTTATAAAAGGTCACCCACCTGTTGCAGACTAGTTAGGCTCTATTAAAGGGTTAACTGAGTACTCTTTGCTGTTGGAATCAATCAACCAGTTTTTAAGGCCTGGCAGATTTTTTAAATACTATAAAACCATCGGACAATCAATTTATATTGTTATTTGATGAAATGTCTTTAAAAAAATGTGATGTATTATCTAAAAGAAGATTTGATTGATGTGTATTAGGATCATAGTACACAAGGAACATCTTCAGTCATTGTATCATATGCATTAGTATTTATGATTGTTAGTATTAGGAAGACTGAAACAGCCCATTGCCCACTATTTTTCAAATGCATTTTTAACTGCAAATCAACTTACTGTACTTATAAAAGAGGTAATTATTAGTACTTTGTATGATGTTTCATTTTATTTGAACAGTTGAAATTAAAGTTGATTATAAAAGCTCAACGGTTGTAAAACATATTTAATTTTTGATTTCAGGTCTGGAATCAGTCATAGCTGGCATAACTTCCAGGCTCTCAGGCTGGGATGAATATATCTGCAACAGTTAGTGACATGGACGGAGTAAATTTACAAGTTCTCTCTATCTTGGGTGCAAATGTGCAACGACTATATTTTGCATTCCATAACAAAGAGATAGTGACACTTTGATATGCCATATTTATTACATAAGGGATCTTGCAATGGGGTTAATGCATTTCACATTGAAATAACTTTGTTTTGCAGAAGAGACCCATGAGAGCACCCCAGACCCATGGGAGTCTTTTCAAGAAAGTTTTTTAGAAGTACATATATTAACCCTCTATAACTCAAAATCTTTAAATTACATATTTTTCATGGAATCGGATAGGATTATGAAATTAATAAAATACGTATTTTTTAAAATTATGTAATTTTTTATAAATCAAGCATAATACTACAAAAAAGGGAGTGTAGCTCCTAGGCAACAATGAGTTACAACAGTAAAAATTAGTTAATATCACTTTAATTGAGAAGAATGTAAATCAGTTACAACAGATGGAAATTCCTGAAACAATTTTTGTTTTTGGTATAACATAAAGCTACGCCGCATTTATCACACACCGTATGAGTAAATCCAGCACACTTTGGGAACTTACAACGGATTTTTTTTTCTGCCCATTGAGGCCAGTGACCGACTTGATCTTGGCGGACTGCTTGTGGAGGTACATGTTGGGCAGGTCCTTTGTGTTTCTTTGCTAGGATTTGACCTTCAATAGATCGGCGTATTGTTAAACCCGTTTTCACCCCCATCTTGCACAACGTTTCGGCAATTTCCAGGCGAAAATCTGCAGATGCCATGATGGTCTTGTTGGGAATGTTTTTATACTTGCAGACTCTTTTATAGAACAGCCATGCATTAGCCATTGTTAGGTCTAAGAAGTGATAGAAGAGACGCATCTGCCAACGTTTGCTTCTCAGTTTTATCTTGTAGATGCCCATAATGCTATCTACAAGGTCCACACCGCCCATATGACGGTTATACTCGCTCACAACATTAGGTCGCGGGATGTTTATGTATCTTGAGTTCTTTTTGTCGTATCTCCGGACTTCGCTTATAGGATTTAGACCAGCAAATGTGGAAGCCAATGTAACAAGCTTATTGTCCTTCCATACAACCGTTGACACGTCGACGCCGTTGACATCAGCTATGTACTCTTCAGAATATCCTCGATCTTTCTTCATAATCTCTTTTTCTGACGACAGCTTGCAGTCAGGTATTCTATTCCTTCTAATAGTACCTAGCCCAAGAATACCTTCTTTTGCTAAATATTCCAAAAGATGCAAGGATGTGAAGTAGTTATCGAAATAGAGCCTGTAATTTTGGTGTCGCGGAATCATACGCGATAATCTCACTACTACATTGGAAGAAGCTCCTAAATCTGGCTCGTCGGGCCTGACAACATTCTCTTTGCCAGATTCAATCTCTATTGTATAAGCAAAACCGGAAACACCACTCAAAACATATAATTTATAACCCCACTTATGCGGTTTCTTGGGATTATACCTTTTCAGCATGTTACGCGCTTTTGTAGAGCAAATTTGCTCATCTACACAAAGTTGTTTTTCTAATGGAACTTTACCATAAGATTCGTTCAAGGCATCAACGACTGGGCGAATTTTGAAGATCCTATCGGAGTCAGGGTGGGTCCTATGTAGACATTTAGTGTTATCATTAAAATGCAGATATTGTCTAATCTTTTCAAATTTATTAGAAGGCATGGTCTGTTGAATTACAGGTGTACCCAAGACGGAACTCCAGTGGTTGGTCACTCTGGGTAGCTGAATCAGTGACATCATATATACTACCCCTATAAATTGACGCATTTCTGTCTCCGATACACGAAACGTGCTGTTTGGGTCTTTTTGTACCACGTAGAGGTTTGTCTCTTCCGAAATTCTCTTTATGAGTTCTGGTGGAAATAAAAAAAGAAAGAACTGTATTGGAGTATCAAGGTCCAAGATATCAGAACTCAATGACTCATTGCCAGTAAAAGCCAGCTGCTGTGCATTCAGCTCTAAATTCTTCTTTTTCCACCGTAATGTTAGCTTTTCAGGCTTTCGACGTTTTACAGGGGGATCTGAAGTACCTGGAATGTCTGAACTAGATAAGGCCGGCCCTACTTCTACCTCAAAGTTGGAGTTACGGTCGTCATCATTCAAGGTGTCTACTAGTGCATCTATGTCGAATTCAGCTTCCAAAGATTCGTCAATCGACTCTTCAAAATCTGGTTCAAAGTCAGGATCCATCAAACTATCGTCATCTAAGTCGAGTCCATCTTCACTTAAATCACATTGAAGTGCGCAGGCGATTTCGTTTTCATTTAGGTGAATTTGGTGAGCCATGCTAAAACAAAATAATAACGAGTGTAAATATCCACAGTGTTCGTACAAGATAGTTCCCCTTTCCGCACAATGTAGCCTACAAGACACAAACACTAATAGTCACCTAATACATAAAAACTGTAAATTATCAGCAAAAATATAATAATATGGTAAACTATAAACACTTACCTTACAGATTATCAAGAAAAGAAACACCAAAAAACAAAATAACTATTTTCTTATATTTTTTGTCTTTTAACATACTCTGAGCATTTGAAACTTTTCACTTCACTAACGATATTTCGTTGTTTGAGGCAAGTAGCGACATCTAGTTTGACATGCTTGTACTAAATTGAAAGAAGAGAGTGTAGACAATACTCTACATTGCTTGAAAAAACGAATTAATTTTACTTGGAGAATTTAGGAAAGGTGAAACGGTATGTTGCCTGTAGTCTACCATACGTTACAGAGGGTTAACCATAGCATTTTAGTAATTTTACGAAAATTTAATGTATGTTTTTTTATTAATTTTTGTTTTTTGTTTTTGTTAATTTAATGTACACAAAAGCAACAATAGTTTTTATTAAAAATAGTAATGTATATTCTGTAAATACTAGGAACAAGTACAAGCTAGTTATATCAGTTATTCTACTTCAAAGAATTAGTTTTCCTTCATGGGGCAAAGTATATGCTTTTACAACAAGTCATAAAATATGCAGCCTATCAAAAACTGAAAATTTTTAACTAAGCAAAGTTGTTCAAAAAAAGGTTATTACAATAAAATATACGATTGATAAACCCCTGGGAATGGGGTGATTAATATTGTTTCTAAATGTTTTAATATTTAATTGTAAAACATTATATTCTAAATAACATTTTGTTTAAATGACCCGCTTGGACTTTGTTTTCTACGTAGGACAGAGGCTTTTCCCAAACGAGTATAAACATTAATTACTTATTGTGTTTTGTAATCAAGTATTCTCTATTAAGTTTTGTAGTTTTGAATAAAATTTGTTCTGTTTACGTCGTAACTGCAAGCATATAATATAGAGACAAAATTATAAGGTTATTTTAAATCAGGGAAATAAATAGACAACCAATGATTATCAAAATGAAATTATTATTTGCTGGTTTTACTCTGCTCTTGTGTACATGAGCTTATTTATTATTTAACTTGTTTTTGATTCAAATATTGCTATTTTAGGTATTGTAGACATGCTAGGGTTTTTAATTGTGCATGATATTATCAATACATTCATAATTGTAAATCATCTGTATTATTTTGTCCTTTTTTACATAGGTAATTGAAATATTGTAATCAGTATTGATTTTTATTTTCTTGTTTTAACTCATCTAATGACTTAATAGACAGAACTAATTTTGCTAAAGAAATTTTGTCTCCTCCCTTCGGTAGTGTTCTAGTATTATGCAAGTTTGAGAAATGTTATTCTGTACCTTAGAATCACCTGCTATTAGGCGGCCAGTATACATATACTAGGCGATGTCGGATGCATGGCTGTTACATTCCGTCTGGACTGTAATACTAAGCCTGCAAGACCCAACATTGTAGGCTTAGTATAACAATCTTTTTAACACCCTTTGGGTCCAGACTAATAAAATGATAAATATTGTTGCCATTATATACATATTATGTTATATATTTTCAGAGTAATCAAATTCGAAAATTAAGCTTAAATACAAATAGTCAGTTTTTTAAAATATCAGTAAATAAAGCTTCTTCTTTTATTTGCAACTATCCTAAATTGAATCCGATTTATGGGCAACAACGTTTTTGCCTACCGATCGACTAACATGTTTCAAATATAAGCAAGCTCTAACTAATTTTTAATGTCTTTATCTTACGAGGAAACTGAAAAATTATTAAACATAGATAGTTAAAAATGCAAACTGTTAAGCAAAATAATAACACACACTCACTCCTTTCACACACACACTCATATACTACACACTGGCATCTACGTATTAATTTTACACTTCTAAACTTGTAATATTGGTTTATGATTAACAAATCTCCAATATTAAATGAACATTTTGCATATTATATTTTATTGTTTTAAGAAAATGAAATATTAACTGAGTCACTACTCACTAAGTTTCAATTATTTCTATGTGAAATACAGAATAAGTTCTTGTCAACGTTTACTTTAACATTTGAATATTAATATAAGTGTGTGACACATTTATAGAATATCTCTCTTGCCTTACTCTTGTACCATACAACTAAACATTTAGCTATAATAGTATTGAGCCATTTGTCGGATTAGAACATAGCACATAGCTAATTATTTTACTTCTTCCCACTTTTATTTATTTCTTGTTTGCGGTATAATTGTTTTTATGTTTTTGTTTTTCTATTTCGTATGTATTTAATGGAGAGGGCTTAGCAGATGTAGGTAACAAAGGACTGTGACCTGCCACGGTTGCTAAAGATACATTAATATACTACTGAGTTCGATTTACGTTTTATCAATGTAATTTTGTAAGTATATGTTTTTATGTAGAGTATATTTGGATTCAATAAATATTATTATTATGTGGGGTATCCATATAGTTTTCTCATCTGGTTGGGTTCTATAAATATATAATTATAAATGAAAATGAAAAGATAAATATGCATAAATATCAATGAAATAAAATAAATACAATAATACATAAATAAATAAAAGCCCTACCAGATGGAAGTCCTCAGCAGGGGAGACCAAACCGCCGAGGGTTAGGGGGAAAGGGAAAGAAACCGGCGGGCGGTATCGAGGAGCACCGCCTTCTGCATTTGAGCTCGGAGCGGTCCGTCACGGAGTCCCAGTCGCCTCAGATGACCCGAGAGGCTAACTGGGTTTAGCCCATTCGCAGAGACGACTACGGGAAAAATTTCGGTCGGCAGACCACCCCACATGTTGGTCACCTCGTGAGCCTTTCACTAGGTTCTCGTCATATGGAATGGTAATGTCGACCAAAAATATCCTTGACTGTGCCCGGTCCATCAGCATAATATCAGGTTTATTCGCAAGAATAGTCCTGTCTATGATGATGGCCCGATCCCAGTAGAGCCTGGCGCGGTCATTTTCGAGCACGGCTTTCGGTAAGTACTTATAATAAGGCAGTTTCCGATCCACAAGACCGTATTTCAGAGCGAGCTCCTGGTATAGAATTCTGGCTACTAGGTTGTGCCTGTGTAAGTACTTTGACATGCCTAAGTGACTCACCGGGATGGCGACAAGCTTATTATTACTCTTACGAATGTTTGCGTGTGCAGTAAAATCACTTACAATGCATTACTGCGCATTTTGAATTTAAGAGATAAAAAACCGGCCAAGAGCGTGTCGGGCCACGCTCAGTGTAGGGTTCCGTAGTTTCCCGTCCGTCACAATAAATGTTCCCACTTATGAGTTTAAAGGTGGGTATCCATTATGTTCGCGCTCCAGCAGCGCTCCGCGCTCCTGCAACTGCTCCCGGTAGTGGGTACTGTTGTTTCCATCCAAGTTCAAAATGATTTTCCTAGAAAGTCCTTATAAAGTTCTACTTTTCAGATTTTTTTCATATTTTCTAAACTTATGGTTCAAAAGTTAGAGGGGGGGACACATTGTTTTTTTACTTATGGAGCGATTATTTCCGAAATTATTGACATTATCAAAAAATGATTTTAGTAAACTCCTATTCATTTTTAAATACCTTTCCAAATCACACGTTAGGGTTGAAATTAAAAAAATCACTTCCCACTTTACATATAGGGGAGCTACCCTAATAAAACATTTTTTTTCCAATTTTTATTTTACCACTTTGTCGGCGTGATTGATACACATATTGGTACCAAATTTCAGCTTTCTAGTGCTAACGGTCACAGAGATTAAGCGAGGACGGACAGACAGACATGGCGAAACTATAAGGGTTCCTAGTTGACTACGGAACCCTCAAAAGGATACAAAGTTTGAGATTTTTTAAAATTGATTTGTCTTGAACGGCCTATATTAGTTATCTTGAACCTTCTCTGCAAATTTGACCGGTTATCACAAAATAACCCCGTTTATCTCCAAGGAAACACAGATTATTGGAATAAGCCTAAACTATGGTAAGCTTTGTAAAATTTTGAGAGAAAGGTGGTACATGGTTTCATATTTCTTTCTCATATATATATATATATATATATATATATATATATATATATATATATATATATATATATATATATATATATATATATATATATATATATATATATATGTATATATATATATAATTAGTAGAACATGTGGAAGAAAAATTTCTTGTCACTTAAAACACATTATGAAAATGGCAGCGACAAACTAAATTATTTGATAAACAGTTTTCTACATTTCTTTTTTAAGTTATGTATTTTAATTGAAAAATAATTAGAAATTTGTATTATATTTTATTATGTTCTTTTATATCGAGCTCTGGGACAGGCAACCCAAAAAAATACCCCAAAAAAAGGACAAAATTTTTCCACCTTACGAGAGAATTGCAGATAATCTGATTAATGATAAAGATGGAATTTGTGGAGATATATACCACATTTAATAGTTTCACTCAATAGTGCCTCTCAATGGATAGGTCATAAGATGAACATGGACAAAACAAATATCATGCTTAATGTCCGTGTCACACCTATGTCGGTAGTTGTTGGGAGCACTAAGCTGGAAGTTGTTGACGAGTACGTTTACCTGGGACAAATAGTCTTGACTAGGTAAGTCCAACTTCGAACGAGAGGTCAATCGACGGATTCAACTCGGCTGGGCAGCGTTCGGGAAATTACGACGCATCTTCTCGTCAGTTATACCTCAAAACCCGAAAACTAAGCTGTACCACTAGTGCGTGTTGCCAGTGATGACCTACGGAACCGAGACGTGGTCCTTCACTGCTGGCCGTATGAGGACGCTCAAAGTCGCTCAGCGAGCTATGGAGAGGGCTATGTTCGGAGTTTCTCTGCGTGATAAACATAGAAATGAGGATATCCTCAGTAGAACTAGAGTGACCGACATAGCTCAACGGATTAGTAAGCTGAAGTGGCAATGGGCCGGCCATATAGCTCGAAGAACCGAAAATCGTTGGAGAAAAAAGGTTCTCGAGTGGCAGACTAAAGGTAGGCGAAGTGTAGGGCAACTCTTCACGAGATGGAGTGACGACCTGGTAAGACATGCACGTAGTCGATGGATGCAGGTGGCTCAGGACCGTGCTTTGTGGCATACCTTGGGGGAGGCCTATGTTCGGCAGTGGACTTGTGAAGGGTTGTAATGATGATGATGATACCACATTTATATTTTGTATTAAGTTATCATTCGTCTCCGCTAGGGTTGTAATGTTTTGTGATGTTTACCAACTAAATTGGATAACAGAAAAACACGATTTAAAACAAATCGCGAAATATAAAAAAACAACAGTGCGAACGCTAACGTTGACAAATCTATAGATAAACAAGTAAAATGTCTATGTTGTAATCAATGCGAACACAGCTACAAACAAATCTTGATATCTGTTGAAAATTTTACACAGTTTTTGTGAGTGCGAACGCCACCATCAACAAAACATGTTGTGTGATTTATTTTATACGATTTGTTTCAAAACATTACATGTTGAATGTTTCTCAGTGCAAACGTACTGTTAAGTTATTATAGTTCATGGAGGTTAGAGAACAGGAGAACGATCGCTGTAGAATGATCGCTGTGTCCCGGGAATATAGACAAAATAAGAGCAGCGCTGCGATCTCTAAGTTGTCGAGTTCTAAGTGGTAGAGCCACGCCTCAGCCTTTGCTGTTGCACGTATGGGCCGACTTCAACCGGGGTTGTACCACAACCTTACAGAAGACCACCATGAAATAGAAGCTTCGCTTCCACATTTCGTCTAGTGACTGCATGTAGCCAGAGGCCCAATTACCACCACCCCCTTAACATAAAAACGGAGTTAAAAATAACACTACCCCAGGAGGGTACCAGCACCACCTGTGACAGAGAATCCCTTGCTGAGCATCCATGCTCTAACTCCCGTATTCCTCTTGAGTGGGTGCTCGGCTGCCCCTCAAATTCTAGGTGGGAGGGGGGGTAGTAATAAGTCAAAGGCACCCCCTGCCACGCTAGTCGTGAATTTCTGCAACATCAGGGGATTTCATTCAAACCTTAACGCCACCCACTACCAGCTGGAAACGGCGAAGCCGGCGTTGCTCTTCCTAACCAAGACACAGGTGTCCTCTCCGGCTGATATTTCATATCCCTCCTACCCGGGGTAAAAATTAGAACACTTCTTTGTGCCCCGGGCCTGGGGTTTGCGTGTACGTCAGAGAGGACACCTGTTCTCGACGCCTCGGCAGCCTTGGAGGTCCATCTTATGGCTGCCCGTAGACAGCGTTGACCATCCCCGCGTATACGGGTGCCTCTATAGGTCACATAGCGGTAATGCTGACACAGACCGACTGATCGACCACGTCCAGATGGCTGCAGAATCTGTGCTATAACAAGTCCCATCCACAGATATCATGATACTTGGTGATTTTAACGCCCATCACGCTAAATAGCTTGGTGCTCTTTTAACCGATCATGCGGGTAGATCTGTTATGACTTTGTTTTGGCATATGGTCTGACACAACTGATTACCTCGCCTACGTGGATCCCAAATGTGGAAGATCATATACCTTCCCTGTTGGACCTTCTGCTGTCCTCTCATCCGGACGGATATCAGGTCTCCGTTGGTGCCCCTCTTGGCTCTTCGGACCATTGTCTGATCCGGAGTAGGGTGCCACTCACGCACCCATCGCGGTTGCGTACTGCAGACTGCAGGTTACCGCCGTATTTGACAATATAGGTCAGCCGATTGAGACTGGATACGATCTTTGTTTGCATCCTACCCGTGGAGGCGGGCTTGCTTCTAGCCGGATGGTCCCAGTGTTGTTGCTGATTCTGTCCATTTCCGCTGATGCTGTTTTATTCCATTATCTGTGGTACCTATCGGAGGCAGAACCCAGCCTTGATTTGGTTTCTCCTGCTAAATGGTATTACGTCATAAGCAAGAGTGCTACCAGGCCTGGGCTCGCGCATCGACGTCTCGAGATGCAAATACCAGTGCTCTTAAAAAGAAATATAATTCTGCTTCCAGGTCCTTCAAAAGTGTAATTCTCAAGGCAAAGTCAGAGCACATCAGTAGAATAGACGAGAAACTAGTTCGTCTTCCTTCGGGAACGTGTACATTTTGGTCTCTCGCCAAGGCTGTCCAAGGGAACTTTTGCCAGCCATCTCTCCCATCTTTGCACAGGGAGAACGACTCACTGGCCCATCCCGCAAAGGACAAAGCCGATCTACTGGGCTCTCTCTTTGCGTCCAACTGGACTCTTTATGACGGGGGAACGCACCGCCAACCATGCAGAGTGAGTGCTCCATGTAGGATGTGCTGTTTACCCAACGCTCGGTGTGTAGATCACTTCTCTCCCTGGATGTCTACAAGAAATAGAAATAGAAATAGAAACTTTTTTATTCAATGTAGATTATAAAAATACTTATTGAAAGTCACTTTTTTAATTTACCACTGGTTCGCAAAAGAAACCTCTGTCCTGGGAAGAACCAGCAAGAAACCCAGCGGGACTATTTTTTTTTAATAATAGCTTACAATCATGTTTACAATCAACAACACAAGACAAATTAGAAATAGCTTGGTAGCGATCACCCTTCCCAGGGGTTATTATCATCTATAAATTCCTTAATATTATAATAACCCTTTTTATACAAACTTAGTTTTATAACATTTTTGAACTTTGTGTATGACAAATTTTGTATATTTTCTGGGATTTTGTTGTAAAAGCGTATACATCGCCCCAAGAATGAATTACTGACTCGGTGGAGTCGAGTAACTGGTACTACCAGCTTGTGTCTGCTCCTAGTATTTACAGAATGAATATCACCTATTTTCGCAAAACTACTTTTATTTTTGTGTACGTACATTACATTTTCATAAATGTATTGAGAGGCCAGAGTTAATATATTGATTTCCTTAAATTTTTGTCTCAGTGACTCTTTTGGTTTTAAATTATATATTGCTCTAATGGCCCTCTTCTGTAAAATAAATATAATTTCAGTGTCAGTCGCGTGTCCCCATAGCAAAATACCATACGACATAATGCTATGGAAATAACTAAAGTAAACTAATCTAGCTGTTTCAACACTGGTAAGAGTTCTAATCTTTTTTACAGCATATGCTGCAGAACTAAGTCTGCTAGCTAGTTTTGATATATGGGGGAGCCATTGAAGCTTTGCGTCCAGTGTGATTCCAAGAAAAATGGTGGTATCAACAAGACTCAGTTCCTCCCCATTTAAAATTACATTAGTATTGACATGTTTAACATTAGGAGTTAAGAATTTCATACATTTAGTTTTAGTTCCATTCAAATGCAAATTATTAACATTAAACCAATTGACTAACTTAGCTATAGCATTATTTACTTCGTCGTAATTTAATAATTGTCGTTTCAATTTGAAAATTAATAAAGTATCATCAGCAAATAATACTATATCATGGTTATCCCCTACTATGTAAGGTAAGTCATTAATATATACAAGAAACAGAAAAGGGCCGAGAATTGAGCCCTGAGGCACGCCCATTTGTACAATGGACCCGGAAGAACTCATACTATTAATAACAACTTTTTGTGTTCTGCCACTTAAATATGAAATAATTAATTTAAGAGCATCATTTCTTACACCGTAGTGTTGAAGTTTCCTGATTAATGTTTCATGGTGAACACAATCGAAGGCTTTGGATAGGTCACAGAACACACCCAAAGCATCCTGTGAATTCTCCCATGCATTAAATATATATTTAATCAGCTCAACACCAGCATCAGTTGTCGAGCGACCCCTTGTGAAACCAAATTGATTTTTATGAAGTAATTTATTTACATTAAAAAAAATTAACAATTGATCAAGAATAATTTTTTCAAAAATTTTACTAAGTGTTGGCAGCACAGAAATAGGTCTAAAATTAGCGGGGTCCAATGTACTACCAGATTTAAATAAAGGTATTACTTTACTATGCTTCATTAAATCAGGAAACACACCAGATTTGATACTACTATTAAAAATAATAGATAGTTGAGGTGCGATTGTATCTATTATAGACGCAATAACTTCAACAGAAATCCCCCACAGATATCAATAGTCTTAAAATATTTTACGATATCTTTTGATGAAACTTTATGAAATGTAAAATTCTTTGTACACACATTTACATTTTGTTTAAGTAATGATTCGGCGACGGTAGGAGAAGAATTCAGTGACTTAGTGGTTAAGATCGGAATATCAGTAAAATATTTCTCAAAAACCATTGCAACGTCCTGATCTGATTTAGTTAATTTATTGTTAAAACTTAACTGGTAGTTTGAATTGCGAGAGTTGACCTTACCAGTTTCACTATTAATTATACTCCATGTCATTTTAATTTTATTAGAAGCAGTCTTTATTTTGTTGCTTAAATACAATGACTTGGCTAAGGAGCACACTCTTTTAAATATTTTGGAATATTTTTTTAAATATTCCCTAAATTCGACGCTAGGATTATATGACCTTTCATTTTAAAGTTCATATAATCTTTGTCTACTCTTATGGACTCCTACTGTCGCCCATTCATTAAATGCTTTACGATTATTCAAGGAGAATGTTTTAGAAGTAAAAGTATTATTAAATTCATTGCAAATGAGCTTAAATAATGTTGCATACAAAAAATTTGGATTATTTTGGTATGAAAGTAATGGAAGTTTTTTTACTATGTTACTTCTAAACTTCTCCAAGCGATGTGCATTTACTGGAACAAACACTACTTTTTTATCTACTTGCTTTTTGTGAACATAAGGTAATGAAACAAATTGTCCACAGTGATCAGAGCTCATTTTTTGAATTATACATTTATTGAACGGCTTAACATTTGTAAAAATGTTATCTATACATGTTGCACTAGATTCAGCAATACGTGTTGGCTCCAAAAATAAATTAAAAAGACCGTAAGATTTAAACAATGATCTAAATTTAATATTAGTGGAGGACAAGTTGAGTGGGCCTGATGGCGTCCTTCCTAATGTGCTAAAGACGTGTGCTCCGGTGTTGGCACCGGTCTTTACGCATCTTTTCCGGTACTCCTACTACTCCGGTAGTCTCGAAATCATGGAAGACAGCCTGCGTGCACCCGATTCCTAAAAAAGGTAACCGCTCAGATCCGTCCAACTATAGGCCTATCGCCATCACCTCCTTGTTCTCTAAAATAATGGAATCCGTTATTAAAAGCCAGCTCATGCGGTACTTTGAGGATCACCAGCTGATTAGTGATCGCCAGTACGGTTTCCGTTATGGTCGTTCGGCTGGTGATCTTCTGGGTTACCTAACTCATAAATGGCGGAGACAGAAGAGTCCAGGGCATATATAGACATAGCGAAGGCCTTCGATCGGGTTTGGCACAAAGCGCTTCTTACGAAGCTTCCTTCCTAGGGGCTTGCCGAGAAATTGTGCAGTTGGATCACCTCACTGCCCAAATAAAAGAACGATTGGATGGCGTGTATAAGGAGTCTGCCCCCTCCTATAGCACAGTGAAAAATTGGGTGAAAGAGTTTCGCCTCGGGAGAGAAACCGTCGAAAACTTTGGCCACGACGGTCGACCTGTGGAAGTGCTCACTCCCGAAACGATTGCTCTTATCGAAGAGGAGGTTCTGAGTGACCGCCGTTTGAAGATTAGAGAAATTGCAGCAAGGCTTGGGCTCTCTAAACGTACCGTTCATCGCGCGATCCATGAACATCTTCACATGAAAAAAGTGAGTGCAAGATGGGGACCGAAACTTCTTTCAGCGGTACAGAGAAAGATTGTGCTGCGCTTCGGAGTTTTTGGATCTTTGTGGCGAAAATCCAAAGACTGTGATCGAGCGGCTAGTGACTGGTGATGAAACTATGATCTTGTATTATAATCCACAAAGCAAGCGCGAGTCAATGGAATGGCGTTATAAGGGTGAAAAACCCCCTAGAAAGGCAAAGGTGCAACAATCGACTAAAAAACTGATGTGCACAATATTTTGGGATTTTCAAGGCATTTTGATGGTGGATTTTAAAGAACGTAATACAGTCGTGAACGGCGAATATTATGCTTCTTTAATATATAAATTACGAGACAAGATAAAGGAAAAACGAAAAGGCAAGCTGCCTAAAGGTGTCCTGTTGCTCCATGACAACGCCCCTGTTCATACCGCTGGTGTTTTGAAGGATGCAGTTCGTCAATGCGGGTTCACAGAAGTTCAACATCCACCTTACAGTCCAGACATGGCCCCGTCCGACTATTATTTATTTACAAATTTAAAGCGGGACTTACGAGGAAGAAAATTTTCAAGCGATGAAGAGTTGCAGGCGGCGGTCTTCAGTCATTTTGAGGATAAAAAATGTGAATATTTTTATAAAGGTTTAGAGATGTTGATTCACAGATGTCAGAAGTGTGTTAGTATTCATGGTGATTATATTGAAAAATAAAATTGGTTTCGTTTCATTTCCTTCATTGGTTCATAGTTAGGCCAATTCATTATGGGACTGCCTACGTATGTCGGCGACAATAGGAAATACAGGTGAGCCCATCGCCACACCGTCAACTTGCTTGTAGCACTCTTCCTTCTACAATAGATAGCCAGATGTGAAGCAGCGCTTGAGTAATACTGCATATTCTGCAGGCATGTTGTTATCTTGTAGCTTCCTAGTTACAATTGAGAAGCAATCTTCAACAGGTAGGTATGTGAATAGTGACTGAACACCAAAACTGACCATAGTTTCATTGTCAGCGCAATGTAGGTCTCTTATCTCACTAACAAAATGGTGTGAATCCTTTTTGTGTGCTCTGGTATGTCCTTTCGGTGGTGACAGTATTTTTGCCAAGTGTTGCACCTAAAAGTAGTATTATTAGTTAAAAAACCATACGATACGTGTTTCAAATTTAGATGTACTTAATAATAATAATAATGATAGGATATTACTGAAGTTCATGTACCACTAGAATAACAATAATCACATTATAACTTCCACTTGTTTTATGGTTTATAAATCCGTTAAAAATAGTTTAATTTCGACGTGTAACATTCACCTAAATATTAGAAAATCACGTTTCAATCAACCACTTAATGCTATTACTTATAGTGTAATCTAAATTGTTACTAAAATAAAGAAATTAAAAGTCCATACTAAAACTGGCAAGTATAGAGATGTTATAGCGGAATCCAACAGCCTTCTACGGTTTTTCATAATATGAAGATTATCTTCTGTGAAGTGTCTTGAGCATAGCACACTATTGTTGGTGGGAAACCATTGGTCCCCTCGACATGTAGCGTCGATCCACATCTTTTCCTTTCGGGGCATTTAGGAAAAGCATAACATATAGGTACCACAATTATACGCCACTATTTGTATAAAATAATAACTACAAAAATTAAACGATGACCAAACAAATATCGACTTATAAATCCAACACTATCGATACACGTGCTGTTGTTAGACAAAGACAACTATTTTAATTTACGTAATGAGTGTAAGGGACATTTCGAAAAGACATCAACGGGTGTTCAAATGATATCACTTTGCAACATTATATTTCCAATGTAAGTTGAACTCCGGTGCATTTGAAATAGGTTAACGTGATAAGAAATAATTTAATTACCGATGAAATATTATGCCATCTTTTTGATAACTGGATGTCTTAGCTGACTTGCAACACCATTTCACTGCATAGGAAGCCATTTGTAATGTATTTTGGATACGAAATTAATTTTAAATTTTCCAAAACTCGGACGTGCCTACGGGTCACAAACTTGGTCAACACTGATATCGTGATTCTTAGCGTTACTTCGTATGCTAGCTACAGCAAGTATGTGTTGCGCGCGTTTGGGGCCCTGTATGCGGAATCTATTAGGGGGTAATCTGTGGGTCATACTTATGAAGACCGTAAATGAAACGGATACAGTTGTTGAGAAGCCGATCCAATTTATTGACCAAGTATTTGGCTGCATCTAAGTAACACACATCAGCATAAACAAACATAGGAAGAATTAGCGATTGAATTAGAAGTTTCTTCGTACAAGGCGGTAAGATATTTTTATATCTGTACAATTTTCTCAAAGTAGTACAAACTTTACGCCTAACTTCCTATAACACGGTACTATATACTGGGTTCTATTTCTGAACACAGACTAAATATCATGTCTTTAAGTTGGTAGAGTAGCTTGGCGCCTTTTCATATTCATTTACTTTTACTAAGGAAGTCCCGTTTCTTATGCGTAGTGATTATATTCTCTTTGTGCCTAACTATAATAGGAAAAAAGACATTGTATTGTATTTGTCAAGTCAATGTCACATTCAAGATCGTAGACAGAGAATCCTAGCATTCTCTATCTACGTTCAAGATCGTAGACAGAGAATTCAAGATATTCTGACATGGAGGTTAGAGAACAGGAGAACGATCACTACGTGCTAAAGCATAGCCGGCCTGTCCCTGAAAATTTGTAGAATTTATAGCCGCGCTGCCGTCAGTAAGTACGTAGTATCGGCGAAGTCATTTTTTACTATTGACAAAAAGAAACATTATAAAATGGTGAAATATTAATAAAAAAGGCAATAGTAATTAATAATTTATATTTGTAATAATTTATAATAATTAAAATTATGAAAAAGTATAATTTATTTATAAATAAATAATAGTAATAAATAATTTCGTCATTTTCTTTTTTTTTCTTTTGAATGATATTAGTAGATCGCAGTGCTTCACTTATTTTGGAATAATGAATGAAAAAATAAAATAAATGAAACCATATTTCTGGAATACTATTTTCTACAGCGATCGTTCTTCTCTCCAACCTCCATGCGTTCCGATCTCCCGATTATACTAGCTCAGGGATGGCGAACCTTTATGCGTATACGTGCCAATTTTCTGGAATAATATTTAATGACGTCGCAGGCGTGCCATCAAATATTCTTGACTTTGTGATCAGTGGAAAAATAATGTAAAAAAACAATATCAACTCAAAGCTCTATATTTACCAAAAATACAATTACAAGAGCAATTAAAAATTAGTGCGACTTCTGTTGTTGCAGATTGGACGATAATTGACTTATATTGGGGTTGTACGATGTTACTTTTAGCAGAATGTATGCTGAACTTGATTCATCAGTCGGTCTATTTCTAACAGAGTCTTTGATGTTATTCATCTCTGAAAACAATGACTCGCAGGCATATGTTGATGAAAATACAGTTAGAATAGCGTGAGCCAGTTTCTTTAAACAATTAAATGTTTCTGGCAACGCATTCCAGGTTTCTAAAATTTTATTATTGGCATCTTTACTTATATTACTGGTCAATCTTTCTGTTTCAATTAACTCTAATTCTTTTCTCATGTCTATGAATTTTTGTATCCAAATTGAACTAGATTGGAAATCAATCAGCTGCATTTCAAAATCTTCAATTTCCAACCAATCGAACTGGGAGAAGTTCAGTGTATGAAAGGTCGTTACATCTGGGTACATAATAAACTTGACCGTTTCTGATAATTCTTTGAACTGAGAAAATCTTGTTGAAAATTCCTTAATTGAAGAATCAATCACAGAGATAAATTCCTCAGTAATATTTTCTGCATTTGTTGTCTCATGTATATCAGATTCATTGATATATTTTTTCAAGTATGGAAAATACTTGTAATTTTTTGCGATAATATCGTTTCTGAAAACTTGCAGTTTAGCCTCAAAGGCGCGAATGAGATCGATCATGACGATTATTGTTTTGTTTGTGCCTTGAAGCTTCACATTTAACGTTTTTAAGTGTTGGCATATGTCTGTAAAAAACATCAATTTTGAAAGCCACATGACGTCCAAAAGCTGTGGGTATTGTTCAATTTTTCCCTCATTTTGCAGAAACAGTCTGATTTCTTCCAAGCATTCAACAAATCTTTCAAGTACAGACCCACGACTCAGCCACCGAACATTATTATACATGAGTAAGCCATTATACACGGAGTTGACTTCATCCAACAAAGCGTCGAACTTTCGCTTGTTTAAATCCTGAGCAGAGATGAGATTGACTATTTTCGTAACTACTGCCATAACATTATCAAGAGATGTTAAACCGCTCTTAGCGCATAAGGCTTGTTGGTGAATGATGCAGTGGAATTCAAGAATCGAATGTCCTACTTCAGTTTGAAATAAACTTATGAAACCAATTTTTTTTACCCACCATACTCGGAGCACCATCAGTTGTTACAGAAACAACTTTTTTATATCAATTTCTTTTTCATCTATCGAATTTTTAACTGCCGTACAAATATCTGCGCCCTTTGTAGTTGTTGGTAACGATTTTATCGCAATTAATTCCTCCTTAATGACGTTTCCTACGCAGTATCGAGCAAAAACAGCTAAACGTGCAGATTTTGTGACGTCAGTGCTTTCGTCGAGGCATAGCGATATAAATGAAGCAGAGTGAATGTCAAGCTTTTGTTGCTCTGTAACATTTTCAGCCAATTTTAAGATTCTTTCCTTTATTGTGTTTCTGGACAAAGGAGTATCTTTGATGCGCTGAACTATCTTATTTTTATTCTCGAAATCAGCAAAAAGAGAAGGCGCGCATGCTAACCAGGCTTCCTTTAAAAACTCGCCTTCTTGAAAGTGTTTACTATGCCGAGCAATGACATTTGCAGCCGTGTAACTTGCCGCACTTGTATGACAATTTTTGCCAACAAATTTATTTATTGATGTTTACTGTTTGTTTCTGTCTTTCAAAGCACTCGCAATTAATTCCTTTTGCTCTGCTTCGCTTTTTTGACAAATTGATTTGTGATTTGTTTCAAAATGCCGTTCAACGGAAGATGTTCTACATACCATGGTACCAGAACATAAAACACACACTGCTTTGTCACCTTTATTAATCACGCCGAATTTATCAGTCCACCAAGTCTGAAATTCTGTAGTATCCTTGCTATTTTGCACTTTTAGTTTCTTTGCTGAACTAGCCATATTAAATTACAGCAAATAATAACTTAAATAAACTTTAAAGTTCACTTTCACAATGAAATTTAACTATTTTTTGCGTAAACAAACAATTTGCGCGGGCACTGCGCCTCGTTTGTTATTATTTACTCAAGTCAAGCCCCCGCGCTGCGTTCCCGCGCCCCGCGCCACCGCCGCATTCCCCGCGCTAGCATAGCAACTACGCCCCGCCTACACCCCGCGCACCGGACCCGAACGCTCGCGCGCGTTTGCTTTTCAAAGATTCATAGGTATTATGCTACATCATAATCATAATTTATACTTTTTTCTTTAAACTCGTAATCAGTGACGTGCCGAGATTATTTCGTCGCGTGCCAGCAATGGCACGCGTGCCATTGGTTCGCCATCCCTGTACTAGCTTATCTATGATTCGGACATTCATCATGTCGATTCACTCTTAAAAAAATCGATCTCTGAATCGATTTGAATCGAACATACTAGAATCGATTATTGATTAAATTGAGGATTAAAAGATCAATTTTCGATTAATCGCGACATTTTTAAACAAAATTCAATTCACAAGACAATTTCAAACAAGAAGTTGAACTTTTATAGTTACATTTACCCAGTGCGTAGCGTGGGGGTTCCTTGGGGGGGGGGGGGTCATAGGTCCAGGCGGCATACGTATGGGGGCGGCAGCAAGCGCCAAGAGTTTTTCAATAAAATTAACTCCAAATTTCGCCCGCAATGTTACGTGCCAAGCGAAACCACAAGGGTATGTAAGAGAGGTGGCGAGAAGGAGTCGAATACTGCCAAAGTGTGCTAGCTACAACCACCTGGTGCTCAGCGCCAGCACTGCGGTGGTAAACTGACGTGAAGGAACCAACAAGTAACAGCGAGTACTCAGTTATTAAATCAAACAAAACAATCAATGCTGAACATAGGCCCAACGAATGGCGCAAAGCACGCTCCCGAGTCACCTGCATCCATCAACTTCTTGCATATCTTACCAGGTCGTCAATTCAACTAGTGCGAGCACGCCCTACACTTCGCCTGCTGGTTCGAGAACCTTTCTTCCCCATCGGTTGTCGGTTCTACGAGCTATATGGCCGGCCCATTGACTTCAGTTTACTAATCCGTTGAACAATGTCGGTTGCCCTGGTTCTACTGCGGTTATCCTCGTTTTTAATGCTATCATGCAAAAACTCCGAGCATAGCCCTCTCCATAGCTCGCTGAGCTACCTTGAGCTTCATACGACCAGCAGTGAAGGACCACGTGTCAGATCCATGGGTTATCACTACAGTTCATAAAAGATAGCTTGATCTCTGCGACAGCTGTCAGTAAAAATCACGCCTATGAAGTTCGGAATTTCTTAGTAGTACAGACAGTACCTGTCAATGTCATACTTTATGGGCATGCACTAATTAGGTCGATGAAGAGTTTCGGGGATATTATGTCACCCTATCCTACACATCTCTGCAGTTCAATAGATTTCGTACTCTGGTTGTGTACTCAGATAGCCATCGTTTTCCTGCTATACAAACACTTCAGCACTTCGATATACCGACAGTCAACTTGGCACCGCTGAAGAGATTGCAACACTGTCCAAATTTCTACGGAATCAAAGGCTTTTTAAGGCTTGGGGGATAAGTCGCTCGCGTCCATAGGCTTCGACCACCTAATCCTAGGCCCACCCTACTCGTTTCCCCCGGGTGGTGGTAAAAGAGCGACAAAGCCGGTGAGCGGTGTAGATGAGACCAAGCGAGTATGCCAGGGAGTCGGTATCATCCTTTCATAAAGAATGGGTCAATGTGTGAAAGAGTATGAATGTGTAAGCCCGAGACTGCTATGGATACGATTAAAAGTGGGCCTAAAGAAGTTATTTTTTCTAGGGGTCTACGCCCCAGACATGTCTAAGACCACTTATATCCGAGAACAGTTTTGGGAGATGGTAAGGATAGTGTTAATGAAATGTAAGGAAAATGAAAATATTGTTATGTTAGGAGATTTAAATGGAAGGGTTGGGGTGAGAAAGCTTGGCTATGAAATGATACTGGGAACGTTTGGTGATGAAAGTATTAATGAGAATGGTGAAAGCCTCCTCACCGTATGTGTGGAAAGGAATCTTTTTGTGACAAACACTTTTTTCGTCATAAGAAGATTCACATGTATACTTGGGAAAGAGGTAATGATAGAAGCATGATAGATTTCATAACTGTGGATGAAAGAATGAGGAGCGCAGTGGTGGATACAAGGGTTTACCGGGGTTCCAACGTAGGGACGGACCACTACCTAGTCTTATGCCGAATTAGGTTATTTAGGTTTCTTCAGACGTTGGCGGCATCAGACATCTGTGTCTACCACTGCGTTACAGCGTATATGAATTGAGAGGTTACATGATGAAGATGTGAAAGACAAGTACAAATGTAGACTGAGAGAAAATATAAGTAATTTTGATGAGTTGTGTGTGAATGAGTTAGACTTGGAGAATGTGTGGCATAATGTTAAGAAAGGTTTAGTGGATGCAGCTACCGAAGTATGTGGTGTTAGTAAGAGAACGAATGAAAGGAAAGACAATACGTTATGGTGGGATGATGAGGTACGTATGGAAGTTGAAGCAAAGAAGAGAGCATGGCTAGATTTACTAGCAACCAAAGCTGGTAATTCTGGCGGTAAGAATGATGAGATTGAAAGAAAAAAGGCAGAGTTTAAACATCTTTCAATTTCATTTACATTCTAATGCTAGACCTTGCCTTGCTTTTTGTTATTTATTGATTAACATTGTATTGTCTTGGTGGATGAGCAGGGTACCCAGTAATACAGGTTCTCAACCTAGTACAGGGGCCCTTGCGACTGGTTTAAAATGTATCATTGTAAATCAATAAATCATTTTTTCATTTTCATTTTTTCATCTTAATAAGAGAGTAAAAGAATTGGTTGAAAGGAAAAAGCAAGAAAGGACGGATAAGAGTGATAGAAGAATATCGGATAACTTCCAGGTAAATATTAAAATGTTCTGGAAACTAGTAAGAAATACCAGGGGACATTCAAAACAGCCTAGATTGAATGCGATACGAGACGAGAATGGCTGTATTCTGAATGATGAAGTGTTGAGTCTAAAAAAATGGAAGGAATATTTTGAAAGCGTATTTATGAGTGAGGAGACGTGTGAACTAAATAAAATAGAAATTCCGAAAGAAGATGAAAGAGATAGGGAGATAAGTATAGATGAAATAATGAAAGCAATGAAAAGCATGAAAGTAAGTAAGGCAGCCGGATTTGATAGAGTTTTACTCGAAATGCTAAGGGCTGGAGAGGACGTGGTGGCAGGCCTGCTGTACACCTTGTTTAATTTATGTTGGGAACTAAAACGGGTACTGGGAGACTGGTGCAAAGCCGTGATAGTCCCAATATATAAGGGAAAAGGGTCATAGCAGGACTGTAATAACTACCATGGTATCAGCTTTCTTAGCATTGTGGGAAAACTGTATGCCAAGGTACTAATTGAAAGGGTTATGAAAGAAACTGATGAAAAAATTTGGGATGTCCAACGGGATTTAGAAAGAGAATGGGGTGTACAGATCAAGTCTTTTCCATGCGCATGATCGCGGAGAAGTTTTTGGCGAAAAACAAAAAGTTTTTTGTGCGTTCATGGACTTGGAAAAGGTTTATGACAGAGTGGACAGGGATATGTTATGGCAAACGCTGAACAGGCTTAAGTTGATTTAATACAGGCAATAAAGTCTCTGTATAGGGACTCAAGTGCTTGTGTTAGAATCAACGGGGTCTACTTCGTCTTCAACCTATTTATAAACAGTTGTTTAGAAAATTTGAAAGTTGAAGAATGTGGATTAAAAATGGATGAGTTAACCATCAAATGCCTTTTGTAAGCCGATGATCAAGTCATACTTGCGTCGTTGGCGGCCGAGTTGCAAATGATGGTTACATTAATGAACAGGTCATTAAGAGAAAGGGGAATGAAAGTGAACGCAAGTAAGACGAAAGTGATGGTTTTTGAAAGAGAACAAAGCAAAACGGTATGTGGAATAAGAATAGAAGGAGAGTTAATTGAGCAAGTGGATGAGTTCGTATATTTGGGATGTGTATTCAGCAGGGATGGGAGATATGATAAGGATATTGAACGACGAGTGAGTGCAGGAAATAAAGTAAATGGTGCCCTACACTCTATTGTGAAAAGTCAGAATGTGTCAAGGCACGTATGGCAATTCACAATGCTGTATTAGTCCCTACTTTAACGTATGGTAGTGAAAGTTGGGTGTGGCAGAAGAAGCACGAGAGTAGAATAAATGCAGTAGAAATGCGGTCGCTGAGGAGTATGTTAGGGCTGAGTGACAGGGTGAGAAACTGTGATAAAAGAAGAGTGTGGTTTGCAAGATGATGCGGTGACCAGGATTAAGAAAGGAATGCTTCGGTGGTTTGTTATGTAGAAAGAATAAATGCGGAAAGACTGACAAAGCAAATATATTTTGCAGAAGTGAATGACAGAGTCACAAAGAGACCTCCTAGGCGGAAGTTTGTCGACCAAATTGGCGATATACTAAAAATGGGCCAAATTAAGGGTACCCTTAACCGACGAGCATGTATGCGTATGTATATGGATGTGGAAGAGGCGAGAGAGGTATGTCAGGATCGTGCTAAATGGAAGTCTGTAGTCTCTGCCTACCCCCCTGGGTGACAGGCGTGAGTGTTTATGTTTTTCAAAGGCTTTCTCATAGTCCATATACTCAAGACAAAGTGGCAGATTGTACTCTTCGGTCTTCTGTACAATTTGTCGGGGATATGTATGTGGTCTATGGTGCTAAAGTCTTTTCGGAAACCGTCTTGATCGGGAGGCTAAAAGTTGTTGAGCCTTCATGCAAGACGATTCGTAATGCAATAACTCCCAAAAATAGCACGTAGATGCGGCTCAGATGGGAAATCGGTCTGCAGGTCTTCAAG
Source organism: Parnassius smintheus behrii (assembly GCA_036936625.1). NCBI lineage: Eukaryota > Metazoa > Arthropoda > Insecta > Lepidoptera > Papilionidae > Parnassius > Parnassius smintheus. The sequence continues at coordinate 6,603,028 of JAUPFT010000004.1, read as the reverse complement.
AGAGTATTTTCGCCTTACTTGAAAAATAAGACCAACGCACTTCTGCTCGACGCATCTGGACTAGTGCCACCATGGAGAACGGTATTAAAGAGCTTCTGATGGACTTCATTTACCGGTTTTTCATCCAGTTTTAGAAGCTCCGCTGTAATTTCATCTTCATATAATAGTATTAGGAGGAAAACTAGAGGAATTTGTAAACGACTCCCTACGATAAGCTAAAAATTTATGTGAAGAGCTTGGAATTTCTTTTGAATCCCCAAGATGAATCTGGAGAAGGCAATTTTTTGGCGACGAAAATGTAGATGTTAGATGCGATGGCGAAGCCTCCATAGAAGCTCAGAGGGGCTTCTATGGAGGCTTCGTTTGTTAAACTTCTATTAGGGTTTGGTCTATCAAACTGCTCAATCAATAATATCAACTAATAAAATAGCTCGTAAACTGTTCCAAACTATTTCAAATTTCCTGCGCGCTCCTCTATTCTAGGCAGGACATGACCTCGTAGCATATAATATGTAACGTCAACACTTGGCAGTTTGCTTTTAATTCGAAATACACTGGACTGTCAAAATTAATGAAAGCAATGAGTTGATTTTGTCGTCTCTCTCGCACGCGTTGGCTTTTTACCAGGCTTTCGGGAAGACGATCGCTCCCTTTCTAACCTGTGCCAAAATGTTCTATAATGAAATATAACTACGAAATGTTTATATAGCCATTACTATGGAACCAAAAGCTGGGTTTTGCCCTTAAGTTGTTTAGGTGTGCGTTAGCGAGTGGGGGGGGGGGGTGCGGGCGATGCATGTGTGTTAAAGTGCTAATCGGCGAGGAAAAAGTAAAATCTTTAAAAAATGAAATTTTAATTCAATAAATATTTCTTCATACTTTAATAGGTACAGGACTCTTTAGTATTAAAGTTTAATTATTCTAGTCGTATTTAAGGGTTTAATAACTCAATACTTATATTACCATATGACTTAAAAATATAATTTTGAACTGCAGCATAAAATATGAGATACCTAGGTATAAATTTAATTTTATAGCAAATAATTGTTACAATGTGATGTGAAGCCCAAATTTTAATGCAATAAATTAAATAAATAGATGTATTGAGGTTTTTAAAGAATATTTACTTTAGTCTTTAAAGCTTTATCTTCTCAGTTCAGTATATAAAAGTTTAAGAGCGCCCATCTACTTGATTCTATAGGTGAAGTCATTTTATCGAACGAAAATTGATTGATTATCACGGTGGTACGTAAAGATTACGCTAGATGGCACAAACACGCTATCAGCTAATTTAATATTTATATTACCTTAAGAGTTAAAAATATTATTTTATGCAGTTTATTAAAAGTGAAAATGAATAATGAAATAACGGAATGAAAATAAATAGTCATTATTTTATGGTACAAAAATTTGCAAAGCTTTATCTTCTCATTACACCATATCTAATTCCTGTCGTAATCTGTTCTTCTATGCATATAACTTAAACAAAATAATTTCGATGTTTCACATCTGCCAGGCGCCCTTTTTTTAAATTTTGTACATATTTTGTTTGTACTTTGTTCATGTTTTTCTTTTGTTCATGTATTGTATTGTATGTAAATATCTTTTTCTATCGCTCAACCAAACCCAAACGGCTCTTTTCAAAGCCATCGAAGGTATGCAATTGCATATGTCATACAATCTATCTAGCGGTAGTATGCCTTCTGTGTGCTTTGTTAAACACGTCCTCGACAACACTAAATATGAAACTGAAGAGTGGTGACGGATGAAGTTTGGTGTATTTTTATAAAACTGCTAAAAACAACAAAACCCTATCTTGGGCTTGGCCTAGTTTGGAGCCCTAGCTTCGCCACTGATGTTGGGTTTGTTGGCAAGAACGAATTGAGGCGGACAATGTTTACTACAGAAGACAGAGTAAGTGCTGAAATTCATTATCGATTCCAACAGCTGCAAAATCTGGCGCAAAAATATGCTTTTTTAATGCCTGCGGTAATATTGGTCCGAAAGAATTTAACATACATCATGCTCGTTGGGACATTAATACAAAAGAGTCCCTGGCTTACAAACTGGCTTATAAAGTCCGGCTTTCCGGGTTTATTAAAATACGTAATTGAGTCCAAACTTGTAGATGGCTTACCAAACATTGTCATAATAAATATAATAAAAAATAAAATTAAAAATAATACTGAGGATTTTTTACCATCTGCCGTTAGTATGCAAGTTGCGAAAGAAAATCTTTAAACTAAAGTTAGTAAAAAATTATCTGAAAGTGACTGCGTCTACATTGACACCACCGACCAGACAAAGCTATTCTGGAAATGGAATATGATATACCACAAACTAATAAGAGTAATAACGTATGATATACATTTTGATATTGACGATTGTATTAAAAGTTTTGTTTTGAAGAAAAACACGAAAAGTACATTTTCAATCTAATTTTAAAACTTATTATAATTCTAGCCACCCTATAACATAAATATTTTATTCTATCCAAGTTGATCTCATTCTTCATCATCTCATCTCATTGCAGTTGGTTGAGAGATTGACAAGCGCTATAAGTAGCCACTGTTGGCGGTAATTAACGATTATCTTAATTTATCAAATGAAGAATAACGAAAAGTGATTCCAATAATACTACAAGTAATTTACTAGTCAAGTTTTAGTTTTAGATTTTTTGAATTTCATCTGATTTAGTAGTAAAGAAATAAAATGACGGGTGGCGCTCTTGTCTGCCTCTTAAGTATAACTGTAACTAAGTACATCGATATATTTAAAAAGAAGTACACTTTCTTGCAATACCTGTAAAGGTTGCTAAGTGTTAAGCACTATGCATAATTTAAAATCCAATTGTACATTCATTATTATTATTTATTGTTGTATGTATATCCAGTATTAGTAAAGTTATGCCTTGTAAACAATCTGACAATTTTAAAAGATAAACTTCCAGTGGGTTCCTTGCGCCATTTCTTCCCATAGATGTTTATTCCTTCTGAATCAGTTGTAATTTATACTGACTTTCAATAATTTAAAATATTTAAACTTTGAATTAAAATAATTTTAAAAATGGGGATGGGGGGGGGGCGGCGAATTTCCAGACGGGCCCGGGCGGCGAAAACCCTCGCTACGCCACTGCATTTACCTTAAGATTTATTTATAATTACAAATGATTTTTTCCAGATTTCGATAGGCCATAAGCTTCATTAGATAAAACATAGAAAAAAATATTTTATTGATGTTTGTAACGGTGACATAAGTAAATGCTTAATAATTCCATTCATATTTTTTCGCCATTATCCTTTGATTCACTCATAAGGTAGTATGTACATTAGACGCTAGATGGCATGATTTTATGAAATCATGGATTAGTTAATTAGCATGGACGTGTAAAATAAGCGGACTGAATTTTGCAATTTTGTTAAGAAAGGACTGATGTCCTGCAATGGTGGCTAGCTTGTCTTTGTTCACAGCACAGATTAAGTTAGACCTACATTCCACACATTGAGCTATTATGTACTACGTACTAGAGGCGACACTGCATTCAGCTACTCTGTTCCACTCAATTGCGGTGCATACTGCATATTGCACTTTAATCAATCACTCGCTAGGCGCTTGTAGAGTTATCACGTGTTGTGTTGATTTAAAAAAATCTCTTGATAAAAATATGCCGTCGTATGTACCTAGATATTGCACAAATAATTCAAGAAATGTTAGTAAATCCAAGGAATTACTTTTCATCGGTTAATAAGATACTTAATCAATAAAAAAGTATTATAGATTTTTAACAAAATATTCCTAAGACGCCATCTCGTGTCATGGAGTATAGATTATGAAATTAGAATTAGTTCAGATGCGACATTTCTGTGGGTACTTAAGTATAGGACGAATATATTAATATTTAATATATACATTTTTTGTAGAAACATATACAGGGTGTCCGGTTTCCGATGTCCGATACTTTAAGTAAAGTAAAGATTACTTTTGTTATTGAACTGTTACTTTTTGTTTATTACAATGAACGAGTACTCAAGCCAGCATATCGCTGTAACAGTTCAACAACAAAACAAAAACGTAACAAAGTCTAACAACAAACAATAATTATGTACAGTAAGTAGATTTACTTAAAACCAGAAATGTTATCACAACGCAGAGCGAGGGACGACTGCTCGACGGCACAAGCGCACACTGCACCCTTTTTACCTGGAGACAGCCGTTATTCTGTCTCACTCGCACTGTTTTGCACAGCGTTTTTTACCTGCTCACACAAAGGATGCTATTGTGCTTGCTTATGATTCCTTGAATTATTGAAGAATTTTATGTTACTCACTGGAATGGGTGTTTAGTTATCTAATATCGGGGTAGAGGCACTTTGAACAGTTACATTCAAATTATCATAGCTCCTAAACTATCTAACTCAGAGTTAAGATTTAAATGTGCATTTATAGCAAATATCCTGTATTATAATAAAAACAAGTAAAAAAATTGGTTAACACGATGGTTTTTCTTAAAGCTAAGAATCTGAAAAACGACATCAATTTGTTGTCTAATTTATTTTTTCAAAAATGTTTTTTACTAATACTGAAAAATTAAAAAATAATATTTTGAATCTAGATTTATTGTCTACACTATTAACTAACATTTGAGACCAATTTTGTTTTTGAAAGTCTTCTACTTGGGTAGATATTGTTAAATTAATACAAGCATCTATGCTTCGCCAACAATTTTTTTAAAGTGCTGCCATTTTTTTATTGATGGCGAAAAAAAATTATTGATCCCTGATTTGTCGATAAAATTAATTGTATTTTAACCCCTTAAAGTATCGGACATCGGAAACCGGACACATTGTATAAGTTATTATAATTAGGCTAAATTTTCCAGCGTTTAAATCTGCTTATTATTCTTTTATTTTATTTTTAGGTTTCCACATCAAAGTCAAAGTGGAATAAATTCATCCATTTTTAACTCTCGCATGCCCAGCATTTATGAACGACTCTTATTCTAATTTAAATAAATATATTTTTAATTTAAATGTTATGTTAATAAGTTTTGTTAAACATACGTATATGTTTATTATATTTGACATAGATACCTTTTAAAATATTCGGATAAAAATATCATTAAAATGTAATTGTGATATAATATTATGTAATATTATATTAAATAAGCAAATATAATATACAAAATAAATGACAAAATTTAAATATTGTTCTCGATATAATTCGCCTATTTAACAATACAATCTACTATTACCTACGGATCATTCTACCTATGTTTATTCTATGATAAAGAAAACAACCGCGCGAACACAGAGTAGCGCACATTTTTTGTTTGAGATAGCTGTTCTATGGCTAGCTAATCAAAAAACCAGCACGGAGAAAGGGACAAACAATCACACTGTTCTGTCTCATTTCTATGCAAGACGTATGCATAAATCTATCTTTTTCGTGTGCGAATGCGAAAGAAGGCGTCAATTTGTCTATAGGTTTCTCTGTCTACGAAAAATTATATGTATGAAACGGAAGCTAATTTTAATGGCGGTTATCTTTACTTTCTATTTTCACGTAGTTGGATGAACTTTTCGTTATATGTCTGGATGACCGTAAAATTCCTGTATTAGCGATAGCAGTTATTCAAGGCTTCAAGGCGTACATATATAAAACATTCCTAGATTCTTATTAAGTTATTATTGTTCATGGAGGTTAGAGAACAGGAGAAGAAGCAGTGTAATTGTTTGTCCCTTTCTCCGTGCTGGTTTTTTGTTTAGCAAACTACACTTTGCTAAACAACTTTGACAGTTCGTAGCGATCTAAGGAGTTTACAAGTTGGTTTAAGTAAGAAAAAAAGTGTTTTGTGAGCTCAAGATTGGTGAATCTTGTTCATTTCAGTTCTTAGAACAATTAAAAAATTTATCTAAATATGTTTAAAAGTCATAAAGATTATTGTATATCCTAAAACTACGTTATCGTCTTTTCTCAATCGAGGCCACGCTAATCATTAGTCTATAGGTTTCTCTGTCTAGTCAAGTTATGCAGGGGCTGGAGGACGTTTTAAAAATACTAATTCATTAATTAAAGATGTTTAATCGCTACAAGAAGTCGCTTAAGACTAACTTAAAATTCTATCCTTAACACAAAATGGATGAGAGATGATTCTGTTTGCCCACCCAGCACATACCTGTGGTCTGCAATCAGAATATTCTGCTGATGCAGACATCTTGGTGGGTCTCGCCACCCGTAACAGGCTACGTCGTTATTTTTATAAACTTCAAGCAAACAATAAACTCATTACCCCAAGCTCAAAAAGACAGCTAAATATTATTGGATTGTGTAGATATATATTGTTTCAAAATTATGTGTGTATAGACAGCCAGGGAAAAACATTATTTGAATATCAATTTATGTAGAATAGTTATTAGGCGATAATCGATAATGACACCACAGAATAACTAAGTGAAAGCAGTAACAACTATGACATTACAGTTCACACTTGAGAGGGAGTTTAACACAACATAATGGTATTTTTTTAGGTGATTGATGCCTTAAGGAATTCTAAGTTATTCAAAATTTTAAATTTTTAATGGAGATGAAATATTTATTTGATATTGATTTCGCGGGTTCGCATTTTTCACAAGTCCTTTCAATCGATTATTGGTTCATTGACATCGATGATAATCGAACATCGATTATCATCGAACAGCTCTACAACAAAATAAATAGTTTTTAGTTTTTACATATAATTCTTTATAATTAACACAAATTAACGGGAACATAATTACTGAATATATATTAAAATTATTGTTTGTCGAGTTTCATTTAAAGTGTTTTATTATTAATTTTGCGTTATCAATCTGCTGCTCACAATTTTCAAAACAGTGAAAATTTTCAAATGGCTGATGAAAAACAGACTGACGAGTTATCGCAGATAGAATCGTCTAGGGCCACAGAAAATTTTAAAATTGAAGGCGAACAAAAAGAAAACCTTGAATCTGCAAAATCTGATAAAAATAAAGGTAAAATAGTTTTTATAGTGATCATAACAAATCGTCTTGCCAAACGGGGCGGGTAATATAAATTCTGTCCACTGCTGTCTATCTTTAGACTACTTTATGAACTAATGATAATAAACAAAAAAGTCATAAGCTCTCTTATTTATACATAAATAAATAGTTCTCAGAGTAATATAAGAGCAATATTTCATAAAATACATGTGCATATTAAAATGTCCCATCCGACCCATCTCATCCTGTAGGTGTTTTAACTGTTGACATTACGAAGTGCTTAGTGCAAAGATATCATTGCATTTAATCAGCTTATGGCCTAAATACTAAAATCAATATTAATTTATTTATTTCTTACAGTTTGTCATAAGTCTGCCATTAAACAATGGCCTTCCCCAAAGAATTCTTCATGGGGGGGGGGGGGGTATGCGACTCACCTGATGGTAAGTGACTACCGTCACCCATGAACAATCACAACACCAGGGGAATTGCAGGTGTGTTGCCAGCCTTTTAGTAAGGAGTTAGTTCTTTTTCTTGAAGGTCCCTAAGTTGTATTGGTTTGGAAGACAGAAGTAAACAGTTCCATAGAGAAGTTGTATGAGGAAGAAAACTAGTAGAATGTACAGTGGTGGACTGCCAAGCATCCAGATGGTGAGGATGGCATTGTGAATTTTGATGTGATGTGTGTTCGTAAAATTGCCATTCTCTGCAAGGGGATTGGCAGCCACAATTTTTTATAAATATTATTCAGTTTTCCAGGCAGATGCTGCTCCCATCTATTTTAGTCCTCTGTCCCCTTTTACTACTTTTACTAAGCCACTGGGATGATACGCAATAGTGGATGCTCTTATACCATCACTACTTGGCAGAAGAAAAATTACTTTTGTATCATTAGTTTTGTTGCTGTAATGTGCATTTAATAATTTAGGACTTTCTCCTGTATTGTGAAGGAATTTTACAAAAATATATTGCACATGGAGATCTATATATAACAATCTTTTTTAGGCAATAAAATGTTTGGGATTCAAACTCTGGCCTACAGTATAGTTGACGCCACGAGTTGTGATCACACATGAACTATGGTGGGGGTTGCGCCAGCGTAGGTACACTGTCGACCAAAATTATTTGGTACCTTTGTTATTTCAATTTGTAATTGAATATTTTTGCTGACTTTTTTGAAATTCTGAGTCGTTAACTTCTTTAAATATACGCCATACGGTAGCTACATAGACATTAGTCGACTCAGCAGTCTGTTTCTAAATGTCTATCATGTTCTTTGCAATACCTAATTTTTTCATGTAACAAAACACTGAATAGACCATTTCATATACTAATATAAGATAGAATAGACCATTTGTCGGGATTGTCTATTTAACACCGAATTCTTTCTTCTCTACATATTTAGACCAAAATCTGAATGATCAAACTATGACAAAAAAAATTAACAATAAATATCAAAAACAGTTGAAAACAAGAAATACACAAACAACAAGGTAACACTACAATTAACAAAAATAAACTAATTAAAAAGTTGTCACTAAAATTGCTCTCAAGTGTACAGTAGTCCAATGATATGTGCGAACCCAATAGGCAACGAAAATCAGCTGACGAACCAATCACATTGAGCGTCAGTGTTGTCAATGTCATATTGACCAATAAAAAGTGTGCTCACGACTCATGCCAGCAATTATACCTTAGCCATCACAATTGACACACATACCCACTGCTTTACCAAGCCATCTTATGATTGGGAATTACTTAATCCAGTGCATATTGCATAGAATTTTTTTTTAATCTACAGTTGATATATTACTGAAAGCAACAGGGGATGCCCCAATAATGAAAAAGAAGAAATGGGCAGTAGATGCTGAAAAGCCAATTGGTTGGGTCATGGAATTTGTGAAAAAATATCTTAAACTTGAACCTGAGGAGAAATTGGTAAAGTACTTATATTTTCTACACTTAACCTACCTAATTTATAACATATTATTAAAGATTTTACTAAATGATGGTATCAGATCTTTGGTGTTCATACCATCACTGGTCTGGAAATTTTACATCTAGCTTATTCCAGAAAGTTCTACAACTATCCGTCGGAGGTTATAAGAACATCTTCTGCATCAAATGTTCATCCCATTCCCATTTATTCTTTAACTCTGCCACTACATAATTTTCTAAACACTTATATAATTCAAATAAGACTAGTTTAGTGGGCATTAACATGACATATATATGTGTATATGCAACATGGAAAATGAAATGATAATTTTATTGTTTTCAATAGATAGCTGTATACCAACCCATTTACACCATTCTTAAATACCCAAACTAGTGATGGATTGCAGCGTCCAAAGCTTGAGACATTTAGATCAACCTGCCTTGACATACAGTCTGATGAAGTAGAACATATACAATATTTACATTTAGATCAACCTGCCTTGACATACAGTCTGATGAAGTAGAACATATACAATATTTACATTTAGATCAACCTGCCTTGACATACAGTCTGATGAAGTAGAACATATACAATATTTACATTTAGATCAACCTGCCTTGACATACAGTCTGATGAAGTAGAACATATACGATATTTACAATGGTAAAATGCTGACAATTTAAATTATCATATAGCCCTATTATCAAGTCAATGTCAAGTGTTTACCTGGCGAGATTACACATCAATATCTTTTTGAAAATGTTAAAAATTGTCTCTGCAATTTAATAGTGATTTTTATAATAATGTATGTATTTATAAAATAATTGCCACATAAGCATATTTTTTTTTATAGGACAAATGAGCACACAGTCCATCTGATGGTAAGTGGATGACGTGGCTCATAGACATCTACATTTAACCTTGATTAAGAACCAAAATATATATAATGTGGGATAGCCTTAAACACGAGTCAGTATGGCAGAGTCTAAAAGAACAATCCAAACTGCCTATGTTAATATCATCAAAAATATTTATAGTGAAAGTAAAGCCAGAATCAGGCTGGAATCCACAGGAGAAGTTTTCCCAATCGATAGAGGCGTCAGGCAAGGTGACCCACTCTCACCAAAGCTGTTCATAGCAGTGCTTGAGCAAATGTTTAGAACATTGGAATGGGCTCATTTAGGACTAAACATAAACGGAACACCATTGAGTCACCTAAGATTTGCAGACGATCTAGTTATAATGGAAGAGGACCCACTTAAACTAAAGTCCATGATACAAGCCCTAGTAGACAGAAGTAGAGAACTAGGTCTAGAAATTAACATAAACAAGACTAAAATGGTGACCAACTCAATATCCATAGACATAACCATCAACGGACAGAAACTTGAATATGTAGAGGAATATGTGCACCTAGGCCAGATAATATCGCCAAATGACCAAATGTCCAAAGAAATAGACAAAAGTATTGCGACTGGGTGGTAGAAGTATTGGGCCTTGAAAGAAATCACGAAAAGCAAGGAACTGGGTATGAAGATCAAGAAAAAGATTTTTGATACCTGCATCCTACCCTGCATTACATATGGCTGCGAAACCTGGGCTTTAACAAAACACCAAAGGGACAAACTAGTAAGATGTCAGAGAAGCATGGAAAGAAGCATGTTAGGATTGAAACTAATGGACAAAGTGAGTAGTATAGACATTAGGCGCAAAACGAAATTAACAGACATACTGACACATATTGACAAACAGGTGACAGTTTGGTACCCAAGGGACAGCACTAGGAGCCGAGGTCGTAAACCAAGAAGATGGGAGGATGATTTAAAATTGACCTTAGGACCCCTATGGATAAGAGTGGCGGCAGACAGAAAACAGCGGAAAGAGTTGGAGGAGGCCTTTGTCAAAAGACACACCGAAATAAGAGACTTTTTTTAATGCTGTACTTTCTTTTTAAATTCTTTTTTTATTTTAGCTAAACTTTAACTTAGTGTAATAATGTAAAATATTCGGAATTCGAAAAAAAAAAGGCTTTATTATTATTATTATAAGAACCAAAATGCAGATGTGTTGTCACCCTTGAGGACTAAGATGGTATGCCTTGATTCCAGTAAAACGGGTCTCCGGTTCTCTACACTCATCATATGCAACACAGCAGCATTAAGCTGCTATTTCACGCTGGTATTCTGTGAGAGCGTGGTCCTTCCCTGGGCGAGCTGACCCATTCATGCTACAACCATTATAGCTGCAGCGTAACTCTACCACATATAAAAAGCGTAACGCATAACCAGTATTAATGGAATCAGGTTTTACTTTACGGAAATCCATTATATTAAAGATGTTAGTAATGAATTAGCTAAGATCTTCGAAAAAAATATTCACTAATATCCTCGTTATTGATTTTATCAAACATAGGAATTCCGCACTGGCAACACGCACACTTTTGTGCTAATTGATAATTTTATTAATCTCTTTAAAAAAAACCTTTTGGGATTGATGTCAAAGCTCAATGTAAAATTTAATTATAATTAAAGTATGATAGTTTAATTCTTTCATTTCAGTTTTTGTATGTGAACCAGACGTTTGCTCCATCACCTGATCAAATAATCAAGAATCTATATGAGTGTTTTGGTACTGATGGTAAATTGGTACTCCATTACTGCAAGAGTCAAGCTTGGGGCTGATTGCTACTTACCAAAGGACTGCAGATGGTTATAGTGTGATCTCAGTGTTGCCTGTGCTTTAAATGTAAGGAAAACATAAATTATGAAATGTATTATAATCTTGCATTTACGTGACTTTGTAAGGTTAAGTAATGAGGGATAGGATACTAAATCTTTGTAATATATTTTGTTATGTAAAAAAAAAATCATTTATTATTAAACATGATAATTTCTTGAGATAAACGGATGAATTTGACTGGAAGTTAATTGTTTTTTTCTTTGTTGCACAGAACAATTATATTATTTAAATAAAAATATTGATTTCAATTAATGGTACTGGTTGAAATGTATTATGAAATCATATCGCACCTTAATTTTGAAACCGTTCCTAAACAAAAATACTAAATTTTACAGGAGAGCTAATTTACGATTGTTGCATGACTATTTACCTCTTAATAAAAAAGTAATAAACACTTAAAAGATATTTCTGGCATTATTTATTAAATGATTTTTTTCTTATTAAGGTGTGTAGTCATATAATTTAATATTTTCTATAATTATTTTTTTTATAATCATTTTAATTTTTATAGTAACACTTTTGCATTAATTATATTTTCAATTAGGATTCAATTATGTAAAGTTCGTATAAAAACAATGTTACTATAATAAAAATATAATTCTAGCTATTATACAGACTGTTTTAAAATATATTTCGAAGGTATTATAGGCACAGGTCAATTAAAACATAATAATTCAAATCAATATTTATTTTAAAAAAATCGTAAAATAGTACTTTTATGACAATAATATTAAACCAAAAATGTTATCTCTTACAATAATCAATTAATCAACTAAAACAATCAGCATCTTGAACTAGTAAATTATAACAATTATTATAGTTCAAGTTCAATAATTAAACTATTCCAAAATATTATTAAAATACGAAATCGCTTAGTACTGTGGTATTATGTTACTTTGAATCAAACTCTAAGTCTTTTTTTTTTTCGTTCTGTTAATTTTAGTCTAGACTGGTACAATGGTTTCAATTGGATGTCTTTAAGGGTAAAATTTTTACGTAAGCGTGACGAACGACTATTATAGTACTCAATTTCTTTAAATTCTGTCTGAGAGAATGAAGTTTTATAATAAACACAGACATTGTCAAAATCTACCTTTACAAATTTAATTACTTTTATATCGCTTAATCTAACCGTTTCCCCTAGGGTATTCTTGGAGAAACGTACACCACATTCTTCTGACAAGCTCTTAATATCGATAAAATCAGAGTAACACATTGGATTAACTTTATTAGGGTTGCCCTTATTTCGCGCAGATTTTATGACATTAATGTAGTCATCAGGTACATACATAGGACCTGAACGTAAACGTTTTTTACAGCTTTTTCGATGACTGAATGAACTGAATCATTTTCGTTCTGCGTATGCCCACTTATTAGAAACTTATGCGTGATAGACTTAATTTTATAAGCTGATACGGCATACATATACATCGGAAACATAAATTGATTCTTTTGCTGGCCGCAACAATTGTCCGAGTAAAATGTGACTTGTAACTCATCATTATTAATTTCAGATACTCGTTTTGTTAAATATTTTAACACGCATGTTGCGATTTCATTGGCTCCCCTCAACGCATCTACTTCACTCCAAACAAAACAATCACAATAATCATTGGCTAATTCACGTATGGTAAAATCAAAAACGTTAAGTTTACACTTATAATATAAAGTCGATACCTCACCCTTCGGAAGGGGAAGCACAGCTTGCAGATTCTAACAAGCAACAATATGGTTGGCATTTACCAAAGCCTTTTCATTTGCCTTTTCTTTACGGCTATAATTCACATTGATCTTTCTTAGGTGTAAAGAAACTAATATTATAATGTTCATTAAAAATTTGTCTATAAATGTGAACTTTAGCAGCTTCTTTACCATTATTAATGCATTCTGTTTGGTAGTCTTTATAATATAAATCCGTCAGATTTTTTCCACCCTCTATATATTCCCGTGTCGCTTGTTGTCTCAAGTAATGCGACTCTATTCTGGGTGTACTATCTATGCCTTTTAACCCACTCAATGCCACCAGATTTTTTTTTCTTTATGATCCACTTTGTTTTTTTTGTTAATGGGTTTGAAATAAATATAACTATCTATATAAATAGTCAAATAATAAAAAAAACTCAAAATACAGAAAAAAAAACTGTAAACTCATATGTTGCGTTGGTGGCACACAGATATTTTTTTCTTTGGGCAGAGCCGGTACGCAAGCCTTGCGTTGGTACAATGGATGATGTTATGCAATCCCATGCGTAACTAGCAAAATAATAATGACTGAAAATCTGCAATGAAAAAGTCTTTATGAAAATGATAGTACTTAAATAAAAGTTCTAATTAGAAAAATGTTTTATTAATTAATAATTGTGATACAATTTAAAGCAGTTGGTAATGCAAAGACCAGGCTGGTCATCACAATCGGGACAGTAATAAGGGGTGTCTTTACGTTTTTTTTTCGTTTCCCAACATACTTTACATCTCCAGCGCATTCACTTTCCCTTCCGAGGACAAGGTTGTAATACATGGACTTTAGAAAAAGTGCGAGAATTTGACATCAGGAATTAAACTCTCGATCACTGACAATCGAAAATCATATAAAGACTTCTTAGTACCTGATAGTAGGTTGTATATGGTAGAAAGAATTATACAGCATTTGTTGTAGAATATGAATTCCCAACTTTTTATACCACCTGACAGTCTTATGCTCACAGCTGTAATATGATAATATTTGATCCTGATGATCAACTCCGCCCATATTTTTATTATAATTTATCACTATATTTGGTTTTATTATTTCCGTGTTGCGACGTGTTGTAGTTGGCGTCATTTGTGCATCGTATTCTGATGAAATTACAAGGACATCACGATTGTCTCGCCATTTCATTACGCAGATATCTTTTTTATTATATTGAGCAACATACTCACCCTTTTTTAGCCTTCTTTAGGTTTTTTTTTCGATTTTGCCTTAGGGTGCCTGTACAATAAGTTTTTTGTGACAAAAGGTTTTCTGCCAACTCAACAGAGTTGTAAAATATATCCATATACACAGAATAACCTTTGTTCACATAATCTTGTAATAAATTCAAAACGACTTTTGAAGAATGGTTAGTACCACCGACAGTCGTATCGCCTGCACCAGCATAAACTATTGTTTTTAGAATAATTCCGTGAACATCTGTCAGGAAATATAGTTTTATACCATATTTATTGTGTTTGTTTTTAATATATTGCCGAAATATAAGACGTCCTCTCCATAACACTAGTGACTCGTCAATACATAAATTATTAGATGGAAAATAAATTTCCTTCATCCGATTATTAAAATATATAACGAGAAGCGAAATTTTTGCCAACTTATTGTCATCAACATTATTGTTTTCGAAGTGAAGGACTCTTAAAATAAGCAAGAATCTATTCCGGCTCATATGTTGGCGGAAAAAGGTAAGATTGAATAATCGATTTTTTTCCCAATAATCTTGAATTCGGTTCAATTTTATGGTGCCCATATGGTATAAGAGTCCTACGAAAACTTTGAATTCTGGCATAGTTATATCTTTCCAATATTTTAACCTACTTCTAGGAAAATTTTGCGCTAATATCCGAGACGCATTCTCATTGCTTTTTTCAACAATCATTTGAAGACATTCATTTGTCACTACAAGATTAAAATAATCAATTGGTTCTGAACCCTCAGGTTGAATTTTTAATCCTACAGGATTTCCTTTAAAATTAATTCTTCTAGTCTGTCTATAGTGATTTGACCATTCTTGATCTTCCTCAGTATTTCTTGGGACTAATTCGTCTTCACTTACAATTGATTTGTCGCTATCATTGTCAGAATGATTCATATTCTCAATGAAATCAGCATCAAAAATATCGTCGTCATAATTCTCATCAGGGTCTTCAAGAATTTGTAGTAGTTGTTCATCTGATATGGGTAAGTTTTTATTTTCAGATCTCTTTGAGAGATTTTCATGTTCTGAAGTGGTTCCAATGATGTCTGTTAATTCTTCTTCAATACTTGTTGTCTTTCTATGTGAAGTAGAAGCTGAACGAGATTTACCACCACGTGTCCTTACACGTTTGCATGGTCTCTTTTGGGTAATTAGTAGCTTTTCATCCTCTGAACTGGTCTCGATATCCAATATCAATGTTGTTTTAATGTTTGAAATATTCTCTTTCGTAATACAGGGTGAACCAAACTTGTGACCACGTACTCTTACATGTCTGCGTGTTTTCTCTTGGTTGCCTTTTAACTCAAACAAAACTTGTTCATAACTAGACTGTCTAGAAGTATCAGAATCCCTTGTATCTAGCTTAAAAGAACAGGGCATTATTTCTTTTACGCTTATTTTAACCATCACAGATTTTCCAGCGTTTTAACAACGTTCCACGTACATATATATATATATATATAATATATATATATATATATATATATATATATATATATATATATATATATATATTTGGTTTTTGAAAGAGAAGAAAGCAAAACGGTATGTGAAATAAGAATAGAAGGAGAGTTAATTGAGCAAGTGGATGAGGATGTGTATTTAGCAGGGATGGTAGATATGATAGGGATATAGAACGACGAGTAAATGCAGGGAATAGAGTGAATGGGGCACTACACTCTATTATGAAGAACCAGAATGTGTCAAAACAGGCACGTATGGTAATTCATAATGCTGTGTTAGTCCCTACTTTAATGTATGGTAGTGAAAGCTGGGTGTGGCAGAAGAAGCACGAAAGTAGAATAAATGCTGTAGAAATGCGGTCTTTAAGGAATATGCTAGGGTTGAATCTGAATGACAGGGTGAGAAATTGCGTGATAAGAGATAAATGTGGTATGCAAGATGATGTTGTGACCAGGATTAAGAAAGGAATGCTTCGGTGGTTTGGTCATGTGGAAAGAATGAATGAGGAAAGAGTGACAAAGCAAATTTATATGGCAGATTTGAACGGCCGAGTCGGGAAGGGACGCCCTAGGAAAAAGTTTATCGACCAAATTGGCGATATTTTGAAAATGGGCCACGTTAGAAGTACCCTTAACCGACGAGCATGTATGCGTAGATATATGGATGTAAAAGAGGCGAAAGAGGTATGTCAGGATCGTGCCAAATGGAAGTCCGTAGTCTCTGCCTACCCCTCTGGGTGACAGGCGTGAGTGTTTATAGATTTTTATATATATATATATATATATATATATATATATATATATATATATATATATATATATATATATATATATATATATATATATATATATATATGTACGTATCCCTATCATATGTACCATCCCTGCTAAATACACATCCCAAATACACAAACTCATCCACTTGCTCAATTAACTCTCCTTCTATTCTTATTTCACATACCGTTTTGCTTTCTTCTCTTTCAAAAACCATCACTTTCGTCTTACATGCGTTCACTTTCATTCCCCTTTCTTTTATATATATATATATATATATATATATATATATATATATATATATAATGTACTTTGTTTTGTATTGTAATTGTATTGTGTACTATATATATATATGTACAATTAACTTCAAACCAATTTCAAAATTATATAGTACACAATACAATTACAATACAAAACAAAGTACACAATTAAAGTTAAGTTACAATTTTGACTTACCTATTTGAAGTGTTTAGGGAGCTGTTATCTGTCTCTATTTGATTAAGAGCTAAATTCACCAGCCTAGCACTGCGCTGTTTTTTGCCATCTGCCATTTTTCTCGATATTTATCTAAAAATAAGTAATAAAACATAACACACGAAATGTGCATTTTTATGACTTGCACTGCATCTATTAAGTATTTTTATTTTACTTTTGTAGTAGGTAGTCAAAATTATAATAAAACCAAGCTACAGAAGTTTGTTATTCAACTGATTACTAATTACACTACATCTCATAAGTAGACACAAATAATAATCACAAGTCACTAACAAAGTAATGAAAATGTTAGCATAATACCATCCCAACAATTATTGTTTGTGTGTGCCATTCAACGCACCGTTTGCGTTGAAATTTGAATATTATCGTTATTGTCGGAATCTGATTATAAATGTATAATCTACAGAAATAATGAATGATAATAAGCACTTACCTTTCGATTTTATTGACAGATATTGCGTTTGTATATGGTTTATCGATAAAAGTATTCGCATATTTCGGAACGCACTCACAAAAAATATTTAGTCAGTTTATGATAGTCACAACGCATATGGTGCTTTGGTGGCAAACACCAAGAAGTGCGTGGAACGCAAGGGGTGCGTTGCCGGAGGCGAATGGGTTAATGCCTTGTTTAATATTGCAATCAATTTTATTATACTTGCCACGTTTGCCTCTTTTTTCTTTTTCGACAATACCCGATTTATTCCTTTTTTTAATGACAGTTGCTATTGGTCTATTATTTATAGCTAAAGTACTTTTAAAAAATAACTTACAGACACGAATTTTAACATTATTAACTTCGAAGCAAAATTAATGTTTAAGCCCCCTATTACTACTATGCACTTTATACTGATATCTGGGAGTAATCACTGAAATACACTTTGCTAAGAAATCCCGGTGTCTCGTCAAATCACCAAGTTTCCAATACTCTTCAAATAAAAACTCTCTTTCCTGTTGCGTAATTTTATCAGTGCACTTTAATCTGCATTTATCCGCACACGGAGTTCCTATCTCTCTTTTAGGAATAATCTTTTTTGACTTGGATAATGAGGTGTATTGTTGTCCACTGTTACGAAGCATTTTAGCTTCCTTAATTTTAGAAATGTTTCTTTTGCGTTTACGTGTGCAAGAGGTACTCACACTTGGCTGCTGGATTGGATCAACTTCTTGCACTACGTCTTCCGTCTTCTTGCACCTCGTGAATCCTTGGTTGCTGAACTGAATCAACTTCTTGCACTACCTCGTGAAGATCCTTGCCTGCTGAATTGAATCAATTTCTTATCATGTTGAAGAAAAGAGCTAGATGAAGATGTTGAAACACGATGTGTAAGTGCAACTGGTTCTACGTAGTCAGGATCGTTATCTGCTTCATCGGGGGAAAAGTCCTTACCTGAGCAAAAAAAGAAAGCAAAAATATTTACAACACAGTCAAGCACACAACAAGAATAAATTAGGTATATCTTTAGGTACCTACCTGAAGATGTACTAGATGATGATGATGAAGATGTGCTAGTTGACGAAGATGCATAGAATAATCAGATCTTGGTCTGTTACTAGGTAGACAATTTGCTGTCGCTATATCAAACAAACCAGTACCACTCATAGATGTCCCCGGCATCATCTCATTTTCTGGATGTACATTATTAACACCCACTAATTCTTTATGAGATTTTATTAAAGGTGCGGCTGCAGTAGATGATCTCAGTTCTTCATCTAGGCAAAGATTTTCATCCCGTGTCAATGTAAGGTAGACGGATTATCCAAAAAGTAAAAGTTTATCGTACAAAATTTGAAGAATCAAAGTATACACTAGAGATGAAACGGATATCCGGTAACTATCCGGTATTCGGCCTATCCGGCCGAATACCGGATAGCTACTATTCGTCCGGATAGACATCCGGCCGATTAAAAAAAAAGCTGGATAAAAGAAAACATATTTTTGATAATTATTTGCTTTATTTAGTAAGAATCACATTACTTAAATATAATTAGTTCAAGTATTAAATTTTTAATTACACAATAGTAAGTTAATGTAGGTAATACAAGGAAAATGAATGAATTAGTAGGTACATTTAGTACTCACACTGCACTAAGGGCAAATTATGGTGAATAAATAGTAATTTCTCTGCATTAAGAGGTAACAGGCGGTTGCGTTTCTCTTCATAAATAAGCTCAGCTTCAGAAAAAAGTCTTTCGCTATACACACTGCTGCAAGGAGCAGAAAGGTAGATTTTGACAAACTTTGTTAAATTTGGGTATTGTTTGGCATTAGCTGCCCACCAAGAATAAGGGTCGCAAGTGCGATCAATTCGCACTGACTTGAGATAAAAATCCAGCTCACAGGTTATCGCATTTCTTTCTTCACGTTGCACTTGGTCAGTGTTGTTTTCATTTGCTACTTCATCAAAGCAGTCCCAAAATGTGTCATGAGCTTTGCAAGATACAGCTGGCTCTGTCTCCTCTCCTCTACTCTTTTTAGCCGGTGTTGAAGATGAACTGCTACTTGAAGACTCTTCACAAGACATTTTCAAATATTCCAATAAGATCTCCTGGCGTGCTTTTGCAGCTTCAATCACCCCCAAGTAGTTTGTTTTGAATCTAGGGTCTAGATAAGTTGCAATCAAGTAGTTTGAGTCTTGACTTATGGAGGTAAAACGAGTTTCTAACTCAGCTTTTAACGAGGCTCGCATATGTGATAAATCAGGAGTTCTTTGCTCAGTTTCAGTTTTATCTAAGTATTTTTTAAAGCAGTAACGTGTGGTATAACTTCCGACACGCATGATAATCCAGAACTTGTTATTTTAGTAATTTCTTCGAAGGGCTTTAATAAATTGATACACTGCTCCATCAAACTCCACTGTTGAGCTGTCAAATTTATGAGCGTATCGTGATCAGCAACATACAATGATATGGCCCGCTTCTGTTCTAACAAACGCTCAATCATGTAAAAAGTGGAATTCCACCTAGTGCTAATATCTTGCACTAACTGATGCTCGGGTAAACTTAGCTCTTTCTGGATCCTCAGCAGTTTTTCTTGAGCTAGACCTGAGTGATTGAAGTGCGTCACAAGTCGCCTTCCAGCAGTAATTGTTGCTGTTACTTCAGTCTGGACTTTGAGCGACTCGTTTATGGCTCTTTGAAGCGTATGTATAAAACATCTAGCAGAATCGTATTTAGCTAAACGTCTACTATCATGAATGAACAAATGTATTTTAGTGTGCTCAATATCCCAGCGGTTTGCGACATTGTTGAGTTCCATTGCTATATTTTCTCCTGTGTGTGAACCAGAGAAAGGCTTCATTGCCAGAACTCCGTGTTCTAGTTTAAATTCAGATGATATCCAATGAGCTGTAAAACTCAGAAAGCTAGAATTATTGTGTAAGCAAGTCCAGATGTCAGATGTCACTGAAATAGCGAAGGCACTCGAAATGTTACGTTTGATTTTCTCGTAAATTCTGTCATACATATCAGGAACGATTTTTTGGGTAATATAAGTCCGGCTTGGCAGTTTATAGCGGGGTAAAGCTTGTTCTAAGAGCCTGGTAAAACCGGTTCTTTCCACTATGGACAATGGCTCGTTGTCGAGTGCAATCATTTCAGCTACTAAATAATGGTACTTTCTCGCTTTAGTATCATTTATATCCCAGAGCAATTTCCTTTCGTAAGATTCTGTCATAGTCAATTGCTTTTTTGCTACTGAAGATGAACTTGTCCCCGCAATGGCTATAGAAACTGTAGTAGGTTCAACAGCGCTCTTGTCTTTATTTAAAGCACTACATTCATCTGGATGTTTTGATTTTAAATGATTTTTCATAGCAGAAGTACCTAGAAAAAAATGACTTAATTAGGTATAAATAAATAAAGGTAAAATAAGTAGGTATACCATAAAAATAGAAATACTACTATAAATAACATTAAACATTATATTTATTTAAAATAATATGTGCCTAAGAACTAGATACTCGTAGGTAGATAATCAATAAATTACAATAAAAAAACACAGCTTCATAGCTACCACTACCAGTCGTTTAAGTTTAGTTTAATGCCTATCGAAAAATACCTAAAAAACGAAATACCCCGAAATCAATAATTATTGAATATGTTACGAAACTTGCAAGATATTATTTTACTTGATAGGTATTAAAATTATTGCAATTAGATTATTTATTATTAGATACATACCTGCTTTTTTCCCTTCGCCGCCACGAGAAATATTAACATTGCATAATAAACAAAGAGCTAACTTTTTATTTTCACTGCTTATGTCAAAGTATTCCCATAAAGGCGATCTTTTCTTCACTGATGCCATTTCTCGTTGCTAAATCTTTTAGACTTATGTATGTATGTACTTAAAATAATAAGAGCACAAATAAAATTATAACCTAAAAACGATCACGCACGTGTCTGCACTGCATGCAATCGACACAATAATAAAATTGTACAATTGTTAACTTCACTCATCAACGAAAAGACCCGAATCGAACCGAGTCCATCCGATCGTTCGCGCGACGCCTACGCAAACGGCTAAGTTTCGCCGCATATTCGGCTATCCGGCCACTTGGTCGGCCGAATATCCGGTATTCGGTATCCGGCCAAACTGCTATCCGTTTCATCTCTAGTATACACTCTAAGTTAAAAACTGTGACTAAACCAAAAACCACACTTTATCAAATAAAAATAAGTAAATAATTTACCTTAATGACAAAATCAGCCGTAGTTAAACAAATAATTACACTTTTTTATAAAACTGTATGTCGACTCCTTAAGTGACAGGTGACAATTGGTGTAGTAACGGTTTCGTCTGTATTTATGTTTTAAAATTTAGTTAGTTTAGCGTTTTAATTTAACGCCATCTACCAAAATATTGGGAAACTAAATAGACCTGTCAAATTAATTCTGTAGATTTTGCTGTTATAAGTAAGATGGCGTTATTATCTCAATCGTGTAATAGTATGTTTCGTAATCGTGTCAATCGTAATCAGTAATCGTGTGTTTCGTGAAAATTTCGTTTAGTAACGGTTTCGAAATGAAGGTGCGATATATCATCTTAAAAATTATACACTATATATTAGATTGTGCTTTATAAAACATACTAATGTTAGCAAATAATACGATTTATGTTACAGCATATCACTTTTATTTCATCCGTTTATAACTCACAATTTATTTATCGTACAATTAATCACTGTTACTTAGTACCTTCACTATATCTTTACACCAAAAACTGTCAAGTCTCTTATGGTGGGTACAGATTGGTGCAATGCAACATGCAATGCTAGAATTTGAGGTCCACATTGCTGCAATGTATCATGTAATGTAACAGAATTCCCATAGTGTGGACGCCTCGCGCGCACGAACTGCGCCTGGGTCGCGCACGCTCCGAGCGTTACAACTCGTGCCCGGCTCGATCCGAGATTTGTCGGTTTTTAGTACGAACACAAAGGGGCGCGCAGTATGCGCAGGACTCAGGCGTGGACGGTCGTTCGTTTCGTTCGCATGCGCAACGATCATGGCGGTGAAAGAGGGTGCGTGGAGTGATGACGAGTCACTTTTATTGATAGAGGAATACAGAACAAGGGAAGTTTTATGGAACCCTCAAAATGAAAACTTTTATAAACAAAATTTAAAGAAAGATGCGTGGGACGAAATCAACAATGAAGCACTGATAATCGTCAGAGCAAGAAGGCTGTCTTCAGACTCCATGATTCGTAAGTATATCGACTTAAGTAGAGTGATGTGGGCAAAGAAAAGAACACGTGTGACGAGGGCTAGTGTTTGTAACGAAATGCGGGAACAGATGTTCTCGTTCTGATTCGTAGTCAATGCGCGTACCGCGCGCGCCACACGTCCAAGGCAGCAGGGAACACGCAATGTAAGGCAGAATATTACATTACATGTTGCATTGCACCAATCTGTACCCACCTTTAAGTCTCAATACCTTAGAACTGAATGCCCCGGAATGCCCCGCTTCGGTCGTGACGGCCATTTTTATCCCTCTTTTGTTAGGAGTCAAATCCGAAACTCAAAAGCTCCAGGACCAGACAAAGTGACGAACGAACTCTTAAAAGGCACCCTCGAAGAACTACTACCAATACTTACTTCAATATTCAATGAAATACTAACAACAAATCCCGAAAGAATGGAAAACTGCAAACATTATTCTATTATTCAAAAAAGGACAAAATATCAAATATCTATAAGATATTTTCTAAAGTTATTCTGGATCAAATAAGCAAAAAATTAGATGAAAACCAACCAAGGAGCAAGCTGGCTTCAGATAAAAATACTCCACTCTAGATCATATACATACAATTAAACAAATAGTAGAAAAATACAAAGAGTATAACAAGAAACTACATGGCATTCATTGATTATTCTAAAGCTTTTGACAGCATAGAGCACATGGCCATATGAAACAGCTTAGAACAGCTGGGGATACTATCGAAATACATCAATATCATAAAGAACATCTATATGAATGGAGAAGCGAGAATCCAACTGGAAACCTGGGGAAAAAGTTCAAGATCGAGAGGGGAGTAAGACAGGGAGACCCTCTTTCACCAAAATTATTCTCGGTTGCTCTGGAAAGCATCTTCCGTAAACTAGATTAGAAAGAATACGGCCTCAACGTGATAGGTGAAAAACTAAACCACCTAAGATTCGCAGATGATATAGTCTTATTTGTGGAAAACCCAATGCATCTAAGTAAAATGATAGAAACTCTCAACGAAGAAAGTAAGAAAGTAGGCCCATGCATAAGCAAACTCAAAACAAAACTGCTTACAAACACCTAATCAGTTATAATTAAAGTTGACAACCAACCTCTCGAATATGTGGCAGATTACATCTACTTAGGACAAATCATATCTCACAAAGATCAAACTACCAAAGAAATTGAAAGAAGAATAGGAAACGGTTGGAAAAAATACTGGTCCTTCAAAGAAGTCTTGAAATCCAAGGAACTAAGTATGCAAATAAAAAGGAAAGTCTTCAACACATGTATACTTCCAGTCATCACTTACGGATGTGAAACCTGGGCACTCACCAAACACCACAGGGAAAAGCTGGAACGCTGCTAAAGAGCCATGGAAAGAACCTTGATAGGAATAAAGAAACAGGACAGAGTGAGATGTTGCGAAATAAGAGAAAAAACCAAAGTTGCTGATATTAACCCGAATAGACCAGCAAAAATGGAGATGCACAAATCACATGATACGAGATCCACGAGAGAAATGGTGTAAAACGGTCAAAGATTGGTACCCTAGAGATGGCAAGAGAAGTAGAGGACGCCAACAGACAAGATGGGATGACGACCTAAAACTCACGGCGGGACGTCACTGGAGAAGGGTAGCACGGGATAGGTCCCAGTGCAAAATGTTAGAGAAGGCCTATGCTAAGAGGCAAACTGAACTTCGGGACATTTTATAAAAAACAAAAAAGAAATACAACATATACAAATTCGACTGATGGAATACGAGTACCGTCGTGGCAGAAACGCGGTACAAGCGACACGCAACATTAACGACGTTTATGAAGTGAATACTACAAATGAACGCACCACCTGCTATTAGTTTCCCTTTTCTGTTCTGGAAATTTTCGAACTGAAAAATGAACCCCCCCCCCCCCCGTGGTCGTCCGAAAACTGGTTGACAATGATGAAATGATAATCTACGGCTGAATTAGCAGCAGCTTTCAACGTTAGCACCAAAACCATATTGATCCATTTGTGTCAAATTGGCAAGGTAAAATAGCTGGACAAATGAGTGCCCAACAAACTTAATAATTACCAGCTCAAAGTACGCTTCGAGGCGTATCTTGCGCTGCTCAACAGGCACGCAAAAGAAGGAATTTTGAACCGCATTGCTACATACGACGAAAGCGGATTCTGTTTGACAATCGCAAGCGCTCAGCAAGTTGGTTGGATCCTAGTACAGAACCTACAGGTGTCTAGCGCTAGTATGATTCATTACATTTTATTACCAAACGGGATGAACATTACTGCAGATGTGTACTGTGAAGAACTGAACACAATGATGGAGAAGCGCGCACGTCTACAACCAGCTTTGGTCAATCGCTCGTCCCCGCTGCTCCTACACGATAACTCACGACTTCATACTGCACAACAGAGGGTCTCCAAGTTACAAGAGCTGGGATTGTAAGCTCTCCGTCATCCGCCGTACTCACCAGACCTTGCAACTACAGAAATCTACCACTATAATTTGGATAACTTTTTGGCGGGATATCAATATCTGAGAGACAGTACAAAATGCCTCTGAAGGATTTGTTACCTGTCGTCCCGCTGATTTCTTCTAGAAGGGCATTAATAAACTGTCACTACGTTGGCATGCATGGGTGATTTGATTAAAAGAAATAAAAAAATATGGAGACAAAATATGTTAACTTTTTTTATAATTTTTTTATAACTAATAATAATAATAACGTTTATTTCTCACCACAAAACAAAGTTACATTTAGAGTTATAAGTAGCCTATAAGTAGTACAAAACAACTTTGCCCGTGGATCGCTGGTGCCTATGGTGGGTAAGATACCCGTATTACAGGTCACCAGGTCCCCACCTCTGCAAGGAATGCTATTATATCTAAAACATTAACACATAAAGTTTAACTCTATTTCCTTATTTGTCATACCTAATTGAGATAATTGGTTATGGTTAAGAAAACTTAGAAAAGTGTGTGTGTGTGTGTGTGTGTGTGTGTGTGTGTGTGTGTGCGTGTGCGTGTGCGTGTGCGTGTGCGTGTGCGTGTGCGTGTGCGTGTGCGTGTGCGTGTGCGTGTGTGTGTGTGTGTGTGCGCGTGCGTGTGTGTGTGTGTGCGCGTGCGTGTGTGTGTGTGTGTATGTGTGTGTGTGGGAGAGTGTATGCGTGTGTGTATGTGTGTGTGTTAGTGGGAGTGTGTGTGTGTGCATGTATGTATGTAGGTGTGTGTGTATTTTACACGACAACCTCTAAAAGACTTTCTGTTTTTGCATAGGTTTGCTTAAGGAGCCACTGGAGAATAATATTTTTGCACTCATATTGATTTCGGGAAAAGAGGGATAAGGTTTTATGCAATTTATTATATAAATAGGGGCCAAGGAATATGAAGAATCTATGACTAAATGCAGTTTTAACTTGAGTAGACTTGGCAACTAGTTGGTTACGTCGTGTCCATTCAGGGATATATTTGGTTGAGGCATGTTGTTTGAGAGCAGTGGTTAAAATGAATAATTGTCTAACTGTTAGTACTTGGCAATAGTCGTAAAGTTGGTCTGTAGGAAACATACGCGGTTTGAAACAACATACTTTTAAAACAGCTCTCTGTGCCCGTTCAAGTTGTATAAAATTACTTTTAGCCGCACCACCCCACGTGGATATGCAATAAGATAAAATAGATTGACACAATGCCATATAAACCATCTTCATGATTTCTGAATCTGCAGATTGACGTAATTGTTTAAAAATGTAAATAAGTTTACGGACTCTGTTTGACAGGTGTTCAATGTAAGCTTTAAATGTGAGGTTATTATCAATTATAATTCCGAGATACTTTATAGATGTCACTTTTTTTATATAGTGTAGGTCGTTATTGTCTGTATTATTTCTTATATCAAGGGGAGGCTTAACAACGATTTGTAATGAGTTTGTTGTTGAATTATTTGTGTTTCGAATAGAAAAGTCTATTAATTTTGTTTTATCTATGTTCAACGTAAGTAAATGCGCGTTTAACCATTTCTTTACAACGTCAAACCCTTTTTGAGCAAGGGAATAGGTTTCAGTCCAAGTATTCGAATGAAACACAAGTGCTGTGTCATCTGCGTAGGAAAAGATCATCCCGTTTAAAAGATTGATGTTACACAAGTCATTTATATATACTAAAAACAAACTTGGGCCGAGAATACTTCCCTGCGGTACACCGTATGTAATTTGCAGGTCAGAACTACTATAAGGACCAATCCTAACACATTGAGTTCTATTACTTAAATAACTTTGGAATAAAGATAACTGAATTCCTCTTACTCCTAAAGATTGAAGTTTTGAAATTAGGATCGGTATCGAAACAGTATCAAACGCCTTTGTAAGGTCAAGAAACAAGACAATACATTTTTGACGTATGTCTAGATTCCTGACTAGAAAATCAATAAGGTTGTGGACAGCATCAGATGTGCACAATTTTTTTCGAAAACCAAATTGATTTTTAGAGAGCAGTTTATTAGTCTCTAAATAATTAACAAGCCTTGTGTTAATTATTTTCTCGAGGATCTTCGACATCGTAGGCAAAACTGATATAGGTCTGTAGTTTTCGATACGATTTCGGTCGCCGGATTTAAAAATAGGGTGAACTATGTATGGTGCCTTTTTAAACAAATCGGGGAAAATACCTGTCTGGAGACTCAAATTACAAATATATGTAAGAGGTGAAATAATAAAATTTTTGTGCTTCTTTAAGAATTCTGAAGAAATACCATCCCAACCAGCTGTTCGATTGTTATCCAAAGACGTAATCAAACGTTCGACTTCACTCTCGTCAGTTTCAAGCAAAACAAAGGATTTGGAATAAGTAACGGATGCCGGTAATATTGCCGAGCCTCTTTCTAATTTGTCTGCTAGTGATTTTCCTATATTTGAAAAATATGTGTTTATATGCTCAACAGATTTTTGAGTATTAATTTCGTTGATGTCTAGGAGATCAGCCGCCGTTGATTGCTGTTTACATAAATTTGTAACAGTTTGAATGACTTTCCACAGCTGCTTGGAGTTCTTGCCGGCTCTTTGAAATTCTAGCTTCTCATAATTACTTTTTGCATTTCGCAGGAGGTTGGTACAGAAGTTGCGATATCTTTTATAAGCAATTCTAAGAATCTGATTTGATGGGTCTTTTTTCGATTTTTTATATAATCTATCTCTGTTTCGCATGCATTTCAACAAAGCCAGTGATCCAAGGCTTAATAGGTCTACGTCTGCAAGACAGAAATAAAGTTTTGGTATTGTTGGCTATAGCTGAAATAATAGGTTCGACCAAGAATTTAACAGCTAAGTTAGGGTCATTCGTTGTGTATACAGAGTTAAAGATAATACAGCGTAATTCATGAATAAGCTTATCTTCATTTATTTTTTTTATAAATTTACGATTACATAATTTCATTTTAATTTTTGAGAGGGCAAACATAACGGCAAAGTGGTCTGTTACAGTAGTTTCCAGAACTAGAACCTTAGCGGAAAAAGCAGTTTTTAAATTAACGTGATCAAGACTGGTAGAACCATGAGTTGGGAAGTTGTGACCAGGAAGAAGTCCGTGATGAACAAGTAGATCAAGATAATCTAAAGTATTTGTAAAATGAAACCCGTTAGCAATATCTATATTAATGTCTCCTACAAGAATAATGGTTCGGTATGATTTAAGATCCGTGAGGACAAGATCCAGAGACTGAAAGAATTTTGAAGGATCAACAAAAGCGTGTGGTCTATATATAGCAACAATAGCCACATCTACACCTATAGTAATCACCAGACAGTTAAATTCAATTGTTATAGGTTCTTTTACTTTAATATTAGCTAAATAAGACTTGATGTATACAATAACACCGTCATTTTTATTGTAGTGTTTTGTTGTTTTATAGTGATCATATCCATTGAGAATCGGAATTATAGGATTACAAGATAGCCAGCATTCAGAAAGAACGATAATGTCGCAGCAAGTATTAATTCTTTCTAATAACGTTAAAAGTCCTGAAAAATTAGCATTGATGCTACGAATATTTTGAGACAAAACAGTGAGACAGCTATGATAAGACGTAAGCAAATCAGCACATTTTTCGGGATTACATAATATTGCTTCATTAAAGGAAGTATTATCAAGATTATTTAGTAGGTCATTTAATGCAGCGCCTTTTAGTTATGTTTTTAAATAGGTAGCATAAACAAGATTTTAACTTGTATTCGAAAATAAGAATAATTAAGCATATTAAATATATCCATGAATGTGTGCAAAGAGCAAATATTATGTAATTTGTGAGAGCGTTAATTTGGTTTGAGAGTTGAGTGTGCATGTTTTTTTGTGTGAGGTTATAAAAATAGTCGAGCGTGTATATATTATTTGTTTGTAAATATTTTGTGGGTTGATGTGTTAGTAATTTATAAACTAGTAAATTATAAAAGTAAACAGTGGGTAGTTTAGAATACACACAGAATAATATTGTAAACATAAAGCCAGAGACACACAAGCAATTTATAAGAAATCATAATTAAATAGGTTATGCATAGTATTATAAATGTACCTAGTCATATTATATTTTTTAAATTTGCAATATCATTTTCATTTTTTATTTCTATCCGAGCGCCACCTTCAGTTTTCCGCAAATAAATTCGGCCCTTATTAGTCCAGCAATAACGGTAATTCATTGTTTTAGCTGTATCACGTGCTGAAATATAAAGTTTTCGGTCCTTCTTTGTTAAACTTTCAGATATATATATCGGCATTGTAGAACTAGAAAGACCAATAGATTTTGAGGAGAGTTTATTATTAATGTTAATTTTATTAAACTCTTTCGCTCCACTTAATATCTTATTTTTTGACAGTACCGAAGTTAATTCGGTGATGACAGTAGACACACCGGCTTTGGTTTTAATTCTGTATATGTCTTTTATCTCGGATGGGTGAAAATTAACATTTAAAACATCACAAATCTTTTGAACCAGATCACATAAAGCCTTGTTGTGTCTCCTGCTTTATGTTTTGTGCTGGAGTAGGTAAATTACGGAACTCGATGACTGTGGACTTAAGCCTTTTTGCACGTTTTCTAATCTATTTTCCAGACTCAATATATAGTTGTAATTTTCCTTTCGTTCACGTTCTAAATTGATAATTTTAGTGTTCATATCTTCATACTGTGTGGATATGAACGTTAATGCCTTTTCCATTTCAATATTAGTTGATTGAATGTTGGCGTTTTGTTGCTTAAGTTCGGCAATATCTGAACACAATTTACTTAAAATAAGATCTTGATCCTTCTTCCAATTGGTGAGCATGGATAATAGTTCATCTTTAAGGGAATCATCAATGCCTTTCCTTTGATCTTCATTTCTGGGTTTTTTCTGTCTCCTCCCAACATAATTCAGTGGATTTTCAGGTTCAATGTTTGAAATATCACTCTCCGACGACACTTGATGCACTTTACTTCCTGGGGGTGATCTACGTATTATCGACATAATGATATTTTATTTAAGTCCGTCGTTTTCGTTGTGGCAGAAGTACACTATAAGTAGATTGTAGAGAACAAAAGACGACACGCGGTCAGCTGATGCGCAAAAACCAAATGTACTACGATACACACGCGGTCACGGATAGACACCACATTGATTATATGAACTCCTAGTACTTCGCTGTTAATTAAAGTTGACGGTTATTTAAAAGGAATATTTAATTAGTGTAACTAACACACGTCTAATAGCAACCACAGTCAGAGGTGGAATCTGTCACTACGTTGGCATGCATGGGTGATTTGATTAAAAGAAATAAAAAAGTATGGAGACAAAATATGTTAACTTTTTTTATAAAAACGGAAATTTCATAGGTAAAGACCTAATATATATTATAGTTTCAAAGAGGTTTCATATTTCAATCTAAAACAATGTACAAATTCATAAACATGTCGCGCGTAAATTTAACAAAGTATTATCAAATAACATAAATTCAAATTCAAAAAACCCCAAAACAAAAAGAGCTGATGGTATTCAAACGACCGAAAATATTTTCTTGAATCATAGCTAAGAACACTGGAATCAAGTCGCCTTTCAAACAAAAAACAACAATCGAAACCGGTTCATTCATTTAGGAGCTACAATGCCACACACAGACATACAAACGTTAAACATATAACACGCCTCTTTTTCGTCGGGACCCCACTTTAAATACGCCTGCCTGTTTGGACTTATTAAAATTGGCGAGGACTATTCTACTAAGTTCTACACTCAAAATCAACAATTGATAAAATTCCTTGAAATTCGCATTATAACGTACGTCCACATTGAAAAAAAACTGAATCCAAATTACATAGGAACCGTAAGAGAGGATATCCGAGCTTGGACTCATCTGAATCGGCAGGACCTACCCAAACTATATATAGGACATAAAAAGAGATAGAAAGAAAAAAATATTATATAAAAAAATGTATAAGCCAACATCAGGAGCGTCTTCAATTAAATCAAAATCTGCTAGAACGCTGGCGGTAGAAAGTTTTAATGCAAAATGCTGACACCACTGTGAAAGAAATAGGTGATGATGACACAACTTTAGAAACAGCACAGGTCTTATCGGAATTATGAACAAATTACGAGGCTTCAAATATTGAAGGCACCTGTTTGCCTTAACTTAAGAAACATGGAACATAACAACAATATTCCGACAACAGCTCTCTAGCAATGGATATGGAGGCGGAAAAGCAGATATTAGGATTTTGTAAGCTGGCCCCACGTACGGACGATGAATGGTTGGACGCTGATAGTGTGGCTAGCGATCGTAGTAAAAGGTCCAGTATATTACCTCCTGCATATAAAAAAGCAGGTATTTCAATGGACTTAGCCACCCAAAGAGCAAATGAATTCTTGCAATCCGGAATGCCGGCAAAGAACTGCTTGACAAAGCCAGTAAGATGAAAAAATAACACAAAATTGAAGTACATGAATGTCTACAGGGCTTATATGATTGTCCGATTTTCGTTCACGTCATCGTCTCGCGCTAGAGCAAGAGCGTTGTCGTGCTGCAAAGGAGCTCACACCAAGCAAATAACGGAGTTACAGTCTACGTTTTATCAGAAGCTGAAGGAAGCTCATGAGAGCATTCGGGAGACATTTAAGTCCGCTGAAGCAATACGCAGCTGGCTCAACAATGAAATGGATGAGCTAATTAAGTTCACACAAAACTGAGCTGCACGGATTAGCAACAACAATCATCCCATCAAAAGCATCCTTCGAACTTCCTCATGAGCAACCAATAGTTGCCAAGGAGATGTTAAGGTGAAACTACGGACTGCTCCCAGCCATTCTCCCGCAAGATGGTGCTGAACTCAACATTTTTAGTTTATTTGAGTTTTTGTGTAATTGGAAAATTATTAAGTCGTAGGAGTAGACTTTGCGGTTATCGGATATTACATTTTATTGGAATGGGTCGTATCATTGCCTCATAAGCCACCAAATTTGACACAAAGTTTGATTATAACATCTGTCATTGAATTTAGTGTCGTTTACACACGCAGACGTATCCCTACGTTTACGAAGCTAGAACACTAGATGGCGTGTATGTAAACAAACAAGTTTTTATTTTTCTGTGTGTGTAGATTGGGTAGGCAGAACAACAAAACGCTATGTACGATTGTTATAAAAATAAAAGTTATATTTGTTGGCGTAAACTATTTAATTGATTTATAACTTTGGGAAGTAAATTATGTCAACATTGATTACAATATAACGCAGTTTTATTTTATTACATTACACTATTGAATTTTTTATCAAAACAGACGTACCTATTTGAAGCAACATAATTATGCTGATACATGTCTATTCACTCAAAACTAATAACACTGATTATTTGTAACAGTACCAATTATTACTATAATTAGACATTTCATAACCAACACGTAAGAAACTATAATTCATAAACAAGAGATAACAACAAACCTATAACACGATTTATTTTGTGATAATAACCAGGAAGTTTGAAAATAATATTTCCTAATTTCGAAGCACTCGACAAAAGCTTTTAGTAAAACAAAAATAAAAATATATAATATATATACAAATCTTCCTTCAATTTTATATGAATTGGGTTGCGTTCGGAACACAAGATCTAGAACACTAAAATGTACAAAAATTTACTTAATCTTTTATTTCGATGTTATCTTTATATTCCTGGTAGAATTGGCCGACGAATAATAAAAATACAACTCAGATAAAATAAGCTATTTATTTATAAACAATAAAGCGCGGAACAGAAAAAAGGATTTTATGTAACTGAATTATATTTGTTTCTGAACGCACCACAACCGTAAACTTGAGCTCTACAAAATACACAGATTACCTCCTAATAGATACCGCATCATGGAATATTTGTTCTGTTTCGATTTCACCAAATTTCGAGTTGCGGGGGAAATGTCAAATGCGCTGTGATTGGATAATTCAAGGTTGAACTTAGAATGCTCCGAATCATAGTGATGGGACAGGTTTGGGACGTTGATCGATAAATTTGGGATTTATTGATTATTGATAAATAAATGAATTGATCAATTTTTATTTGAAATTTATATATCATAGTTAGCCCAGCTATCTTCAGTTTCTGAATATTGATTTTTGGTCCCTGTTGACGACGCTCACGTTGCTTCTCGAACACCTGAAATATAAATAATATTAATCAATAAAAAATAAAATATGTAAAAAAATATACTCATAAAACATTGTTACTTACCTAATGTACTTGCTGTTTTTCTATAATAAATAAGTACGTGTGCATACGGGGACGGTGGCACTTACCGCGATTTTTATCAGTAGGGTGAA
The DNA here is from genome assembly GCA_036936625.1 of Parnassius smintheus behrii. Classification (NCBI taxonomy): domain Eukaryota; kingdom Metazoa; phylum Arthropoda; class Insecta; order Lepidoptera; family Papilionidae; genus Parnassius; species Parnassius smintheus. The sequence goes on along the minus strand of JAUPFT010000004.1, from coordinate 6,569,130 downwards.
GGTATATTTGCAACAACGGTGTTGCACCGCTGAGTACATGATCCCGCGTTTCGAGTTAGTTGCACTAGAACATCATACGAGGTGACACCTATGTCTCCCTCCCCGCGGATGTACACGCGCTCACCAAATTTTTTTTTGTATATTTTTCTCCCAGACGACACCAGCGGCCTACATCATCAACATAGTGGTCCTTCGGCCGAATCCTTACGTCGTCTGCAAAAAATATAATAATAATAAGTACCAGTTATGTTCCACGCGCCGGCTACGCCGCAAAAAAAGCGACGACCACGTGGCACCGCTGCAAAATCGGAGTGCAAGAACAACCAAGATGTGTTACCATCGTTCAGCTTAAAGGATGAAATTGTGACGGCTCAATATTATTATTAATAATTAAATTCAATATAAAGGGGCGTCAAAATAGTTTTAAAAGATATATATTAAGCAATAAGTTAAATTAATAAACATAAAGTTAATATATATTTCAGACATTATCCCAATAACGTAGCAAATTAAAGGCAAAATTATTGTTTCTCGTAATAAGTAAATTTATTATAAAAACTTGTAAAAATATTTAAAATAAGATAAATAATAGAAATACAAGTCAAAAAATAATATGAAATTAAGTTAAATAACGTTTAAAAGATAATTAGAAAATTTGTTAAAAATTGTTTAAGTCATGGGAGGTGTTCGTGTATAAAAGAAAATTTTTTCTAAGTTGTGGAAGGAGTTCACGTATAGATGAAATTTTCTAAGTTGTTGAACGAGTTCATGTATTAAAGAAAATTTTCCTAAGTTATGGAAGGTGTTCACGTATAGACGTCTTGTATGGATGAGGTGCCGGAGATACATACCTGCAGTTGTACATATATATGGGGTGGTCGGGAGCCTGACTGCCTGAAGTACTGTAGCATAATGACTAGTCCTGTATTAGGGACTTATGATATTAAACTCAATGATACAAAAGCAATACTATAGAAGGTCTCCATGATGAATTTGCATTACAATAGTAGGGTCGTGGGTTCGAACCCTATATATGAATGACTTATGAAAGTAAGGTCTATGATTCAAAAGCAATACTATAGAAGGTCTCTATGATTAACATGCATTACAATAGTAGGGTCGTGGGTTCGAATCCTATATAGGAATGACTTATGAAAGTAAGGTCTATGATTCAAAAGCAATACTATAGAAGGTCTCTATGATTAATATGCATTACAATAGTAGGGTCGTGGGTTCGAATCCTATATATGAATGACTTATGAAAGTAAGGTCTATGATACAAAAGCAATATTATAGGAGGACTCCTTGATGCATAAGCATTGTATGGGGTGGTCGGGTGACTGACTGCTCCTAGTGCTGTAGCAAAATGACTAGTCCTTATTAGGGACTTGAAAAGGAATATTATGGTGGCGTGTGTGCTGCTTCACGAGCAATTGGTCCGAGGTAAACTTGGACTCGCTAACCGATGTGTCCTAGACATATCATCTTAGTGCCGGTGGTAAGCGGGTTTGTTGTAGCAATACGGCTTTCCCGTGGACATCGCACACCCATACCGTTTGTGGGCGGCGTAGTAGCGCATAGCGATGCGTCGTCTATATTTCGGATTGGGATGATGAGTGTGTTTGGTAGCACTTTTAAGTGTAACAGGCATACTCAACTTCATGTCTTAGTGCATTAGCGCTATGATACGTGGAGTTTTGTTCATTGACGTCTTAGTAGCGTGCTACTATGATACGTTAGTGATATTTTTTATATAACAACAATACTAACTTTGTTGCCAAAGTCGATAGGAGTCATGTGGGTGTGTTGTGAGGGTGCGCCGCCCGTATGATAGTTGCATTGATGCTTACTACTACTTGTGGTATTGCGTCTTGTGATGGATCTGCGGGTGTGCTGCGCCTGATTCGACGCTCTCTTGTGGTTCTGGTCGATGGAGGTATACAATTAACATCTTAGTGTCGGTGGTAAGCGGGTTTGTTGTAGCAATACGGCTTTCCCGTGGACATCGCACACCCATACCGTTTGTGGGCGGCGTAGTAGCGCATAGCGATGCGTCGTCTATATTTCGGATTGGGATGATGAGTGTGTTTGGTAGCACTTTTAAGTGTAACAGGCATACTCAACTTCATGTCTTAGTGCATTAGCGCTATGATACGTGGAGTTTTGTTCATTGACGTCTTAGTAGCGTGCTACTATGATACGTTGGTGCAGTTTTATATAACAACAATCTTAGTGCCGGTGATGAGCGGGTTCGTTGTAGCATTACGACTTTCCCGTGGACATCGCACACCCATACCGTTTGTGGGCGGCGTAGTAGCGCATAGCGATGCGTCGTCTATATTTCGGATTGGGATGATTAGTGTGTTTGGTAGCACTTTTAAGTGTAACAGGCATACTCAACTTCATGTCTTAGTGCATTAGCGCTATGATACGTGGAGTTTTGTTCATTGACGTCTTAGTAGCGTGCTACTATGATACGTTAGTGATATTTTTTATATAACAACAATACTAACTTTGTTGCCAAAGTCGATAGGAGTCATGTGGGTGTGTTGTGAGGGTGCGCCGCCCGTATGATAGTTGCATTGATGCTTACTGCTACTTGCGGTATTGCGTCTTGTGATGGAGATGCGGTTGTGCTGCGCCTGATTCGACGCTCTCTTGTGGTTCTGGTCGATGGAGGTATACAATTAACATCTTAGTGTCGGTGGTAAGCGGGTTTGTTGTAGCAATACGGCTGCCCCGTGGACATCGCACACCCATACCGTTTGTGGGCGGCGTAGTAGCGCATAGCGATGCGTCGTCTATATTTCGGATTGGGATGATGAGTGTGTTTGGTAGCACTTTTAAGTGTAACAGGCATACTCAACTTCATGTCTTAGTGCATTAGCGCTATGATACGTGGAGTTTTGTTCATTGACGTCTTAGTAGCGTGCTACTATGATACGTTAGTGATATTTTTTATATAACAACAATACTAACTTTGTTGCCAAAGTCGATAGGAGTCATGTGGGTGTGTTGTGAGGGTGCGCCGCCCGTATGATAGTTGCATTGATGCTTACTACTACTTGTGGTATTGCGTCTTGTGATGGATCTGCGGGTGTGCTGCGCCTGATTCGACGCTCTCTTGTGGTTCTGGTCGATGGAGGTATACAATTAACATCTTAGTGTCGGTGGTAAGCGGGTTTGTTGTAGCAATACGGCTTTCCCGTGGACATCGCACACCCATACCGTTTGTGGGCGGCGTAGTAGCGCATAGCGATGCGTCGTCTATATTTCGGATTGGGATGATGAGTGTGTTTGGTAGCACTTTTAAGTGTAACAGGCATACTCAACTTCATGTCTTAGTGCATTAGCGCTATGATACGTGGAGTTTTGTTCATTGACGTCTTAGTAGCGTGCTACTATGATACGTTGGTGCAGTTTTATATAACAACAATCTTAGTGCCGGTGATGAGCGGGTTCGTTGTAGCATTACGACTTTCCCGTGGACATCGCACACCCATACCGTTTGTGGGCGGCGTAGTAGCGCATAGCGATGCGTCGTCTATATTTCGGATTGGGATGATGAGTGTGTTTGGTAGCACTTTTAAGTGTAACAGGCATACTCAACTTCATGTCTTAGTGCATTAGCGCTATGATACGTGGAGTTTTGTTCATTGACGTCTTAGTAGCGTGCTACTATGATACGTTAGTGATATTTTTTATATAACAACAATACTAACTTTGTTGCCAAAGTCGATAGGAGTCATGTGGGTGTGTTGTGAGGGGGGCGCCACCTGTATGATAGTTGCATTGATGCTTACTGCTACTTGCGGTATTGCGTCTTGTGATGGATCTGCGGGTGTGCTGCGCCTGATTCGACGCATTCCTGTTGTTCTGGTCGATGGAGGTATACAATTAACATCTTAGTGTCGGTGGTAAGCGGGTTTGTTGTAGCAATACGGCTTTCCCGTGGACATCGCACACCCATACCGTTTGTGGGCGGCGTCGTAGCGCATAGCGATGCGTCGTCTATCTTTCGGATGGGGATGATGAGTGTGTTTGGTAGCACTTTTAAGTGTAACAGGCATACTCAGCTTCATGTCTTAGTGCATTAGCGCTATGGTACGTGGAGTTTTGTTCATTGGCGTCTTAGTAGCGTGCTACTATGATACGTTGGTGATATTTTTATATAACAACAATACCAACTTTGTTACCAAAGTCGATAGGGATCATGTTGGGAGTATTGTGAGGGGGCGCCATCCGTATGATAGTTGCATTGATGCTTACTGCTACTGGCGGTATTGCGTCTTGTGATGGATCTACGGGTGTGCTGCGCCTGATTCGACGCTCTCTGTGGTTCTGGTCGATGGAGGTATACGGGTGGTGATGTCTGCTGGGATGTATGGGGGAGCTTGGAATGGTGTAAGCCCGACGATAGTCGTATTGATGCTTGTTGCGTTCTGCAGCATTGCGTCTCTGCGATGGTTGTTTGGTGGGACGCTATTCTCAATGGCGCTCTCTGCGTCTTGGTTTGACTCACACCTAAGTAGCTTTGCCCAAGTCGGGTCCCTTCATTGCGGGGCTGCAGACTGTCTGCCCTCCACGATGTTTTATATAACAACATAATATTATATCTCTGTAACTTTCCCACCTTTGAATGATTGAAGGCAACTTGTTGGTGGGTGAGACAAACATGATCGAAAATGCATTTACTCAACGTCAGTGACACAAACCCTTTCTGATGGCGAATTATTACTCTTATCTTATAACTGCCTTTTGGCTATATCTGCCGTTGTATTGGTTGGTGGAGCATATGTGTCGACCTCATGCGGGTGGTAGCTGGCGGGAGGATCTGAGGAGACTCTCAAGGCTGCGGCCGAAAGCCGCACAACGTGGGACCCCATTCCCTTGAGGTGAGCAGTAGTCTCATGACACGCTCTGCGGCTAGTAGCCGTGCTGATCATGCAATTGGTGGTAATGCCATACACTTACATCACGTCTGCAGGAGCGGCGGTCTGGCAGGTGGTGGCGCTCACGGAGGGTTTACGGCCAGTGTGCCTATTTGCCTAAACCGTGTGACGTACATTCACTGTGGCTGGATTCGTTCGTATTCTGTATGGCGTTTACACGCATTGACATGCGCGACTTCGGTCGATGTTTGTGCTTACGCACTAACAAGGGGCCAAGCCTCTTTTACTGGTTCGCCAGTTATTTTGCTGTGGACTACGGTCCAGTTCCCGAATTAGCGTTCCCTGCGGGGGGAGTGCATCAAAATGGTTGGCGCTCACCGTGCACGGCGTGTGTGGGGCCGTGTACCTCCCCTACATTTTTTTTAAATAAATGTAGGAGAGCGAAGCCCTTGTATCGGGTATTTTTGTATAAATATATTGTGAGCCTTTTCCAAGCGGGAAGGGATAAATAATAATAAATTAAAAATGTCAACCTGATACAAGTGGAATGAAGACGTTTTATGTTCTTAACCTTTTTCGAGCCCTGTCTTCGTGAACGGGGTTCACTTAGCTTATAAGGCACTACCAACAGCTTTCAATTGCTCTAGTGAATATTCATTCTTCCAAACGACACCTAAAGAACTAAGTTACTAAACAAACACAACGTAAATAAGGGTCCTAACTAAGACGATCACGCCAAAATATTACAAACGGCCTATAATTAAACCTTTAGAAAGATCATTTAGAAAGATCTAAACATAATTCATTAATCCTGGTCTCATATATATAATGTTATTTAAAAGGGGATATTTTTAATATTATAAAATTTTTATTATATAGAGAGGGGGGGGGGATTCGTTACAATTTGGTGCCGTGACCAGGATTTATTTTAAAGAAGGTCGTCTATATAAGAATTATGAAGTAGGCTTTATGCCTACAATTTGTTGTCCGTGAAATGGAGAGGTGTCTTGGAGGATTGTGTTTGCTGGGGGTGGTTGAGAGTCTGGGGGTGGGGCTTTAACCTTACTATTAATTACTTGTTATAAAGATGTGTGCATAGTTAATACGAAATAAACTTTAAAGTGAAATAAGTGAGAAGACGCAGTAAAATTTGTGTAAGTGAAGGACATAACGGTGCTAAAAGTGATAAAAGTATATAAATAGAAAAATGGCTAAAACAAAGAAAAGTTCTAACTGAGTGAAGGCTAAGCCAGAAAATGAATTTGAGATGCTTCAAAAATTAATTAAAAATGCAGTGAAAACCTTTGAGGTTAACATAATTTCTCGAAGAAAATTTTATTAACCAAATGAAAGATCACCAAATTAAAGTAAACCAAGAAGAGGTGTACGGGGCGAGCACCTCATATGTTACTGATCCTAAAAGGAATAATTTATACAAAATACATAATGTAACAATAGAAAAGCTGAAGATGGAAAGTGAAATACTCATCCGGTAACGTTTTGTAAGATCTCACCAATTAAATAAAGGACGTTTCATCTAATAATCTCAATAAAATCGAAAGTTGTGAGCAAGATTTAAGTTAAATTTTTAAGAAAATATTAAATTAAGTATTTTATTATATTAATTCTTTAAAACAAATAATGTTCATGTGTGATATTTGTAATAATTTAAATTAATTAGAGAGAATTATAAACCTGGGTCAGTACGCCTGACTCAATAACATTAATAAGTTCAAGCAGCCACTTAAACTAAATAGTATAAGCAAATATAATATCGGACAAATTAGATATCAAGTGCGAAACAATTTAAAAGAGGCAAGTCGCATTAGAAACACAAAATTTGATAAGCGTAATAAATTAATGAGATATCACATTGGCGATTTAGTAAAAGTTTCTAGATCTAGTAAATCAGATGCAGATAACAAAGTTATGAGTAAATTTAATTTGGCGTATTAAGGCCTTATATAATAGCAGCCGTACCATCTTACAGTGTACTTTAATAAACCTTAGCAAGCCCAGAAACAAATGAAATTAGAGGAAATTTTAATGCTATTCATTTATTAAAATATTTTAAATAATAGTTTTGGCTTATAAACATTCTAGAATAAATACTGTAACATAACTTGGTCCCGTGGGTGGCCTTTTGAAAAACAGATTAAAATAATTTAAGTTATGAGCAAGACATAAATTAATTAAAAATAAGAAAAATGCTGTAAAGATTTTATTAATAACTATCTGTAAATATTGAGTGTAAGATAATGTTGTAAAATATGTTTTTATTGAATAAATTCGGGGAGTTGGGTTAGGGTGAATGGCTCAATCAAATTTATCCTGTGGGTGTGTAGCCATTTGATTTCAACTCATATTCATAAAACTGTACATATAAAGCAAGCATTGATGAATTAATATTTTAAAGACTTAAAAATGTAAGTCAAAAACTAAAGAGAACCACTATATCAACGACATAATATACAATAAATTTAGCAAGATAACAATTTATGGTTTATTGCAATTGGATAGATGTGGTTGAAGGGGTGTGTGGCGGCGGCCATTCCCTGGGGTAGGTGGGGTGAAAATATATACTGAATTGTAACAGATTGAAAGAGGAAAGAACAGATACACATAAGTTCAAAATTTTGAGTGTAGTGCATATGCTCTCAATATAGTAAAATTTTATATCAACGACTCCACTGTGTGGGTCATTAACATAAAATTTGGGGGTGGATTGTGACGGCTCAATATTATTATTAATAATTAAATTCAATATAAAGGGGCGTCAAAATAGTTTTAAAAGATATATATTAAGCAATAAGTTAAATTAATAAACATAAAGTTAATATATATTTCAGACATTATCCCAATAACATAGCAAATTAAAGGCAAAATTATTGTTTCTCGTAATAAGTAAATTTATTATAAAAACTTGTAAAAATATTTAAAATAAGATAAATAATAGAAATACAAGTCAAAAAATAATATGAAATTAAGTTAAATAACGTTTATAAGATAATTAGAAAATTTGTTAAAAATTGTTTAAGTCATGGGAGGTGTTCGTGTATAAAAGAAAATTTTTTCTAAGTTGTGGAAGGAGTTCACGTATAGACGTCTTGTATGGATGAGGTGCCGGAGATACATACCTGCAGTTGTACATATATATGGGGTGGTCGGGAGCCTGACTGCCTGAAGTACTGTAGCATAATGACTAGTCCTATATTAGGGACTTATGATATTAAACTCAATGATACAAAAGCAATACTATAGAAGGTCTCCATGATGAATTTGCATTACAATAGTAGGGTCGTGGGTTCGAACCCTATATATGAATGACTTATGAAAGTAAGGTCTATGATTCAAAAGCAAAACTATAGAAGGTCTCTATGATTAACATGCATTACAATAGTAGGGTCGTGGGTTCGAATCCTATATAGGAATGACTTATGAAAGTAAGGTCTATGATTCAAAAGCAATACTATAGAAGGTCTCTATGATTAATATGCATTACAATAGTAGGGTCGTGGGTTCGAATCCTATATATGAATGACTTATGAAAGTAAGGTCTATGATACAAAAGCAATATTATAGGAGGACTCCTTGATGCATAAGCATTGTATGGGGTGGTCGGGTGACTGACTGCTCCTAGTGCTGTAGCAAAATGACTAGTCCTTATTAGGGACTTGAAAAGGAATATTATGGTGGCGTGTGTGCTGCTTCACGAGCAATTGGTCCGAGGTAAACTTGGACTCGCTAACCGATGTGTCCTAGACATATCATCTTAGTGCCGGTGGTAAGCGGGTTTGTTGTAGCAATACGGCTTTCCCGTGGACATCGCACACCCATACCGTTTGTGGGCGGCGTAGTAGCGCATAGCGATGCGTCGTCTATATTTCGGATTGGGATGATGAGTGTGTTTGGTAGCACTTTTAAGTGTAACAGGCATACTCAACTTCATGTCTTAGTGCATTAGCGCTATGATACGTGGAGTTTTGTTCATTGACGTCTTAGTAGCGTGCTACTATGATACGTTGGTGCAGTTTTATATAACAACAATCTTAGTGCCGGTGATGAGCGGGTTCGTTGTAGCATTACGACTTTCCCGTGGACATCGCACACCCATACCGTTTGTGGGCGGCGTAGTAGCGCATAGCGATGCGTCGTCTATATTTCGGATTGGGATGATTAGTGTGTTTGGTAGCACTTTTAAGTGTAACAGGCATACTCAACTTCATGTCTTAGTGCATTAGCGCTATGATACGTGGAGTTTTGTTCATTGACGTCTTAGTAGCGTGCTACTATGATACGTTAGTGATATTTTTTATATAACAACAATACTAACTTTGTTGCCAAAGTCGATAGGAGTCATGTGGGTGTGTTGTGAGGGTGCGCCGCCCGTATGATAGTTGCATTGATGCTTACTGCTACTTGCGGTATTGCGTCTTGTGATGGAGATGCGGTTGTGCTGCGCCTGATTCGACGCTCTCTTGTGGTTCTGGTCGATGGAGGTATACAATTAACATCTTAGTGTCGGTGGTAAGCGGGTTTGTTGTAGCAATACGGCTGCCCCGTGGACATCGCACACCCATACCGTTTGTGGGCGGCGTAGTAGCGCATAGCGATGCGTCGTCTATATTTCGGATTGGGATGATGAGTGTGTTTGGTAGCACTTTTAAGTGTAACAGGCATACTCAACTTCATGTCTTAGTGCATTAGCGCTATGATACGTGGAGTTTTGTTCATTGACGTCTTAGTAGCGTGCTACTATGATACGTTAGTGATATTTTTTATATAACAACAATACTAACTTTGTTGCCAAAGTCGATAGGAGTCATGTGGGTGTGTTGTGAGGGTGCGCCGCCCGTATGATAGTTGCATTGATGCTTACTACTACTTGTGGTATTGCGTCTTGTGATGGATCTGCGGGTGTGCTGCGCCTGATTCGACGCTCTCTTGTGGTTCTGGTCGATGGAGGTATACAATTAACATCTTAGTGTCGGTGGTAAGCGGGTTTGTTGTAGCAATACGGCTTTCCCGTGGACATCGCACACCCATACCGTTTGTGGGCGGCGTAGTAGCGCATAGCGATGCGTCGTCTATATTTCGGATTGGGATGATGAGTGTGTTTGGTAGCACTTTTAAGTGTAACAGGCATACTCAACTTCATGTCTTAGTGCATTAGCGCTATGATACGTGGAGTTTTGTTCATTGACGTCTTAGTAGCGTGCTACTATGATACGTTGGTGCAGTTTTATATAACAACAATCTTAGTGCCGGTGATGAGCGGGTTCGTTGTAGCATTACGACTTTCCCGTGGACATCGCACACCCATACCGTTTGTGGGCGGCGTAGTAGCGCATAGCGATGCGTCGTCTATATTTCGGATTGGGATGATGAGTGTGTTTGGTAGCACTTTTAAGTGTAACAGGCATACTCAACTTCATGTCTTAGTGCATTAGCGCTATGATACGTGGAGTTTTGTTCATTGACGTCTTAGTAGCGTGCTACTATGATACGTTAGTGATATTTTTTATATAACAACAATACTAACTTTGTTGCCAAAGTCGATAGGAGTCATGTGGGTGTGTTGTGAGGGGGGCGCCACCTGTATGATAGTTGCATTGATGCTTACTGCTACTTGCGGTATTGCGTCTTGTGATGGATCTGTGGGTGTTCTGCGCCTGATTCGACGCTCTCTTGTGGTTCTGGTCGATGGAGGTATACAATTAACATCTTAGTGTCGGTGGTAAGCGGGTTTGTTGTAGCAATACGGCTTTCCCGTGGACATCGCACCCCCATACCGTTTGTGGGCGGCGTAGTAGCGCATAGCGATGCGTCGTCTATATTTCGGATTGGGATGATGAGTGTGTTTGGTAGCACTTTTAAGTGTAACAGGCATACTCAACTTCATGTCTTAGTGCATTAGCGCTATGATACGTGGAGTTTTTTTCATTGACGTCTTAGTAGCGTGCTACTATGATACGTTAGTGATATTTTTTATATAACAACAATACTAACTTTGTTGCCAAAGTCGATAGGAGTCATGTGGGTGTGTTTTGAGGGTGCGCCGCCCGTATGATAGTTGCATTGATGCTTACTGCTACTTGCGGTATTGCGTCTTGTGATGGATCTGTGGGTGTTCTGCGCCTGATTCGACGCTCTCTTGTGGTTCTGGTCGATGGAGGTATACAATTAACATCTTAGTGTCGGTGGTAAGCGGGTTTGTTGTAGCAATACGGCTTTCCCGTGGACATCGCACCCCCATACCGTTTGTGGGCGGCGTAGTAGCGCATAGCGATGCGTCGTCTATATTTCGGATTGGGATGATGAGTGTGTTTGGTAGCACTTTTAAGTGTAACAGGCATACTCAACTTCATGTCTTAGTGCATTAGCGCTATGATACGTGGAGTTTTTTTCATTGACGTCTTAGTAGCGTGCTACTATGATACGTTAGTGATATTTTTTATATAACAACAATACTAACTTTGTTGCCAAAGTCGATAGGAGTCATGTGGGTGTGTTGTGAGGGTGCGCCGCCCGTATGATAGTTGCATTGATGCTTACTGCTACTTGCGGTATTGCGTCTTGTGATGGATTTGCGGGTGTGCTGCGCCTGATTCGACGCTCTCTTGTGGTTCTGGTCGATACATAGGCAGCTTCATGTCTTAGTGCATTAACGCTATGATACGTGGAGTTTTGTTCATTGGCGTCTTAGTAGCGTGCTACTATGATACGTTGGTGATATTTTTTATATAACAACAGTACCAACTTTGTTCTTACCAACTATGTACTCTCTTGTGGTTCTGGTCGATGGAGGTATGCGGGTGGTGATGTCTGCTGGGATGTATGGGGGACTTTGGGATGGTGTAAGCCCGACGATAGTCGTATTGATGCTTGTTGCGTTCTGCAGCATTGCGTCTCTGCGATGTTTGTTTGGTGGGACGCTATTCTCAATGGCGTTCTCTGCGTCTTGGTTTGACTCACACCTAAGTAGCTTTGCCCAAGTCGGGTCCCTTCATTGCGGGGCTGCAGACTGTCTGCCCTCCACGATGTTTTATATAACAACATAATATTATATCTCTGTAACTTTCCACCTTTGAATGATTGAAGGCAACTTGTTGGTGGGTGAGACAAACATGATCGAAAATGCATTTACTCAACGTCAGTGACACAAACCCTTTCTGATGGCGAATTATTACTCTTATCTTATAACTGCCTTTTGGCTATATCTGCCGTTGTATTGGTTGGTGGAGCATATGTGTCGACCTCATGCGGGTGGTAGCTGGCGGGAGGATCTGAGGAGACTCTCAAGGCTGCGGCCGAAAGCCGCACAACGTGGGACCCCATTCCCTTGAGGTGAGCGGTAGACTCATGACACGCTCTGCGGCTAGTAGCCGTGCTGATCATGCAATTGGTGGTGATGCCATACACTTACATCACGTCTGCAGGAGCGGCGGTCTGGCAGGTGGTGGCGCTCACGGAGGGTTTAAGGCCAGTGTGCCTATTTGCCTAAACCGTGTGACGTACATTCACTGTGGCTGGATTCGTTCGTATTCTGTATGGCGTTTACACGCATTGACATGCGCGACTTCGGTCGATGTTTGTGCTTACGCACTAACAAGGGGCCAAGCCTCTTTTACTGGTCCGCTAGTTATTTTGCTGTGGACTACGGTCCAGTTCCCGAATTAGCGTTCCCTTCGGGGGAGAGTGCATCAAAATGGTTGGCACTCACCGTGCACGGCGTGTATGGGGCCGTGTACCTCCCCTACATTTTTTTAAATAAATGTAGGAGAGCGAAGCCCTTGTATCGGGTATTTTTGTATAAATATATTGTGAGCCTTTTCCAAGCGGGAAGGGATAAATAATAATAAATTAATAATGTCAACCTGATACAAGTGGAATAAAGACGTTTTATGTTCTTAACCTTTCTCGAGCCCTGTCTTCGTGAACGGGGTTCACTTAGCTTATAAGGCACTACCAACAGCTTTCAATTGCTCTAGTGAATATTCATTCTTCCAAACGACACCTAAAAGAACTAAGTTACTAAACAAACAACGTAAATAAGGGTCCTAACTAAGACGATCACGCCAAATTATTACAAACGGCCTATTAATAAACCTTTTGAAAGATCATTTAGAAAGATCAAAACATAATTTATTAATCCTGGTCACATATATATAATGTTATTGAAAAGGGGATATTTTTAATATTATAAAATTTTTATATAAAGTAGAGGGGGGGGGGGGATCGTTACAATTTGGTGCCGTGACCAGGATATATTTTAAAAAGAAGGTCGTCTTTATAAGAATTATGAAGTAGGCATTGTGCCTACAATTTGTTGTCCGTGAAATGGAGAGGTGTCCTGGAGGATGGTGTTTGCTGGGGGTGGTTGAGAGTCTGGGGGTGGGGCTTAATATTAATATTGATTTTTTTTTGTTATAAAAGGTTTGTGCATAGTTAATGCGAAATAAAATATAAAGTGAAATAAATGAGAAGACGCAGTAACATTTGTGTAAGTGAAGGACTTAACATTGCTAAAGCTTATAAAAGTGTATAAATATAATAATGGCTAAAAAAAAAAGAAAAGTTCTGACTGAGTGAAGGCTAAGCCTGAAAATGAATTTAAGATGCTTCAAAAATTAATTAAAAATGCAGTGAAAACCTTTGAGGTTAAAATAATTTCTCGAAGATAAGTTTATTAACCAAATGAAAGATCACCAAATTAAAGTAAACCAAGAAGAGGTGTACGGGGCGAGCACCTCATATGTTACTGATCCGAAAAGGAATAATTTATATAAAATACATAATGTAACAATAGAAAAGCTGAAGATGGAAAATGAAATACTTATCCAGTAACATTTTATAAGATCTCACCAATTAAATAAAGGACGTTCCATCCAATAATCTCAATATAATCGAAAGTTTTGAGCAAGATTTAAGTTAAATTTTTAAGAAGATATTAAATTAAGTATTTTATTATATTAATTCATTAAGACAAATAATGTTCATGTGTGATATTTGTAATAATTTAAATTAAATAGAGTGAATTATAAACCTGGGTCAGTACGCCAGACTCAATAACATTAATAAGTTCAAGCAGCCACTTAAACTAAATAGTAAAAGCAAACATAATGTCGAACAAATTTGACAGCAAGTGCGAAAGAATTTAAAAGAGGCAAGCCGCATTAGAAACACAAAATTTGATAAAAGCAATAGATTAGTGACATATCATGTTGGCGATTTAGTAAAAGTTTCAAGATCTAGTAGATAAGATGCAGATAACAAAGTTATGAGTAAATTTAATTTGGCGTATGAAGGGCCATATATAATAGCAGCCGTACCATTTGACAATGTATATACTTTAGCAAACCCAGAAACAAATGAAATAGGGGAAATTTTAATGCTATTCATTTATTAAAATATTTTAAATAATAGGTTTGGCTTATATATACTCTAGAATAAATACTGTAATATAATTTGGTCCCGTGGGTGGCCTTTTGAAAAATAGATTAAAATTATTAAAGTTATGAGCAAGACACAAATTAATTAAAAATAAGAAAAATATTGTAACAATTTTATTAATAACTATCTGTAAATATTGAGTGTAAGATAATTTTGTAAAATATGTTTTTATTGAATAAATTTGGGGAGTTGGGTCAGGGTGAATGGCTCAATCAGATTTATCCTGTGGGTGTGTAGCCATCTGATTTCAACTCATATTCAAAAAACTATACATATAAAGAAAGCATTGATGAATAAATGTTTTAAACACTAAAAAATGTAAGTCAAAAACTAAAGAGAACCACTATATCAACGACATAATATGAAATAAATTTAGCAAGATAACAATTTATGGTTTATCACATTGGGATAGATGTGGTTGAAGGGGTGTGTGGCGGCGGCCATTCCCTGGGGTAGGTGGGGTGAAAATATATACTGAATTGTAACAGATTGAAAGAGGAAAGAACAGATACACATAAGTTCAAAATTTTGAGTGTAGTGCATATGCTCTCAATATAGTAAAATTTTATATCAACGACTCCACTGTGTGGGTCATTAACATAAAATTTGGGGGTGGATTGTGACGGCCCAATATTATTATTAATAATTAAATTCAATATAAAGGGGCGTCAAAAATAGTCTTAAAGATATATATTAAGCAATTAAGTTAAATTAATAAACATAAAGTTAAATATATTTCAGACATTATCCCAATAACATAGTAAATTAAAGGCAAAATTATTGTTTTTCGTAATAAATAAATTTATTTAAAAACTTGGTAAAAATATTTAAAATAAGATAAATAATAGAAATACAAGTCAAAAAATATTATAAAATTAAGTTAAATAACGGTTATAAGATAATTAGAAAATTTGTTAAAATTGTTTAAGTCATGGGAGGTGTTCGTGTATAAAAGAAAATTTTTCTAAGTTGTGGAAGGAGTTCACGTATAGATGAAATTTCCTAAGTTGTTGAAGGAGTTCATGTATTAAGGAAAATTTTCCTAAGTTATGGAAGGTGTTCACGTATAGATGTCTTGTATGGATGAGCTGCCGGAGATACATTCTTGAAGTTCTACATATATATGGGGTGGTCGGGAGCCCGACTGCCTGAAGTACTGTAGCACAATGACTAGTCCTATATTAGGGACTTATGATATTAAACTCAGTGATACAAAAGCAATACTATAGAAGGTCTCCATGATGAATTTGCATTACAATAGTAGGGTCGTGGGTTCGAACCCTATATATGAATGACTTATGAAAGTAAGGTCTATGATTCAAAAGCAAAACTATAGAAGGTCTCTATGATTAACATGCATTACAATAGTAGGGTCGTGGGTTCGAATCCTATATAGGAATGACTTATGAAAGTAAGGTCTATGATTCAAAAGCAATACTATAGAAGGTCTCTATGATTAATATGCATTACAATAGTAGGGTCGTGGGTTCGAACCCTATATATAAATAACTTATGAAAGTAAGGTCTATGATTCAAAAGCAATACTATAGAAGGTCTCTGTGATTAATATGCATTACAATAGTAGGGTCGTGGGTTCGAATCCTATATATGAATGACTTATGAAAGTAAGGTCTATGATTCAAAAGCAATACTATAGAAGGTCTCTATGATTAATATGCATTACAATAGTAGGGTCATGGGTTCGAATCCTATATATACATGACTTATGAAAGTAAGGTCTATGATACAAAAGCAATATTATAGGAGGTCTCCTTGATGCATAAACATTGTATGGGGTGGTCGGGTGACTGACTGCTCCTAGTACTGTAGCAAAATGACTAGTCCTTATTAGGGACTTGAAAAGGAATATTATGGTGGCGTGTGTGCTGCTTCACGAGCAAATGGTCCGAGGTAAACTTGGACTCGCTAACCGATGTGTCCTAGACATATCATCTTAGTGCCGGTGGTAAGCGGGTTTGTTGTAGCAATACGGCTTTCCCGTGGACATCGCACAACCATACCGTTTGTGGGTGGCGTAGTAGCGCATAGCGAAGCGTCGTCTATATTTCGGATTGGGATGATGAGTGTGTTTGGTAGCACTTTTAAGTGTAACGGGCATACTCAACTTCATGTCTTAGTGCATTAGCGCTATGATACGTGAAGTTTTGTTCATTGACGTCTTAGTAGCGTGCTACTATGATACGTTAGTGATATTTTTTATATAACAACAATACTAACTTTGTTGCCAAAGTCGATAGGAGTCATGTGGGTGTGTTGTGAGGGTGCGCCGCCCGTATGATAGTTGCATTGATGCTTACTGCTACTTGCGGTATTGCGTCTTGTGATGGATCTGCGGGTGTGCTGCGCCTGATTCGACGCTCTCTTGTGGTTCTGGTCGATGGAGGTATACAATTAACATCTTAGTGTCGGTGGTAAGCGGGTTTGTTGTAGCAATACGGCTTTCCCGTGGACATCGCACACCCATACCGTTTGTGGGCGGCGTAGTAGCGCATATCGATGCGTCGGCTATATTTCGGATTGGGATGATGAGTGTGTTTGGTAGCACTTTTAAGTGTAACGGGCATACTCAACTTCATGTCTTAGTGCATTAGCGCTATGATACGTGAAGTTTTGTTCATTGACGTCTTAGTAGCGTGCTACTATGATACGTTAGTGATATTTTTTATATAACAACAATACTAACTTTGTTGCCAAAGTCGATAGGAGTCATGTGGGTGTGTTGTGAGGGTGCGCCGCCCGTATGATAGTTGCATTGATGCTTACTGCTACTTGCGGTATTGCGTCTTGTGATGGATCTGTGGGTGTGCTGCGCCTGATTCGACGCTCTCTTGTGGTTCTGGTCGATGGAGGTATACAATTAACATCTTAGTGTCGGTGGTAAGCGGGTTTGTTGTAGCAATACGGCTTTCCCGTGGACATCGCACACCCATACCGTTTGTGGGCGGCGTAGTAGCGCATAGCGATGCGTCGTCTATATTTCGGATTGGGATGATGAGTGTGTTTGGTAGCACTTTTAAGTGTAACAGGCATACTCAACTTCATGTCTTAGTGCATTAGCGCTATGATACGTGGAGTTTTGTTCATTGGCGTCTTAGTAGCGTGCTACTATGATACGTTGGTGATATTTTTTATATAACAACAATACTAACTTTGTTGCCAAAGTCGATAGGAGTCATGTGGGTGTGTTGTGAGGGTGCGCCGCCCGTATGATAGTTGCATTGATGCTTACTGCTACTTGCGGTATTGCGTCTTGTGATGGATCTGCGGGTGTGCTGCGCCTGATTCGACGCTCTCTTGTGGTTCTGGTCGATAGAGGTATGCGGGTGGTGATGTCTGCTGGGATGTATGGGGGACTTTGGGATGGTGTAAGCCCGACGATAGTCGTATTGATGCTTGTTGCTTTCTGCAGCATTGCGTCTCTGCGATGGTTGTTTGGTGGGACGCTATTCTCAATGGCGTTCTCTGCGTCTTGGTTTGACTCACACCTAAGTAGCTTTGCCCAAGTCGGGTCCCTTCATTGCGGGGCTGCAGACTGTCTGCCCTCCACGATGTTTTATATAACAACATAATATTATATCTCTGTAACTTTCCACCTTTGAATGGTTGAAGGCAACTTGTTGGTGGGTGAGACAAACGTGATCGAAAATGCATTTACTCAACGTCAGTGACACAAACCCTTTCTGATGGCGAATTATTACTCTTATCTTATAACCGCCTTTTGGCTATATCTGCCGTTGTATTGGTTGGTGGAGCATATGTGTCGACCTCATGCGGGTGGTAGCTGGCGGGAGGATCCGAGGAGACTCTCAAGGCTGCGGCCGAAAGCCGCACAACGTGGGACCCCATTCCCTTGAGGTGAGCGGTAGACTCATGACACGCTCTGCGGCTAGTAGCCGTGCTGATCATGCAATTGGTGGTGATGCCATACACTTACATCACGTCTGCAGGAGCGGCGGTCTGGCAGGTGGTGGCGCTCACGGAGGGTTTAAGGCCAGTGTGCCTATTTGCCTAAACCGTGTGACGTACATTCACTGTGGCTGGATTCGTTCGTATTCTGTATGGCGTTTACACGCATTGACATGCGCGACTTCGGTCGATGTTTGTGCTTACGCACTAACAAGGGGCCAAGCCTCTTTTACTGGTCCGCCAGTTATTTTGCTGTGGACTACGGTCCAGTTCCCGAATTAGCGTTCCCTTCGGGGGGAGTGCATCAAAATGGTTGGCACTCACCGTGCACGGCGTGTGTGGGGCCGTGTACCTCCCCTACATTTTTTTAAATAAATGTAGGAGAGCGAAGCCCTTCTATCGGGTATTTTGTATAAATATATTGTGAGCCTTTTCCAAGCGGGAAGGGATAAATAATATTAAATTAATAATGTCAACCTGATACAAGTGGAATAAAGACGTTTTATGTTCTTAACCTTTCTCGAGCCCTGTCTTCGTGAACGGGGTTCACTTAGCTTATAAGGCACTACCAACAGCTTTCAATTGCTCTAGTGAATATTCATTCTTCCAAACGACACCTAAAAGAACTAAGTTACTAAACAAACACAACGTAAATAAGGGTCCTATCTAAGACGATCACGCCAAATTATTACAAACGGCCTATTAATAAACCTTTTGAAAGATCATTTAGAAAGATCAAAACATAATTTATTAATCCTGGTCACATATATATAATGTTATTGAAAAGGGGATATTTTTAATATTATAAAATTTTTATATACAGTAGAGGGGGGGGGGGGATCGTTACAACTAGATTTACATTAATCACATTATAACTTTCACTTGTTCTATGATTTATAAATCCGTTAAAAATAGTTTAATTTCGATGTGTAACATTCGCCTAAATATTAGAATATCACGTTTCAATCAACCACTTAATGCTATTACTTAATGTGTAATCACCATTGGTATTATACATTTTAAAAAATGTAAAAGTCCATACTAAAACTGGCAAGTATAGAGATGATATAGCGGAATCCAACAGCATTCTACGGTTTTTCGTAATATGAAGATTGTCTTCTGTGGAGTGTCTTGAGCATAGCTCACTATTTTTGGTGGGAAACCAATGGTCCCCTCAACGTGTAGCGGCGATCCACATCTTTTCCTTTCGGGGCATTTAGGAAACCTACAAAATATAGGTAGCACAATTATACGCCACTATTTGTATAAAACGATGACTACAAAAAAAAGTAAACGATGACCAAACAAATATCGACTCATAAATTACAACACTATCGATACACGTGCTGTCGTTAGACAAAGACAATTATTTTAATTTACGTAATGAGTGAAAGGGACATTTCAAAAAGACATCAACGGGTGCTCAAATGATATCACTTTGCAACGTTATATATCCAGTGTAAGTTGAACTCCGGTGCATTTGAAATAGGTTAACGTGATAAGAATAAAATTTACTTACCGATGAAATATTATGCCATCTTTTTGATAACTGGATATCTTAGCTGACTTGCTACACCATTTCACTGCATAGGAAGCCATTTGTAATGTATTTTGGATACCAAAATTATTTTTAAAGGGGAATGCCCACTCTTCATAGACACTTCGGCCATGAGTGCCCACATACAAAAGCATATAGATATGATAATATGCAATTAAAACAATGAAATGGTAAAGGAATTGCTTTAAAAAAAAGTCGGGGTTTTGAAAATATAGAAGTTTTTATTTTCACAAATGCAGTTTTTTTAACAACTATTTTTATCGATTTTATCGCGTTTTATTTCTTTGATTTTTAATTCCAGACGTTTCGGGTGCTTTCCAGCACCCATGGTTACTGCAGACTGAGGTGACTGATGTCCCAATGTCAGTGTTAACCCGGAGTACCTTCAGATTTTTAATTTTTATTTATGGTCCGATCTACAGAATAAACTTACTGTGTCTTGAAGTCTTGCAGTGGTATGCTTGGGTTTAATTTTAATTTCATTAATTACAGGGTTCTAAGCAGGTGGTAGTACCAAGCCTCCTTCTCTATTGAAAAAAGAATTTTTTTATTTCAATAGTCTCATGTATTGTCCTTTTAGAGGATTTGTGGTCTATCAAACCTTTTTTTGATGTCTATCTGGTTGGGGCCGTCCAAGATATGATCACAAACTGCAAACTTCCCTGAACTTTGATGCTTCACGTCAGCTCGCTTCAAGATGTAGCCAATCTTGTCTGTGACACCCCTGACAAATGCTAGTACTGCACATGCTTGACTGTGGCCGGCTTCACTCGGTCACTGTGACGTAAGCGCGGGCCCGAAGCTTGTTGACGTGCAGAACCTGCTTGACGTGCTGAAGCTAGAAGGCCAGATGTTTGCTGCCACAGATCCCTTGTGCTCTCTGTAACAAAGATTTTCTCACGGTAACTAACTGTGAAGGATGATGGTGAGATTCACTGTTTTCTATACACAGTGTGAGCTATGGTGTTGTTAGAATTTTGGATGACTAACGCATCTAGGAAAGCTAAGGAATTATTTGCCTCTAATTTACACATCAATACATCATTCAGGAACTGAGCAGGAAGCAAAATATTAGTCTGATGCCGTCCTCAACCCAAATACCATATTACTGTCATAACATGGGCACAGCATCCAACAGTTGGACAGCCGACAGTACTTTTTAATTGCACTTCTACCAGAACCAATAATAATAATAATAATAAAGCCATTTATTCAACAGTACGTAATACAATTTCTTAATATCTAAGTCATATAAAATCTAGATTGTCTTATGCTGATTGCCAATCGGCAAAGGCGTCCTCCAACCTTTTCCACTCGTTTCTATCCTTGGCAACCCGGCTCCAAGTCACACCCGCGAAATTGACCAGGTCATCCTCTACCAGAACCATTGCCACTAATTAAAATATATATAAAATACACTTTACGACTAATAGTGATGACTTGCAATTCTAGCCCTAAGTAAACATCAGCTAGGGCTTAACTTTATTCCTACCATAATGCTGCTCCTCTGGTTATTACAGAGTTCTATCCGGTAGCAACCATTAAATCTTATATGCTCACCATAATAGTAGCGAGCTTGCTTTAATTGGTATGTGACACAAGCAATTAATATTAAGTCGCTGTAAGTTAAAACAGGAAATTCCCTAACATTTTAAAGTCTACATTTATATTTCTAAAGTCTGCCTGCCCTAGCTCTATTTAGATTGTTTTCCCTAGCATACTCAGAAAAATCATTATTTGTCTCCATATTTTGATGAACTATTTCAAGTATTTGAGCCGCATCATCCCTGTCCCTTATTTTTGTTTGGAATTTATTAATTATAGCAGCAGCCACAACAGTCTATCATCAAATGTGTAGAAGCCCTGTTAAAGTAATTTTGATGAAATATTTTAAATTCAGTTTTAAAAATGCCATTCACCACCTCTACTACCCATATCGATATAACTGCAGCATGACTCTACCATTTATAACATACATACATAGTAATTGTCACTATGTATGTTTGTTATCGCAAAATGTAGTTAATCACAAAAGAGACATACTCGCAATGCTGATGGAACTGTTACAACCAGGTAAAAAACATTGTGCTTTTAAATAATTAGTTAGCAGTATACTGTGTGATATATGATCTAAGCTTTGTTGTTCTGGGAGCAATACATTACTCACTTCAGATTGCAACGAGGACGGACTAGATGATTCAGATGGTTCCCGTTCTGCAGTTGAACGTGATGCTGTTCTATCAGTTCATTGCCAGCAATTATGATATACACGGCATGACAACGGCAACTGAAATAATGTAAAATACAAAAAATGAAGTCAAAGTGAAAAATTAAAATAAAATAGATTTGTTTATTTCAAACTCAAATATAAATAAAATATTTGGCTGTGCTTTAGTTTACGGTCGCACGATTTTCGTGATAATTTTAATTTTAATAAGTAGGTAACAGGTCATTGAAGTAAATGCTAGAAGGATTTTCTGCGGAAACTTATAGTTTTCGAGAAATTAATTTTTTAAGTTTTATAGGTTAACTACTAGGAATCGTATAGAACAGTATTGTTTTGGCTTTCGGCCAAGACATTTACATAAAGACATTCTAAAGCATTAGAAAGAGACAACATAATGGTTGCATCTCCTTTTACCGCGTGTTATTTCAGACCTAAAAAATTTTTTGGCTGTATATGGTAAATCTAACTTACCTGCTTGCTGCTTAAAATCTTCATATATTGTGTAAGTTTTCTCAAGTTGTTCTGTTATTGTTGTCCAAACTATTCTATTGTTGTAAGTAGATCGCTCTCCTTTTTCATGTAAGCTGTTTTTATTATTCGTTCACAGTGAATGGATCGTGTATTGTTTCCGAACAACAATAAGTAAATTATAAACGACACTTAAATCTTATTTATGTTCATAATGTGTCCAATTAACTTCAACGAGAAATAAAATTAATTGTCCATACTATTTTTATGGCATCACAATGATAAATAAATATTATAACTTTTACTTTTAATAAATATAACTTTTAGGCATGTACTTTATAACATGTCGTAGGATAGATATATGATGAACAGATATCTAGGGTAATCGCGAAAACACGGCTAGTTAGATGATTGTTGTAATCATTTCGACCGGTTTGTAAAACCGAATAAGCGCGCCCCGACTCCACGTAGTCTTGTCTGCCCTACCCCTAGAGTGTTTTTGTAAATCCGTAGGCGCGGAGGGAGAGCAGCCCCCGCCCGCCGTACTTTTTCTTCTCTCTTTGCTACGCAAGGGCGAAGGGGTTGCACTTCCCGCAGCGCCGAAGATGTTACAGAAGTAACTTTTCTTTTCATTTTTTATTCTATTATCACAGAATTGTTAGGCGAACAGGAAGTAATTTTATAAAAATTAGTGTACAAAATAACATATTATTAATACAAGCAACACACACATTAATAACATATGATCTATCGCGTTTTTGCTCGATTAGCGCATCCTCCTATTATATTCCTATTAATTCATAGTAAATAAAGTTCTTAGAAACATTTAGATATCAGTAATATACATATAACTACATAACAAATATATCAAATAATTATAGTTCTTACGAGTATATAAATAGATTACTGAAATTTCTTATATAGTAGTAAACGATACTTAGTATGCATAACGATATCAGTCGTTGTAATGGAACTACGTTATTACAGATACAAAGTCAATGAACGCGTTCGCGTATTGGCTCTTTTGTTTTATTTGTGCCTACATTGTGGTTTCACCACTATCCCCCCACCCCCCAACCACCTCCCCACCCCCTTCCGCGTGCGACCGTAAACTAAAGCACAACCCCTGACAGACTACCAGCAGTCCAAAAACAATGAAAAATCAACTGTCTCCTTTCTTGGTAGTTAATAAAAATGGTCAATCTTATAAATAAGCTAGTATGTTTGTCAGATATAGCTAGTGCAGATGTGAAAAAATAAAACAAGTTCTTGAGTTGATATACAATCAGTGTAAAAACATGTATAATTATCAGATATGAGGATCACATTTAATAAATTGAAAAATGTTAAACACTTACCTCACGTAGCGCAAATAGTTCCTCACGTGGAGAATCGAACCCAAACAATGTGTGTGATCTTATTCTCATAAGTGTCAGTGCCACAGCTGATGTATACATGTTCAAGACGAACTATTGGTGCATTTTGCGAGTGGCACACTACACGTTCACTGTACTCGAAACTTGTACCTAATAAAGAAGCTACAATTATTATATTGATATTATTCAAGTAAACTCACTTATAAACCATTTCTTAGAGGAAGACATGCCACATCGTGATATGTACCAACTATTTACCTGCTGTGTTCGAACCAATTGTTGTGAGATCAACAATTGCATTTTCCAACAAAACAATAACACGATAACACGCAATTTAATTCTTGTGACATAACAGTGACAGGGGCCTACCTGTCAGATTCGATGTTGCCACTTAACTGTCATAAAATCTATGAAACGATATCGATTTTTATTCGATTAATAATATCATAAAAAGAATAATCTTTGACGCGTTTTAAGTTCTGCACGCTTTTTAAAATATAATTTCCTTTATTTATTGAAATTCTATTTCAAATGTATTTTTAAGAACAGTTAGCTTGTGCTGTATTGTTTTGTTATGCTTTAGAGAATCCGTGGTAAATCAGCTAGAAATTAACTTCTTGAATTATCATAACATGATTCCATTTTAAATGTTATGTTAAGAACAGATAAGAATAACAGTTAACTTGTGCAGTAGCGTTTTGTTATACTCTAAAGAATTCTTGGTAAATCAACTAGTAATTCACTTGTTTAATTATCATAACTATAAATGTGAAGGTTGTCAATGAATTCAACGGAGCCTATAACAACGGTTGGTTTAGTCTTTAACGGTTGACTACCGCTTTTGATGACTTGAAATGGACTCTCGCTTTTGATGACGCAAAAACAACTTTGTTATTTATACAAACACTATGAAAAACAAAATAATTTGATGCTGGCGATAATGATAGTGGTATTTTGACTCGATTTAAAATATATGCTTGTTACTACTGAACTCTTCATGGGCCTGCGAGTCCGACTCGCAATGAACCACTTTTTTCAACTTTTAGTATTATTCTAATAAATAGTTTTTTCGTTTAAGCGGAGCTCTTTTACTTTAGATTTATTACCTCTTTATCTATAATAATCAATCTGAGTAAGTAAAGTGTGTAAATACGATTCTTAAATTGTAAAAATAATAATTGGATTTGAACATCTTAGGTAGGTATTTAGTTTTATTTATTTAGAAAATATTAATCTCACAATTGTTTATTGTAATAATATAAATTTATCACACAGCTAACGCCCTCATTAGCAATGTAATGGTGAAAGAATTTTCAAAATCGGTCTAGTAATTTTTGAGATTAGCCAAAAAACGTATTCATTGAAAGTAGCGCCCTCTATAATAAAATTAACCCTATATTAGATATCTAAAATTATACATAACAATATAGTTGTGAAAGAATTCTCAAAGTTGGTCAAGTACTTTACGAGTTTAGCGAAAAAAATATTCTTTGATAGTAGCGCCCTCAATAATAAAATGCATCCTACGTTTTTAAGCACCATAGCAAAAAACGATTCAACATAGCCTAACCCGCACACACAGTAAAAACATAACCATCCTTTTTCGTCTGTAGTCGGATAAACAACTGGTTAATAACGGTTGCGTATCAACTGCTTTGGATAAATATCCATTGTCAACGGTTATTTTAAACCTATATCATAACATCGTAATAATTATCGAAAAATTATATAAGCATTGTAATAATGACACCATAAGTAATCGATCGAAAAGGGGAATCGATTTTTTTAATGATTTTTGTGATTGGCAACATTTTTTATTTTATTCACAAACTAATGAATTACGTATTTACCTAATTTTATTTTTATCTTTTCGGTTCTTTTAATTTGTGCAAAAATATTCCCATTGTTTTGGGATAAATGACCGTGATTAATAACCATAAATAAAGAAATATTTTTTTAACAAATGCACATTGTTGGGCGTTCCATGGCCGAAAATGGGCAATGCTCTTTCGATAACTCGGACGTGCCTACGGGTCACAAACTTGGTCGACAATGATGATCGATATCGTGATTCTTAGCGTCACTTCATATGCTAGCTACAGCATGTATGTGTTGCGCGCGTTTTGGCCCTGTATGCGGAATCTATTAGGAGGTAATCTGTGACAAAATATAACAAACTAATAATGTGTGTCTGTCTGAAACTGTTTGCAAAATGCGTAAAAAGTGTTTAATGTAACCCGGCAAAACCATATTTAGTAAATGTTTGCAAGTTTAATTATGTGACTACTTTGGTAGTTTACCGATTTATAATAATTGTATTTATTGTTGACCAAAAACATATTCAAACACATTCATATATGAAACACTAACACGTATGACGTAGGTAGTCAGTATTGTGACGATATTTCAGAAAAATCACGGGCCAGCCTGCTGTTTCTAATACCACCGAAAACATAATTGCGTTTTTAGAATAATTAATTACTATACTTACGAAAAATACAATATATAATAAATTACAATATAGTCTCAAATATATACTAGAGAAATAATGCAATTCGAATCAATGAAAACATGCATACCAAATATGTATAATACACAAGAAATTCTGCGCGCAAATCATAGCGCGTGACAACCGAAATCATAATTTATTTCATAACAAGTCAAACAAGTGAACGAAGTTTCGTAACACTTTTTTTCGTCAATTCAAGGTCAGTAAGGACGGCATCATCGCTCTACCTACGACTTTTGGTATTTATGTTGCCACCCAACAATAAAAGTAATAAAATTGTTTACAAAAAGAAAACAACAACGGTTGCAAAGGAAATTAACCAATTATTAAACTAAAGATATTGATTTATCAGAATTATTTAAGATCACTTGCATGTCACCTAGCGTGCCAATGTTTAAACGTCACCTTTCGTTTGCTTGTCAAAAGTCACGCACACTACTAAAGGAGTGTAGTGTGCGTGACAAATTTTTCCGGGATTTCACTATTGTTTTGCTCAGTATATAATGTAAGTTATTGCCTATAAAGGTCAAACGCGTACACATTTCATTGTAGAGAAGTGATAAAATGATTAGTTTTAAAGAAAGAGTTTCTGTGTTTAGTGTATATTTTGATTAAAAAATGTATGGACGGACGGCCGGCGCTTCCACCTTAATGTTATTGTGCTGTTATTTTCAAAACATGTTGCTACCCTACCTGGACGGATAATGCAATATAGGATAAATCCTTTCCAACTACCGCACCCAGCCGAAAGAAGACAAAGAACACATAGGCTCATAAACAAAAAACCTAATTGTAATTAATAATAACAAAAAAAAAACATATGGAAAACAGATATAAAAGTTAAAAGAAAGAAAACTACTGCATTAACAGCAGCAGTATAAAAGAATAAAAAATACGCCTGCGTATTGTTGCGCGCCATAATTAATGCCTGGTAGATGGCGAGATACCACTAGTGCCATCTAGTATCGAGTAGCAGAACTAGGAGGGTCAAGATCTTTCTAAAAAAATCCATACTAAAACTTTCCACACCTAGTTAGTCGGGACCGGTATGTACTCGAACATTCTAGATGTTTCAGTAGAAGAGGCCCTTTATAAGACCGGTATCGACCGCGACCCGTGTCAGTATTGAATAAGCGATCATAGAATACTATAATACATACAGTAGAACGAGGAAGTGGGCGGAGCCCGTGTAGCCACTAAAATGCCACTAACACGTCAATTCACACGTATAAATGTCAACACGAGATGTGTTTTGACGTTACAATCGTTTCCAAATTTCGCTTGCAAATTATTTAGAAAATGCCAAATTGCACGCTATTTACAAATAAATATGTATTAAAATCCGTCTGTCAACACAGCGAATCGGGTTTGTAGTAGTGATTGACTGATAATACGACGTAATTGCTTGTATGTGTATGTGTGCTCCCGGTGACGCCTATCTTCGTACAAAATAAGGTTGACAGCCATTCTATTGTGTATTATAGTATTCTATGTAAGCGATTCAAGCGAATACTTCGAATCGACATAACTGTGAACTAAAGTGATCAGTAGTACAATTCTGTTTTAAGATGTAATTGGTATTCCGTAATTAAAGTGTCAATTTTGGTAATTCAATCGGCTGTTGTTACTGTTTACACGAACCCCAAGCTCGTAACAATATTATAACAAAGTATGCCGGTGAATTTATAAAATAACCGGATATTATATATTATTATATTCCCTATCTATAAAAAAAAACCGGATGAATCGAAAATGAGCGATAGGTTGCATCACTCTAACAGAGCGTCATATCGTAATGGTGAAGTGGAATTGAGGGTAGATCGGAAAACCCCCACTCGTTTTCGCAGTATAAAGTTCACTGTAGGCGTCTTGTGCGAGAGATTCCACCTAAATCATTCTACGAGTGCTGCATGACGGTATCGTGGTTTCACCCCTTGTAGTTATTCTTTTAGTGCAGCAAGGAAGATGGTGTTGCTGAGAGGCTGCTCTGTGTTACGATGAGATGGGTAGTGTTGCTGTTGGCTTGCATACTTTGGTGTTCTTTCTTCTTTTTCTTTTTGTGGCGGTTTGGTAAAATTCACCAATGACGTATTGAGTGGAAATTGAAAGCTGATGAGTTTAATTAAAATAAGAGTCTGTGATAATACATGGATTTAGTTTTCCTCCTAGAATTTTGACAAATCTATCTGTTGAATTACCTCGATGACGGGGGGAGTACGCCGCCGACCATCCCGCGGTGTGAGTGCTCCATGCCGGAAGTGCAGTTCACACAGCGCTCGGTTCGCAAAGCACTCCTCTCCCTGGACATCCACAAGTCGAGTGGGCCTGACGGAATCCCCCCAATTGTGCTGAGGACGTGTGCTCCAGAGTTGGCACCGGTTTTAACGCGTCTTTTCCGGTACTCCTACTCCCTAGGCGTAGTCCCAAAATCATGGAAGACGGCTTTCGTCCACCCGATCCCTAAAAAAGGCGACCGCTCAGAGCCGTCCAACTACCGGCCAATCGCCATCACCTCCTTGTTCTCCAAAACAATGGAGTCCATTGTAAACTGCCAGCTCATGAGGTACCTTGAGGATTACCAACTGATTAGTGACCGCCAATACGGTTTTCGCCGTGGTCGGTCAGCTGGTGATCTTCTGGTCTACCTAACTCACAGATGGGCGGAGGCAGTAGAGTTCAAGGGGGAGGCATTGGCCGTTAGTTTGGACATTGCGAAGGCCTTCGATCGGGTTTGGCACAAAGCGCCTCTTTCGAAGCTCCCTTCCTATGGGCTTCCCGAGAAATTGTGCGATTGAATCACCAGCTTTCTTGCAGATCGGAGCATCAAGGTCGTTGTAGACGGTGCAAGCTCCGATTGCAAGCCTATTAATGCTGGTGTTCCACAGGGCTGCGTGCTATCGCCAACGCTGTTTCTTCTGCATATCAATGATATGTTGCATACCCGTAACATTCATTGCTATGCAGATGACAGCACTGGTGATGCTCTTTACACCGGCCGAGCCAATATTTCTCGGGAAAACGTCTCCGAGTGCCGGGACAAACTTGTGTCTGAAGTCGAGTCTTTGCTGAACAGAGTCTCGGATTGGGGACGACTAAATCTAGTCCAGTTTAACCCCCAGAAGACACAAGTTTGCGCGTTAACCGCTAAAAAGAACCCCTTTGTCGTATCCCCTCAGTTTCAAGGCACTCCCCTTGTTGCCTCAGCCAGTATCGGAATCCCCGGCGTCGACATATCGAGTGACGTGGAGTTTCGTGGTCACTTGGAAGGGAAGGCCAAATTGGCCTCTAAAAAGCTTGGCGTGCTCAGCAGAGCGGGACAGTATTTCATGCCGGCACACCGCCTGCAACTTTACAAGGCGCAGGTTCGGCCGCACATGGAATACTGTTCCCATCTCTGGGCTGGGGCTCCCCAGTACCAGCTCCTTCCACTTGACCGCATCCAGCGCAGAGCGGCTCGAATCGTCGACGACCGAGTGCTTTCCGATCGGCTCGATTCACTGGCGCTGCGAAGAGATGTTGCATCTCTTTGCGTATTTTATCGCATCTATCACGGGGAGTGCTCTGAGGAATTGTTCGGATTAATCCCAGCCGCCAAATTTCGTGAGCGCACTACACGGCAAACGTCTCGATACCATCCACACCATCTGGATGCTTGGCGGTCCACCACTGTACGTTTCACAAGGAGTTTTCTTCCACGTACAACCTCTCTGTGGAATAGTTTACCACCGGCGATTTTTCCGGACCGATACGACCTGGGGACCTTCAAGAAAAGAGCTTACTCCTTTCTAAAGGGCCGGCAACGCACCCGCAATTCTCCTGGTGTTGCGGTTGATCATGGGCGGCGGTAGTCACTTAACATCAGGTGAGCCGCATGCTCGTTTGCCCCCTCTTCTATATAAAAAAAACCTAGAACAAATGAAAGAAAGAAAGAAAGAGATATTTATTTGGCCATTTCTTAAAAAATTAGCAATAAATACTTAAAACATACATTATGTTTAAGCATTCTTATAATTAGACTTAATCATACACTTACTTACACAAACTTAAAAAAAAAGTGAACAGCTAAATTAAAAAAATAGTTTTAAAAAAAATGGGAAATGGTCCAAATAGGACTGCCACTCAGGAAACGCTAAGATGTGTCATCCTAGCCCCGATTTTCAGTGGCTACCTTAAGTACATTATACAGATACACACACATATAATATACATACATACATATACACAGACATATATACATGCATACATATATACATAAATATATACATACGGATAACACACATACACATACACACATGGGCACGTATAATATATACTTATTTGGATTAATAAAACAATTATATACACAATTGGTAGGTTTTTAATATTCTTTTTATTGGGCCACGACTGCCTTATCTATGTAGTGCTATACCGGACGTTTACGAATGTTAATTTCATTGCATAACTGGAACCGAGGATATAAAAATAATTTAAATTTCATATAAAAACACTCATACACAATAGCAACCCGAGACATATGTTCAACATTACATGTTACCGCATCCATTTAGCATGTTTTATCACAGAACCTGCGCTAACACTAGGCGCGCAATGGGAAGAAAATAGTGTAATTAGATTGTACACCCGTGACGTATGAAGGAAAGAAAGACAATTATACACCCCGGAACATACATAGATATACACGCAAAAAGCATAAACACATAAAATTTTAAATTGATACTCTACGATTGTAGCTGTTCGTTTAATAGTATAGCTTTGTATTTTGTACGAAAACTATACACTGATTGTAGGTTTCGAAGAGGCGGAGGAAGGTTATTCCAGCACTTAGTTGCGGCATATCTGAAGCTCCCACGGAACGCGGCAGAATGATGTATGGGTATGAGCAGCTTGTACGCCGAAGCTCTTGTCGAATTCGTAGCACTGTCCCGTGCCCATTGTAACTTATTATAAAGATAGGAGGGAGTTCTCGTTTTGATTGTGCCAAACAATAAAGTGGCGAAATGTAGTTGCCAACGGTAATCCATTTTAAGCATTCTTGCGTTGTTAATATAAGGTGTTACATGGGCACGTGGAGGAATTTTATAACAGAAGCGGGCACAGGCATTTTGAACACGCTGGATAAGTTTCCTTGAACGCGCGAGAAGTCTAGGCCCTAATACCGCGTCAGCGTAGTTAAATTTAGATAGTACTAACGATTCGCATAATTTCTTGCGCACCTCGGTGCATAAAACATTTCTTACTCGGTTACTCGGTGCATAAAACGATTCTAACACTTGTGTTTGTCAAATGACAAACACAAGTGTTAGAATCTTATTTGTATGTCAAAAGTGACAAAGATTAAAAGTTTCATGTTATTTGTATTGATAAAATCACAAAGTATACACAAAAGTAGGACTTGTATATGTTAAAAGAAAAATAAAATAAAAATAAAACCGAGGAATATAAGGAGAAAGGTAAGGTAATCAAAGGGAGGAGGATAGTTTGGGACAAATGAAAAAATATGTACTGGCAAACACTCTTTAACTTCATTTACTAAAACGTTAGAGGCCTGCGAACTAAATCTCACGAGTTTCTTAAAAGCATTCTAATTTGTAATTATGATGTGACATGACATGAATTTTTTGATGATCGGTTAGAGGTATTTATATGCGATCGCGACATTATTTTCACGCAGCGCACGCGAGAAAGTGGCGTCATAATAGCCGTGAATCGCGAGCTGTGTCCAAGCTTACGTTTACGCTGGTGTGCCCCGCCGCTCGCCGACCCGCTGTGGGTGAGCATACCGTTGCGCGCCCGATATAGATCCTACTGACGACGCTGCGAAAGCGACATCGTATGTACACCTTGGCTGTACCCATATACCTCACGGTGTACGACACGAAAATTCACTAGCATCATTCTACGATAGTACCAGTGATCTAATTAACAGAAATTCTAACGATTTATTTCTTATATTAGGCGGCTTCAATGTGTCACATGCAGAGTGGTTTTATGACGATGATATAGGTAGCATGAACATAAGAACAAGTAATGGTCCATTAATAGCCCTTTCTAGCGATTTCATGAACCTTTCCCTGTTATCACAATTTAATTGTGAATTTAACGCAAATAATAGGCTACTTGACTTAGTTTTTTGCACCACTGCTTGCGGTTTACGGGCTTGTAATAATCCTTTAATAGCTGAAGACGTCCATCATAAATCTTTACTTATTGAACTTCCTCTTCATTTACCTAAATCCCTCAAAATAAATACAATTAACAAAAACTGTTCTTTCGGTCAGATTTTGACAGTATTAGAAAGGGATTAGACTCCGTAAACTGGGACAAAAAAATTTGCACTGTGCCCGACGTTGAGGTAAGAGTTAAAAAATTATGAAATTTTAAATAGACTAATAGATAAACATGTACCATCACGCATTGTACATGATACAAGTAAATATCCCATCGTCCCCTTATTAAGCTTGATAAAGAAAAGTTCAAATAGATTCCATAGGAAACGGAAAACTTATCATAATTACGCAGACTATAATACATTTTCTATGCTAAGGTCGAAATTACGCAAGATGGAAAAAAGAATGTTACTCAAATTTCATTACCCTCTCTAAACAGAAAAATGGGTCTAATGCTAAATTCTTTTGGTCGTACGTCAAATCGAAGATAAAGACTGTTGTATGTAACGACAATTGTTATGCTTTTAACCATTACTTTCAATCTGTTGACTACCAACTGCAGTAATAATGAATTAGGTGATAACATAAATATTGATCCGATAATTGATGTAAATACAATTTACTTAAGTGATGAGATTATTGATTAAAACTACTTTTACGGATTTTATCGCGTTTATTTTACTTTTAATTACTTTTATTCTTAATTCCCGACGTTTCGGGCGCTTTCCAGCACCCATGGTCACAGGGGACTGAGATGACTGACGTCCCGATGTCATTGTTAAACCCGGAGTACCTTCAGCTCCTTTAATTATTGTTTATGGTCCGATCTATGCAAAATGAACTGATTATATCCTGAGGTCTTGCAGTGGTATGCTTGGGTTTAGTTTTAATTTTATTGATTATAGGATCCCAAGCAGGTGGTTAGTACCCAGCCTCCTTCGCTATTGAAATTAGGATGTTTTTTAATTACAGTAGCCTCACGTCTGATGAGATTATTATTAAAGAACTAAAGAATGTCAATGTTAATAAAGGTGCTGGGCCAGATGGAGTGCAGAGTGTCTATGAAAACTGGAATCTTTCCTAGTGCGTGGAAACGGGCTCTCATTACTCCAATACCAAACAACTCACAAAAAGATCAAATTACTACTCAGTATCGGCCTGTCTCTAAGTTATGTGTCTAATGGCAAAAAATTTTGAGAGGATTGTCACTAACCAATTGTCAAATAATGTGCGTAATCATATCGATGAAAATCAACATGGCTTTATGAAGTTGCGCAGCGTGGACACCGGTATGGTTATGTTTGCAGACTTTCTCCTTAATGTAATGGATAATAACACGCAGGTTGATGTCGTGTAAACCGACTTCTCCAAAGCTTTTGATAAAATTAACCATGATATACACCTAAATAAAAAAGCGGCCAAAAGCGTGTCCGTCACAATAAGTGTTCCCACTTATGAGTTTAAAGGTGGGTATCCATTATGTTCGCGCTCCAGCAGCTCTCCGCGCTCCTGCAACTGCTCCCGGTAGTGGGAACTATTGTTTCCATCCAAGTTCAAAATGATTTTCCTAGAAAGTCCTTATAAAGTTCTTCTTATCAGATTTTTTTCATATTTTCTAATCTTATGGTTCAAAAGATAGAGGGGGGGGGGGACACATTGTTTTTTAATTTTGGAGCGATTATTTCCAAAATTATTGACATTATCAAAAAATCTATTCATTTTTAAATACCTTTCCAACAATATATCACACGTTAGGGTTGAAATTAAAAAAAAAATCACTTCCCACTTTACATATAGGGGGACTACCCTAATAAAACATTTTTTTCCAATTTTTATTTTACCACTTTGTCGGCGTGATTGATACACATATTGGTACCAAATTTCAGCTTTCTAGTGCTAACGGTCACAGAGATTAAGAGGACGGACAGACGGACAGACAGACATGGCGAAACTATAAGGGTTCCTAGTTGACTACGGAACCCTAATAAGCTTTGGAGATTAGGAGTGCATGGCCGACTGCTTAGATGGATCGAATCCTATATACGAAACCGCAGTCAGGCTGTCTGTTTGAATGGTTATTGCTCGTCCTTTCTTGCGGTCCCTTCCGGGGTCCCACAAGGCTTACATTTAAGCCGCTTGCTTTATTTCTTGTACATTAAAGACATAGGTATTAGTTTAATTGATTTAATTAAACTACTAAGGGTTTGATATTGTTTATTATTTATTTTTTATAATAAGAATAAAGCAGGTAGAAAAATATAAACTGTTATTTTGTTACTTTGTAAAGATAAAGAATATTGTTGTAATTACGATACGCCAAGTACAGGCAAAGGTATTATACCTTGCATCCTAGCGTGTTTTAATGTTTCTAAAATACTGTTACCAAACGGATGTTATTTTATATCATGACTAAATTTTACAATTTTTACTGTATCCCTGAAACATTGATTTCAAGAAATGAGTTGGTTACACAGATACTTACAAATTAAAAGTTTGATTTTGTTTTCGTTGGGAAAGATTATTTGTGGACTTTTGATGTATTGTTATATCCTTTTTTTGTATTTACTTTTCTAATAGTGTATTTTAATGTTCTAAAAATTTAAGGTTACTTTTATAAACAATGATTGTTATCTTTATCAGTCAACTGATGGGATAGAGCAGTGATAGTAGAGTAGTTGATTTTCTGGTTTATACGAATAGCGTTGTAGATATTTTATATTAGACTTTGTTTTATCTCTTAATATATTTAATATTTTATTATTTATTATTATCTAATATACATATTATATATAAATCTATTTAGAAGTTAATAATGTCTGATGATGAATCTTTTTATTCCATTTATAGTTCAGACTCCTCATACGCCTCTGGTAATGATCTTACAGATAATTTACTTCCCTTACGGGATCAGTTAAATAATATTTTTCGCCCCATAAAAAATATTTTAATGTTTGTCATATGAATTCACAGAACATTCCAAGTCATTTTTCCTACTTAGAAGAAGCATTCTCACTAGACTGTGTCGATGCTATCTTAATATCTGAGAGTTGGCTAAAACCATCTATTATGTCGAGTTTGTACCCATTACCAATTGGGTAATGGGTACAAACTCGACATAATAGATGGTTCATTCTTATACGCAATGATCGGACTGAGAAGGGGGGAGGTGGTGTCGCTATATACCTACGAAAAAATCTTCTCCCTCCCCATATTCCACCACTGCTGAGTTTTTATTTCTAGAAATAAACATTATGGGTGCAAGGGTAGTTTTAGGTGTTGTATATTGTCCTCCTTCTGTGGATTATTTTACCTCACTTGAGACGGCTCTTGACACCATTGGATCTGAGTACATACATTGCATGATAATGGGTGATTTCAACACCGATTTGTTAAAAAATACTTCTCGCTCCCAAAAACTTCGATCAATCTCTGCATTCGCCCATTGGCGGCAACTCATAGAAATACTGACACTGATGATTCGTTGATTGACCTCATCATTACTTCCTCTTCTGATCGCGTGATTCAGTTTGGAAAGCTCTCTGCTCCTTGTTTCTCACGTCACGACTTGATTCATTTTTCATATAAACTTAAACCTCCAAAACAGAAACCTATTTTTCTGCAGTTACGCAATTTTTCAAGAATAAATATTGAGAGTCTCAAGAGAGACGCATCTTCAATTGATTTTGGCCCTTTGGTGGCAGCTTCTAACGTCGACGATAAAATATCCTAAATAATAGCATTCTGAATCTGTATAATATTCATGCTCCGGTACATTATGTAAAATTTAAGCGTCCTCCTGCTCCCTGGCTGACTAAAGGGGTACAGGTGGCAATGGCACGGCGAGATCGGGCTTTCCAGAGGTTTAAAAAGGATCGCTCAGAATAAAATTGGTCTAACTTTAAAACGCTAAGAAGCAGATGCAATCAGGTGGTACGAAATGCTAAACGCCGCTACATTCATGACAGAATAACTAATTCTTTGCCCACTGATTTGTGGAAATTCCTCAAGTCTATCGGAATTAATAAATCTAATTCTCCGGAATATGGCGCCTCTCTCAATTTGGATGACATTAATCGTCACTTTGTTTCTATTACTTCATTGGACCCTCAAGCCCGTTCTCAAACTATTGCTTCTATAGAATCAATGCAGCCTCTCCGGATCCCTAACTTTTGTTTCTCCCCTGTTACTCAGGATGAAATTAAAAAAGCTCTGTTAGCCATTAAATCCAAGGCTGTTGGTTATGATGAAATTAGTAAGCAAATGGTGTCTATGATTCTTGAGTACCTTCTTCCAGCTTTAACACACATTATAAATTATTCTCTGGACTCAAGTCAATACCCTTCTGCATGGGAAAAGGCTTTTGTAGGACCTCTTCCTAAAATACCTAATCCTGTTTTCCTTAACCATTTTCGTCCTATTTCAATTCTCCCATACCTCTCTAAGGTTCTGGAAGCCTGTGTTTTTAAGCAAATATCTGTATTCACTGCAAAACAACCTGCTGAATGAATTTCAATCGGGGTTTCGCTCTGGTCACAGTACTACCACCTCGCTTATCAAAGTCACAGACGATATAAGAGAGGGCTTAGATGAGCAGAAATTAACAGTGGTGGTGCTTATTGACTTTTCAAACGCTTTCAACACAGTGGATCATGGTCCATGGATTCATCCTTAAACACCTTAAACTTTCATCATTGCATTGGAATGGTTTTCTTCTTATATTCGCAGTCGCCAGCAATCAGTTCGCTCAGGTCAGTGGTTTTCTGCATGGGCTGAAATTGAATCTGGTGTGCCGCAAGGCGGAATACTTTCTCCTATTATGTTTTCCTTATTTATAAATTCTATCTCCTCAGTTTTAGATTGTTCGTACCATCTGTATGCGGATGATTTCCAGCTCTATGTACAGTCAAGCTTAAATAATCTTAACTTTGTAATACACAAACTATAGTACGGCCGCTGAGTTATTACCGATTTGACAGATTATTCTTAAATTAATTGATATAACCTTGCACGTTATAGATTTAGAATACCTCTTTAATATAAAACTTTATGTCAAAATGTCAGAATCAAGTAATTTTCCAATAAACTCTGTTTCAAAACTTAAAATAGTTTGTAAATAACATGAAAACATTTATTTTTTGTTCTTTGGCGCGCTTGTACAAAGTTACATCGTGCCTTTAGTTTTCATAGTAATGTGCTTGATAGTATTCGGTCCGAATTCATTGGAATAGATATGATATTTATTTTATTTGGATATTTTTATTTTACTTATTCCTTCGAGCAACTAGACTATAATGCTACCATTTTTTTGCGTCTCCTAATTGCACTGTGTTGCCAGTATCTCTATGATTTTTAAGATTTATGTGTGATCCAAAGACAGAAATACTGTTTTCTATGATTTAAAAATAAAAACAATTAAAATGATTATGTATAATTTTTAACATTCATAATATATAAAACAACATTTAATAAATATAATTTTCTCCCTCAATTAAGCAATGTTATGGGTGTATTTTTTTAAGTAATTGGCGATACTATTCTGGCAACACCCTTACCACCGCTGTTCCTATTTTAATCTGTTTAGGTGTTTAGTCGTCTTCCGTACTCTCGTGCGCACAGACTACGTTCTCTTGTGTAACCGTTGTTTTTTGACTCGGCTTTCTCCTGTTTATCGTTGCGCTTTATTGGACTAATTTTGTTTGTGTTTGGTAATTTTGTTGAAAATGCCGAAACGAGGAAAAACATTGAACAGTCAATGTCGTGAGCTTGTACTAAAGCTACAGGATTACTTTGAGCGTGAGTCACAAAATGGCGGCCCTTTGATTCCTGTCACTCAAGTGAAAGATCGGGTTTCACAAGCTCTTGGAATTGGTGCAAAAACACTATATAATATAAATAAAGAAAAATTTGGTGCTTCTGGAAGTGAAGATAATGTTTTACGCACTCCTAAGAAAAAACGAAGACAAAAGCCCGTGACAGGTGTTGATGTTTTTGATGCAGATGCAATAAGAAACCACATATATGGTTATTATACTAGGAACGAGTTTCCAACTAGACGTTTGCTTTTGGTCTCTTTAAAAGAAGCTGGCTTGTTTAAAGGCGGTAAAACGGCGTTGTCAAAACTATTGCACGAAATTGGGTTTGAATATAAAAAAAACGAATAAAAGGAAAATATTAATGGAAAGATTTGATTTAATAATTAAAAGGAGCGAGTTTTTAAGAGAAGCCAGAAAAATCGAGTCTTGGGACAACGTCGTTTTTGTTGACGAAACATGGTTAAATGCGAACCACACTGTGTCACGCTCTTGGACTGACGAAACAAAAGCATCAACCACAAAGGTTCCAATCATGCTCTTGGACTGACGAAACAAAAGCATCAACCACAAAGGTTCCAATTGGAAAAGGATCGCGACTGATAATTTGTCACGCCGGTTCTGCTGGAAGTGGTTTCTTTGAAAATGGACTGCTGGCTTTCGCGTCAAAAAGTACTTCCGATTACCACGAGGAGATGGATACAGACACTTTTACGAATTGGTTCGAAAATCAATTATTACCCAGCCTGCCAGAGCCTTCTATCATAATAATGGACAACGCTTCATATCACTCGAAACAAGTGAATAAAGCGCCTACTCAGGCCGACAAGAAAGCTGATCTCGTAGCATGGCTACACCAAAATGGAATTGAAACTACTGCCGAAATACTAAAGTCTGACTTAGTAAAGTTGGTACGCGAAAATAAAACATCAAGAGTCCGTTATGAAGTAGATGAGATAGCTCTAGCACATGGACATCGGGTATTTCGAATTCCGCCTTATCACTGCCAGTACAATGCCATTGAGCTAATATGGGCACAAATCAAAGGTATTGTTTTTTATCGCATAAGTTATGATTATGAATAATTTGTACTATTACAACATCGAATATTCAGCATATAAGTAAAAAGATACATAACTAAGAAATAAATATCTCATGTCCCTTACATGTAGGT
Source organism: Parnassius smintheus behrii (assembly GCA_036936625.1). NCBI lineage: Eukaryota > Metazoa > Arthropoda > Insecta > Lepidoptera > Papilionidae > Parnassius > Parnassius smintheus. The sequence goes on along the minus strand of JAUPFT010000004.1, from coordinate 6,529,569 downwards.
AATTGTGTAACATTTCGTTTATTTAATGTAATAAATTAACGTTATTTAATGTTTACATTACAGGTTAAGCAGCTCGTAATAATACGACTCCGCCATTCAGTACTAATAAAATGATGGGTCTATTAAAAGATGCTTGCAGCAAAATAACGAAAGAAGATTGGGTCAAGGTCGTCGAAAAGTCTCGAAAACTAATAACAGAAGATTGTGAACGCGATATAAGAGTGGACACCATTATATAGAATGAAATTGTCATACAAGTGACTGATAGCGATGACAGCTCTGGCGAATCTGGTTCAGAGTCTGAATAATTGTTTTAATAAATGATAGGTAGTCATTTATTAAAACATCTTTTACCTACTTTATTCATTAAAATGTGTAACAGTGTTTACAAATTTGTTTTATTTTGATATGTCCTCGACCAATTATCTACGCCCATCAAGGATACTCCACCTAATAAAGAACCTGTGTCTTTAACTATTATGGTTTTGATTTTATTTAATTACACACTATACTAGAATATTTAAAAACAAACTGTTCCCAAATGATATTAGGGTTACTGGTTCAGTCACTTCACTAGTATTGTCAATTCGTCATGTGTCAAATCGGTAATAACTCAGCGGCCGGAGTATAAATGATAACCTGGAAGCCATAAGAGAATGGTCATGCAAATATGGCGTTTCCGTTAATCCTGCCAAATGCAAAGTTATAATATTCGGAAGTTCGCGATTATTGGCTAAGGTTGATTATGGAAATCTCTCTCCTGTAATTTATAATGGAACTTTGATTCCATATTGTGATTCCATAAAAATCTTGGCCTGTACATGGATAAAACAATGACCTGGAAAATGCAGATCTCTGAAGTTAGTCGTAAAGTTGTTGCTACCTTGCGTTCCCTTTATCGTCTTAAAAATTTCCTACCTTTCAAAACCAAGCTTACGCTGGTTCATTCCCTCATTCTACCTATTATCGACTATGCCGATGTATGTTACCCAGATCTGTCAGAAAATCTTCTAACAAGTTGGAGCGCCTTCTTAATAATTCCATAAGGTTTATTTTTGATTTACGTAAGTATGACCACATATCATCCTATCGTTCAAAGCTTAAATGGCTACCTATACGTCAAAGGCGATGCTCTAGAATTTTACTTGTACTTTATTCAATTTTAAGCGATCCAAGGTCGCCTTCTTATCTTAAGGATAATTTTCATTTTTTCCATTCGATCGACGGTCGAACATCCCGACAGTCAAATCGTCTGAAGTTAAGGTTTCCACAGCATAAGTCAAATTTTTTAGGTCGTCTTTTACGATACAAGCTATACAACTTTGGAACACCCTCCCCAACGATATTAGGAATGCCACAAATAAAAAAGTCTTCAAAGTTCTTCTCCGAGAACATTACCTGAAGGCAACTACTTATTGACATTATTTTTCCTTAATTCTTGTCTTTTTTTTCTTCGTTTTTTACTTCAAATATTTATTTCATTATACATATATTAATCGAACATTATATTATATATATCATTCATTTGGATATTTATTTACGAAGTTTATAAGCATGAATATATATATTATATGTATGTATGTATTATAGTACGTATATTTATACTATATGTGTGTATATTTAAACGTATTGTGTATATATGTACTGGTTGCGCGGAAAAAACCATTGGATTATTATATTTGACGGTAGAGGTGCCAAGCCGCTTGTTCCTTTCCGAAAAACGATATCATTCACACCCTCCTCGATCCTCCATCGACACATCGGGGTGGTGGGGTGGGAGGGGCAAGAAGATGATTCTAGAATGTCACGTAATCATCGGGGCCGAGGACATATAAGGCACGCGCGATCGTTGCGCGTCCTCTTCCTACCGCGCCAGTCATTGGAACAACAGCTCTCTTTCCACCGCAGTCGTCGCTGAAACCACACCGCTAGTAGAAACCGCTTTAGCCTGGAAGCAGTCGAGCTCCAGGAGAACCGCCTCACCTCGTGTGAGATATAGTCGCGCACCGCCTCTCTCCGGAGTGTTCCAGAAGAAGTTCCAGAAGTTGCAGCTATAGTGCTCAACAGGATAGAAGAAACCCCGGTGAGTCAACACTCCTTTATTTACTGCCTGATAATATAGTTTAACCCGCTCCAATTTGTGTTTTCCTAATCAGGCAGGATTCCTTTCAGCGATTTGGCACAATAATAGTTTAGTTTTAGGGAAAAGCGAGTGCATTATACCGCATGCTATAGTAGTCGCCTTTACGTAAGCGTAGAAGCAACCGCATATACAGTCCACTTTAGTTAATATCTCGCGTAATAGGTTTAAGGTTCGACCGGGGAACTAGACTTCGGCAGCCTTAAACACGTGGCTCCACCATGTACTTTGCATATATGTATATTTTAATGTATATGCACTTATTTACGTATAATGGTCGCACCTGCCAACAATTATCCTTGCCACCCAGGGTTGACTGGCAGAGAATGCCACATGGCATTAAGTCCGCCCTATGAACCCTTTAGCTTAAGGTGTTACGTGTAAGTTTTTAAATAAATAAATTAATAGGTTATGTGTTACATAACAGCCATCATCTACTGTATGCAGATGACACTAAACTTTTCAGAACAATAAGTTCTGTTGGAGATTGCCGCAAATTGCTACCGGATATTGAGAGCTTATGTAATTATTATGAAAGTAATCAATTGTACCTCAATGCAGATAAATGTTTTATAATGACATACTCAGACTCACTTTTCAGAACAATAAGTTCTGTTGAAGATTGCCGCAAATTGCTGCCGGATATTGAGAGCTTATGTAATTATTATGAAAGTACATAATCAATTGTACCTCAATGCAGATAAATGTTTTATAATGAAATACTCAGGAAAATTAAACCCCTAACCTATAATTATACTCTTTTTAAGAAGGCTCTTAGTCGTGTTCATAACATTCGTGACTTACGTACCTAAAATGAGACTCGGGCTACAGCCATATGTCCTGCATTGCAAGAATGAAGGGATAAAATTTATTAATGAGGTAAATGAGTAATTTTTTTATTCCTAACGCTCTGACAATTTCATTGTAGAATTGGTGTCTGGTGGGACTGCGTATGTTACGGGCTAAGGAGGAAGGCTCAGAAATATCTGACGTTAATTACAGGGAAGTGCTTGTAAACAAATGAGAACTTAGTTTGATTTATTTATTATATATTGCTGATTCTTTCTTCTTACTTCGTATAAGTAGTGCATAACATAAAAGGTGATTGACATATTACTTGTTTGTTTAAAGTATGAGTGATAAGATAACAATGAAATAACAAAACAAAAATCGTCAGTGTGGCTTTATTAAAAAAATATCGTGGAGAAAGTGGTTTGTAAGATATGTAAAAAGCAGTTCTTAGACTTTCTAACATAGTGCACATCCTTTGCTGGAAATAGTTGTATATGAGACATATGATACTTTCTTCCGGTGTTCGGTTGTTCGGTTTTCCTCTGTTATCTGTTTTATTAAAATAACTTTCATTTTTTTCTAAAGTAGTCTAAACTATAAACCATTTGACCATTTGTTCGGATATTCGTAAAGCGTTAAGAAAAAATACTTTACATACCAGTAGGTAGTTTCGAATAATCTAATTCCAAATAATAGGTTATAGTTTTTTTTATTGGGTACGATTGTTATTCCTATTAATTTGATGTTTTTTATAGATTGCGACATGACATATTTATTGATATACTGCCACTGCAAATCATGCTTATCAAAATTATAAAATGTTTGTGAAATGGTATTTCTGCTACCAGATGAAAACGTCTCACTACATTTCAAATTATTTGCTACATGCTCTATTGTTTTTGTAGGGTACTGCATTTTATAATGGCATCCCAAATACGGTTGGCGAACATTTTTGATTGCTTTGAATTTATCCATTCTTTTTCATAAAATGTTTGTGGTCGTTTTCTTCATAAAATGTTTACTTCTTACAGTTCACAATAAAAATACATAGTTATAACGCAGCTAGTTTTATGTCATTTTTTATGGAGTTGTAACGAAACTTTTACTAATCCAAGTGCATTTTATAAGTTGGTCGACTATTACTGGTTCACTTGTTAATTCTACTTTGCTGCGATAGTTTTCTTTTTAACTTCCTTATATATGCTATTGTTGAGTATACTTTCACATTTCCAAAAACAGCGGTTTACTTGGTGGCGAAGAGGGGGGGGACTCATAAGTAATGAAAAATACGACTTTATAGCTTAATATTTCGCAATCGAACACCTGAATCAAAAATATATTCTTCAGTGCCCCAATGTTTTAGAAAGACCTATTCAACGAAACCCTATACGATGGAATAGATGGGTAAAAAAAACATCATTCCTACCTGTATAGGAGGTACCCAAAATAAAAATGTTTTTAAAATTTTATTTCACAGTTTTGTAGGTGTTATTAATATCTATACTTAATTACACATTTGTAGCACCTAGGGTCTCTGAGTAAAACCGTGGACGGACGGACGGACATGGCCAATGGACCAAACTATAAGGGTTCCTTGTTGTGTAACTACGGATAAAGGGTCATAAACGTTCAATACGACACAGGTCGTAAAAATAAAACAAAACAATTTTTTTAAATATTTATTAAGATATAAATGTATAGAAACGTATTTGTAACTTGCTATTGCTTCTAAAGAATTATTTTCTATCTCCACTGCCACTTATGTAGTCTTTACTTGTGGTCCTCGTAGGTAGATTATCTATAATAAATAAATAATAAAAAAATATTTTTATTTATTTGTTTTATTTCAATTATTCATTATTAATTACAATAGTAATTAAAAAATATACCAAATACCGTGCGATTGTGACATAATATTTGTCCCATGTTAGCCCGGGGCTTATCGGTCCCATTCCCATGTTCGTTTGGGAATCTTATCAAAAAAATAATGCACCAACTGTGTTACTAGCCTAGCATATCGCGGGCTACTCATATCACTTCTTTACAATATTCCAATTAATCCCATATTTTTTTACAAAATGTAGTCCGAGTAGCTCATTTGGACTCTGCCCACCCCTTTGTGAATTACGTTATGTGACGTAATAGGATAATTTGCTTTATTTTGTAATAGGTGGTGTAAAAGTTGTTTAGTGGTTATAATTATATATAAGACATTTATTCACTACGCAAGATTTGCATACATTGCCATTTAATGTGATATTTGCCAAAGATTGGATGATTTTTGTTTGCTTGACGGGCAAGTTAGCAAACGCAGTGTCTTATTTTTTTAGTTATTAGGAAGACGCTGCTGGCCACCTTCTGATTTGTGTCCTCTGTCGCCTCTCACGACACCCGCGGGAGGATACGGGATGGTGGATATTGTTACACCGATACTACACGGTAACAATACAAGAATACAAACAGAAGAAAATCTTTTTTATAGCTTTAGCTGACAAACCAGCACTCAGCCCACCTGATGGTAAGTGGATGCCGTGGCCCATAAACATCTACATTTATCCTCAATTAAGAATCAAAATACAAATGCGCTTTCACCCCTAAGGGCTAAAATGGAATGTATCGATACCAGTAGAGCCACGTTGCAGGTATATTATGTTTGTAGCACGAATAGGTCGGCTCGACCGGGGAAGGTTTTCTACGCTTTCACAGAATACCAGCGTAAAACAGCAGCTTAATACTACTGTGTTTCGTAAGGTGAGTGTAGAGATTCGGAGATCCTTTTTACTGCAAACGAAGCATTCCATCTTACTCCTCAGGGATGACAACGCAACTGCGCTTGGCTTGTTAATCGAGGATAGATGTAGATGTCTATGGGCCACAACATCCACTTACCCTCAGGTGGACTGTGTGCTCGTTTGTCACCCTTATTCTAGAAAAAAATTATTACCACGATACTTATCTTGTGGGAGCCTATATCCATCCATCCATCTATTAAAGTCTATAAAAGTTACTGCTGAACGAAGGCATCCCTGTAGATTGTCACACTTGAGTAATTTCGCCAAAGTTACCATGCCGGGCTGGGGAGCTAGCAATCCGATTTTTTATTACTTCTAGTTGTTATCAGGATGATGCTGCTATATATCTCCAGTTTCAGTTTCTCTTTGTCGCCTCATACGATTACCACGGAACGATATGGTGTACCTAATAGCGTAGTACTATTATTTATTCTGTGGCAATAGATTTTCTTACCGCTACTATACGGTAATATAATATTATGTAACAGTGAACGAAAGGGTTAAGGCGTCAATATTAGATGCTGTTTTCAGACCTTCGAGTGCATAATATATAGAATGAACCGAACAGATAAACTCAACAAAGCAAGTATAAAAACTATGCTGCTCCCTCCTAATACATAAATACCTGGTGGTCTACAGCACTTTACGGTTCCCGATTTGGGCGTACTCTTCTTCGAGTCTTTGGATCGGGCGGTGAGGTCGCACGGACAGCAGGAATGAACACTGCTGCGTGAAGTATTCATAGCATCTATTTTCTCCACCTGAACATATGCAGGAGAAATTTCGTTCTTAAGAGACGTTCATATGCTCCAGACGGAAATTCGGCCAAGGCGGCCATTCTCTACGGAGAATAGCCATCCGCGCAGGACAAGATTATAGTGCCCGTGTGCATGTTCACAAACACAGGTGCACTCTCTATTCCCTCACTCTCATAGTCCGATGGAACATAGTGCCCGTGTGCATGTTCACAAGCACAGGTGCACTCTCTATTCCCTCACTCTCATAGTCCGATGGAGCATAGTGCCCGTGTGCATGTTCACAAGCACAGGTGCACTCTCTATTCCCTCACTCTCATAGTCCGATGGAACATAGTGCCCGTGTGCATGTTCACAAGCACAGGTACACTCTCTATTCCCTCACTCTCATAGTCCGATGGAACATAGTGCCCGTGTGCATGTTCACAAGCACAGGTGCACTCTCTATTCCCTCACTCTCATAGTTCGATGGAACATAGTGCCCGTGTGCATGTTCACAAGCATAGGTGCACTCTCTATTCCCTCACTCTCATAGTCCGATGGAACAAGGCGACACGACAGGAGAGATCAGACGCAAGACCTACAGCTTTACGTGATTTCCGAAGCGCAAGCGTGAAATACCGCCAACTTCCTGACTCCAGGCTGCTACTGAGAATTTCCTGACAGAAGGACTTAATAACTGATTTTTGGAACAACCCTGGATTCGAACAATGGGACCACATGATCAACAGCCGTGGTCGTAAACTACTAGTCCAACGAGACAGGCACCCAATCCAATATATACATATTTTTACACCTTATTAAACTTAAATTTCTACTATATTGCTGAGCACAAACCGCCAGTTCCGAAAAAATTATTCGCAGCCCGTAAAAAAACATACAAATTCTTGTTGTTTGGGAACCGTGAATCGAACCCGCAGCCCCGCAACCAATCACTTACCCACTGCGCTACAGAACCGTCAATCCTCTAGTAAACAAAGGTGATAGTTTAATCAAAGATGTTAAAATTTAATTAACTAAAATCCGCGTAATTCCATAAAATGAAAGTATCTTACCCAGTTTGAAGTGCACCTCCCATCCTCCCCCAATTGCGTAGAGTATCCCAAAAACACTACACCAGGAAAGACCCACCTCTATTGGTAATACCTACGACACATGTTTCATCTCGTTAACAAACGAGGCAACCTCAGGTGCAATAGACTCTGCGGTAGCTGACCGCTAAATGAACGGCAAGCTAAAATAACTGCTATTTATACAACTCGCTGTCGCAACCGCTCAGCGAGCGACTACGTCACGCGATAAAACATCATCATCATCATTCATCATTACAGCCCTTCACAAGTCCACTGCTGAACATAGGCCTCCCTCAAGTAATGCCACAAAGCACGGTCCTGAGCCACCTGCATCCATCGACTTCCTGCATGTCTTACCAGGTCGTCACTCCATCTAGTGGGGGGTCGCCCTACACTACGCTTGCCACTCGAGAACCTTTCTTCCCCATCGGTTATCGGTTTTTCGAGCTATATGGCCGGCCCATTGCCACTTCAGCTTACTAATCCGTTGGGCTATGTCGGTCACTCTGGTTTTGGTTATACACTTTAGTTTTCAGAGATTGAGGTATACCTGACGAGAAGATGTGTCGTAATTTCCCGAACGCTGCCCAGCCGAGTTGAATCCGTCGATTGACCTCTCGGTCGAAGTTGGACTTACCTAGTCGGAATATTTGTCCCACGTAAACGTACTCGTCAACAACTTCAAACATAGTGCTCCCTACAACTACCGGCATAGGTGTGACATGGACACTAAACATGATCTTTGTTTTGTCCATGTTCATCTTAAGACCTATCCGTTGGGAGACACCATTGAGGTCATTGAGCATAGTGCTAAGGTCCTCCAGCGATTCTGCCATAAGGACTATATCGTCGGCAAATCGAAGGTGAGTGATGTACTCGCCATTGATGTTAATACCGTATCCTTTCCAGTCCAGTAGCTTGAAAACGTCTTCCAACGCAGCGGTGAAGAGTTTCGGGGATATAACATCACCCTGTCTTACACCTCTCTGCAGTTGGATAGGTTTCGAACTCCGGTTCTGTACTCGGATAGCCATCGTAGCCCTACTGTACAAACACTTCAGCACTTCGATATACCGACAGTTTACTTGGCACCGCTGAAGGGACTGTAGCACCGCCCAAATTTCGACGGAATCAAAGGCATTCTCATAGTCCACATATGCCAGGCAAAGTGGCAGATTGTACTCTTCGATCTTCTGTACAATCTGCCGCAGGGTATGTATGTGGTCTATGGTACCGAAGCCTTTTCGGAAACCGGCTTGTTCGGGAGGCTGGAAGTCGTCGAGTCTGCGTGCGAGACGATTCGTAATGACTCTCGAAAACAGCACGTAGACGCGGCTCAGAAGGGAAATTGGTCTGTAGTTCTTCAAATATTCGATTTCGACGTCGATCGCGAGGCGTATAGTCAACCAAATCTAAGAAATACGTTTTCACGTTTCACATTAATCATTCCGCAATAACTTTGCGCAATCGTACTCACATAATTTAAAATAACCTTTTATGTAAATCCGAAGAATTATAACGTTATATTTATTTTATTACAAGGTGTATAGTTTATTATCACTAATTTAAATTCGAATCTTTCAATCAAAGCAAAATATTAAAAAATAACCAGTATCAATTATTTTACTTGACGTCGTTTCAATAATATGTCGCTACGAACTTTACCGTAGTGTTTGGATTATTAAAATACATTATTATGTGAATAATCGGCAAAAATATTCAAATAATCGGTAAAAATTATGAAATAATCGAATCATTAATTTTTAAATGTATTATTTGTTTAATTAAATTTTTATTTTTAAGATTCCTTATATTACATGAATCATGAATAAACAAGTTTTTTTTTACTTTGTCAACGTAAATTTCTGTAGGCAATAAACTCATATATATATATATATATATATATATATATATATATATATATATATATATATATATATATATATATATATATATATAAGGCCGCGCTGAAAAAAACCACTACCTACGTAATTTCAATCTTATCATTTCGGGAGCTTAATGTGCATTATTTTGTGATTTTGTGTTTGTCTTCTTATTTTGTGACTCGGCTTTAACTTTTTGAACTGTTTCTTCTATATTCGTTGAAGCATGTTCCCATGTCACAAAGGATGATTGGGCAAAATTGGTGGAAAAATTAGAAGAAAAACTTATATAGAAAAAATAGATTATGGATGACTTTGAAAGAGACCGAAATATTGACCGAATTATTGAAAATCAAATGATAATTAATCCAAACTACGACAGCTCAGCTAGTTGTACTGAAAGTTATTGAATAAATTTATTTTTAATCTAGGTTTACTTCAATCTTAAATTTTTACAACTGTGCCTCTAGAAATAAGCAGTAACAACAAATACGAAGAAACTGATAAATCTTGTGTTTTAGATTATCCGTTTCTTATTTATTCTGGTATTATTCAAATCAAACTGTAAATGATTACCAACTCTAAATAATCGATATCGATTTTTTTAAGACTCGAATATTGTACGTTCCCATTTTTTGGTTGGCATGCTTGGTGCAAAAATTTTGACTGCTGTCAAAAGGTATTTCTTAGATTTGGTTGACTATAGTTCATTTCATAAAAACTTTTTAATTGTTTACCTTAGACGGCGCAGCGGGTAGTTTGTGCTGACGCTCATGCAACGTTTTCGGTGACGTTTTCTTCTCAAGGGGTAGATGCAGCTCTTGTTTTAAGGACTTTGGGGACTCCACAACTTTCCGGACTTCTGACGGCGGTTTTTCTTTTTGGATATATTGCTGAATAAATCATAAAAACGCAACACAAATTCAAAAAAAGGAGGAGGTTCTCAATTCGACTGTATTTTTTATGTGTGTTACCTACGAACGTTGAGCATTTTTATCTGTAGCGGCTTCAAGCGGCAGCTACTCGTGCTAAGCCACTGATATTAAGCATATACCTACATACTAGTCTGTTCGACGAGAGATGATAAAAAACAGGGTTCCTAAAGCAGTTCGCTAAAGATCGACATACACGGTCAGTTAAACTGATCAGTTAAAACGGTTGTAAGTCAAAACTATTTTCCCACTTAATGGCTTCAAACCGGCCTTCATTTCTCGATCGATGGGCCGCGCACAGACGTGCGTTACTACCTACATATTAGCATTGATTTATATAACCCTAGATCAGTAATGACCGCGCCAAAGCGTTGCCACTGCACATATGGCCACAGCCATATGCCTAGCTAACGTGAGTTCATTGTTCAATGTGACGCCGACAGAGTAGAGCCGCGACAAAAATGGGTAAATGTGTAGTGAAAGAATGCTATTCAAGGTCACAAAAACGTAATAAATCAAGCGGCATCACTTTCAACACATAATTTTTAGTTCTTGTTTTCATATAAATGTAAAAAACCTCAAATAAATAAAATTATCGAATATTGCCATTTAGGTTCAATGTTGCCACTTTTCCGCATTTGTGATTATCCTACATTAATGGGAGACTATATAATTAATGGAGTAAGTTAATTTGTTACCTCTGATTTTAATTATTTTGGAAATTATAATAAAAACTACGTTTTAACTTTCATACAAAATAATTAATTATTCTTATTTTAGTTTATTCATGAATTATCTATTAAATATATTTTATTACCTATTTTATATTAATAATTTTATATTATTTATAATTTCATATAAATTTTATATTATATTTAATTAGATAACTATTTTATATTGTTTGATTTATTAGAACCATAAAAATACGTTTTATTTCATCATTATGTCTACTTCTATTCATCTGATAAGCTTTGTATCCATTTTTTTCTAAGGGGACGTAATAAAGATTTTAAAATAAAATATACTTTTTTAATATAAAAACAATTAACTGCAGCTTAAAAAAACTCATTTTTATTGCGTATTTTAGGTAAAATTTCATATAGTAAGCCACACCAACGCGCCATTGCATGTTTGTGTGTCTATCTTTATCTAATCTTACGACGACGATATTGTTTTCGCAACTTGTGTAAGTGAGATAGATATATGTTTACTTTAAATTGTTATTAGTTTCAAAGCTACGTCGTCGCGTTTGAATAGTGGTTACACTTTTTTCAACGAGCGGTAAAGTGGTTTGCTCCTCTAGTGTTGTATAACTCAATGCATATTAGGTTAGCTAACCTCTCACAGTAGTTTGCAGTTTCAAGTTTCAAGTTTAAATTTCAATTTAAAATTTTTATACACTTCCGGTTCGTTTTTGGATGTATGCTAGTTTAACTGTTCGTGCGCATGGAAAAATTCGTGTGTTGGCGTCAGTTAAAAATTTCAACGTAAGATTTTACACTCACGGTCAGTTCAAGTGATCAGTTTAACTGTGTGTCGAGAATAACAATTTGCGCCCTCCTTTCTGCCAAGGAGGGTCGCGTTCGTATACGGCTTAGAGATCTCTAGTCAGATCGTTAAGCCATTTCCTAAAAGGCGGTGTTTAGTGGGTAAAAGTCTCCACATAACCACGCAGCCGGCTGCGTGGTATGCTATGAGCATTCACCGCCTCCCTCCCCCGCTTTCCGGAGGGTTGCCCATATTTGCTTCGGGCGCAAAAAAAAAAAAAAGAATAACAATTCTTATTGCTGATGGATAACTAATAAAATAAATAATTTAAAAAATCAAAAACCAGACCGCAAAAAGACAATTTTAAATTAAAGCACTAAAAAGAGCGAAACAAGATTATGATGAAAACAAAATTAAATAAAACTATAAAAAAAGTAAATATCATAATATAGTCTGTGAAACAGAAGTAGAATTCTGTTTAACAGACTATATTATGAGCCGAAAGCCTAAGTTAAATACCCGCATTAAGTTTAGTAGCAAGCGTAATCCGTTAACATTCTTTCGTTTATAACTTTCAATTGATAAAGGTATTAATATTTAATAAGAAACCATCCGCTTAACTAAATACAATGATGTGTCCTTTAATATAATGAATTTCCGCAAAGTAACGCCTGATTCTGTCAATTAACTTTCATTTGGGTCCCGCCTGCTACTAAACTTAATGCAGATTTTTCAGCTCTCGTCCAACTTCAAGGCTAGGATTTCCTAGGTTTAATATATTTATATTCCTATACCAGCGTAAAATAGCAGCTTAATGCTGCTGTGTTTCATGTGATGCGCGTAGATAACCGGAGACCCTTTTTACTGGAAAGAGGAGGATTCTATCTTAGTCCTCAGGGGTGACAATGCATCTGCATTTTGATTATTAATCCAGGATAAATCTAGATGTATGGGCCACAGCATCCACTTACCATCAAGTGAAGTGTGTGCTTGTTTGTCACCCTTAATAATAATAAAGCCTCTTTATTCCTTAATAGAACAAAAAACTGTCAGTCGTAGGACTGCACGACAGAAATAACAGCATATAGAATAGTACTTGTAAACATTATATTTGGGTTGTTAAGAAATAATGATTTCTTATATTTACGCGAACACTACACATTGAAATAATACTAGTTTTTACGGAATTTATCGCGTATATTTAACTTTTTAATACCCGACGTTTCGAGAGCTTTACAGCACCCATGGTCACGGGAAGGACTGAGATGTTTAACGTCCAGATGTCATAGTTAACCGCGGTTACCATAGATTAAATTTTACAACGTTAAATTTTAATCTATGGTAACCGCGGTTAACTATGACAAAAGTTAAATTTTAATCTATGGTAACCGCGGTTAACTATGACATCTGGACGTTAAACATCTCAGTCCTTCCCGTTACCATGGGTGCTGTAAAGCTCTCGAAACGTCGGGTATTAAAAAGTTAAATATACGCGATAAATTCCGTAAAAACCAGTATTATTTCAATTGTTAAGAAATATTTTTTATTAGGGATTATTTTTATAAATGAATGAATATTGTAATAAAATTTTCATTCATTGAGCTAATTGATAGAATCAGGCTTTACTTTGCGGAAATCCATTATAATAAATAATTTATTACTTTGCAACCCTCCGCTAACTAATTACAATGATGTGTCTTACCTGGATTGAAGAGCACCTTCCGCCCTCCCTCAAATGCATGCACTAACTCCGTCACCACTAGTCCTAGCACCACTACTCCCGGCACCACTATTTCCAACACCACTATTCCAGGTAAGACACATCATCGACGACAATACGACACGTATTTCGCCTCTACACGAGGCATCTTCAGGTATGTAGACTCTACGGCGACTGACCGCTAAGATCTTAATTAATTTAAGCCAAGATCCGTGACGATGTTGTGTCTTACCTGGAATAGTGGCGTTGGAAGTAGTAGTGCCGGGAGTAGTGGTGTTGGGAGTAGTGGTGCTGGAACTAGTGGTCACGGAGTTAGTGCGTGCAATTGAGGGAGGGCGGAAGGTGCTCTTCAATCCAGGTAAGACACATCATTGTAATTAGTTAGCGGAAGATTGCAAAGTAGTAAATTATTTATTCATTGAGCCGTTTTACATGAAAAATCATGATTATTATCTATATAATACAAACAAATTTATAAATACATATCAATTTTATAAAATTTGCATTTTCATCATTACTCTCATAATTTTTATGTAGGTATCTGAGCGTGACGGTCACGCGAGTTCAGGTGCTTTTTCCTATTCTCAAAATGCCCAACGTCACTGCCCAAAATTTCACTTCAATAAAAAAAACAATTACATAAATTATGGTTATGTACGCTTATAAAATAAAATGATATATTTCAACTAAAGACCATAAAATAATATATTGACCTAATATAATAATATATCTAATAAAGGCGGGTAAATGTTACCTCGGGAACCTTCCAAACGACGATGCCCCCGGCGGCGCAGGTGCTGACGATGCGCTGGCCATCGGGACTGAAGCGGCAGCACGTGACCGCGCCCGCGTGCCCCAGCCCCGCGTGCGTGTAGATGCCCTCCTGGTACTTCCACAGCTGCACGAAACGTGGCTTTTGTAGTACGAGCAAACGACCATACAGTTCATCTGATAGTAAGTGGATGCTTTGCTCATATACGGAATATAACAAACCATCCGGGGATCCTTTTAGGGACATATGGATGTACACATAGACATGGTATTTGTGACGTGATTTTTTGTCATTATAAGAGCTAGCGCGCACTGGTGATTTTTGTCACCGAGACTGTTTCGACACTCATATCAAGTCCGTGGATATGTATGGATATGGAGATGCGCGCATGTTACGACGTAACAACTGGGTGACATTTTTGTTTTTGCTTTGGAAACGTGACGTGACAATGACAAAAACTTTAATGTCACGGTGACAAAATCTCCAGTGAGCGCTAGTTCGTCTTCTTTCATTTTCATTCTTCCTTCCAACCTCCATTATTCCACCTTCCAACATTGCAAATCATCATCAGTCATTGTGGCATTGCAGTGGAGACTTTCTTGCTCTAAAACCCTCTCAGAAATGAGGGGAGGCCTGTGCCCAGCTGTGGGACGTATATAGGCTGTAACTTTACTTTACTTTACTTTACAAGCAATTTCTTATATGTAGTATAAACCTTAAATGTCGATAAACTATATTAATATAATACTCATTACTAATTTCACATATAGAAATGTGATAGTGAAAATTATCGATTAAATTAATTCAATATGGCTCTGCGCTCGCGGTTCTCCTCATGGTTTAGCTTTTGGGGTAGGTTAGTAAGTCACCCAATTTGCAATTCTTTGGGAGGACGACGTAGGGCTGGCGCTATATGCCGACGATAGCGCTTACTCCACCTCGTCCAGAAGAGCCCACATCGCCATTGCAAGGATGCAACATCTGTTGGACCTGTTGGCACCATGGCTGGATGAGTGGAGCATGGCCGTCAACGTTGGTAAGACAACCGCTCTGCTCACTCGCCGCTTTAGAAGATTTCCGCCACCATTAACTCATAGGCCAGGAGATCGCGTACGACAAGGCCGTAACCTATCTTGGGTGCCGGATTAACAAGATGCTGCGCATGGCCGCGCACGTCGACTTCATCGTCCGCAAAGCCAGATGTGCGAGGGTGATGCTCCGTCCAGTCCTGGCCTCCAAGTTACCGTAGACGTAAGACGTATATAAGACCACTACTGACGAATGCTGTTCCGGCCCGGTACGCGCTCCTGAGCGATTGACAGAAGCGGCGACTGCAGGCCCAGCAGAACTTGTCATTAAGTATCATTGTCGGTGCAGGTCGTTACGTCCGGAACGACGTTATAGAGGCCAACCCAGGAATAGAAACCATACAGGAATTTGTGGCCCGGCTGGCGCGTGGTATGTTCAATCGCGCCGACAACGGGCAACACTCACACCTAAATAACATCACGCTGCTACACACACGGCCCCCGGACCCGGACTGGCGACCCTATCCAAGAGAACTCCTCTCTATATGTATTTGTAGATTAGAGAGTCGAGTAAAACCCACAATGCCACAGAAAGGCCAATTTCCCAACAACTGCGGCTAACAGCCGCAGTATTGCATTTCCAAGGGGCATTTATGAATAATTTTTGTTTTATTGAAAACTCCTTCAGTGTACACCCTAAAAGTAGGGAAGTAAGGGAATATACAGTCCATAAGTACACGACTGATGTCAGGATCGGGACCATTCCTTAAGGACCCGTAATCTTAGCCGTCAACCCCTTTCTTTTCATTGGTTTTTTTCATTGGTTTTTTTTTAAAACGTTACCCCTACACTAAGATTTTCTCTTGTATCGTGGGGGCAGTTTACAAACATAAATTGCACAAGGACAAACATCCAGACCCGAAACAACTATTTGTAGGCCATACAAATACGTGTTCCGTGCGGGATTCGAACCCGCGACCCCCAGCGCAGACACTCAAATTTCTTTTGAGAGAGCGGTTAAGGTTCTACGTCGAACACATCTTATTCAGGGGTCACACACACCGCGTTGTTTCCCGAACCCAACAAGGTGTGGTATAGGAAAGGGGATCAGTAATTGGTTGATCACTGCTGCGTGCGTGAGATGACGAACGATACCCTCCTTTTCAACTAGTTACTCGCCTTGGCTTCGCTTGTATACGGTCTACTAATGTGTTGTTTGGATAAATTATAGGTTAGATCTCTGTTGGTACTTCTATATTTGTAAACTTTCATCACAATCGGTTCAAATCGGCACAAAGATTAGCCCGGATAAACAGACAGACAGACAAAAAAATTATATAAAAATGATTCTTTATGACTTAATAGCATGCAAATAACCCCCTGAGCTTATTAGAAGCTAGTTATTTTAATATTACAGACAGACATTTTATGTATATTTATTAGTACCTATACATATAGATGTAAACACTCCATTAAATTATTAATATAATAAATACGCACTTTGACCATTTGATCGTTGCCGCCAGTGACGAATAATTCTCCATCTTGAGTGATATGCAAACCGTTGATAGCGCCGACTTTACTTGCTTCTAGCTGTTGATGACATTTTAGTGACATGCTTTAATAAAGTATTAATTTAAAAAAAAACTTATAATAAACTATTTTGTGAATTGAGAACTAATTTAGACTATTATTTTTTATTAAAGTTGTATTCAGAGTTGAATTTGGAGATCAATTTCACGCCTAATAGTGGCTAAATAAGGGGTGAACTTTTATGTAACTATTTCGACATCGCGATTGTGATATTACTGAGAATTTCTTCACAGAAAAACCCAATAACTGATGATTAATTATAGCCCGACCCGATTTGAACAGTAGACCAACGAGGACTCAGGTTTAAAAGTATGGTGGTGGTAGTGATGGTGGTGGTGGCGGTAGCGGTGGTAGTGTTAGTAATGGTGATGGTATTGGTAGTGGTGGTGGTAGTGATGATGGTAATGTTGGTGGTGATGGTAGTATTGGAAGTGGCGATGGTAGTGGTAGTGATGACGGTAGTAGTGGTGGTATTTGTAGTGGCGGTGGTAATGATGATGGTAGTGGTGGTGGTGGTGGTAGTATTGGTAGTGACGAATTGGCGATGGTAGTGGTGGTGGTGGTAGTACTAGTAGTGGTGCTGATGGTGGTATTAATAGTGGTGGTGGTGGTACTTTTGATGGTAGTGGTAGTATTAGTAGTAGTGATTGTAGTGATAGTGGTGGTGGTAGTACCTCACGCGCCAGGTTTCCGGTGGCGGCCTCCCAGTAGGCAACGCGGCGGTCGCTGCCGGCCGTCAGCAGCTGACAGCCGCGCGGCTCCCAGCACGCGCACATGAACAGCGTGTTCGCGTACAGCACCTGCCGCCGCGACAGTGACCTGCTCAACCCACACCACCCCCACCACTTCATTTTTTATACAGTAATGGTGACACACGCGAGTACACAGTCCACCTCACGGTCAGCGACCCAATGGCCCATGGACATCTACATATATCCTCCATTAACAATCAAAATGATGTAATTGCCCAACATTTTTCAAAACTTTCCACATGTATAGACAGATCTGATCTTTCAGATCAGATCACAGATCAGACCTTTGGTCCTCCGACAGATAGTCCGACAGACACTACTGCTACTACTCGCCGAGCCGAGTCGAATCGAATCGCAGAAAGTCGCCTCCTATACATTTACTATGAAACTGCGTCCATTAGCAACGAGCCGCGACGCGCCGAATTGTATCGACTGCGCGAATTTCTTGACAGGCGAATTTCTTCGCCGATGGGGCCGCGACGCAAAAAGTATATGAAATAAATATCATATCTCTTCATATGAGCTGTCCATGACGCAAAAACGACCTAATTTGATGAAGAGTTTGCGACGAATGAGCGACTCAATTCGACTCTTCACAGATGGACGCACTAGGAATAAATGCGACTCGCTTTGATTCGACGCTTTTCCACTGTAGTCGACGCCAGGCTTTATATTCATCGCAGAACCAGACAGGCCGATATTTAGTTGTACTGAAATTTCACAATGTCAAAATTTGTAGTATGTATGGACTCAACTCAAATTCTGACATTGTGTAGTTTAAGCTTTAACTCGATATTTTCTATGAATATCAGTAAAATTTACAGATCTGTGTCAGAGAGTAGTGTTAAAGGTGTGAGGCAACTGGTACTGCGATCGGTAATCCATCTGCCAAGCCAAGCCAAGACATATCCGAAACTTCTTTTTAGTTTTTATTAATAAAAACTTTACTGTATCGTGGAGGCAGTTAACATACATAAATTGCACAAGAACAAACATCCAGACCCGGGTAAAGGTGAACGTTTTTGAAACGGCTAACCCTCCCCCCCCCCCCCCCGAATGGCCGATCGAGATGGGGCTCCTCCTCCTCCGAGATGGGGGAAATACCGTGTTTTCGCGTACGAAAGCTTCATGTGGAATAACGAGTCTGCCACAGCAGTTCAACGTGAATTCCGTAGCGTAATAGGAAACATTCGCATCCTCATAACTGTAATTATGAGGCTGAGAATGTTTCCTATTACATTGAAATGAAAAAAACCATAATAACGAGTAGTGATACAATCCGTTACCGTTACCGTTACAGCCTATTTAAGTCCACTGCTGAACATGGCATAGGGGAAATTTGCCATGTGTGTCACACTTGGCAAACGGGTTGGATATTGCGTTTTTTTATTTTTAGTCGTTATTAGGAAGGCGCCGCTGCCCATCTCCTAATTTGTTTCCCTCTGTCTTCTCTTACCTACGGGATGATATGGGGAAATGGATATCCTTACACCACCACTTCACGATAAATCACATACACCACATACATCAAATCCCAAATAATGCAGGAGCCATCGGTTCCAGCGCTGACGGCCTCGATGTCGTTGGGCGACACCTGGATGGCAGACACCGGACTCTTGTGCTCCTTTAACACCTTCCTCAGGGTCTGGGTCTCGGGCTTTATGTCCCACACGCGCACCTTAGAATTATTGGAATTTATCGATGTTGACAGTTCCAAATACCAAAATTACAAGTGCTAAAATTAAAAAAATTTGTACAACCGACTTCTATGCGACCGAATCAATGTATTCGAATTCTATAAAATACGCATTATTAAAGATGACTCATAAACTTCTTATCAGATCTCATATCAGATTAAATTTATATGGGACCACACGAGAAGCACTAGCTTTCATATAAAAAAGAATCAACAAAATCAATTCACTCCTGAAAAAGTTATGAGGTAACACAGTTATGAGGTACACAAGAAAGAACATACAGTCAAATTGAATACCTCCTCCTTTTTGAAGTCGGTAAAAAACTACCTATATAGGTACTTAGTATAAAATGTGAGTGGTCACGATCACAATTCACTGCACTGCACAAAGCGACGATGGATGCATCGGTGAGCATAAATTATAATACGCAATAGATCTACGAATACGTTACATAAAAGAAATCAAAATCGTTGGTCAACTCTAATTGTATTGTTTCTTTACCACTATCCATGAACTACATATAAGTATAGTATTCCATTATATAACATTCCATTATTCATAACGATCGCAGGGTGTTTAAATTATTTTTTAATCTCAAATTATTCTCTTACTCAGAAATAGTAGACACGTATAACCTGTGTACCACACAACACAAAAAAATGATGCCAAGGAAAGCCATAAAACAGTGCAAAGCCACCTGCTTACATATATTTTCTGTATGTCTTACCAGGTTGTAAGTCCATTTAGCAGGGTGGCCGTCTCATACATATGACGAGGACGGTACGGGGATTCCGTTTTTTTTTTATAATAAGGGTAACAAACGAGTACACAGTCCACCTGATGGTAAGTGGATGATGTGGCCCATAGATATCTACATTTATCCTCGATTAAAAATCAAAACGCAGATGCGTTGTCACCCCTGAGGACTAAGATGGAATGCCTCGTTTCCAGCAAAAACGGTCTCCGGATCTCTATACTCACCATATGAAACAAAGCAGTATTGAGCTGCTATTTTATATTTATTTTATAGTATTCTGTGAGAGCGTGATCCTTCCTCAGTCGAGCCGACCCATATATATATATATATATATATATATATATATATATATATATATATATATATATATATATATATATATATATATATATGTATATATGTATATGTATATGTATATGTATATATATATATATATATATATATATATATATATATATATATATATATATATCTCGACTGTATTCTCCAAGACTTTCGTCATTACTGGATATCAACGTCGTAGTTTCACTACTGAATGATGAAATATAAATAGCATTTCATTATTAACTCAAAGGTCAGTTACTTAACTTAGTACCTACGTCGTAAGTCATGCCAAAAAAGTTCATCACTAAGCATGAGTTGCGTTGAAACCATAACACTGATATCAAATGATGACCAAAGCCTTGGAGAGTACAGTCAAGAAAAATCATTCGTCAGTTTAATAGGAAAAACTAAAGCTTTTTCTTCCTTCTTTCTTTCGTTAGTGTCAGAAAAATGGAGACGACCACAACACCTCGAACGTAAAAGTCCAAATTTTGGCTCATTCGAATCCAAGGAAAGCTTAGCTATACATCTTAGTATATCGATACTAAGCTATTGCTTTATTCATAATGGAACAAAGTGAACATTCATGTTTTATAATTAAAAAATGTGTATCGAAAGGCACCTGTCCTTCGCAACCACCGGATATGAGCGTGCGCCCATCGGAAGTCATGTCGAGTGCGGAGGTGCCCTTGTTGTGTGTGTTGAGTATGCAGTACATCAGGCGGCCGGTGAGAGGCGTGAAAGCTCGGATGTTACCATCGTTCCACGCTGTCAGAACACACCAACAGTTTTATACAGAGTTATTTTTCAAAGTGTAGCCAAATTTTAACCTTAAGTCCAAATATATAAATAATGTTATACCGTTATTTCAGTTTTTGAAAATGCGAGTAAATAAGGCTTTTACTCTTATTTGAAAATATCCAAAATTGAAATTGAATTATGGGCAACAACATTATTGCCTACCGATCATTACCGAGCATTTTCAATTTAAAAATAAAAAGGACAGAATGCAGATGCGTTGTCACTTTTGACGACCAAAATAGAATGACTGTAACCAGTAAAAAATATCCGGTTTTCTATACTCACCATACGAAACACAGCAGCAATAAGCTAATACTTTACGCTGGTATTCTGTGCCCTCGGTCGGATCAACCCAATCGTGCTGCAGCCGTAATACAGCTGCAGTGTGCCTATACTACGTTAACAATAACTTATCACTTCGATGTGGTGCACTGACCGGAGACGATGGACTTGCCGTCGCCGGAGAAGAGGACGGCGGCGCAGGTGAAGTTGGGCACGACGATGCGCAGCAGCTCGCGTGCGCTCTGCACGCACCACACGCGCACCGAACCCGCGCCCGCCGTCGCGAACACTCCCGACATACCTCTACACACCCGCACTAAATATACTTTACGTTTACGTTACCTTAACAGCCTACCGAAAGTTCACTGCTGAACTGCTATAATCAGGAAGCTGCCATTCTACTGGTTCATTTTCCCTCTGCCACCTCCTATGGGCCCCATATACGGAACGATTCGTCGTTACGATCAATTTGGAAGGATATCGTGACGATAGATCGCTTTCAAGCTTACCGCTCATACACGAAACGATTGGTGGTTGCGATCGATCATTTACTCGTTTGAAACGGAGTGACAAAGACTATCTCTCATACAGAAAACGGAAAATTAAAACATATTTTAAAATGGAAAGTAAGCTTTTCTATGCCTATTTGGAGGTATATTCCACAAAAAAATGTATATCGAAAGACGCGCGCGACACAAGTGAAACCTTCAAAAAAATACGTGAAATATAAAATACAAATACTTTACGGCAAATGATTTATTTAATGTTATAATTTAAACTACAAGTTCGGCATAAAATATAAGAAAATTTAATTTAATAGTAAATAAATGTAACAATCCTTTTATATATATTAGATACATAGATATTATATTTTCTTTCGAGTAAAATTATAATAGCGCCACCTTCTATAAGTAGTCACTTTATCGAACAACTGATTGACACCCAAGGTGGTACGTAAAATAGACGCTAGGTGGCCTGAATTTCTGAAATCATGAATTTTTTATAGGATAAGGGTGACAAACGAGCACACCGTCCACCTGATGGTAAGCGAATGCTGCGGCCCATAGATACCTACATTTAACCTCGATTAAGAATAAAAATGCAAAAGCGTTGTCACCCCTGAGGACTAAGATGAAATGCCTCAATTCCAGTGAAATGGGTCTCCGGTTCTCTACACTCACCATACGAAACAGCAGCATTAAGCTGCTATTTTACGCTGGTATTCTGTGAGAGCGTGTTCCTTCCCCGGTCGAGCCGACCCATTCATGCAACAACCACAATAGCCGCAGCGTGACTCTACCACGTATAAAAATTAAAAAAATAATGAATGTTTTTTTAATATGGTTAATTCTATTTGTTAATTTTTTGACTGTTTACCGCCGCTGCCACGTAGCTGCCATTTCTATATGAAAATCATAGATTATGAAAAGTGAACCATACAGATGGGAAACGCACGAAACTACCTACTACCGGTTTTGATGATTCTTTTTTTATGCAAATTAATATTACTTCGACTCATTTATTTTATTACTTATTTATTATATTTAAACGACATATTTTAATCTGACCATGTTTAAAATTTCTAAAGAAGTCTTCGAATTTGTTAATGTACTTTTAAAAGAATGGGACAACCACTAATTTTTATGACGAGTACATTAATTTCCCTTGGAATATTTATACTCTTTTCGATATACCTTATGTAGTACTTACTAATTACAAAAAGATTTATATCAATTGTACCTATTACGAAGTTGAGGATTGGTCATTCTTCACCGTTTATTTATTCCAAAGGCACACGCCACCTTCGTAGCTTGTTGAACAAAACGCCGTTTCGGCGGCGTTTACGACTTTTTTCTCGCGAGCATTGAGCTATAATGTTTCCTATCTCATTTTCTCCCACGTTAATTCTTATGAATTTATGTGTCTGTCTCTTTTTACTGTCGCTTTTTCATTTCATAGACTTTCAAATCACTACGATGATAAAGAAGTTTTCACCTCAAAAATCAACGCAAATCCACGAAGAGAACTAAATTTTTCAGAAGTCAAAATGATGATGTTGACAAAGAACTGTTTCTGTATCGGTAAATGTTTCTTTGGTTTTATTAATGTATTTAACATTAAACGTATTAAAACTGGACTACGAGCCCCCCCCCCCCCACATAAAAAATAATTAAACGACAGTTTTTTTTATAAACAACGATGATAAAAGAGCACACAATCCACGTGCTAGTAAGTGGATGATGTGGTCCATCTTTACAGTTCAGACGACCAGAATTGGCATCTATCAACTATAACGAATCAAAATTTTTCCTAATATTAAGATAAGGTTAAGATGAGATGCCTTACTTTACCGTTATTCCTAAAGAAGTTCGTCCTCTTCCTTTCTGTGCACTGATACTTGAATATTATAATACCAACATTGTGCTGCTATTGTATGCCATAGTGTAGAAATTTTGTCTAAATATATTGTCATCATTACAGCCCATTACAAGTCCAACTATCCAAGCACGTATATTTCTTTAGTCACAATATGCTAGGTTTTGAGCTCGTATAATTTTTAACGCTTTGTTATTTTTAAAGAACGTTCTGTAACGAGTCATTCACGCTGCACCTGGATCAAGGGCGCGCGTTCGGATTGATGTTTGATAAAAAAGAACTTGTACAAAAGTTTGGGTTAAAAAGTGGCTATTAAGACGACTTCAATATTAGCATTTAAATAATTTTAAAGTAATTGAGGTTCCACCCTAAAGATGACATAGTTATACGAAAATGACGGAACCGACGTAACTACCTCATCTATCGCAACGATCCATACATATTATATAGTCGATTTATCGTTACCATATTCAAGATAACCTGGGTTTTTGTTGCGATCTACGACAAAGTGCCTAAAGTTCGAGAGTCAGCTTCAAGAAGCTTAGTTCTTCGTTTCGACAACAGATGGCGCTGTCGGTTGAAAGATTAGTGATGTCGTTTTCTGGAAAGCTCTCCCCTCGCTTCGTTACCCGACACTAGATGGCGCTAGTGCCAGATGTCAACTTAGCCGCGCAACACTGGTCCCTCCTAAGACATGCTTGTCCCGAGCATTATCGATCCCATAATAACGCGCCAGGCGATCCACATGGACGATCTTAGGAGTCCCTCTTGCGCCCTTCTGTATCCGATAGGTTACATCGTTGATCCTGGTTAATCCGGTACGGGCCGTCCCATTTAGCTTGAAGCTTAGGAGATTTCCCTTTGCTGCGGACCGGATTGTGCAACCACACTAGTGAACCTTCGTCGAACCCTTTGTTGTTTCATTTTGCGGTCATACCGGGTTTTCACCTTTTCAGACATTTGCTGGCCCGATCGTCTGACGTGCTCATAAATGTCATTCATTTTGTTCCGCAAGTCATTTGCATAATCGGTTATGCTGCGTGGGGCATCAGGTGGTATCCCGGTGATCAGATCTGCAGGCAGCCGTAATTCTCTTCCAAAGTTTGCGAAAGCTAGTGTCACCGATGTACTTTCGTGAACAGCGCTTCGATATGACAGCAAAAACGGTTGTATGTGCTTATCCCAATCTCGTTGCCGATTGTCTACAACTTTTGATAGGTACCTCTCCAATGTCTGATTTAATCGTTCTACTATTCTATCAGATTGCGGGTAATAAGAAGTCGTTCTTGTTTTATGAGTACCCATAACTCGGCAAGTTTCCTAGAATATTTGAGCTTCAAGAATATTTTTAGTTGAAGCTTCTTGATTTGGAATGGCGAAGACTTCAGGCCACTTAGTGAAGTAATCCATCACAACCATGAAATACTTGTTACCGCTTTCACTCTCCGGAAACGGCCCCGCCACGTCAATGGCTATTCTCTCCCATGGTGCACCAACATTGTACAACTTCAATGCACCTCTACTACGAGTCTAAGGTCCCTTTACAGCCGCACATCTTGTACATTTGCGACACCAGTCCTCGACATCGTTTCGACGGTGGACCCAATAAAACCGTTCTCGGATCTTCAGTAGAGTTCGTTTAATTCCCAGATGGCCTCCTGAACAATCATTATGGTACAGCTGTAGAACATCCGGTACTTTAGCTTTAGGGACAACCATTTGCAAATTACAGCTGTCTCCCCGAACATTTTCCCATTTACGACACAGAACTCCATCCTGAAGGAGCAAGCTGTCCCACTGGGCCCAATAGCTTTTAGTGGTCGAACTCATCGCTGAGACGTCGCTCAACTTGGGCTTGGGAGCACTGGCCTTCATCCATTGCAGAATCGGCTTGATGTCCGGATCTTCCTGCTGTGCACGTTGTAAGCTGTCCTTCCACTCGTTGCTGAGGTGGTCTGCCCTGAGCATCCTCACGGATACCACTTCCTTACTCTCTTGCCTAGTACAATGTTTGCAATCTTCAGGACAAGGTCTTCTTGACAATGCATCTGCGTTGCCATAAGATTTCCCGCTGCGATGTTCGATCTCAAAGTCGTATTCCTGCAGTAGTTCAATCCATCTCGCAACTTGTCCTTCTGGATTTTTAAACTGTAATAGCCATTTTAGTGCAGCATGGTCAGTTCGTAAGTGAAATTTCCGCCCCAGAAGATATTTGCTAAAATGCTGCAACGACTTTACCACCGCTAGCAATTCGCGTCTTGTGACACAATAGTTCCTTTCCAGTTTTGACAACGACTTGCTGAAGTACGCTATCACGACCTCTTGGTCACCATTCCGTTGAGACAACACACCGCCAAGTCCTATATCGCTAGCGTCTGTGTCAACTATAAATTCTTTGCTTGCATCAGGGTATCCCAAAATAGGTGTTTTGCACAGACGGTCCTTGAGCTCCTGGAATGCGATATTGCAACTTTCATCCCAGCGGAAAAGTCGCTTCTCCTAGGTTAGCTTATGCAGAGGTTTGGCTATATCTGCAAAGTTCTTCACAAACCGCCGGTAATAGGAGCACAAACCCAAAAATGCTCTAATCTGCGTCTTGTCTTTTGGAACCGGCCAATCCTTGACAGCGGCGATTTTCTCTGGATCCGTGCGGATGCCCTCTTCCGATACTACATATCCCAAAAAGTTAACTTGCCGTTTGAGTAGTGAACATTTCTTCGGACTCAACTTGAGGTTGGCACTCTGAATCTTCATGAGCACGCGTTCCAGGTTTTGAAGGTGTTCCTCAAACGTACGACCCACGATGATGATGTCATCCAAGTAGACCAGACAGGCATCGCCAATTAGCCCGGTAAGTACAAGTTCCATCAGCCTTTCAAACGTTGCTGAAGCATTGCACAACTCAAACGGCATTACTTTAAATTGCCACAGACCCTTTCCAGTCGAGAACGCTATTTTCTCCTTGTCCTTAGGGTCAATTTCAACTTGCCAGTAACCACTTTTTAGATCCAGCGTGCTAAACCACTTTATTCCTGTAAGCATGTCCAGCGTGTCATCAATTCTTGGCATGGGATAGCTGTCCTTCTTCGTAACGTCGTTCAGACGGCGGTAGTCAACACAAAACCGCATGCTGCCATCCTTCTTCTTTACCAGCACCACTGGTGAACACCATGGACTAGAGGAAGGTTCAATAACACCACCCTTCACCATTCTTTCAATCATGGTTTCCAGTTCCTTTTCACGTGCTACCGGCAATCTTCTTGGTCGCTGACGGATAGGCAATTCTTCTCCTGTGTTTATTTTGTGTTGAACTAAGCCAGTCTTTCCTATGTCAGCATCGTTTGATGAGAATACATCGGCATACTTTAGTAACAACTTCTTCGCCTTGACCATTTCGGTCGGGGAGAGAACGCTGCGACAGTCTTCCAAAAGTGTGGTTACTCTCGTTTGTGCATCATGGCTGGGGGTCTCACTCGATAGATATTGGCACCGACGTAACCAATCCACTTCCTCAGAAGTACCAACCAGCGTGCCTTTTTCTATAATCTGTTCCCGGTCACAAAGGTTCAGCACACGTACTCCTGAGATGTCAGTGGTTCTGACCAAGGTTCGAGCCACTTTCCATGGAAGGTCATTGTTTACCCTTTCCACAAGTACACAACGGTGAGCTTGCCCAGCGTTTCGGGGAAGACTAACCGGAACAATCGTTTCCGATCTCGGTGGAAGAACAATCTTCTTAATGCTGTACACGTTCCCTGGTAACGCACCTTCCATAAAAAGTTCCTCCTGTCCACATTTCAAAACACCTTGCTTAACGTCGATCTCACAACAATTATTCCTCATAAAGTCTAGGCCCAGAATGCAGTCATCCATTATATCAGCCACGATGACATTATGCAGGTAGATCACGTTGCCTAGCTTTAACTCCATCTCCTTCTCTCCACGGACGGGTATACGCTGACCGGTGGCTGTTACCAAATTAATGCGTTCTCGGTTATATGCGGAGTCCCCAAGGAACTGACTTATAAGTTGGGAACTAACAACCGTGCGAGAGGCTCCAGTGTCTATGGTCAGTTTACACGGCATTCCGTTGACCTCGCCCTTGATGATTAGACTGTTCCCATCACGGGTTTGTGAGATCGAGATCCTTGGGGCTCTTTTAACATCAGCCAGCACCCGCTCCGCAGTTCTGGCTTTTACTCGTTTCCCTGCTGCTGCTGGGCGGTGCTGTTGGCCGCACTACCCTTCTGAGATCGTTCACCTTCCCTTTCTAGGGTTCGCTTAGGGCAGCTGGATCGAAGATGGCCCCTTTTCCCCACAGCCATAGCACCTAGGGCTGTATCCTTTGTTGCGGTCGCGAACTGTAGCTGCTGCAACCTCCCTGACGCGATGGGAACGATGATTCTGCCGCGCGGCTTCCACCTCCAGTGCATGGGCCAAGGCGTCCTTAAGCGTCTCGTGGTGCCCGAGCCTCACAGACATAGACATAGACATAAGTTTCACAGTACCTCTGACTTCCAGGTCACGGACGCCGTCGATGAATGTCTGCACCAGGTTACCTTCAATGAGCGCAGTTACAGACCGGTATGCTTTTCGCACTAGCTTCTCCACCTCTAGAGCCCACTGCTGCAGGTTTTCGTTGCTGCGTTGCACGCGATCTTTAAGCTGCGCACGAAAGACGTGTTCCAGGTGAGCGTCGCCATATCTCGACTCCAGTGCCTCAAGGAGTTGCTCATAAGTCACTTCCTCACCAAGAGCTTCCAGAACTGTTAAGGCAGGCCTAGTGAAGAGCAGTCATGGCCTGACTTTTATTCCAGCCGTTCGCCTTCATAACAGCTTCAAACTGGATTTTGTAGGCCGACCAGGAAGAAGTCCCGTCGAACGGTGGCACCTTGAACCCACGTAGCGAAGGTGTTGCAGCTACTACGGGAGCTGTAATTGCATCCCCCAGTGTTTTCTTCACGTCAGCCACCACGTTGTCAACCCGATTGTTCACTTGGTCGATTCGGGTTTCAGCTTTCTCGATTCGGGTTTCAGCTTTCGCGATTTGGGTTTCAGCTTCCGACAGGCGGTTATCATGCTGAGCAACCCTATCCTTCACCTCGTTTATCTCCTTCCCGAAGGTAGCGTGAAGGTCCTTCATGAGGAGCATTTGCTCTTCCAACCGACGGGCCTGTTCATCCTGTTCGCTCTGCAGCTGCTCTTTCAACTGACGGACCTGTTCCTCCTGTCGGCGAGCCTGTTCCTCCTGCTGCTCTTTCAACCGACGGGCCTGTTCCTCTCGTCCGCGCTGCAGCTGCTCCTTTAGCACCGCCATCTAAGTCAGGTGCTGCAGATGTAGGAGCTACTGTCGGGCCCGCAGCCTCCGTGGCTGGCAGTTGGCCCTCCGACGTCTGCGGCGTTGCACCACCAAATCTCCTCTGATCCGTCTCATGCTGGCGTTGACTGCGGGTACGGACACCCTCCATTTCCTCCTTAGGTAAAATCGTTATGATTTTATCCCACTTCTGTCACCAATTGTTACGAGCTTGAGGTTCGTGACAATAAAAATTGCCGATAGAATTACCTAAATTAACACTTTAATTTTCTTTACACAAATTAAAACTTAAAACACTAATAATTAAGCACACTAATTCACTTTATTCCGCTCCGAACCTTCGCTTGTCTTGCTAAATTCAATACTTCCCCGATCGCACCTTGCAGCGCCTATAAATACACATTAGTACCGAATCATCCAGAACATTCAAGAAAATACGCGCACCAATCAACAAAGCGCAGAATGTTCGAGAGTCAGCTTCCAGAAGCTTAGTTCTTCGTTTCAACAACAGATGGCGCTGTCGGTTGAAAGATTAGTGATGTCGTTTTCCGGAAAGCTCTCCCCTCGCTCCGTTACCCGACACTATATGGCGCTAGTGTCAGATGTCAACTTAGCCGCGCAACACTGGTCCCTCCTAAGACATGCTTGTCCCGAGCATTATCACTAAACTAACTTAGCCGCGCAACAGTACTATTAAACTTTTAAAAAAATTAAGTACAAACCTAGGGAAGGCGATATCGTTGATGGCGCATCGATGACAGGTGACGACGAGGGTAGGCGCGAATGTGTCAACATTGATTGCGTACACCTCGCTGCTGCGAGTGCCGGCCAGAAGCAGACGAATGTCGACCTTCGGGCCCTCTAGAATCTCCAGCGATGTTATGCTACCGTCCAACTTCACGGATCTCAACTGAAAAGTTCATCGGGACCTCCTGAGATAAGTTCGTTAGCATTTAATGTTATAAATAATTAAGTTACAACATATCCAGCACACTCTTCCACGAAAGGCATGGCAGACATGGGCAAATTGACGGTTCCGTGGCGTAGTGACTTAGCAATGAGTTGCAGCGCTAAGGGCTGCGGGTTCGAATCCAACACTCCAAACTACGGCAAGTCCAAGATATGGTTTTGTTGTTTTTAGCAGTTTATTATTTTATTATTATTATTATTTTATTTCATTATTCAGGTAAGTACACCCATTTTAAAAACTTAAAAACTAGGGGTTAGTAAATTCACAATATACATAAATTATAACTACACAAAAGTTATTATTTATTCTTAAACATATTGGGTCTGGAACCCATATGCACTGTGTTCCAGTACCTCATTACAGGGCAATCTTGCCTTCCATATATGGAAGCTAGGAGGCCGTTGGTGCTGTCTCGCACGCGACGCATTAAGGAGGCTATTCTTTTGCGTAATATTGCTGCAAAACTGTCCACACGTGCCTCAGAAAACATACGCGATGCGCTGCAAAAGCGTGGCAGCCCCAACAACATCCTGAATCCATTGTTGTACTGAACACGTAGCGCATTGAGAGTTCGGCGAGTATACTTCGTCCACAGGCTGCAGGTGTAGAATTTCTGACAGTAAGCTTTGAATAACGTTATCTTAACTTCATTCGTACACCTAGCAAACCTGCGGGCAAGCATATTACATCTCACTGCCAACGCTCCACGTTCCCGTTCAACATCTAAATTGTCAGAAAGATCCTCGACGACCCATTGTCCCAGATATCTGAATTTGGTGACTCTACTCAGTGTAACTCCTCCAAGTTTAACATGAGGAACAGACTTAGGTTTACATAATGATTTCTTATATTTACGCAAACACTACACATTGATTAAAACTACTTTTACGGATTTTATCGCGTTTATTTTACTTTTAATTACTTTTATTTTTAATTCCCGACGTTTCGGGCGCTTTCCAGTACCCATGGTCACGGGGGACTGAGATAACTGACGTCCCGATGTCATTGTTAAGCACGGAGTACCTTCAGCTTTTTAATAATTGTTTATGGTCCGATCTATGCAAAATGAACTGACTATGTCCTGAGGTCTTGCAGTGGTATGCTTGGGTTTAGTTTTTGTTCGCGACAAAGTGAAAGTGTTAGCTAGCCAAAAAAGGTCGTAACTGATATTCGCAGTTACATATAGTGAAAGTGGTAACTGATATCCGCAGTTACACAAGTGATAAAATCAACTAGTTTAGTTGATAATAGCTGCTAGTCAGTAGTGTTAGAAAACCAGCTACTACCAATAGATTTTTGATACCACCGTACAATTTAAAGAAATCTTTTGAAATATACAGTGACCAACCAATAGTGAACAACCGTAGTTCAACAACCGTGATCAATAGTTATAAAATTTCGCGACTAATCAATCAGTCGAACCGCTGGCCACTACCTTGCTATTTGTATTTATTAATCGTGCATTTTGATTTGAACCTCAGTCCACAATATTTCAGCGGCACCCACAAAGACGGCAGTGAGAGTACCCACCGGAACCTATAGGTGTAGGACGTGAGCGACTCGCGAAGTATCTTCGACAACATTTACTCCGGAGAGTTTCGCCCGTCCGGCACAGTTTTAATTTTATTGATTATAGGATCCCAAGCAGGTGGTAGTACCCAGCCTCCTTCTCTATTGAAATTAGGATGTTTTTTAATTCCAATAATCTCACGTATCACCCTTGGTAGGAATCGGTGTTCTTTCGCGAGGATTTGTGGTCTATCAAATCTGATGTAATGGTTGGGGCCGTCTAGGATATGATGTTTGCGATCATTTTAGATCATTGAGATCATTTTTATAGAACATTTTGCCACAGGTTAGAAAGGAAACGAATCGTCTTCTCGAAACCCCGGAAAAAGCCCACAAGTGCGAGAGCGACGACTAATATCTCAAATCAACTACTTGCTTTCATTAATTTTGACAGTCCATTGCGTGTTCGCTTTGAGATAGAGAGAACACGAATCAGTGTATTTCGAATTGAAAGCAAACTGCCAAGTGTTGACGCTACATAATAAGGCTAGGTTATGACCTGTTCTACAGGCCTCCTCACAGGGACTACCTGTTCTCCTCTGTTCTACGAGTGCGCTGGAAATTTGAAATAGTTTGAAACAGTTTACGAGTTATTTTATTGGTTAATATTATTGATTGAGCATTTTGAAAAGTAAGGCAAGCCTGGGTTTTCGACTTCTATGGAGGTTTCGCCACTGTTTGTATGGCTTACAATTACACTTTTCTGGGTCTGAATGTTTGTCCATGTGAAATTTGTGTATGTAAACTGCCCTCACGATACAGGGGAAAATCCTAGTGTGGAGGTAATGTTTTAAAAAATAACTAATATGTTAATTATTTATTAAATTAAAACAATATCACGTACAGGGTTTAATTAGATAGATCAGTTGGCTGTATACTGTCATATCTCCTGCAGAATGCAACTAGATTCCCCGTCCGCTATGAGATTAAGAGGGTTATCAGAGAGTTTCAACCTTTTTCTGTGACTTTTAGCTCCGACACATTAACAGTTTCCACGAACTTGTCATTTATATCGTCCACTGTATTGCAATCATCTCTGAAAACTTCAAGCTGAAAATTATCGGAGCTTTTGATCAGAGCACGAGGAAGACTGTGCGTTAACTTCATTAAACGTGACCGCTCAAACCTAACGTTAAGGTTCAGTGTTACTAAAATTTTATAAAAAGGCTTATTATAATATTAAGGAATTTATAATGATAATAACCTCTAGGGATAAGTTGATCGCTACCAGGCTATTTCTAATTTATTTTGTTGAATAAAACTATTATTTACGGATTTTATCGCGCTTAATTACTTTATTTTTTTTTATTATTATCCCGACGTTTCGGGTGCTTTACAGCGCCCATGGTCACGGGGGGGGGGGGACTGAGATGTTTGACGTCCCAATGTCATTGTTAGCCCGGCTACCTTCAGTTTTTGAATATTAATTTTTGGTCCGATTTACTATTATACTATTATACTATATATATACTATTATTCTATTATACTATTATATATTCAAAAACTGAAGGTAGCCGGGCTAACAATGACATTGGGACGTCAAACATCTCAGTCCCCCCCCCCCGTGACCATGGGTGCTGTAAAGCGCCCGAAACGTCGGGATAATAATAAAAATAAATTAAAGTAATTAAACGCGATAAAATCCGTAAATAATAGTTTTATTCAATGTGTAGTGTTCGCGTAAATTTAAGAAATCATTAATTTATTTTGTGTTGATTAATTGTAATACATGATTGTAAGCTGTTATTTTTTTAGAGGCCCGCTGGGTTTCTTGCTGGTTCTTTCTGGGAGCCTAGGACAGAGGTTTTTTTCCGAATCAGTGGTAATTAAACAAAAGAGCAACTTTCTGTAAGTATTATTTATAGTCTATCTATATAGAATAAAAAGGTTTCTGTTTCTGTATTTCACCATTCGGTGATCTCTACCAGATTTTACCCTCGCGATATCTCAATTTTCGTCGAACCATCGGGGTTAGACTTGATCCACATTCTATGGGACGCTGTTTGGACGCTTCTGGAATAAATAGAGTATATTTGACCCCTTGGGTTTCAATCCTCTATTCCAATTTTTTATAAGTTTAGCTCACCGTCCTTTTTGTGCATAACTTCGCGTTAAAGTCTCCCATCAAGTTTTTAAGGAATTTTATTAAATTAGTTTTGGAGATTTTATAATAATTTACGGGATTTGCCGAGATTGGTGGACAAACCGGTACGATCTTCAATACCATTTGGTGATTCTGAGTAAAAAGCACGCAACCCTTATTGGCTTTGGTACGCGATACGCTACACTCCTAATCTCACAATGTTTTCAAGGAGAGACTTGTGGACGATGACTAATGGTGACCCTTCTGGTGATAGAATAAGTTACCGGATTCGAGAAATACCGTGTCCTTACCCTTTCTTCGGACCTCAAATAATCTTATAACATCCCATCGCAACTTGTCTATATTTCTTCCAGTTTAAGGATTTTATCGTCAGTTCTTAGGATGCGTCCGTCAAATTGTCAGTTCGAGGTGTCGAGGGGCAACAAACATCCATCGGATATTCTTAGAACCCTTTACCCCGCCCTTAACACGATCGCCACCGTAGCCAGGAATTGCGGGGTCGCCGAGGATAAGGTCCGTTTCTTCATATCGTTGCTAAAGGGAGGATATATTCCATAATAGCCACACAACATGGCATACAGATTATCAATCAAACTTTTAACAGTAAAAATTTAAAAGAAGTAATCGCTACTTAAATTTCATATTCAATTAAAGGTCAAAATAATAAAAATATTTAGATGGAAGTTTTTATCACTTTTATTAGTTTATGAAGAAACGAAACAACTTAAACAAATATTTGGCTAATGAGGGGCTAGGCGGGGCAGTGCTCCGGGGCCCTCAAGCTCAGGGGACCCCGAATCCTTAGCATAAAATCTCGATCGAACGGAACTTTTAAAAATTTCTCCCATTTTCAAAATAAATATGACAGGTTGCAACCCGACTTTAATCATGGCAACTCAGTTTAGAGAAATTCGAAAGTTATACCTAGGGAATTCCCCTAAATTCTTTCTGTGGGTTGGCAGTGTTGTCAATTTGACGGATAGCGATATCTACGTTTTATTATTGATTGATGTGCGTTTTATTGTGAATTCAAGTCAAGATTTTTTTTCGAGAACGGTTAAAAAATTAATGCTGTATCAGGAGTAAGTAAGCTACTGTCAATAAACTTTTTAGTACTGGTCAATATAGTAGTTCAATTTTATTTGATTTTAGTACCACTCATATTGATGTCCATTACGTCAATAAATCATGTCAAATCTATAGATTTCGGCTACTTACTGTATAACGCGAAATATCGTGAAAAAAATGCAGGTCACCTGCAGTAGGTGCATTAAATTCAGGCCCGCGCGCGAGGAGATCGTTCTTGGTCCTACCTTTAAATGTGGTAACACTAACGGTGGTAAAATGTTCGCCGGGGATTCCCCAACGACGTCTTGTAGCGTATCATTACGTTTCTCCTTTCTTTTACTTTTAACGTCGTCGGTGAATAGTGAGTACCTACTCGAGCACAATCTAATATAAATATTGCATAAATAAATTAGAAAACTAATATTATGGACAAAAAGAATAAATCCAGTGGTGCATTTAATCGCAGAAAACGACAAGAAAGAGAAGATAGTAAACAAAAATTTTCCAAAATTGACAAGTTATTTCTACAAGTACTTCTGGATAAAATACTTCTATTGATAGTGACTCAAATAATGTGGTAACTGCAGTGTTGGTTGAGAAGCCTACTGAAGAAGATTCGACAATTATTGCAGTTGTAGATACCTCCACCGCCGATCATGTAAAGGTTGATGATGTTTGCATGGAACATATAAGAGCGGAGGATTTGGAGGAACTATAGACCTCTACATTTTCCGAAAATGTGTACGATAAATCTTCTTATGACTTGGGAAACTTCACGAACAAAATATTAATTCATAACGAAAGACGTCAAAGACGTAAAATTTTTCCAACAGACATCAACCAGAACAATAGGTATTTTTCAAAATCGTACTACGCTTCAAGTTCAAAATACGGACCAGTTAATCGCTTTTGCCTGTGTTATTCCAAAATACTAGACGCTGCCTATTGTCAACCCTGCTGGTAATTTGCTTCACAAAGGAATAATGTTTGGCCAAGCGCGGAGTACGTACATTGTGCCACTCATAATTTAAATTTGGTGATAAATTATGCCGTTAGTTGTGTGCAAATACAGTTTTTTCGCAACGTTGCAAGATTTGTATAACTTTTTCGGAAATAATATCAAACGTTGGGATCTACTGTCAAAATTCACTTGCGAACGTAGTGAAGCAGAGTATCAGAAAAAAATGCTAAATTTCGAGTTCGTGTTGCTTTGCGAAATCATGCACAGTGTATTGAATGACATCAATTATGCATTTTATACGTGGTATAGCCATGCTGCAGTTATATTAGTAGTATAGTTGTAGCACAAATGGGTCGGCTCCACCGGGGAAGGACCACTTTCTTACAGAATACCAGCATAAAATAGTAGTTTAATGCTGCTGTGTTTCGTGTAGAGAACCGGATACCCTTTTTACTGGAATCGAGGCATTCCATCTTAGTCCTCACGGGTAACAACACATCTGTATTTTGATTTGTTTTCGAGGATAGATGTAGATGTCTATGGGCCACAGCATCCACTTACCTCCAGGTGGACTGTGTGCTCGTTTGTCACCCTATCCTATAAAAAAATGCATCCGAAACTTTACAAAAATGCGACATCAATTTGGGCGAGGCAAGTAAAGCTTAGCAGAGACCAAAGCAAAGTTGCAAATTTATAGAAATGATTTCGAACTATTCAAGTGCAGGTCAGTGAAACTGCAAGAAAATACGGTATAGATCCCCTTTTTCAAGAAAAAATGCAAAGGAAAGTTAAAAAGCATTTTGATGAATTAGCTGCTGATCACTTGATTTCCAAATAGAAAAGAAATATTTAAAATTGAGATTTTCAATAATGTACTAGACCCATTAATAGCTCAATTAAATACCTACACGTTCTATTCGTATGCGTGCAGTCTGTCAAATATTCGATTTCTTACACCACTCTGAGGAATTGTTCGGATTAATCCCAGCCGCCAAATTTCGTGAACGCACGACACGGCAAACGTCCCGATACCATCCACACCATCTGGATGCTTGGCGGTCCACCACTGTACGTTTCACAAGGAGTTTTCTTCCACGTACAACCTCTCTGTGGAATAGTTTATCATCGGCGATTTTTCCGGACCGATACGACCTGGGGACCTTCAAGAAAAGAGCTTACTCCTTTCTAAAGGGCCGGCAACGCACCCGCAATTCTCCTGGTGTTGCGGTTGATCATGGGCGGCGGTAGTCACTTAACATCAGGTGAGCCGCATGCTCGTTTGCCCCCTCTTCTATAAAAAAAAAAAAAAAAAAAAAAAACCAATATTTTTATTACATGTTGATGAAGCAACTTTATTAGAAGTGTGACGAATTCCAAAGAAAATATTCAG
Source organism: Parnassius smintheus behrii (assembly GCA_036936625.1). Taxonomy (NCBI): domain Eukaryota; kingdom Metazoa; phylum Arthropoda; class Insecta; order Lepidoptera; family Papilionidae; genus Parnassius; species Parnassius smintheus. Next base: position 6,492,233 of record JAUPFT010000004.1, on the reverse strand, counting down.
ATATAATAGGCCCTAGCTTTTCACTTCAATTTATTAATATTTACCACCTAGTTTTACCTCAATTAAGTCAAGCATGGAATAATAATAATAATAATAATAATAATAATATTCCACAACTATCACACAACGCCATCTAGTCCCAAGCTAAGCGGAGCTTGTGTTATGGGTACTAGACAACTGATAAACATACTTATATATTTCTAAATACATAAATATTATAGATAAATTACACCCAGACACAGAACAAATGATCGTGCTCATCACACAAACATTTGTCCTGGGTGGGAATCGAACCCACGACCTCCGGCTTAGCAGTCAGGGTCACTAACCACTAGACCAACAGGCCTGTCAATGAATGAATGTTCACCAATTATGTAAATAATGAGCAGAAAAAGAATGTTCACCAATTATGTAAATAATGAGCAAATATGGAGTACAGATTGCGACCTAACGGAAGTATTTACAGCAATGTTATTATACTTTACAATTCCTATTTAGCAAACAAAAATAAACAATAAAAAAGAAATAGCATGGGCCAAACTCGACTCCGACATTTATCGCTAATAACAATTGAAAACGAAACCGCATCATGCCTGGATTTAACCGAAGTCATTGATACCTACTTCTGCGAAAAGAGGCTAGGAAAAGATTGTAAATATAATTGCTATTTAGTCAGTTGGTAGGTCCGACCTTTATATAACAAGCCTTTGAATCTTTTATATTACATTTTATTGCCCAAGACCTACACTGAGTATTAACTGTAATTTATGTTGTTAGATACTGTTTAATATTTTATTAACTGCCCTGCAGCACGAAAAAGAGCTGATGATAAAGTAAGCTTAGCGTTTTTAAAGTATTTGTATATTTAATATTTTTACTTGATAAAACCTAACCAGTTTAGACAGCAGTGGGGCCCCATTTTTTGATTTGCCCCAGGGCCCTTGGTTACCTAGCTACGCCACTGGATGTCGCTAGTTTGAACTGAGGTGAAGTTTTCTGTTACACAATGTCATTTTATGGAGAAGTTAAATTTAAATAAAGGTTTATCAGTTTCTAGAGTGTTAGATACACAAAACAAAGCCTCAGTGGTTTGCTCTTTAATTTTTGCACATTTTTAACTCTCTTGTTTTAATTATTCTTCTTTTAGGAATAAAAGTAGTTTGGTTTATTCATTTTTAATCTAATTAATATAAAATTAAATAATATTACAGAAAGAAACATTAACCTTTACATTTTCCTAACAAACTACCTAACTTCCCCGCTATAAAATCTGTCAAATATTTCACCTTTATCCAAAGAGGCGCCGCCCTGGTGGTGTAAAAAGTCGTGCATCATTTAAATGTAATTTTTTTGTAATTTTTAATGGAGTCCATTGTAAACTACCAGCTCATGAGGTACCTTGAGGACCAGCAGCTGATTAGTGATCGCCAATACGGTTTTCGCCGTGGTCGATTAGCTGGTGATCTTCTGGTCTACCTAATTCATAGATGGGCGGAGGCAGTTGAGTCCAAGGGGGAGGCATTGGCCGTTAGTTTGGACACTGGGAAGGTCTTCGATCAGGTTTGGGACAAAGCGCTTCTTTCGAAGCTCCCTTCCTATGGGCTTCCCGAGAAATTGTGCAATTGGATCACCAGCTTTCTTGCAGATCGGAGCATCAAGGTCGTTGTAGACGGTGCAAGCTCCGACTACAAGCCTAATAATGCTGGTGTTCCACAAGGCTGCGTGCTATCGCCAACGCTGTTTCTTCTGCAAATCAATGATATGTTGCAAATCCGTAACATTAATTGCTATGCGGATGACAGCACTGGTGATGCTCTGTACACCGGCTGTGCCAACATTTCTCGGGAAAACGTCTCCGAGTACCGGGACAAACATGTGTCTGAAGTCGAGTCTTTGCTGAACGGAGTCTCGGATTGGGGGCGACTAAATCTAGTCCAGTTTAACCCTCAGAAGACACAAGTTTGCGCGTTAACCACTAAAAAGAACCCCTTTGTCGTATCTCCTTAGTTTCAAGGCACTCCCCTTGTTGCCTCAGCCAGTATCGGAATAGTCGGCGTCAAGTGACGTGCAGTTTCGTGGTCACTTGGAAGAGAAGGCCAAATTGGCCTCTAAAAAGCTTGGCATGCTCAGCAGAGCGGGACAGTATTTCATGCCGGCACACCACCTGCATTTTACAAGGCGCAGGTTCGGCCGGACATGGAATACTGTTCCCATCTCTGGGCTGGAGCCCCCCAGTACCAGCTCCACTTGACCGCATCCAGCGCAGAGCGGCTCAAATCGTCGATGACCGAGTGCTTTCCGATTGGCTCGATTCACTGGCGCTGCAAAGAGATGTTGAATCTCTATGCATTTTCTTTCGCATATACCATGGGGAATGCTCTGGGAAATTGTTCGGATTAATCCCAGCCGCCAAATTTCGTGAACGTCCCGATACCATCCACACCATCTGGATGCCTGGCGGTCCACCACCGTACGTTTCACGAGGAGTTTTCTTTCATGTACGACCTCTCTGTGGAATAGTTTACCACCGGCGATTTTTCCGGACCGATACGACCTGGGGACCTTCAAGAAAAGAGCTTACTCATTTCTAAAGGGCCGGCAACGCACCCCTGGTGTTGCGGTTGATCATGGGCAGCGGTAGTCACTTAACATCAGGTGAGCCGCATGCTCACTTGCACCCTCTTCTAAAAAAAAAATTATTACATACTACCTTTTTATATTTTTACGATTTTGAGTATGACTTTTCATTGTCTCGAAATCAGAGAGTATACTTTATTTGTTTATCACATTACCCAAATGTAATACGTCCGTACTATATTTTTAAACGAAATTTAGTATGTAATCGTATGGAGATCAACCCGAATACAGAGAGCGATAGTCAAAGATATAGTTGTCATATCTTTGGCGATAGTAACAAGTAACGACGAATGGTGCGTCCGCTTTCAGTACCTTTAACTAAATTTAAGAGGCCCGTTCTTAAGAAACGCGCAAATAGGCAGTTACGATTTTAAAAATATTGAATAACCTACTTCATTAAATGACACCACAAAAAAATTTCAATTAGTGAATAGATGAGTCTTCACTTACACCGCGTGATACTTCTAAAAATTCTTGAGTTTCGACAAAAAAATTCGTCAAATATGATAAAAACCATTGAGTTATACAAGACTAGAGGAGCAAACCACATTACCGCGCGTCGAAAAAAGTGTAACCACTATCCAAACGCGACGACGTAGCTTTGAAACTAATAACAATTTTAAGTAAACATATATCTATCTCACTTACACAAGTTGCGAAAACAATATCGTCGTCGTAAGATTAGAAAAAGATAGACACACAAACATGCAATGGCGGGTTGGTGTGGCTTACTATATGAAATTTTACCTAAAATACGCAATAAAAATGAGTTTTTTTTAAGCTGCAGTTAATTGTTTTTATATTAAAAAAGTATATTTTATTTTAAAATCTTTATTACGTCCCCTTAGAAAAAAAGGGATACAAAGCTTATCAGATAAATAGAAGTAAACATAATGATGAAATAAAACGTATTTTTATGGTTCTAATAAATCAAACAATAAAAATAGGTATCTAATAAAATATAATTAATATAAAATGTATACGAAATTATAAATAATATAAAATTATTAATATAAAATAGGTAATAAAATATATTTAAAAGATAATTCAAGAATAAACTAAAATAAGAATAATTAATTATATTGTATGAAAGTTAAAACGTAGTTTTTATTATAATTTCCAAAATATTTAAAATCGGAGGTAACAAATTAACTTACTCCATTAATTATATAGTCTCCCATTAATGTAGGATAATCACAAATGCGGAAAAGTGGCAAGTTAGTTTGTTACCTCTGATTTAAAATATTTTGGAAAATATAATAAAAACTGCGTTTTAACTTTCATACAAAATAATTAATTATTAAAATAAATGTGTCAAATTTCGCGGAGAATACTTCGGATAGCAATAAATACATTTTTAAATAGTAATGTTGTGTCACTTCTTTGATGCCCGAAATTTTTAGTGCCGCCATTGTAAATTTTATATTAATTATATTTTATTACCTAGTTTGTATTGTTTGATTTATTAGTACAATAAAAATACTTATAAAAATATATTATATTTTCTCATTATGTTTACTTCTATTCGTCTAATAAGCTTTTTATCCTTTTTTCTAAGGGGACGCAATAAATATTTTAAAATAAAATATACTTTTTTAATATAAAGGCTATTAACTGCACCTTAAAAAAACTCATTTTTATTACGTATTTTAGGTAAAATTTTGTATAGTAAGCCACACCAACCCGCCATTGCATGTTTGTGTGTCTATCTTTATCTGATCTTGCGAACGAAAATAGCGACGATATTGTTTTCGCAACTTGTGTAATTGAGATAGATATTTGTTTATTTAAAATTGTTATTAGTTTCAAAGCTACGTCATCGCGTTTGGATAGTAGTTACACTTTTTTCGAGGCGCGGTAATGTGGTTTGCTCCTCTAGTGTTGTATAACTCAATGGCGTGACAGTCATACAAGTGTAACCTTTCAAGAAGTTCATTAAATTGACTTTCCGTCATTCGCAAATGGTTCAAATATGAATTGGATCTTCTTCTGCCAATGCTAAACCCACAGTCATTTATTAAATAGTCGCAAATTAACGAAATTCTCGCACGTACGAGTTGGCGCGAGATCGCATTGCGTTGTAAACATTGAATGTCATTTAAATGATTTATATATATATATATATATATATATATATATATATATATATATATATATATATATATATATATATATATATATATATATATATATATATATATATATATATATATATATATTGGTAAAATCGTTCAACGCTTCAACGCTTTTCAATAGAATTGTTTCAATTTGTTTGATCCGTGTAACATCGTCTTAAGTCTCCCGTAATTGACTTTATATTAGAGAACATGCGAGTAAATAATTAAACAATTATTAAAAAATTTAGTACTTCAGTATCGTCTCACCGCACGTCCGTTCGTAGTTTGCGTCTAGTCGAGTTGCGACGATACATCTATTGTTTGACTTACCATAAGGGTGGGTCGCGAGTGTCGGACACTACTGCTAAAATTATTTATATTCTTCGAGTAAGAACTAACAAGATATGTGAATTTTATTATGTATTGTTTTTTGTAATTTTTAAACATTATTGTACTTAATAAAATATTCATTTTATTTTAATATCCATTTCAGGTAGATAACATGGGAAAACGCAAAGGAAATTATTAGGATAAAAAAACAAATTACTAACATATCGTATGAATCACTCGGAACGCTAAGCAAACAGTCTTGTATACGGACTCGACTCAAACGGCGCAGTGCAGATCTATGATCTGGACTTTGACGAATTTTGATCAGTGGGTTACCTTCTGTGGGGTCCACCCAATGTCATATCGATTGAGACTTTCTGGAAAAGTCCAGTCCTGATTGTCTCGACATTTTCTTTGTTGAGATTACCATCCGATTACGATGACATTTAGGTTATTTTAATAATAAGTACGTTATGCGAGGGCGGAAGTTAAATTTAAATTGATAATTATTTTTTTTTTATAGGAGAGGGGGCAAACGTCGGGGGCAACGTCTCAGCTGATGGTAAGTAATTACCGCCACCTTTTAAAAAGGGAGTAGGCTCTTTTCTTGAAGGTCCCTAAGTTGTATCGGTCCGGAAAAATCTCTAGTGGTAGTAGATTCCACAAGGAAGTTGTGCGAGGAAAAAAACTTCTTTTAAATCGGACGGTGGTGACCGCCAGTCATCCAGATGGTATGGATGTATCGCGAGTTATGTCGCGATGTGCGATGGTGAAATTGTGCGGCTGGAATTAGTACGAACAATCCGTCAGAGCACTCCCGTGGTAGATGCGATAAAACATGCAAAGAGATGCAACATCTCCAAAAAACATCTCGAAAGAACTCGGACGCCGATGCCGACGATTCAAACTGTTCTGCTCTGGATGCGATCAAATGGAAGGAGCTGGCACTGGGGAGCCTCCGCCCAGGGATGGGAATAGTATTCCATGTGCAGCCAAACCTGCTCCTTGTAAAGTTGTAGGCGGTGAGGCAGCGTCCCGCTTTGCTGAGCACACCAAGCTTTTTAGGGGCCAATTTGGCCTTCCCCTCCAAGTGACAACGAAACTGCACACTATGCGGTATGTCGACGCCGAAGATTCTGATGCTAGCTGAGGCAGCAAAGAGAGTGCCTTCAATCTAAGGAGATACGATAAAGGAGTTCGTTTTAGCGGTTAACGCGCAAACTTGTGTCTTCTGGGGATTGAATTGGACTATATTTAGTCGCCCCCCAATCCGATACTTTGTTAAGCAATGACTCGACTTCAGACACAGGTTTGTCCCGGTACTCGGCGACGTTTTCCCGAGAAATATTGGCACGGCCGGTGTATAAAGCATCACCAATGCTGTCGTCTGCATAGCAATGAATGTTACCGGTTTGCAACATGTCATTGATATGCAGAAGAAACAGCGTTGGTGATAGCACGCAGCCATGTGCACCGTCTACTACGAACTTGATGCTCCGATTTGCAAGAAAACTGGTAATCCAATTGCATAATTTCTCGGGAAGCCCATAAGAATTCCTTCTTAAGAAGCACTTTATGTCAAATCTGAAGCCCTTCGAAGGCCTTCGATATGTCCAAATTAACTCTCCCTTGGACTCTACTGCCTTCGCCCATTTAAGAGTTAAGTAGACCAGAAGATCAACAGCTGATCGACCACGACGAAAATCTACCACGGTCTACTACCGCTAATTCATCTTTCACTGAATTTTCCAAGAAACATCAACATATTAAAATATCCCTCGTTTGTGTAAGACATTGAACTAAAATCACTCACGGCAGTTACTTAATTTCATAATGTAAAAACAGATCCGCCCGGAAGTAATTAACGCGGTCGATTAATTTCGTCGGGGACATATCGTTTAAAAGTTATCTTCGCTCGGACACTACCGGTTGGTGGTTAATGCTTTCGAACATTCGATTTTATTGTTGTGTCCGTGGCCAAGCGACTGTAGTCTGCAACATAATTTTTATATTTTCTGAATCAATGGAATTTGTTTCTAATTCTAATGTTTCTAATGTTTTGCAAAATCTACTAATTGTTATGGAATATTGTCAACGACTTAAATGCCTGTAAAGAAAATACAAAAACCCTAATTAATATAGGCGTTTTTATCGATCTTTATATCGTATAAACAACCCTTATTTTTATATCTTTTCTTGACAACTGAATTGTGACAAAATTTCATTGAGCTATTATGTACTACGTACTAGAGGCGACACTGCATTCAGCTACTTTGTTCCACTAAACTGCGGTGCATACACCGCACTTTAATCAGTTAGTCGCTAGGCGCTTGTAGAGTTGTCACGTGTCGTGTTGATTTAAAAAAAATCTCTTGATAAAAATATATCGTCGTGTGTACTTAGATATTGCACAAATAATTCAAGAAATGTCAGTAAAAACCAAGGAATTACTTTTCATCGGTTAATAAGATACTTAATCAATAAAAAAGTATTATAGATTAATAATAAAACAAATTATTCCTAAGACGCAATCTCGTGTCATGAAATATAGATTATGAATGTTCAGATGCGACATTTCTGTGGGTACTTAAGTATAGTACGAATATATTATTGTACACATTTTTTTGTAGAAACATATATAAGTTATTATAATTAGGCAAAATTTTTCATGTTTAAATCTGCTTATTATTATTTTATTTTATTTTTAGGTTTCCACTTCAAAGTCAAAGTGGAATAAATTCGTCCATTTTTTAGTCTCGCGTGTCCAGTATTTATGAACTACTCTTATTCTAATTTAAATAAATATATTTGTAATTGAAATGTTATGTTGATAAGTTTTGTTAAACATACATTTTTATATTTGACATAGATACCTTTTAAAATATTCAGATAAAAATATCATTAAAATGTAATTTTGATATAATATTATGTAATGTTATATTAAATAAGCAAGTATAATATACAAAATAAATGACAAAATTTAAATATTGTTCTCGATATAATTTACCTATTTAACAATACAATCTACTATTACCTCGGATCATTCTACCTATGTTTGTTTATTCTATGATAAAAAAACAACCGCGCGAACACAGAGTTGCGCACATTTTTTATTTGACATAGCTGTTCCAGTACTTAAGTACATATTACTTCAATGAAATAAACATTGAGCTAATATGTACCACGTACTAGAGGCGACACTGCAATCAGCTACTATGTTCCATTCAACTGCGGTGCATACACTGCACTTTAATCAGTCACTCGCTAGACGCTTGTAGAGTTGACACGTGTTATTTTCATTTAAAAAAAATCTCGTGATAAAAATATGCCGTCGTGCGTACTTAGATATTGCACAAATAATTCAAGAAATGTCAGTAAAAACCAAGGAATTACTTTTCATTGGTTAATAAGATACTTAATAAAAAAGTATTATAAATTAGTAATAAAACAAATTATTCCTAAGACGCCATCTTTTGTCACGTAATATAGATTATGAAATTAAATTGTTCAGATGCTACATTTCTGTGGGTACTTAAATATAGGACGAATATATTATTATACACATTTTTTTGTAGAAACATATATGAGTTATCATAATTAGGTCATTTTTTTATATTTAAATCTGCTAATTATTCTTATATTTTATTTTTAGGTTTCCACATCAAAGTCAAAGTGGAATAAATTCGTCAATTTTTAACTCTCGCGTGCCCAGTATTTATGAACGGCTCTTATTCTAATTTAAATAAATACCAGGCGGTCCCATATTGAACTGGGCTGATATAGTTCAACGCGACATGTCGCTACATGTTGTGTTGCATTAAATAGTACGTTTATCGTGCACTTAATATAAAAAACATGCATCGACATGAAATGCTTAGTCTTAGTTTAACAGGCATTTGAATAACGAGAGTCGCGTATTTTTTCAAAATGTCGAAAACTGAGTATCGAAGTGTCATAAAGTTTCTGTTTAAAGAAGGTTTATCACCTGCCCAAATAAAAGAACGATTGGATGGCGTGTATAAGGAGTCTGCCCCCTCCTATAGCACAGTGAAAAATTGGGTGAAAGAGTTTCGCCTCGGGAGAGAAACCGTCGAAGGCTTTGGCCACGACGGTCGACCTGTGGAAGTGCTCACTCCCGAAACCATTGCTCTTATCGAAGAGGAGGTTCTGAGTGACCGCCGTTTGAAGATTAGAGAAATTGCAGCAAGGCTTGGGCTCTCTAAGAATACCGTTCATCGCGCGATCCATGAACATCTTCACATGAAAAAAGTGAGTGCAAGATGGGTACCGAAACTTCTTTCAGCGGTACAGAGACAGGAAAGAGTGCGCTGCGCTTCGGAGTTATTGGATCTTTGTGGCGAAAATCCAAAGACTGTGATCGAGCGGCTAGTGACTGGTGATGAAACTATGATCTTGTATTATGATCCACAAAGCAAGCGCGAGTCAATGGAATGGCGTTATAAGGGTGAAAAGCCCCCTAGAAAGGCAAAGGTGCAACAATCGACTAAAAAACTGATGTGCACAATATTTTGGGATTTTCAAGGCATTTTGATGGTGGATTTTAAAGAACGTAATACAGTCGTGAACGGCGAATATTATGCTTCTTTAATATATAAATTACGAGATAAGATAAAGGAAAAACGAAGAGGCAAGCTGTCTAAAGGTGTCCTGTTGCTCCATGACAACGCCCCTGTTCATACCGCTGGTGTTTCGAAGGATGCAGTTCGTCAATGCGGGTTCACAGAAGTTCAACATCCACCTTACAGTCCAGACATGGCCCCGTCCGACTATTATTTATTTTCAAATTTAAAGCGGGACTTAAGAGGAAGAAAATTTTCAAGCAATGAAGAGTTGCAGGCGGCCGTCTTCAGTCATTTTGAGGATAAAAAATGTGATTATTTTTATAAAGGTTTAGAGATGTTGATTCACAGATGTCAGAAGTGTGTTAGTATTCATGGTGGTTATATTGAAAAATAAAATTGGTTTCGTTTCATTTCCTTCATTGGTTCATAGTTAGGCCAATTCATTATGGGACCGCCTACGTATATTTGTAATTTAAATGTTATATTAACAAGTTTTGTTAATCATACATTTAGTATGTTTTTTATATTTGAGATAGATAGCTTTAAAAATATTGAGATATAAAAATATCATTAAAATGTAATAGTGATATAATATTATATTAAATAATCAAATATAATATACAAAATAAACGACAAAATTTAAAAAAATTGTTCTCGATATAATTTACCTATTTAACAGTACAATCTTTTATGACCTACTGATCATTCTACCTATGTTTATTCTATGATAAGAAAACAAACCGCACGAACACAGAGTAGCGCACATTTTTTGTTTGAAATAGCTGTTCTAGTACGTACGTACATGTTACTTCAATGGGGTAATGGGTTTAAGTTTGAGAAGCACCGCTTATTTTAATTATAGTAATTTTATTTTGTTTATTGCATTCTTTTGATATGGATCTATTTTTAAAAAATCTGATACATATTCTTTATCCAATAAAGTTTAACATCATCATCATTACAGCCTTTCACAAGTCCACTGCTGAACATAGGCCTCCCCCAAGTAATGCCACAAAGCACGGTCCTGAGCCACCTGCATCCATCGACTTCCTGCATGTCTTACCAGGTCGTCACTCCATCTAGTGGGGGGTCGCCCTACACTACGCCTACCGGTACGAGGCTGCCACTCGAGAACCTTTCTTCCCCATCGGTTATCGGTTCTTCGAGCTATATGGCCGGCCCATTGCCACTTCAGCTTACTAATCCGTTGGGCTATGTCGGTCACTCTGGTTTTACTGCGGATATCCTCATTTCTGAGTCTATCACGCAGAGAAACTCCGAGCATAGCCCTCTCCATAGCTCGCTGAGCGACCTTAAGCGTCCTCATACGGCCAGCAGTGAAGGACCACGTCTCAGATCCATAAGTCATCACTGGCAACACGCACTGGTTGTACAATCTAGTTTTTAGAGATTGAGGTATACCTGACGAAAAGATATGTCGTAGTTTCCCGAACGCTGCCCAGCCGAGTTGAATCCGTCGATTGACCTCTCGGTCGAAGTTGGACTTACCTAGTCGGACTATTTGTCCCAGGTAAACGTACTCGTCAACAACTTCGAGCATAGTGCTCCCAACAACTACCGGCATAGGTGTGTTTAACATGAAAAATACATAATAAACTTCTCCTAAAAATAGTTGCAAATTTGAAATTAATCACATTTTACGCTTAAAATAACATTATTTAAATACTGTTCCCAAATCTATAATAAGTAATAAAATGGAAATTTGTAACATAAGTATTCAAGTACCCGTTTGACCGAGCTTTGCTCGGTATTTTTCGCTCAGTTTCTTTTAATTCGTGTGTTTTGTAAATCATCACGGCAGGACTGCATAAATTACCGTGGTATAAGCCTTCTTAGCGTCGTCGGTAAATTGTATGCGAAAGTGTTGATTGAAAGGGTTGTGAATGAAACAGACGAGAAAATATGGGATGTACAAACGGGATTTAGAAAGGGAATGGGATGTACGGATCAGGTCTTTTCTTTGCGGTGCATAGCCGAAAAGTGTTTGGCTGAAAACAAGAAAGTCTACTGCGCCTTCGTAGATCTAGAAAAGGCCTATGATAGAGTGGTGAGGAATGAATTGTGGTCAGCACTGTCCGTGTACGGTGTGAGCAGTGTCCTCATACGAGCATTGCAATCTCTTTATAGGGATTCTAGTGCTTGTGTAAGGATAAACGGGGCATACACTGAATGGTTTAATATCGAAAAAGGTGTTAGACAGGGATGTGTAGCGTCACCGTGGCTGTTTAATCTGTTCATGGACAATTGTTTGACAGATTTAAAATTGAATGAAAGTGGGTTGAGAATGAATGAGTTACTCGTCAAATGTCTTCTCTATGCTGATGACCAAGTATTACTTGCATCTTCGGCCGAGGAGTTGCAGGAGATGGTAACTGCTATGAGTGGAGCATTTGTTAGAAAGGGAATGAAGATGAATGTAAGGAAAACGAAAGTGATGGTGTTTGAAAAAGATGAGGCAGTGACAGACTGCAATATCGTGATTGAAGATGAACAAATTGAACAGGTGAAAGAGTTTGTGTATCTGGGGTCAAAGTTTACAAGAGATGGAAAGTGTGAGAGTGATATCGAAAGAAGAGTGAATGCAGGAAACATGGTGAATGGAGCTTTGCACTCCTTTATGAACAGTCGGAAGGTGTCTAACAAGGCTCGTTTGGCTGTGCATGAGGGGGTGTTGGTTCCGACACTCATGTACGGAAGTGAAAGTTGGGTATGGCAGAAGAAACATGAAAGTAGAATAAATGCAGTTGAGATGAGAGCATTAAGAAGTATGATAGGAGTTAAACTGAGTGACAGGGTAAAAAATAGTGAGATAAGGAAACGTTGTGGCTTGAAAGAAGATGTAGTGACAAAAATTGAGAAAGGTATGCTGAGATGGTTTGGCCACATCGAGAGAATGAATGAAGAACGATTGACGAAAAAAGTGTATAAGGCGAGTGTGAATGGAAGTGCTGGAAGGGGTAGACCTAGGCGGATTTTCTAGACCAAATTAGGGACGTCTTGAAAAAAGGCCAGGTTAAGAGTACCCTAAACCGTAGAGCATGTATGAAGGGAATAATGAAAGTGGACGAAGCGAAACAAGTATGTAAGGATCGTAGCAAGTGGAAAGAAGTGGTCTCTGCCTACCCCTACGGGAAAGAGGCGTGATTATATGTATGTATGTTTTGTAAATTATATTTAGATACAAATTACATACTGATGAAATACGAATAATATTTTTTGATCTTAGCGACATAATAGAAAAAACTGAACTGGTTATTTGAATAAAAAATTATGAGTGCAATTAGTTTAATTTAAATTTTCGTGTTTTTAAAAAATACTAAAAAAGGGCTTGAAAAAATAGATTTTCTCAAAAAGGAAGGAACTTGAAAAAAAAAATTTAAAAAAGTCGGTCGGTCGGTCTGGGCTCGGACCATGGTATTACGATTTTGTGACCGCCCAATATACCAATTAAGCTATTTGTAATCATTAATAAACTGTCAAAATTTACCTTCCTATTCTAACGATATTGTAGCAGTTTTTCATTGCCTAAAAACACGGACAAAAAGACATTTTCTAAAAATAAATCCTATCTAGATCGATTTATTGCCCCCGAAACTCCCTGCACACAAAATTTTATGAAAATCGTTGGAGCCGTTTCCGAGATTCCGATTATATATATACAAGAATTGCTCGTTTAAAGGTATAGGATAACAATGTGTGTTGGCGGTGAAATAATATTCACTACTCCAAATCGCATGGGTGTGGTAAAAAGCGGCAGAGGAAAACCAAGAGATGGGCAACAGCAAAAGTGGAAGCTATGGCAAATATCCCCTTATTAGGTTATCCGTTGGATAGGCCTATATTCAGTAGTTGACTTTGATAGATCGTAATAAATGAATGAACAAAGTATATTTGATCTCAACATAATTTTAGAAACTGTTAAAACTCGTCAAAACATCGTTATCTACGTAAGAAAACTAAGAGTTTTTCTCGTTAAGTAACTTTGTAAAATGATTTTTGTAAGATATTTGATAATATAAAATAAATATGAACATATTAAATATTATTAGGTAGGGATTAAAGAAGGGATATGGAATTTTAATAAACTGCCTGTACATTATAAAAAATATTTTAATTATTATTTCTATTATTTTTAAATTTAAAGAATAACCGTATCTAGATATAACTATTCAAACAAAACCTTGGGGGTGCGCGCGCCACACAGCTGATCGCTATGAAAAAATGCTGCAGCCGTAGGTACGTCGGCACGTATCGGTTAGTTCAGATGCAAATAATATTTTCAAAAATATTAAAGTTGGTTAGTTACCTTATTAGAAAAGTTAAAATTCCGTTTATAGCAACCAAAAAAAGCTCATTATCATAATTGCCATGCCATATATGTCCCTGAAACGACCAACGGGATGCTTGTTGAATACTGTATAAATTGTTCAAACCACTGTGATTGTTCCAATATGTATTAACCTTTATTTATTAAGAAAATATCATCTATGAAACCCACATTTTCCATATTACACTAAACATTGATAATGTTATTTTTTTCATAAATAAAAAGTAATAGTTAACATAAACACAGAAAGCGTACACGCTGACCCCACCCTTTGTCGTCGGCTATTCACTATTGACCCGCGGACTTCGCACAGAATAAATTATTGCAAATGGCTACATACAATGCGTGTTTTGTGTGACATTCAAGAACTTCCTTCGAAAACGAACGCTTAATGAATATGTAACTTGTACGAAGCACCAAAAGTAATTTATTCATGTCTAGGGTGCGTATACTTACACTGCGCGATGCGTATGTGTGACTGAAAGTTCTTAGAAAATCAAAAATGAACAAACTAGCAAGTTATTAGTTTTATTATATCTTTTAAAAATAGTGTCTATTTACATCAATAATCCCTGCATCCGATGGAACCACTGAGAAAATCACTTTGCCCACTCGTCTTTAAAGGTCTCTTCGACGGCATTTTAAAATGCAGCCACAGCTTCCTCGGCGTTCATAAAACGTTTTCCTCGACGTTTTCCTTTTATTTTTTTCGGAAATAAATAAAAATCGCAAGGTGCGAGGTCGGGGCTATAGGGCGGGTAATCTAGTAATACCACGTCTGACGTCGCCAAGTAGTCGATTGTTTTCTTGGCAGTATGCGATGAGGCGTTATCGTGGTGAAGGAGAATCCTACTGCTAGGTCGTTTCTACCGAACTTTTTCCAAGAAACGTGGCAAACAATCGTTAGTGTACTACTATGCAGTAACTGTTTTTCGATCGATTCGACCTGTCCTTCCGAAAACGAGGCCACCATCTTTTTTCCCACGCTTCGACCTCTCTTCACTTTAGTTGGCAACACCTCGGAAGGAAATACCGAGACAGCAGACTGTCTCTCAGTTTCAGGTTTTCAGGATCATAACATAATATATAATAAATAAATCCAGCATTCGTCACTCGTAAGTATGTCAAACACAGCATATGAGTCACCTCCGTTAAATCTTTGAACCACGACACCAAGCAACACGACGCAGTTTTTGGGCCTCTGTCAAATTATGAGGTATCCACCGGGCACAAAGCTTCCTGATCGCTAAATGTTCATGGATGATTTTGTGCAATTGTCTCATATCGATGCCTAAGCTTGTCCGAATGTACTGATAAGTCACTCTTTTGTCAGTCTCTATCATACGCCGCACAACATGATGTAATCTTCAGTCGTCGCCGAGAAGGCCGTCCCTCACGCAGATCATCGGTGAGATTAGTGCGACCACGTTTAAACTCATTAAACCAGTTTTGTAAACAGTGGCACGAGATGGAGCTTCATCGTAAAAGGGCAATCGAAGTCTATCATAACTTTCTTGTTGACTCAAATGATATCGTAAATCATAGAAAGTCATTGAACGAAAATTTTCTCGCGTTAATATCATGCTGACGCGACACTGACAATTTTCAATTTGCCGCCAAATCGTAAACAAATGACAAATTAATAAAATACGTACACAATAATATTGGCAAAGAGTTCCATATATCGTTTACCAGTGGCCAGTTCTAAAAACTGTCGGTGTCGCCCTCGTATTATAAATTCTCACGCTCAAGGACTACTGTCTTAAGACGATGGAGCCAGCTAATGTTTTTTGTATCAATCACTATTGTTAAAATAAAATTAAAGATTACAAAAATATGTAAGAAGTACAAAAAAAAAACAAGCAAAACATGTGTCAGATAATGAATTAGTGAATTATAAGAAAATATATTTGTCATAGCCTATAACTAGTTTCAAAAACGGAAGTCAAACGGAAACATTTGACATTGGGGGTTTTGGCGGGAACTTGACCGCCGATGGATTGTTCTGTTATACCGTTCAAATAATGGTTTGAAGTGGATGTTGATGCGTCAAAGTGATGCGATTTCATGTATTAAGTTTATACGCATGTGATTTATTTGTGGAAACGACGAAACAAGAGCTTCGTTGTTGATATAGGCATCAAGCCATTTTGTTAACGTAGACGCCTTAACAACTTGAGTTACCGTTGTCATCGTCTGTTCCTTGGGTTAAAATATCGTCAAAATCTCCCAAAAACTTCACAATGTGACACATCAGCATATTGTGAAGAAAAATACGATAAAAATGAAGATACCGATTAAAATGAAAACATGACTAAAAGAACAAGCATCCAAGCCAAAAATCTTAATAAAATTATTTGACATTGACATTTTACTAGAGTCTGGATTTGACATTTGTTTTCGATCACTGTATTGTACTGTAGTGGTGTTTTGTTTACAAATATAAAGTTATAAAGATATACGGAACTAAAAGAAAGTATTAGATGTTCTTAACTACTTTACTAAAAATATAAACATAAGTAGGTAAAAATGCGTACAAGTCATCGGCAATTTGTAACGATGGTAGAATTTATGGAAAAGTAAGTTTAAATATTTTGTAATTTTAAGTACTTAAAATAAGTTATAATTCATAAGATAATTTATTTCTAGATACGGAGATATATCTAGACCTTCTGGTGGGCATAGAGGTCGACATTATATTCAGATGAAGTGGAAGGAGTTAACAGAAATATTAAATTGTTGTGATGCAGAGGATTCAAAATCAGAGGAGAAGTGGCGTAAGGTAATTTTGCTATGCTCTTTCACTTTCTGGCTTTTATAACTTTTTTTACAAAATTTAAACTTACTGCCCTTAAATACTGAAGACAACCTTCTTAATTAAGAAGGATAATGTTTTCGTCTGACTTAAAAACGGAGGAGGATTTTTATACAACTGACAGAAAAATATTTGTTGTATGTATTGCGAAATTGTAAACAAATTTGAATAGTTCTTTATTTATTTAATATGCTATACCTTCTTAGACAGTGGTCTCATTCAAATTTGAAGAAAAGCTTCCTCTCCTAAGTGTGGAAAAATAGGGGATGAAGTATTTAATATAACTGTTTAGATGACCTTCTATTTGTTACCTTGAGCTTGTGATGTTTTATAATCCAATCAAAAAGGTCAAATAATTAATTCCTTAGCCTAAACAGAGTATTTTTAGATTTTGATATTATGTAAGGGCTATACACTCACCGGCACGGAAATTTCGCCAAGCGGTTATCTCGCGATAGCAAAAGCTTTAAGTGTTACTGATGAATGTTTGTTATGCAAGTATGTCAAAACATGTTTACCCTCAAGTTCAAGAGGGTAATTCATTATGTTTAAGTGCACCATGACGAATTCTTTAATTTTTAGTTGAATCGGGTCATTTGAGCGACTAAGTTCACATTTTAAATTTGTGTGTTGTGAAAAGTTTACTGTAAGGTTATTCAATTATTGTGATCTTGTGTCTTAATTAAATAACTAAAGGTGCTTTAAAGCCAATAAAAATGCCATTAACACCAGCACAAGTTGCACAAGCAGTAGCATTAATTGACCAAGGGCTGACACAGCGTGAAGTTGCTATTGTGCTTAACGTACCACGGTCCTCAATGCAGTATTCACTGAAACGATACCAGGAGACAGGCCGCTACACCCGCAGGCCAGGCAGTGGGGGCGTAAGGTGCACATCGGCCCGGGATGATCGTTTTATTGTTATGGAGATTTTGAGAAACCGCTACCTGACCGCTGTGGAGATACGCCAGCGGCTCCAAATCGCAAGAGGCGTTAATGTTAGTGAGCGTACGGTGAGAAGACGAATGGAGGAAGTGAATTTAAAAGCTCGTAGACCAGCACGAGGTCCAGAACTTCTCAGACAGCACCGAGTAGCCCGACTTCAGTTCGCAAGAGAACATGTCAATTGGACCCATGAGCAATGGGCTAGGGTGTTGTTCACAGATGAGTGTCGAATAGCTTTACATGCTCCAGACGGTCGAGAACGAGTGTGGAGAAAAAGAGGAGAGAGGTTTGTACCCATTACCACCACCCAAACTGTGAGTTTCCATGGAGGCTCAATAATGGTATGGGGAGGTGTAAGTTCCGACGCACGTAGAGAGTTGGTCATCATCGATAATCGGCTTACAGCTACTCAATACATCGAGGAAGTTCTTCAGGAGCATGTAATGCCTTATTCGGGATTCATTGGACACGACCAATTCCTCCTCATGCACGATAATGCACGCCCGCACGTCGCACATTGTGTAGAGGAATATCTGGAAGAGGTTGGAATACAAAAATTACAGTGGCCAGCTCGTAGCCCGGTCTTAAATCCAATTGAGCATGTATGGGGTATGCTCAAAAGAAAGATAAAGTCCAGCTGTGAGCTCCGAAATGCAGCGCTGGCCGCTTGGGACAGCATACCGCAAGTTGATGTCAGAAACATCATTCAAAGCATGCCAGATCGAATGCAAGCGGTTATCAGGGCTAGAGGAGGAAACACCCGATATTAAAACTGATAGACAATAAAGAAACAGACTTAATTTTTAACTTTGTAGTGTTTTTAAAGTGACAATGGAAAGATGTTAATTTTAGTGAAAACATGTTATCTTGAAAAGAAAAATTTCGGTGAAGTAAACATTAAATTTCTATGTTCTAAAACCATTAGAGACACTTATTGAATGCATCTACCCTTAATTTACTGTTAAAAAAACGTTTCAGTGCAAATAATCAGCAAATTCACGAGTGGCCAAGTTTCCGTGCCGGTGAGTGTATTTTATGGTATTATAAAATATGTGTTTAAAACTACAGATGTGGTACAAAGGATAAAACAATAGCTGAAAATTGTTTCTAACTAGCTAATAAGATGCAAAACTATGCTTCTAAACAAATAAATCATGATATGGTGAAACTGAAACAAGAGATAGCAACAGCATATTTGAGATAACTCAATTATCATCATCATAGGCCTCACCTGAGATTGACTCATATTTGCAATAGGTTATGTGGTAGAGCCATGCTGCAGCTATATTGTGGTTGTAGCACGAATGGGTCGGCTCAACCGGGGAAGGACCACACTCTCATAAAATAGCAGTCTAATACTGCTGTGTTTTGTATGGTGAGTGTAGAAATCCGGAGACCCATTTTACTGGAAATGAGGCATTCCATCTTAGTCTTGAGGGGTGATAATGTATATGCATTTTGATTCTTAGATAGAAGATAAATGTGGATGTCTATGGGCCACAGCATCCACTTACCATCAGGTGGACTGTGTGTTCGTTTGTCACCCTTATTATATAAAAAAAATATTTACTACCACACTCCGCAAGAAGGTTGGCTCTGGCGCCTTTTGCGACACAATAGGACCATGTTGGGCAGTGGATATTCTTACTCTACCACTAAATGGTAAAATAAAGCAACATAATAAACTACGATTGCATTTGCCATGTGGCAATTAAAACTATAAAGCACTATAAGCCACTATAAAGCAATTTATGGGGGAACCTCTGTGCAGGAGGACTTTTGATGGACAGAATGAATATAAGGAATAAGTAGATAATGGCAACATACTCCAAGTCAATCAATGTTATGTTGTGATTTTCTTAACTAATGTGGTATGGTCACTTTACTTGCATTCCCTATTTTGCAATATGACTTAACTTGTTGGTTTATTGGGCATATTTTGTTATATTAGGTATGGAGTGACTTTAAAAACAACACCAAGAGAAAGTTTGCAAAGATTAATCGAACTGCTGAGACTGGAAGGCTAACGCTTCAATCATCACTGACTGACCTGGAAAACAGAGTCATGCAGATAATGAATGTTCCTACAGATATGGAGGCCACGGAAGCTGATTTTCCACAGGTTTGCAATTATTATTACTGTTTTTGAATGTGTTTAAATTATATTATGGCCTTATTATTTAAGTAGGTTTCAAAGATTTAAATTTTAGTTTTCATAACAGAAAGAAGATAGAACTTCTCCTGGACACCTTCCTCAAGAAAAAGAAGTAGAAAAAGTGGAAGAAAAATCTCCAAACCAGCAAAACAGCCCTAAAACATGTGTCAGAGGTAATCTTTTGTCATATCTATACAATCAGCAATAGTAAACCTTATTTTATTTAAAACCAGCGACCTACAACGGTTTCGCCTGGATAAGATCTATTATTGTACATAATATGTTGCATGTAAGACCATCTTGAAAGGTCCACTGCTGAACATAGGCCTCCTAAATGGGGGGATTTTGCCATAGTTGCCAAGCAAGGCAAGCAAGGATTTTCAATCACAGTTTTTTATTATTTTGAGTTGTTATTAGAACGATGCTGTTGTGTCATTTTCCCTCCGTCGTCTTTTATGACACTCTTCGTTACAATATGTTATAGTGGATATTCTTACACTGCCACTAAATGGTGTTATTAATTTTTAGTTGCTTTTTCAATTCTTAAAGTTTGTCAGATAAAGTATAGCCTAAATCCGTCCTGGCATTTCCTTTTTCTTTTGAAAATCGTTACCCCCACACTAGGATTTTGAACCTGTATCGTAGAGGCAGTTTACATACATAAATTGCACAAGGACAACATCCAGACCCGGAACAATTCTTTGTGGGCCATACAAATACTTGTTCCGTGTGGTATTCGAACCCGCTGCCCCCAGCGCAGCCACTTATTGCTATACCACTGCGCCACGGAGCCGTCATTGTTCTCTATCTGTTCATAAAGTTTAATCACAATCGGATCAGATATTCCGAAGATTAGCCTGTACAGGCAGACAAATTATTCATAAATAATTATTATTTACGTCTTAATAGCATGCAAATAAGTCTCTGCGCTTAATAGAATTGAGTAATTTCAGTTACATACAGACACTTTAATTTTTTTTATATGTATAGATTATTTATTTATTTATTATTTGCTTAAATGGAGAATCCGGCCACTAATGTCTGTAAACCAATTCTATTTGCTGAAATAAATTTTATTATTATTATTATTTATTATCAGCTAACAGTCTTAACTGTGATCGAGGATGATGTACTAATAGAGGCTTCTGCGGCCCATGGACACAAGTGACCAACCTCAAACAAAAAAGTTCACAAATCTCTAGTGTATACACTGTAATCTATGGTCACAAACGTGTTGTTTAGTGGTTACTGGTGGTTACCTTGGTAGGTTGGATTAAAAGTAAATATTTACAGTCAGTAATTATACAGTAAAGGCCTTCAAATTCTATTATTTATATTGTATTACTCACAGAGAAGTTATATATTACAAATATGTAACTTCTCTGTGAGTAATACCATGATTCGCCGTGTAGTGGAGGCGTCAGAGTATCCTGTTGTATAGCTCAATGATCCACTACATAATGATTTCTTATATTTACGCGATTACTACACATTAAATGAAACTAATTTTACGGATTTTACCACGGTTATTTTTAAATTTTAAATTTAATACTGAGGGTAGGCAGGCTATGAATTATTTATCATTTCCTCTATATATATTCAACCCAACCAGATAAGAATACTATATTAATACCCCAAAATAATGAATAATATATCATATTAGTTAAGACGTCGGAGTAGTCCATTATAAGGTCTGGTTGCGAAGCTGAAGGGCCGCGTATTCGAATGGCCTTCAAATAATTATTTTCGATGTGGATGTTTTTATTTTTTATTTTTAGAAAAAGGGCTTTGTCGCTGAAGCAATTATGACGCCTTGGTACAACAAAATTCTTAAATAGGATAAATACTAACAACTTCATCATCATCATCATCATCATTACAGCCCTTCACAAGTCTACTGCTGAACATAGGCCTCCCCCAAGTAATGCCGCAAAGCACGGTCCTGAGCCACCTGCATCCATCGACTTCCTGCATGTCTTACCAGGTCGTCACTCCATCTAGTGGGGGGTCGCCCTACACTACGCCTACCGGTACGAGGCTGCCACTCGAGAACCTTTCTTCCCCATCGGTTATCGGTTCTTCGAGCTATATGGCCGGCCCATTGCCACTTCAGCTTACTAATCCGTTGGGCTATGTCGGTCACTCTGGTTTTACTGCGGATATCCTCATTTCTGAGTCTATCACGCAGAGAAACTCCGAGCATAGCCCTCTCCATAGCTCGCTGAGCGATCTTAAGCGTCCTCATTGAACATGATCTTTGTTTTGTCCATGTTCATCTTAAGACCTATCCGTTGGGAGGCACTATTGAGGTCATTGAGCATAGTGCTTAAGTCCTCCAGCGATTCTGCCATAAGGACTATATCGTCGGCAAATCGAAGGTGAGTGATGTACTCGCCATTGATGTTAATACCGTATCCTTTCCAGTCCAGTAGCTTGAAAACGTCTTCCAACGCAGCGGTGAAGAGTTTCGGGGATATAACATCACCCTGTCTTACACCTCTCTGCAGTTGGATAGGTTTCGAACTCTGGTTCTGTACTCGGATAGCCATCGTAGCCCTACTGTACAAACACTTCAGCACTTCGATGTACCGACAGTCAACTCGGCACCGCTGAAGGGACTGTAGCACCGTCCAAATTTCGACGGAATCAAAGGCTTTCTCATAGTCCACATATGTCAGGCAAAGTGGCAGATTGTACTCTTCGGTCTTCTGTACAATCTGCCGCAGGGTATGTATGTGGTCTATGGTGCTAAAGCCTTTTCGGAAACCGGCTTGTTCGGGAGGCTGGAAGTCGTCGAGTCTGCGTGCGAGACGATTCGTAATGACTCTCGAAACCGTGTAGTGGCGGTTGAGAATAACCACTACCCCATGTCTTCCCGTGGGTGTCGTAAGAGGCGACAGAGGGAGACAGGCAGGAGATGGGCAGCAGCATCTTCCTGATAACAACTGTGACGTAATAAAAAACTGCGGTTGCCAACCCGCTCGCCAAGCGTGGCAACTATGGCAAATACCCCCCAATGAATAAATACACAAACAGGCGGCCCCGCTATTCCTGGCTACGGTGGCGACCATGGTAACGGCGGGGCAGGGGGTGCTAAGAATCTCCGGTGGAGGTTCGGTTGCCACCTACGACGACTCGACCTGGCAACATATAACGTACGCACCCTGAGGACTGACGAGAAGATACTGGAGCTGGAAGAAGAGGTAGACAAGTTGCGCTGGCATATTATTGGATTATCCGAGGTCCGAAGAGAGGGGGAGGACACGGCAATCCTCGAGTCCGGCAACTTGTTCTGTCACCAGGAGGGCGACCATCTGTCCCACGGAGGTGTCGGATTTATCGTCCACAAGTCTCTCGTCAACAACGTTGTAAAGATTGGGAGTGTGTCGACGAGGGTCGCGTACCTGATACTCAGAATCACCAAACGGTATTCGCTGAAGGTCATTCAGGTTTACGCACCAACCTCGGCACATCCCGATGAGGAGGTGGAGGAAATGTATGAGGATATTTCCAGAGCCATACATTCCTCCAAAACCCACTACACGGTGTTGATGGGAGACTTCAACGCAAAACTAGGCACAAGAGAAAGCGGTGAGCTGAAGGTAGGGAAATTTGGAGTAGGGCAACGGAACCGAAGGGGCCAGCAGCTGGCCGACTTTATGGAGAAAGAGGGACTCTTTATGATGAACTCTTTCTTCCAGAAGCGGCCCCACAGAAAGTGGACCTGGTCGAGCCCCGACGGTTCGACAAAAAATGAGATTGACTTCATTATGACGACCAGACGCCAACTGTTCAGTGATGTCTCAGTGATCGCAAGGGTGAAAACTGGCAGCGATCACCGAATGGTTAGAGGCACACTGAACCTAAACGTTAAGTTGGAGAGGTCTCGTCTAATGAAGTCAACGCACCGTCCCCCTCGTACTCTGATCCAGAATCCCGAAACCTTTCAGCTCGAGTTACGTAATCGCTTCCAGTGCCTAGAAGATTGCAATGCAGTGGACGATATGAACGACAAGCTCGTGGAAACTGTCCATGCGGTCGGAGCTAAGTTCTGCAAGACCCGCCACAGAAGAACACAAAAACTCTCCGATCACACTCTTAATCTCATGGCTGTTAGACGGGAGATGAGGCTGCAATCGTCAACAGATTTGACAGCATACAGGCAACTGAACAGACAGATCTCCAAATGCAGGCGGCGAGACTTACGCAACTTCAATACTTCTCGTATTAAAGAAGCGATCGAGCGGAACCAGGGCTCCAAAGTCTTTGCCAGAGATCTGTCTGCCAGAAAGAGCCAACTGTCAAAGCTGAAGACTGAGTGTGGCAACATCTTTTCCGGGACACCTGAGATTCTGAGTGAGATTGAGAGGTTCTATGGGCAGCTGTACACATCATCGTTGGAGCCACACGCAAGTGTGAGTAATGATCCAAGAGCAAGTCTTATCCGACACTATTCCGATGATATCCCGGACGTCAGTCTGAGCGAGATTAGAATGGCTCTCCACCACCTTAAAAACGGCAAGGCCCCGGGCGAGGATGGAATTACAGCGGAGCTTCTGAAAGCGGGTGGAACACCGGTACTTGAAGTCCTTCAGCAGCTCTTCAATTCCGTCCTCCATGGTGGCACTACTCCGGAGGCGTGGAGCAGAAGCGCGGTGGTTTTGTTCTTTAAGAAAGGCGACAACGCTCTCTTGAAGAACTACAGACCGATTTCCCTTCTGAGCCGCGTCTACATACTAACAACTATATAAACTTATTAACAGTTAACCAGTGTGGATGTTTGGCCATGTGGGATTTATTGATGTAAAGTAGACCTGCAACAAACAATATTCTGCGGGCTTCCTAGTTGAATAGCCGAATATTAGGCAAAAAGTATTCGGCCGAAAAGCAAGTAGTGTTTATTCAGTCTTTTTTTGAAGCTGGGATTGTCTACGAAAAGAAACAGAGTAAACTATCGCCTGAAAATGCAGAAAAAATATACCGGTTCGATCCCCACCGGCTCCAATCAAATTGTTAATTACAATTTTAAGTGCTGATATACCAGGTTTTTTCTATAGGGTAGGGTGACAAACAAGCACACAGTCCACCTGATGGTAAGTGGTTGCTGTGGTCCATAGACATCTTTATCTATCCTAGATTACGAATCAATATGCAGATGCGTTGTCACCCCTTAAGACTAAGATGGAATGCCTCGTTTCCAGTAAAATGGGTCTCCGGATTTCTACACTCACCATACAAAACACAGCAGTATTAGACTGCTATTTTATGCTGGTATTCTGTGAGAGCGTGGTCCTTTCCCGGTTGAATCGACCCATTCGTGCTATAACTATACTACTAATATAACTGCAGCACGGCTAAAATGCTTATTATACTACTAATATAACTGCAGCATGGCTCTACCACGTGTAAAGTGCTCGGCGGTGAAGGAAAACATCATGAGAAAACCTGCAAGTCTAAGGGAATAAGAAAAAAAAACTTCAAAGACATGTGAAGTTTGCCAAGACGCATTGGAGTGGTGCGGCGGACATTTCTTTGCCCTAAAACCCTCACGAAAATGAGAGGAGGTCTGTGCTGGGCACAGACCTCGGTGGGATGTGTAACCTAATTAATATTTGTTACTAGTCTAATGTAAATATCTCCACGATACAGTTGAATATGTTAGTGCTAGGCTAACAATTTTTTAAAGATAAAATAATTGTAATACTCAATACATTGTGAGAATTTAACGCTTAATTTTTTTAATTATTATTTATTTTGCAGATAGGAATATTCCTGAAAGAAGTAGCCCAACTTCGAGTGGATCTAGTGATGAAGGAGATGACGGACATATGCCACGAAAAAGGAAACGAAAAAATGTTGACACAATAAATCTCTTGAAGGAATGTGAAAGAAACGCAAGGGAATATGCTAGAGAGCGTGACAGAGCTCAAGAGCGGTTGGAAATAGAGAGGCTGCGGAATACTCGTGAGGAATTAAGGTTGAGAGAATTAGAATTAAATGAAAGGATACGACAGAGGGATGCGGAGCTAAACTTGCAATCTCAGTGGCTGGACTTTATGAAAGAGGCTATGAAAGTGTTCGTGCGGTATGTTGATAAGACTGACGGAAATTCTAAATAATATTATCTTTATTTACGCAATTTATTTTATTTATTCCCTTTGTAAACGACTGCCCCAAAGTGAGGGTAAAACTAATCGAGTGTATGTACTCGTATGTGTGTAGCCTCGTTGGTCTAGTCGTTGGGTTGTATTAGTGCAACTGCTGATCATGAGGTCCTGGGTTCGAATCCCGGGTCGAGCTAAAAAACCAATTATTTAGTTTTTTCGTCAAGAAATTCTCAGTAGCTGCCCGGAGTCAAGAAGTGGGCGGTGTCTCACCCCCGTGCCTCGGGAAGCACGTAAAGCCGTTGGTCCTGCGCCCGATCTCTCTCCGGTCTTGTCGGTTTACCGTCCCATTGGATTATGAGAGTGACGGAATAGAGAGTGCACCTGTGCTTGCGCATACACTTGGGCACTATAATCCTGTCCTGCACCGATGGCTAACCTCCGTTGAGGCTGGCCGCCGTGACCGAAATTCGGTCTGGAGGACATTATTATTTTTATTTGTTTTTATTTCTCCCTCTGTATTGAGGGGTAGAAAACGGACACACGGGCCTTGACCAAGTGTGCACGCAGGAAAAAAGAAAGAATTACAATGATGACGGTGATGAGTTAAGAAATTTACGTGTGAAACGACAGGTGTTAAGTAGGACTGCTTTTTGTATAAGTGTAAGAGTGGATTTAGGCATTTGAAGCATGTTGAGGCTGGTTTGAAGGGTCTTTGGAACTACACCAGTTGTAGATATGATGATAGGAATGATTTTTACGGAGTCTACTTGCCATTGCCTTTTTATTTCGACAGCCAGGTCAACATACTTTGTCATTTTTTCCGAATGTGTAGTAATGAGGTTGTGTGTGTTGCAAACTGCTATGTCTATTATAAAAACAGATTTTTTAATTTTGTCTAGTATTGTTATGTCCGGTCTATTGTAATGTATAGTCTTGTCTGTTATAATTGTCCTGTTCCAATATATTTTGACGGAATTACTTTCTAAAATAGTGCTGGGAATATATTTATAATAAGCAACCTTTTTTAGGGTTCCGTAGTCAACTAGGAACCCTTACAGTTTCGCCACGTCTGTCTGTCCGTCTGTCCGTCCTCGCTTAATCTCTGTGACCGTTAGCACTATAAAGCTGAAATTTGGTACCAATATGTGTATCAATCACGCCGACAAAGTGGTAAAATAAAAATTGGAATTTTTTTTTTATTAGGGTAGCCCCCCTATATGTAAAGTGGGAAGTGATTTTTTTTTTTTAATTTCAACCCCAACGTGTGATATATTGTTGGAAAGGTATTTAAAAATGAATAGGGGTTTACTACAATCACTTTTTGATAGGAAATAATCGCTCCAAAAGTAAAAAACAATGTGTCCCCCCCCCCCCTCTAACTTTTGAACCATAAGTTTAGAAAATATAAAAAAAATCTGGAAAGTAGAACTTTATAAGGACTTTCTAGGAAAATTATTTTGAACTTGGATGGAAACAACAGTTTTTGTACAAACTCATAAGAGGGAACACTTACTTCCCGGGACGGGAAACTACGGACACGCTCTTGGCCGCTTTTTTAAAATGAATGAATGTTTGTGGGCCAAGTTTTGGTGGACAATTGCAGCAACTTGGTCATGTCTATGTTTGTAGTCAGTTTGAACTATAGATTTACATGCACCTGTAATATGTTGAATTGTTTCTGAGCTACTGTGACATCGTCTACATAAGTCAGTTGACTACACAAGTCAGTTGTTATTATTATTATTATTATGTGTATTGAGCATATACCTATTTCTTTGGCTTCTGGTTCTGAAGCCTAAACGATTTTAATGCGCCCTCCTGAAAGCCTTGGCAGAAGCCAAGGAGGGTCGCGTCCGTATACGGCTTAGAGATCTCTAGTTAAAACGTTAAGCCAGTCCCTAAAAGGTGGGGTTTAGTGGGTAAAAGTCTCCACATAACCACGCAGCCGGCTGCGTGGTATGCTATGAGCATTTCCCACCTCCCTCCACCGCTTTTCGGAGGGTGGCCCATATTTGCTTCGGGCGCATAAAAAAAACATTATGGATGTCATAAGATTCTCCTTAGGTATTTGTCGAAGTTACGTAAACTAATTATGCAATTTTTTATCCTTATAATTTTTTTACGTAAAACTTTTTATCGCAGTACGATTTTTTTTAATTATTATGTTTACAATTGGGCTTGTTACATTATTTCGAATGTCCATACAGTTAATATTATTTTTTACTTACGTAATTTACGTGCATTTTATCCAAATTCTACAAATGAAAAAACAACTCATTTGCTGAGAGGTAATTGCGGACACATTCAGCCACTATTGTTAAAACAAAACTTCTGTACAACTATCGCACGCAACGGTGCTTAGAAACATTTCTCACAATGATAAATTTAGATAAAAATACTTTTTGAATTGGTCTGAGATAAAACTTTTTGCATATTGTCATGTAAATGGGGAGACTCAACATTAGATATTATTCGATTAGATGATTTCGATTTGCAAGTTCCCTTATGAGTCTGTGACAAAACCTCAGAAATTTACGATATTTTTTAAATATAAGAGGGGGAAAACGAGCATGCGGCCAACCTGATGGTAAGTGTCAACCACCGGTCACGAACAACTACAACATCAGGGGAATTGCAGGTCCATTGCTGGCCTTTTAAAAAAGTGTAGGGCTTTTATGTCATACGTCATATAACTCTTTACATACGTATAAATTGCAAAACCCAGCTATTGCTTTTTAAATTTTTACTTTATTATAAATTTGAGATCTTACTCTATGTTTCATGGTATCGACATTAAAATATGAGGTTAACAAGATATATCCAATACAGTTATTCGAATAAAAACTTAAAGTACCTAAGTATACTGTTACTGCGGTCTTGTATAAATTTTAAAGATAAATTCTAATTGAAGTCGGTTTATATATTCACTTATTAATTCAATTATCTTACAAAACAATTCGTTAATTTATGTAACGTATTAGATGACAATACGATCGTAAATATTAAATGCAAATCGCTGACCTTAACCGTTAACTTTACAAATACTTTTTCGACAGTGATTCGTGCTTACATAACTGAATGTAAAGATAAGCAAATCGAAGAGCTTTTTCTCTTTTTAGTAAAAAAAATGATTTATATTATACACGAAAGGCACATGGACAAACGTTCAGACGAAAAACAACTATATATGGGCCATACAAATTGCAAACACGTTCCGTTCGGGACACGGCTTGCAACTCATCAATGCTTAGCTTAATAGTTTTAGTAAATTGTACCTTTTGTTATAATGTAAGACAATACTGTTTATGGCCAGTCCAGTTTTATGAATGAAACAAAAAAAACAGAACACAAAGTTTTAAGCAATAGCTGTTCCCGGCCACGTGTTGATGTGACCCAAAGTTTTTCAAAAGCAATATAAAAACGTCCTATTCGAATGCAATGTTGTGTCAAAATTTGAAAGCAATCGGTGAAGGAATTTCGAAGATTTACGATTTTAAACAAAAAAAAAAAACAATTTTATTAGTTTTGGCTGTCTAACCGGCGGAAACCAAATTCGAAGTTCAGTACTGCCTTCAAATCAGTGTTTTAAAAAAATCTAATTTGAAATAAACGTAGATTATTGATTCCGAAAGAGTCCCACATTGTAGCCCAATACTTTTTTATTTCATAGAAGTGTTAGCAATACTATCGTATTTATATTACATTATTAAAATTTGTCTTTGTTTCCGGATGATTCTATAATAAGAATATACTTTTTTTCATGTTTAAAATGTGTCCGTTTTAATGTTTGCGGAAATGGTCAATATGCGAACATATAATATGGCAACATTGCTTAGTAATAGAGATTATGAAGGGAATAGACATTTCCGCGTGGGTTAACAAAAGAGGGGATACAAGACGGGGAATGGCTGATGGCTCCGATAGTCTGATAGAAGTAACAGTGTTCGGTAGTTAATGGCGGAGACAGGGTGTCGACGGTTTATGGGTGCGCTTTTTGCAAAAGAGAGAGTAAAATGTTAAGTATATTGTTTATGGAAGAGAGTGACTTATAAGCTTCTGTCAACAATACTTGTGAACAGCATAAAGGTATAGTAATTAAACAGAAAAGTGGTGTGTTAAGGAAGTAATTAAAGTGTAACCGATCCACATCTTAATTTATTCTTTTATTTCAATGGCTTTCTTCTAATAGAAGTGTTCGAAAAACGAGCACACAGTCCACGTGTTGTCAAGTGGATACTGTGGCCTATAGACGGACACCTATATCTATCATGGATTATTAAGAATCATAATGCAGATGCCTTGTCATCTCTAAGGACTAAGATAGAATGTCTCATTACATAATAAACAAAAAAGGCTCTCTGGTTCTCTTTACTTCCTAAATAATTCGCTTTACCGATCGAATTTACTTAACGATGAAATGAACTTCCCTTCATACTTTTCCAGGCTTAGAACTGGCTGGGGCAGACTTAGCATTACCTTATACATTAGCGGCTGTATTTCATTGACAAAAAGTTCACTATTTATTGTAAGGACCGTTTAGTCTCTGTCTTAGTTTGTAAACGAACGCGGAACAAAAAACTATTCATAATATACTATATAATAATACACTAATAACTATTTATACAATAATAATGTCCGCCAGACCTAATTTCGGCCACGGCGGCCTGCCTCAATGGAGGCTAGCCATCGGCGCAGGACAGGACTATAGCGCCCAAGTGTATGTGCAAGCACATGTGCACTCTATTACCTCACTCTCATAATCCGATTGGACGGTAAACCGACACTACCGGAGACTGATCAGACGCAGGATCAACGGCTTTACGTGCTTTCCGAGGCACGGGGGTTAGACACCGCCGACTTTCTGACTCCGGGCAACTACTGAGAATTTCTTAACGGAAAAACTAAATAATTAATTTTTTGACCCGACCCGGGATCCGAACCCAGGACCTCATGAACAGCAGTCGCACTACTACAACCACTAGACCAACAATTTTTTTTTGCGCCCGAAGCAAATATGGGCAACCTTCCGGAAAGCGGGGGAGGGAGGTTGAGAATGCTCATAACATACCACGCAGCCGGCTGCGTGGTTATGTGGAGACTTTTACCCACTAAACTCAACCTTTTAGGAATTGGCTTAACGATCTGACTAGAGATCTCTAAGCCGTATACGAACGCGACCCTCCTTGGCAGAAAGGAGGGCGCAGACCAACAATATAACGCGGAACTTTAAGGACAACGACGCGACGAGTGAGATTAAAAAAAAAAGATAGATAGTTGAATCATTGCGTTCTCGACTGTATTTTCATAGGCGTAAAATAAAAAATCGCACCAAGTAATTCGAAGACTGGTTTGTGCAACGAAGGCTGTTTGAACCCAGGACGTAAAACGGTTTCATTGTATAAAGAACACAAAATGATCTGTGAGAAAAGATTTAAATAGTTTGATGCACCCTTACCATAGTATGACCACTCCGAAATGTGTCCATTCTCAAATGAGTGAGCTCACGCATTCGCAATCAGTGCTCATTTGTGCGACAGAGAAAGTAGTATACACAATTTCCGTAAGATAATAAGAGATGACACTATTGCATTAGTGTGCGCGCGACAGTATTCAAGATGAAGGTGCATCTAACTATTTAAATCTTTGTCTGTGAGAGCGTGGTCTTTCCCAGGTCGAGCTGAGCCATTTATGCTGCACTCATAATAAATCTGTAGCCGTGGCCATACAACGTACAGTAGAATCGGTATCATACTAACTGCTTTGAAGTGGGGTTTGTTTGGGTCGAGGATCTTGCCCTGGGGGAAGTCTCCTTTCCAGTTGATCTCGTCCAAGAGGTCCACGGTCCCATCGCCGGCGCCGACGATCAGACAGCCGTCGTCCATTATAAGTATCGATTCGATACCTGTGCAAGGCAAGTTAAGTGAAGTGAAAAATTATAGAAACTCTAATTAGTAGCCATTCGCCCCGGCTACTCACGAGTGTTATCTAGATCTACACAACAGCGCCACCTACCGGGCCCAAATATGGCTAAGAACTATCCAGATGACCCCATAAGTGCCTCATAAAAATTTCTTCTAAATCCGTTAGCCGTTTAGAAAGAACTACGAACACGCACGCCGGAATGTTATAATATATAAAGATGATAAGTATAATACATAAAACAACTAACAGAGCCGTGTTAGCACAAGGGCTAAGCATCCACTTCCAGATGGTCTTCTAACCGTACCGGGGCTTTTAGGGTTGCGGGCGTATTTAGTATTGGTAGGTAGAATGCTGCGGTTAGAAATGCCTAGCAATGTAACCCCCGAGCAGGACGATGATTAGGAAGTGGTCCCTAGACATCATCACAGTGCGAGGGTTGGTGGTTTACAATAAAACAAAGCGAGAAAGGATTGCGATCTAAACGTAGATCCCTAGTATAGTCTGATGGAGACCACCGTATATTTTCCCACAATCAAAAAGGGGCTAAGCACTCGTAAAGTTTATATTACACAAGCAATCTGGGTTCGATCACTGACGGCACCAATTAAATAAATGTACCACGCAATTCTGCCAATACCCACTGGAGCAGCACTGCTCTGAGTACTGCGAAACCCTCTCAGAAATAAGAGGAGGCATATGTCCAGAAGTGAGACGTATATGGGATATGATTTTTAGCTTTAGCTGAAGCAATTACGCAAAGTGGTGATATGTAGCACTGACCCTGGCTATAGCGATGAATCGTGGTAGCCCTCGTCATAAGATTTCATAGTACAAGATACACGAACAAGCGGAGTTTCATCCAAGCACCAATGAAATTGTTAATTGTAAATATAAGATGTTAAAAATAGCTAAGATCCGCGTGAAAAATAAAAATGATATCCCGCCCTCCCTCAATGCGTGCACTATCACCGTTACCATTGATCCCAACACCACGTTATACGTGGTAGAGCCCTGCTGCAGCTACATTATAGTTGTAACATGAATATGTTGACTCGACCAGGGAAACACCACGCTCTCACAGAATAGCAGCGTAAAATAGCAGCTTAACGCTGCTTTGTTTCGTATGGTGAGTATAGAGAACTGGAGACGTTTTTCACTGGAAACGATGCATTTCATTTTAGTCCACACGGGTGAAAACGCATCCGCATTTTGATTCGCAGTCGAAGATAGATGTACCTAGATGTCTATGGGCCACAGCATCCACTTACGGTGTAAGGTGCTTTACAAACTAGGGTAAAACATATTTTTGTATTTTTGACGCTAATTAGCTAATTATTTTTAACATATTTAATATTAAATTACAAACAAGATTTCTGGAAAGTAACACCTGATTCAATTTTAATGTTAACTATGATTTTAAGAACACACTGATTGAAACCTATTATATGACTGAAACATTTAAAAATTCCAGTGCATGTGATGTCAACTACATGCATTTGGACAGTGCAGCGGACTCCTCAAAATCATCTCTAGTAATGAGAGTAGAACTGTGTTCAGCTGTCTTTCGTATTGAAGATCTTACTTTACTTTTGCTAGATGTACCTACTTAGCATTCTCTGTCCAGCAAGATGAACCGGTAAGTATGGACAATTTTTCCAACTTATGTATGTACCTTTATTTAAAGGGAGCAATCGAATATGCGGCTCACCTGATGGTAAATGACTTCCGACGCCCTTGAACATCTGCACCGGAGGAATTGCTCTTGAAGGTTCTTAAGTCATATCGATTCGGAAACATCGCTGGTGATAGCCATTGGCGAATTCTTAACTTAACCCTAAATGTCATTGAATATAACGTTGAATAAGAATAAAGTCAATAGCACTGACCCTGGCTATAGCAAATGGACTCCGGACGCTTGCCCTTCCTCCAAGGGCCACATTTAGCGAGGCAGCCGATGAGAGACGGCTTGCACTGCGCCACCGACGCACTGGGATCCGCCGGGTAGTTAATCGAAAATTTTATCATGTCGCCCGTTCTGAATGATCAAATTTAGATTTTATTTGTACAACGCAAAGAGATACAGCCTTAAAAACTAAAATAAATAGTCTTAAAACTACATCTTAAGTTTTTATGGTCTTGTGTAATTATAATTAAAAGCAAATTTAACATTGAACATTGTATGTTTCATGTCTGACCAGATAGGTATCAGGATCAGAAGAAAGCATTGCGTTGCAAAAATTAAAGTTGATAAAATGCCTCATTTTCCTAAGTTCTTTGATAAAAATACAAATTTTCAGTGCCCTTAGTACTACCTTATTTATAGAATAAGGGTAACAAACGTGTGGGCAGTTCGAGAATTTACCTCGAACGTTTTGTATGAAGTAAAATCACCACGCATGATTGGCTGTCACGTTACCAGAAGACTCCGAGCCTGGGTATTTTATATATGGTTCCATACATAAATACCGGTAAGCTAAGTATAGGGCGGTTCTCCAATAGATGTAATGACGACCTGGTAAGAGATGCAGGTGGCTCAGGAACGTATTTGTAGATAGCATACCTTGAGGGTGGTCTATATTCAGCAGTGGCCTTGTGAAGGGCGGTAATGATGATGATGTACTCTTAATTTAAGGCCTCGAGTAAATAAATAAATTAACAACTATAGCAAATACTCCCCCCCCCCATGAGACAATCTGTGGGGGAGGCCTATGGTCAGCAGTAGACTTTAATGGGATGTAACGGTAACGATTTTAAGACGCAGCTGCCCATTTCCTTCTATCGTCTCCTACGACACCCACAGGATATTATGAACCACTTAAACCACTACTACACTACACGGTTTATAATAAACTATTAATTAAAAATGAAAGGAGTTTTCACTTTAATACACAATTACAACTTACGTGGTCCCAGCGTAACCATAAGAGTCATCCTTGTTGACAGTAATGCAGCGTACGCTGCGCCTCAACTTCCCCAGCGCAACGTCCACTACGTCGAGGTTTTTGCTTTCAGCTCGTACGTTCCATACGCGGAGGTTCGCTAGAGAATTGTTTAATATTAAGTACTAGTTTGTAATATCGGACGTTATATTGCCAATGAATGTTGTCTGGCTGGGGTGACTATGAGCCATGCTAAGGTCACCGTGGAACCAGTGCAGCAGCGTATTTTTTCCGACTAATTTACAACATGCTAGCCACGTCAGTAACTATCTAGCCAATAAAACGGCTCTCATCAGCTCAGGGCGTGGAATAGATACCTGCATTGTTGGAGCTACCTTCGTTTTAGCAGCGACTAGATTAACATGAATGTTACCAGCTGTAACAATAGTCCGTACGTAAATCACTGCAGCGTATGCGGCATTGGACACATCGACCATGTATTTCCGTGCAAGCAACATTCATCTTTTTTTCATCCCATCGAGGAATGCATATCTTTCGGATATAAACCAATTCTGACCGATAAGTAAACCACTCTTCACGAAGATCATCTGGGAACTATTCATCCCAGTCAATTCCAGCCAAGCACAACTTTTGTATTATCAGCTTGGCTGTAATAACACAAGGGGCCACCCATACTAAAGGGTTAAAAAGACGTGAATTGTTTGAAATTACTTATCTCTTTGGGATTGGGTTTTCTTGCATGGTAAGTTGTACCGAGTAATGACGAGTAATGAAACGAATCAGTTTCTTTATCCCATGTAAGTATAACAAACCAGCATATACTTATATGTGCTATATGCTGGTTTGTCATCCTTATTAAAGGATTAGGCTGACAAACCAGCACACAGTCCATCTGATGGTAAGTGGATGCTGTGCACCATAGACATCTACATCTCTTGATTAAGAATCAAAATGCAGATGCGTTGTCACCCCCGAGGACTAAGACGGTATGCCTCATTTTCAGTAAAAGGGTCCTGGGCTCATTTTCACTATACGAAATAACAGCATTACTCTGCTATTTGACATTGTTATTATATGCGAGCGTCGTCAGTGCCCTGTTGAACCGATTAATTTGTGCCGCAACTATACTACAACGTATCTACTCATAATAGCGTAATTAGTTTACAAAACATATCAAACAACATGAGATATTCAAAAGATCATTACTCACAATCACCGCCAGTAACAAAGGAGTTGAACCTCAAATTGAGTGGTGCGAGAGTGAACGCATCGCCCGTGGTAAGTCTCGAGGCGGCGGCCGTGGCGCTGGCAGCGCCACCAGTGCAGTCCCACAGCACCACGCATCCATCGTCTCTACCACCCAACGATATCATGTACCGCTCGTCGGACGAAAACGCGAGTGCTTCCACGCGGACCTGATAGTGTATCAGTGCATATGTCACTTCTAACTAGGGTTGACAACTTTTCTATTTATTATTAAATATTTTCGAGGCTATTAAATATAGAAGATGGCG
Organism: Parnassius smintheus behrii; assembly: GCA_036936625.1. Lineage (NCBI taxonomy): Eukaryota > Metazoa > Arthropoda > Insecta > Lepidoptera > Papilionidae > Parnassius > Parnassius smintheus. The sequence continues at coordinate 6,455,860 of JAUPFT010000004.1, read as the reverse complement.
AAATAAAACATAAAGTATATCTACCGGAAGCTATAAGATGTCTCTGGCATATCCGATAATCTCCTTTTACGACATCCGCTGGACAAATGGGGTGATGAATTTTCTGAGGCCGCCAAAACATAGCAAAAGTTTTTGCGTGGTAGAGCCATGCTGCAGTTATATTAGTAGTATAGTTGTAGCACGAATGGGTCAGCTCCGCCGGTGAAGGACCACGCTCTCACTGAATACCAACGTAAAATAGTAGCTTAATGCTGCTGTGTGGTGTGTGTTCGTATGGTGAGTGTAGATAACCGGAGACCCTTTTACTGGAAACGAGGCATTTCATCTTACTCCTCACGGGTGGCAACGCATCTGCACTTTGATTCGTAATCGGGGATGGATGTGGATGTCTATGGGCCACAGCAACCACTTACCATCAGGTGGACTGTGTGCTCGTTTGTCACCCTATCCTATAAAAAAAGAAGCTTGGTACTGACAAAGGTAAGTACGTATATAAGTATAAAGCGACCCAGGAGATGGCAGTGATATGATGAAGTAAGTCCCTTTCATCTCCTGGCATGTAAAAAGTGGTCTTCGAGTGTCGGCGTCTTACAGTGGACTTTTGAACTGATGACGAGTTATCTAAGTGAACTGAGGTAGCTCGGCTAAGCGCACGCTGTAAATATCACAGTACGTGAACAATCCGGCTTCGATTTCCGCCGACACCAATGAAATTGTTAATTGCCATAGAAATATAAACAATATTCTTATATCCATGTTAATTGTTTAATTAATGTAATTAATTGCAATTGAAAGTGACGATTCACCACGTGCTCAGGGGTGAAAGAACATATTGTGTGTCTAAGAAATAAAATGCTCCGAAGACGTGAAGTTGTCTCTTTGAATTGAACTTTACATTAATATATATATATATATATATATATATATATATATATATATATATATATATATATATATATATATATATATATATATATATATATATATATGAAACTGTTTATGTGTGCTTGAGTAGGTTCCTGAATGGTTTAGACTTTATATTTACAATTGAACCCTGTAGGTGGCACTGTTGTCGAAATCTAGTAATTCCCGGTGTGAAGCCGGACGGTTCGCTAGTTATTAATGAAATCTCTTAACCTTATGCAGTTCGTGACTTCCAATAACAACCCTCCGTTTGAAGTCCCAAATTTTAGCTGCGGCTTTGAATCCTATGTGGTTGATTTGTCCCGAGCCCACGTAGGTTCCCTTAGGAGAGACCGCAACAGTGGAAACGCTATTAGTGTGTCCGCTGAGGAAAAACATTTTCTTGCTCTTCCATTCCTGGATACAAACTTTGTTGCCCATTGGATAAACTATGTGTTCGCCATCAGGATGGACTTTAAGACCTTTGACCGCCGAACCTAAAAGCAAAACATGGTTATTGGTAGTTATATATTATTATTATTATTATATTAATTAATCAATAACTGTCAATGTTTGGTTGGATCCTCGCTTAAAGTGGCAACAACGAAGTCAGCAAAAATATAAATAATAAATAAAAAATGATGTGTATTATACTGTTCCAGCTGCCTTCACAAACCATTTTGCTGGTTTTTAAAAAAAAATAACATCGAAGTGATTAACGATCATAAAGTCCACCTGATGGTAAATGGTTAACGCTGTTGATGGACAGCGTTAACCACTTACCTTAATACAACGTCCAAACCCGTCGTAACTACAGCAAAAACATATGGAATGCTTTAATGTAATTATATTGGATCTACCCTTCAGACGGGAACACAACAGTGCAAGCATTACAAGTATTATTTGGCAGCAAAAATAAGTAACAGAGTGCCACATACCCAGACGAACCTAATAAATTAGTCCTACCACCTAGACATAGTATGAAAGTTTTGCTTGTAAATCCTTCCTGCATGGTATCCGTACAAAAAACGCATGTAAATTGAAACGCGTAATGCTGCTGTGTTTCGTATGGTGAGTGTATAGAAACCTTAAACCCTTTTACTTAAAACGCGGCATTCTATCTTAGTCCGACAGCGCACGAAAATGCTGTCTATGAGCCACAAGATCTGCCTACCTAATTGAAGAGGAGAGGGGCGGGAAGTGCTCATCAAACTTGATAAGACACATCACTTTTATTTTACTTTAAGACGTTTCCCCTTGCGAAAGACCTTGAGCGTTCGGTCCTATACAATTCACGCGCTCTCGCTACAATATATCGCGTAAAAATACGCCCGAATATTTGGAATTACTTCAATTAAAAAAGATAAGCGAACTTAAGAAATTAAATAAAACGTGTAGAATATAGATTTTTAAATTATCTATGCATTAGTGTAATCCTCAAATTATTAGAGCGTTGCCTTTAGCAACAGATGTATGTACATGTGATCAATAATTTTAGTTATTTTTAAAAGTAGATTTTAAATGTATTCATAACACATAAAAACAAATTAGAACGTGGAATGTGATGATAGGATATCGGACATTAATAATATGCTTTTAGATGTAGCTTACTTCTCATAACTAATGAGATAATAGTCTCTGAAAAACACACTTTTGCAAGGTATTGGTCAGGGTATCGCCTTAATACGCGGATCTTAGCTAATAAATTGTTAACATCTTTAAAGATAAATCTAATCTTTTCTTTTTTATCTTTAAATTTCCGCAAAATAAAGACTGATTCTATAGCTGTACTAATTGTGATCGCGAAGATAATTATGGAAGGAAAACGTCGTGAGTAAATCTGAATGTCTGAGAAATAAGAAAAAAAAATTTCGAAGTCATGTGAAGTTCGCCAACACGCATTACAGCAGCGCGGCAGCTTGTCCTAAAATCCTCTCAGAAATGAGAAAAGGCCTGTGCCCAGCAGTGGGATGTACATAGGCTGTTACTTTAGTTCACTTTACAATATTCATCCATCCATTACAGCCTATAAAAGCCTCCTCCAAAGATTTCCTCTTTTTGATTTTGCCGTATTTGCCACGCTTAGTTGTTTTTTTACAATTTCGAGTAGTTATCAGGCAGATGCTGCTGCCGATCTGTCGCCTCTTACGAAACTCACGGCGCAGGACAGGATTATAGTGTCCAAGTGTATGCGCAAGCACAGGTGCACTCTCTATTCCCTCGCACTCACAATCCGATGGGACGGTAAACGGACACTACCGGAGATCAGGCGCAGGACCAACGGCTTTAAGTGCTTTCCGATGCACGGGGGTGAGACACCGCCAACTTCCTGACTCCGGGCAACTATTGAGAATTTCTTGACGGAAAAACTCATAGAAATTAGAAACTAAACACTTGAACATAATAATATCACAAAACACGGTCTTAAGACCGTATCCGGCATCCGTAGACTTCCTAGACTAGTGTGGGGCTGACATTAGACATGTAGGAAGTCTACTTTACACTTATAACAAATTATACATTAGCAATATTAAATTGGCACGGGGCAGTGGGTAATAAACCAGCATTTTTAATGTTTTGCTCTCATGCTATAACAGATGTTAAGTTCAAAGCATAAGAAAATTTTTATAAACAAAACAAAAGTAAAGAACTAAATGATGCTTGAAACATCTTTTACACGCGTTATAAACAAAAAAAAATTACCATCGAATCCAATTATAGCATAAGGTTCTAAATTCTTTACATCCATTATCACTTACTTAGGTTTTTACTTTGTATATAATATATAAACTAAAAATGAAAATTGTGGTAATGTAATATAGACATTCAGCTGACAGTTGCTAAGCAACGCAACGTAAGCATTGTCGGTCCTTGCATGAATTTTACTTTTTTTATGGTTTACTTGTTTACCTTCGACTAAACTCGTACAACGGTATAATGCCGATGCAAACGGTGTAAGAAAGAACATCCGCTACGCCAAATCGTTTAGACTACTTAGCTTAAACTTTACTTGTAGCGTTAAGGAGCGCGGGTTCGAATCCCTGCACGGTAAAGTATTTGTATGACCTACAAATAATTGTTCCTGGTCTGGATGATTGCGTTCTATGGAATTTATGTCGATATGTAAACCGCCCCCACGGTACAGGAGAAAATCTTATGTTTGCAGCAGCAACGTCTTCCTAATAACAACTCAAAAATAAGAAACTACACTTACCTACCGACCTGGTAAGCATGGCAACTATAATAGCAAAAACCTATAGTTGCCACATTTTTCAGATGGGTAATATATGAGCTATGGAGTGTAGAAGTAAGGAGTACCAACTCCCATAGTAGAATAGTTGAAAAAGTGGCCATCTGTAAGCAGTAAATAACAGTTCAAAAACTCTCCACAACAGCGCTGGAGTAGCTACTGGGATGAAATGAACTTAGCAGTTGTCGACGGTTTGAAGTATGCTGCTAAACTGCTCAGTAGCTCCAAAATCTAAAATAATTTTATTTAGTAAATATAACCTCAAAAAAGTCGTCTATCCCACTAATATTTTTCGGCACGTTCTTTAAAGTTTAGCCCGTAGCTATAGTGGCGCCACCCTTATTTAACGGTTTTCTATGGACACTTTAATACAGTCTGCACTCCTTACTTCTACACTCCATAATATGAGCGACGACATAAATAAACTACCCCTGATCCCCGGCGGCTCCGTATTTCTGGCAACGAAGTCGGCCATGGTAAATACGAGGCAGGGGTGCTGAGAATCTTCCGTGGAGATTAAATGAAACTAATTTTACCATTTTTATTGAGTTTAATTTCAAACAATTTTAAAGATTTAATTTTAAGAATTTTATCGCGTTTAATTTTATAAAATAATTTCTTTTATGTGTATTCGAGATTTCGAGTATTTTTTTATATAGAAAAGGGGGTAAATGAGCATACGGCTCACCTGATGTTAAGTGACTACCTTGAGCTCTGTTCTTGAAGGGTTGTTTCGGTCCGGAAAAATCGCCGGTGGTAAACTATTCCACAGAAAAGTCGTACGCGGAAGAAAACTCCTTGTGAAACGTACAGTGGTGGACCGCCACGCATCCAGATAGTATGGATGGTATCGAGACGTTTGCCGCGTAGTGCGTTTACGAAATTTGGCGGCTGGGATTAATCCAGACAATTCCGCAGAGCCCTGCCCGTGGTATATGCGAAAGAAAATGCAAAGAGATGCAACATCTCTTCGCTTTGTGAATCAAGCCGATCGGAAAGCACTCGTTCGTCGACAATACGAACCGATCTGCACTGGATGCGGTCCAGTGGAAGGAGCTGGTACTGGGGAGCCCCAGCCCAAAGATAGAAACAGTATTGTATACCATGTGCGGCCGAACCTGCACCTTGTAAAGTTGCAGGCGGTGTGCCGGCATGAAATACTGTCCCGATCTACTGAGCACACCAAGCTTTTTAGAGGCCAATTTGGTCTTCTCTTTTTATTTATTTAAGCTTTATTTGCACACATAAAAGAAATGTACAAAACGGCGGACTTAATGCCTAAAGGCATTCTCTACCAGTCTACCTTTGGTTTGTGCAGAGAATCTAGTGATGGGTGCAAAACTCATAATAAAAAAAAAATTAAAGGTTTAAGGAAAAAATACAAAATAATAATATAATGATAATAAGTACAATACACATACATATTATACATTTACATTACTACTTACATGCATACAATCAAGTTAACCCTCAGAAGACACAAGTTTGCTCGTTAACCGCTAAAAATAACCCCTTTGTCGTATCTCCTCAGTTTTAAGGCCTCCTTTTGATGCCTCAGCCAGTATCGTAACCTCAGCGTCGACATATCGGATGACGTGCAGTTTCGTGGTCACTTGGAAGAGAATGCCAACTTCGCCTGTAAAAAGCTTGACGTGCTCATAAGAGCGGAATTTTATGCCCGCACAACGCCTGAGACTTAACATGGATCAGGTTCGTTCTCACAAGGGAATACTGTTTCCATCTCTGGGCCAGCTCGCATCCAGCGCAGAGCGGTTCGAACTTAGAATGGCTCTCTTTCTTTCTCTGCGCTCTTTCTGCTTGGCTTGCCTCGCTGGCACTGCGAAGAGATGTATCTCATTGCGTCTTTTATCGCATCTGCCATGGGGAGTGTCTGAGGAATTATTCGGACTAATTCCAGCTACTGAATTTCAACATTGCACATCGCGACAAAACTAGAGATACTATCCATACCATCTGGAAGATTGGCGGTCCACCAGTGTGTAATTTACAAGTTTTCTTCCTCGCAAAACTTCCTTGTGGAATTGACTACTACCAGCGATTATTCCGGACCGATACGATTTAGGGACCTTCAAAAAAGAACCTACTCTTTTTCAAAAGACCAGCAACATACAGTTGACCTGAGGTAATCCGACTAACATTTTTCAAGGTGGTGTCGGATTATAGAATTTGTCGGACTATAAAGTACTGCTACAGACCCCTGGTAGTCCCGAACTTTTTGAAAAAGAGTATCTAGTAATCTGACAGATAGCATATCAAATATAAAAAAATAAAAATGTCATGTGATGCACAATGAACACCTAAACAGTAAATAATAAATGCCCGCTAGGCCGCTATCACAGTCACATTTGAATGGAGACAATATGCGTCAAGCTAGGTTCGTGGTGGCGCGAACTAATTTCAACCTGTTTGTCCACATATTCGCGCAGGACACCTCTCCCTGTGGCGGATTCATAGCACGACTCGAATCTAACTACAAGTTAAGGACATGTCAGATTACAATTAGCCAGAGGCTGGATTATTGGGGGTCCTCTGTATCTGCTATTCCCCTAGTGTTGCAGTTGTTTAAGGGTGGCAGTCGACACTTACCATCAGTCGACACTCGTCATCTTCTAAAAAATTTAATTGTTCAAAGTTTAATACAGCACAAAATAAAATACAGAAATACAGAATATTTATTTTATTATTTAATATTTTTAATCATTCAAATCGACAAGTAGCATTTCCCTTATTTATAATACTTTGAGTCAATAGGCATATTAATAATCACATATAATATCTTTATTTCCTTACTAAGCATCTTCTTCGGACAACCTTAGATTTCTCATCAATTTGTTCTTTAGAGAGTTCAGCTATTCTTTTAGTCTCATTGATCATATATTGTTTGATGACTGATAAAAGCTCTGGAAGCTGAAAACAAAAATACACCACATAATGAATACTATCCATATTATCTAACAGAAATACTGTTCTTGGACAGACTATTTTCTAAAGTTCTAAAGTTTTATACATGTATGCATGTGAAAACTACAGATGTACTTATAAACAAGCTTAAATAAGCACTTCATGGAAGGGTAAGGAATTCATGCCACCAAAAACATAACACTATGGAGGTCAGTTCCATACAAATCACAAATCCAAGCTGACAGCCCTGAAAACCTTTTGTATATAACTTGGGCAAAGTTAATATTTATGTTTTTTGATGGGATATCATTGCTTTATAAAAAGGTTTTTTGTTTAATAACTCAAATAAATACATGAACTTCACGCTTTTTCTTGCAATTACGCTTTACTGTTTTCTACTTTTAATAAAATTTTCTTGTATATTATTATGTGGTGAATTATTATGATGTTAGTAATACAAATAAGATTATTTTATGTTAATGTAATTATCAGAAATTTCCTGTGTGAAATGGACTGTCGCGATAAAGCTATTGCATAACATTTTTTAACAACTTATTCAATTATGATTATTTATTTATTATATTTATGCAGTCTTTTTTCTTTGATACTAATTCAAGTTTTTTCTTTGATATTAATTCAAGTTACACTTTTTGAGTGTGATGACCAATAAGAAAATAATTTTTTTTCTTTTATTGAATAAATGTGAAGTTAATATTGTTTAAAACATTTTTATTATCTTACAATACATGTAGGTTATTCAGGAATTAATGCTAAAAATACATAAGGCATACATTCAACCTATTTTAGAGTATGCGTTCCAAATCTGGAGCCCCTATTTCAAAAAGGATATTGAGTTACTGGAGAGAGTTCAACGTAGATTTTCAAAGGTCCCTAGAGTATTGAAAAACATACTATACGAAGAAAGGTTGAATAATCTTAAAATAATGACACTGAAGGATCGCAGAGAATGGGGAGACTTGATCGAAGCATATAAACATGGACATTATTACGATCTGGAAAATTTTGACAGAGATTTATTCCAGTACTCAACAAACACACATCTTAGGGGACATCACTTCAAATTAACCAAAACCGTGTCACATAACAACCCACACAAGCACTTTTTTAGCCAAAGAGTGGTTGAAGCATGGAATAAACTGCCATTAGAAGTAATATCTGCACAAACTATTAACCAATTCAAGAACAGATTAGACAAACATCTAAAATAAGAATAATTACATATTTCAAATAGGATACGGGCTTATATCAGTTGTTTCAACTGCTAGCCTGTTAAGTAATAATAATAATAATAATAATAAAAATTTATCATTGAAACTATAGGTTTATGGTAACTGAACTAAGAAACGTAAGTTTGAGACTTAGTTAAGGTTCAACTAGCCGTGGACTCAAACTCACCTATGGATGCGGCCAAAAGGCACGCTGTCTCTCCTAGCATTGTGTCTAAAAGAGACAGAATCAGTTATGAGCAGTTAGCAGCTAGTCTTCACGCATACGTCAAGTCGCACGCAGACAAACACCGTGCCGAAGTCTGCCAAACTGAAACGACGTTAGACGATGCACGGCTTTCAACACCACACTGCTGTGCAGGTCGGAGTGTTAGGTTTATTTCCGTAACGAAATTTCTTGATAAAAGACGCCGCGCTCAAAGCCCGCAACAAAAGCTATAGAATAGCTTAAAATATCTTTTATTTAATTAGTTTGCACACCGGAAGGTAGAGTATGGCTGTATTTTTGTTACTTATTAAGACCTATTGTAACCAATATATTGCAAAGGACTAAATGAATTTGATTTTGAATAAAACTTATAAGAACTAAATGTTATTGGTGCAGTAAGTTTTTAGTACAGTAGTTGAGAATGAATATCAATAATTGCAGTTTTCAGATTTTATCCTTGGAATATGCCTAATGATCCTACTTTGATGCCAAATTTGAAGTTTATAAGTAATCTAGAAGAGATTTGGTTATTTGTTGATTTGATGAGTCTGTTTATCAGTGATTGCCGGCTCCCATCAATATGAACCCTCTAAGCCCTCTATAAGTGAGAAACAGAAATCTCTAAAAGTCATTTTTCACTCATGGACCTCTATAAATGAGACTTCTACTTGTCCATACCTCTATAAGCGCCAGCAGAGCGTATTTAACATATCCTATACTATTAAACGAGCAATTCTTGTATATATGTATATATATATATAATCGGGATCTCGGAAACGGCTCCAACGATTTTCATAAAATTTAGTGTCCAGGGAGTTTCGGGGATAATAAATCGATCTAGCTAAGATTTATTTTTAGAAAATGTCTTTTTGTCCGTGTTTTTAGGCAATTAAAAACTGCTACAATATAGTTAGAATAAGAAGGTAAATTTTGACAGTTTGGTAATGATTATAAATAGCTTATTGGTATAATGGGCGGTCACAAAATCGTAAAACCCCGGTTCGAGCCCAGACCGACCGACCGACTTTTTTATTTTTTTTTTCAAGTTTCTTTCTTTTTTGAGAAAATATATTTTTTTCGAGCCCTTTTTTTAGTATTTTTTAAAAACACGAAAATTTAAATTAAAATAATTGCACTCATGATTTTTTATTCAAATAACCAGTTCAGTTTTTTCTGTTATGTCGCTAAGATCAAAAAATATTATTTATAATTCATCAGTATGTAATTTGTATCTAAATATAATTTCCAAAACACACGAATTAAAAAAATCGAGCGAAAAATACCGAGCAAAGCTCGGTCAACCGGGTACTGTTAATTATGAGTCATTCTTGTGGAACTAATGCTTTTGTTTCCTTAAATTTCAAGGAACTAACTAACATTGTTTTTTGATCATATTCTATTCAAGTGACTGAATGAGCATGTGTACCAACTTATTTGTCGAACTTACTACAGTTGATAAGTATCAATTGCAGGAAAGGTACATATTCTTATAATGTTAAAATAAAAAATGTATTTGTTGTCACTAATTTATAAACTTGTGAAAGTGGGAAATTGCAATATAAGTAATTAACAGATTTCTTTAAGTAAATATTAGTGTATCATTTTTTCTTTTTCTAAGGGTCTTCTATATTCTAATCGAAAATATTAATACATTCATCACTACACATTAGCTACATTTTTTATAAAGCTAGAAACTACCGAGCTAATGAGACACCTCCATAAGCAAAAAGGAGACTGCAGTCCTCTTAACTTTGGCTTATCCATTTTTAACTGTATTTAATCTCTAATTAAATTTTTATGTAATTTTGATTATGTTATTGACAATCTATAAACTTGCACTTCAGAGAGAAATATTGATACTTTGAAAGAGTAAATTACCAACCAATAAATCATCTTCATTCTTCCCAAGTTGTACAAAAGCACATTTGGCAGCGTGACTTTTGTGTTCTGCCCATGGATCGTCACTAGGTTCCCAACCGTCAAGCTCTTTACCACAAAGAAAACACTTGGCTGCATCTGCATCATCAGCACCAGTAGCTACCGAATAAAATCCAGCCTGTGCCATATTCTTCACATTACATTTATTTTTATCACTGAATGGCCAGTTCTTGAATGTCTTTATTCTTTCTTCCACTAAAAACAAGTCCCAGCATTCCATGTTTTCGCAAGACTGCGTAGTATTTTCTACGAAAATTTAATCACTACGGTATTCGTTTCAGTACTTTATTTAGTGATCTTTTTAATATCCGCGTCTAAAATATTAACACTTTCCAAGAGCACAAACTATTACAAATACGAAATAATGAGTAGAATGAGTGAGAGAGAAAAATTAGAAATTATACAAAATCTCAATTCTCAACAAAGGCGTAAGAATCGTTGACAATTTGAATTTTGGATTCGGATTTCGGAATTTCTGTTCTGTTCATAGATTACTGACTATATACTAGGGAGCAAAGGTCTTAGGTCATACAGCCTAATCCTATGTGTATTTTATAACAAAATTCTTCATATCATGCTGATGCGCCACATTGCATCAGCATGATATGAAGAACGTATCAAGAAGAAACCATGGTCAGTTTTGATGTTCAGTCTCTATTTACATGCCTACCTGTTGAAGACTGCATCTCAATTATAACTAGGAAACTAGAGGAAAATAATATGCCAGCAGAATATGCAGTATTACTCAGACATTGCCTTACATCTTTTTACAAGCAAGTAGATGGTGTTGCGATGGGCTCATCTGTATCTCCCATTGTCACCGATATATTCACGGCGGCATGGAACACTCACTGGTGTGAGTGCTCCATGCCGGAAGTGCAGTTCACTCAGCGCTCGGTTCGCAAAGCACTCCTCTCCCTGGACATCCACAAGTCAAGTGGGCCTGACGGAATCCCCCCAATTGTGCTGAGGACGTGTGCTCCAGAGTTGGCACCGGTTTTAACGCGTCTTTTCCGGTACTCCTACTCCCTAACTAACATATGCGAGTTTCTGGATGAAACATTGGAGGCCGTGGAAAAAGGCTATCAGGTAGACGCCGTGTATACCAATTTTTCTTAAGCGTTTGATAAAATTTCGCACAATCTACTGATTGCTAAACTTGTAAACGTTGGTATACACGGTGATATCTTGAGATGGCTAACCTCATATCTGCGTGATAGGTCTCAGGCAGTAGCTGTTAAGGGCTATTAGGGCTATGTAGGGCAGTTTTTGAAAGATTTCGAGATTAACTCAACCCAGCGGAGCGTACAGTTAACAACGATAGAATCTCAAACCCCATTGGTGGATTATAATCTTGCGATTAATATTCCAATCGAAAAATTGTGTTTTCATAATGCGCAGACATTAAATACTTAATAAATAAAACCCCTTGAAGCCATTATTTGGGTTTCAAGCCAGGAATAGCGGAACCACTGGGCATTTTTTTATCCCGTTGCTGTTATGTATGCACTTTTGTCAAACAGTTATATTACAGCCCTTCACAAGTCCACTGTTGAACATAGGTCTCCCCCAAAGAATGCCACAAACACGGTCCTGAGCCACCTGCATCCATCAACTTGCTACGTTTCTTACCAGGTCGTCACACCATCTAGTCGGGACTACGCCTATCGGCACGAGCCTGCCACTCGAGAACCTTTTTCCCCATTGGTTATCGGAAAATCATCAAACAGTTATTATTAATTAATTTTTAAAAGTGTCAGGTAGATCAGAAGACCACTAACTGATCGACCGCGACGAAAACCGTGGTGAGCCTCAAGGTACCTTATATTATATAATATAGTTAATTTCTACTTATAAGCATTTAAAGAGATAATACCGTGTTGTTCATTCTCGTAAGGATCTTTTAAATATTTTATCTTATATTTTAAATGTAAAACTATGGCATGCCTGATGAGGTATTTGTTGATACTTTTTATATTTTCATCTTTAACTTTGCACAAAGTAATGCAATAAAGAATTCATTATTACTATTAAATTTTAGTGGAAATAATGCTTGGATGATGTAATGTCGGTGGCGATGGTTGAATTTTGTTATCAAGGACATAGACTTAGAATATACTAGCGTATAGACGAATATAGCGTGCAAGGGAGAAGAAAATTCCTTATGGCAAAAATGCAAGATAGAAAAGGATACCAATTTTCATGACTCTGTAACCCTCTGTAACCAATTTCGAATGACAGGTTGGCACGCTAGAAATAAGCTTGTAGGAATTTTGTAATTTTTTAGATCATAATGGTGTTAATATTTGTCACAAACTAATAAGAATACTAAATTGTTGTAATCCGTAGTTTTTTCCGTAGTGTTAATCATAGAAATAATCCTGATGGTTGCACATTTCACAGGTAAATTCGCAAGACGTCGTTACCGCTATGATGCGTCTATTTTTGGTTGAAGTGTATGGTATATACCTACTGTTTACATTATAGAATATTTTACATACATACATAAACACTCACGCCTGTCACCCAGAGGGGTAGGCAGAGACTACGGACTTCCATTTGGCACGATCCTGACATACCTCTTTCGCCTCCTTTACATCCATATATCTACGCATACATGCTCGTCGGTTAAGGGTACTTCTAACGTGGCCCATTTTCAAAATATCGCCAATTTGGTCGATAAACTTTTTTTCTAGGGCGTCCCTTTCCGACTCGGCCATTCACATCTGCCATATAAATTTGCTTTGTCACTCTTTCCTCATTCATTCTTTCTACGTGACCAAACCACCGAAGCATTCCTTTCTTAATCCTGGTCACAACATCATCTTGCATACCACATTTATCTCTTATCACGCAATTTCTCACCCTGTCATTCAGATTAAACCCTAGCATATTCCTTAAAGACCGCATTTCTACAGCATTTATTCTACTTTCGTGCTTCTTCTGCCACACCCAGCTTTCACTACCATACATTAAAGTAGGGACTAACACAGCATTATGAATTACCATACGTGCCTGTTTTGACACATTCTGGTTCTTCATAATAGAGTGTAGTGCCCCATTCACTCTATTCCCTGCATTTACTCGTCGTTCTATTTCCCTATCATATCTACCATCCCTGCTAAATACACATCCCAAATACACAAACTCATCCACTTGCTCAATTAACTCTCCTTCTATTCTTATTTCACATACCGTTTTGCTTTCTTCTCTTTCAAAAACCATCACTTTCGTCTTACTTGCGTTCACTTTCATTCCCCTTTCTTTCAATTCCCAGTTCATTAATGTAACCATCATCTGCAACTCTGCCGCCGATGACGCAAGTATGACTTGATCATCGGCATACAAAAGGCATTTGACGGTTAACTCGCCCATTCTTAACCCACATTCTTCATCTTTCAAAGTTTGCAAACACCGGTCCATAAATAGGTTGAACAGCCAAGGGGAAGCTACACAGCCCTGTCTGACACCTTTTTGGATGCCAAATATTTTCATTTATTTTATTAATTTTGTTATTTTGCAAAGGAAAAGTCACACTTATTGATAATTTGTACGATTTTTGTGAATTCATTTTTAAATGAAATATTTTACATGTACGCTAGTGATTGACTCAACTATATCTAAATTAATATCGATGTTTATATTGAATGTTGATATAGAATCGATAGAATTGTCTACACAACAAAAATAATAATTTTATTTTGCCGTTTGTCAAACAGATTTCCTCTGGATTCTTCACTTAGAAAAAAATGGTTGGCTTTGATTGGGCGGATTGGTTGGAATCCAAAAAAAACACAATTTACAATTTTCAGCAAACATTTTCTGGAGAAATATATAAGAAAAAGCAGTAAAAACAATTTTGTTAAAAGGAGCCATTCCTACATTATTCGTACCAGTAAGCATAATATTGTTACAGTAAGACTTCAAATATTTAACTTCAAAAACTTTAGTTATAAATAGAAATAGATGTTTATACATTAAAAACTATAGTATATTAAAAATAATAAATCTTGAGATTATCCTATTCAAGTCGCTATGAACCCAAACAATAACTCTATTTATCAACCAAAATGTATAATAACCTTACTTCACTACCCGCACCTCAAGGTCACACCAGTAAAATATTCAATGCATCACGCTATTTTCCCCAAGGAGTTGTGTGGAGCTTCGTATTATATTCCCAAGTCACAATGATAAAATTTTAGGGTGGTTAGATATATATATTTATAACTCGTACGAATTAACTTGAGACCTGAGCCGATGACGTAATTGTTAATGTACTGTGTGCAAAATAAAGCGTCGTAGTATTTTTTTATTTGAAATTTTTGAGATTTGCGTGAGATTATTAATAAAAACAAAATAAAATGTTCTGGCAAGGGGTGAAGTAATAAGTGATATACTGTTGCCATTTTTATATATTTTAAATATTTATTTTTTATAATATATATAATATTATTTTTAGTTAACGCGTCAAGGAAGGACAAAGAAATAAACATACACACTTTCTCATTTATAATATTACTAATTTATTTATTATACGCTTTATTGCACTATAAAAAGTGTTACAGATTCGTACACAATAAAAATACAAAGCATAACAGGCGACCTTATTGCTAAAAAGCAATCTCTCCCAGGCAACCTTAGGGTGAAAGTGCACAAGCCCTCTTTAAAGCTTGGTCCACAGGAATAAGAAACTTTTTATTTGATTTTCCATCTTCGAAAAATTTTAAAACTTTTAGAGCAAGTGTCCGTGCTTGGCTATGTATTGTCTTTCCTCCCATCTTTTTTATAAATGAAAAAGGCGGAGTAACTCCTAAGCGTCACAAGAAAACGGCACAACACAACGTCCAAACTTAACAATAAAATAACGCAATTAACAACAAACAGATAAAATAACGTTCAAGTATAACAAAAACAAACAAAAGTCCAAAACAAACAACAAACAATTATCAAAAATATCGAACTAGAGTCGAGACTCGAGACGCGTATCCGTAACAAAAATGCTATCGGTACTGAGCGCGCACGGTCAGCGCGGGACGCGGTGCGGGGAGTCGGGAAAGGGGTCGCATTCCAGCGGAGTCTCAAGTTAATTAAGTTAAGGGGATCTTCCACCGAAACACGTAAGTGGTTAGACGTGTCACACTAACGTTAAAATTCAATATTTAAAGTGCTAAATTAATATTGAAAATTTGAGCCAATTACCAGGCGAACAGAAAATAAGGAGTGTTTAACAAAAGTGCTAACAAGTGACAATCATAAGTTGATACATACACAAAGCTAGCTTACTTGTGAGGAGGGATCAAGATAAAGTGGTAAATAGTCTATTCATTTACTGTTGTAAACACACAAACTTTAAACTTAAGTAACTTTGATGTAAAATGTCTAAACTTATAAGATCACCCCCTGGCCGTAGCATGCAACATACATTATCGGATTCTGATGTTTCCAATATAGTTCCGACTCCTGCTACACCGTCATCACATTACTAAACGTAACAAAAGACAACGCGTGTCAGGCGATGAACAATTATCTTCCTTTAAAGATGAAATTCGAAACATGTTGGATGAATGGAAAAATACACAAAACTCGCTCATAAACAAACTAGTCTCAGATATTGCAGAAATAAAACAGCAAAACAAACAAATTCAGCGCTCAAATGAAGACATTGAAAAAGCTCTTGATTTCCTTAACAGTCAGTATGAAGATATGAAGAAGACGGTTGGTTGTCTTGAAAATAAAGAAAAGCAACACCTACTTCGGATAGCCTCACTCGAAGCGCAAATAGAAGATATGCATAGAGCCTCAAAGTCATCTACTATAGAAATAAAGAATGTACCTATACCTGCACATTCGGAAACTAAAGCTGACCTGTGTGATATTGTCCAAAAAATATGTAAGAATCTTAATGTAAATGTTCAGGAACCTAATATTAAGGATGTGTTTCGATCGAATGGTAAATTAATTAATCGTTATTGGAGGTGACTGCAGTGCCTGTCTTTTAGAAGCCCGTACCGTGACATTAGGGTTAAATCGCACCGGCGTGTTGTCGTTATGCCCAGTTTTGCGTCGTAGGCTGGTACATAGAAGACATCCCCATGTCGAAAACTCACTAGGTTTTATTATGGAGGGAGAGCTGAGACAGGCCACATGAAACTTTTTTGAGAATTTCTGGCACTTAATGTACTCTTCTGTGTCGGGGTTATCACCACAGCATCCCCAATCATTGTTGTCGGTAGACATTATACTATTGTTTATCACTGAGGTTAGCAACAAAATACACTTTACTGCAAAGTTGCTGAATGCAAATTGGTAGGTGTTAATCGCACTTACACTGTAATTTTAATTAATAAATTTTGTATAATGATCGATACTACCCGCAATTATTTTGCAATTCGTCTTTAGAAGCAAAAGCATTCACCCGAGAAGACGCATACTCATTGTTGTTGTTTACGTAAATTGTTCACTTGTGCACAAAAATCACCGACACTTTATAATTACCCGCAGATTTAGTAATATTGAGATAGTTTTTACAAGATTACTTCACGATACTAGAACTATTACGCAAGATTTTTCGCAATGAAATAGGTCATAAGTTCACTCACAAAGCGGTGTTTGCCACACATCAAATATTGAAGATTTTGCACTTGTATTAACAACTTATAGGCAAAGCTAAATAGATACGTGTTTACTAAGCAACTACTCAGTACGTAATCAAATTATATCTTACATATACATATATACGCTCTGGGTTCGGCGCGAAATTACTATTTCTTCTCGGTGATCTTTACGATGACGCTCTTCACCTCTGTGTAATAGTCCATTCTCGCGGTCGATGCCGGACTTACAGGCTAATATTATTCTGACTCCAATGAAACATACACCGAGTTAATAAAGTCAACGTTTATTGCATACCAGTTAAATCACATAACACACATAGGCAAAGTCTCGTTTAATTCACAAATTCTTTAATAAGTTTATTTCTACACACAAGTTTATTTATTCACACAACACTATCAATTCAATATAAATTAAAGATAAAGGAACGCGAATAACTATAATATACTACTTTGCAATTACAATTTTTCGCGGAGTAACTAGAATCAAGAATCAAGAATCAAGAATCATTTATTTGCATAAAACACGGTAAATAAGTTGTTACATCAAATAAAAGATCAACATGTTTTGTCCTGTTAGGACGTGCAAATATTTAAGTATATGGTCATTTGAATTTAAATTAGTTATTATTTAAACAGTACAATTATTATTATTATTATAGTATTCATATTTAAAATCATAATTCATTACAAACAGATTGAATTGAATTAAATTGAATTAAAATTAGTTATTATTTAAACAGTACAATTATTTTTATTATTATAGTAGTCATATTTAAAATCAAAATACATTACAAACATTATATTCATGGTCAAGTGAATTTATTTGTAATTAAAAAACTCCTTAATATTATAGAAAGCCCTGTCCACCAACCATATAAAATGTTTGCCTTTAAATTTACTAAGAGGCAATGACTTTATGTCGCTGGGCAGTTTGTTAAACACCTTTATTGCCATCGAGTAACAGCTCTTATGAGAGGTTGCCTTCTTTCTAAATGGAAGAACTAGTTTATCCTTATACCTTGTATTAAAACTAACAACATCACTATTTTTTGTAAAAAACTGTTTATGTTTTTTGACCAAGACACCCAACTCGAAAATATAAATGCTAGGAAGTGTTAGAATTTTTAGGGTTGGAAAAAGTTCTCTACAAGAATATAATGGACCAACCTTGCAGATTGCCATTACACACTTTTTTTGAGCAATAAAAGCTTTGTTCACTGTAGATCCATTTCCCCAGAGTATTACGCCATATCTCAAAATGGAATCTATATAGCCATGATAGGGGAGTAAAGCAATTTTTTGAGATGAGGTCCTTGACAATCTTCGTAATGGGTAAATGAACTTATTGATTTTTGTACATACTTCTATAATATGTCTTTGCCAAGTACAACCATCATCAATATGTATCCCCAAGAATTTTGTATTTTGAACCTCCTCTAGTTTTTGTCCATTTATATTGATGTCAATAGTTTCTTTATATTTCCTTAGGTTAAATTGTATTATTTTTGTTTTGCCTAAATTTACTTTGAGTCTATTCTTGTATAGCCAATCTGTGACACTTATAACAGCTGTCATTATTTTATCATTGTAATTGGATTTAGTGTCAGTACTTATTATGATTGAAATGTCGTCAGCAAAAAGTACAGACTTGCAATTGATAAAGTCAGGTAGGTCATTAACGTAAAGCAAAAAGAGAAGAGGCCCCAGGACACTCCCTTGTGGGACTCCACTACGGTTGTGTTTATATTTGGATCTGTACGATATCATTACATTTATATATACATATATTAACGTCTATATCATTTATTTCAACACACTGTTCTCTACCGCTTAGATAAGATTTTATCCACTGTAATGCTGGGCCCCGAATGCCATAGCAGTACAGCTTATCAATTAAGATATCATGACACACTACATCGAAAGCTTTACTCATATCAAAAAATACTGCAGATACTAGGTGGTCTATGTCTACACAATTAATTATTTCGGTAACCAATGAATAGGCTGCTAATGTGGTCGATTTATTTCTTCGAAATCCATTTTGCTCTACTTTTAGAATGCCAAATTTTGTTAGATAATCGTATATTCTAGAATACATAGTTTTTTCAAAGACTTTAGACAGTATAGGTACTAAAGTAATTGGTCGATAATTATTTATGTCGCATTTATCATCCTTTTTATGTAGCGGTTTTACTATTAAAAACTTGAGAGCTGTTGGAAAGGATCCTTCTATAAACGATATGTTAACCAAATGTGACAGAATTGGCGATAATTCTTCAGCACACATCTTAAGGATTCCAGTTGCTATGTTGTCATAACCAACTGATTGTGTGTTTTTCAACGAAAGTATTACTTTTTTTATCTCATATTTATTTGAAGGACTCAAAAAAATACTTTTCATATTATGTTTGGTTAATGTTTTATCAATTTGCTTCATTTTATTCGGTGAATGAATAAAATGTTTGTTAAAATTCTCGGCCATTAGTATTTTGTCACTAATAACTTTATTATTTATTTTTAATTCTTTAATACTTTTTGGGATATTATTAGCTACAGTTTTGTTTTGGATAATGTTCCATGCTGCCTTGCATTTGTTTTTACTATTTGAGATATACTTGTAATTGATAATTTTTTGGGATTTACTTATAACTTTTTTTAGAATTTTAGTATAAAGGTAATATTTTGACTTGTTTGATATTTTTTTCATTTGGTCTTGATGTATAGTAAATGTACCTCAATTTCCTTTTTGTTTTACAAGACTTTCTAAGTCCTGCTGTTATCCATTTAGGGCCACAAGTTTTTATCTGACGTTTAATTTTAATCACGGGAAAGCATAAGTCATAGAATAATCTAATTATGTCATGAAAAGAAAGAAGTCCAGCTATGTTTTGGTGAAAAATTGTAAGGATTTGGTTTTTACAGACGAAAAAAATTGTCACGTTTTGACCCTTCAGCTGTTACTTCGATATTAGCATTTACATTTTCGTTCCGGTGCCTTGCATAATTGTTTACATAGCAAAAATAATCTAAGATAGTTTTCTGTGTGATTTTTCTACTTTTCTGTTTATTGACATTTTTATGGGGGAAACGGATTAAATCATGACGTTTGTTAAAGCTAAGGAATTTTTCGTTGTAGTCGAGGCTATCTATTAAAAAATTTAATTTAGTACAAATGTCAAAGCGTTTTGTGTTATCGTCAATGTGAATGAAATGACAATTATTGAAATTGTTACATAGAAGGCGAATGTTCCTATTCAACAGGTTTTCATTCAAAAAAAACATTTTTAGTACGCTTATTACAATAATAGTTAAGTTCTGGTTTTTTTTCAAAAATGCAGATAGTTCTAATAATACTTTAGTGGGGTTACAGTCATTTTCACCAACATTAATTACTATTTTATCTTTATTATTAAAAACAACATTTTCGCATCCGTTAAGAATTTCTTCTGTAGGCGCTTGCGGTTTTGTATCTGCTGTAATACAATATTTTTCATATTTGCTGTTGAGTCTTGATCGAATCAAAGAAGAAGCTAATCCTACACATTGTTGCCCTCCAAATATGTGTATCTTATTTAAAGTTTCTTTAGCCGTAGTAGCAGTTTTAGGCGACGTGATATCTTCTAGTGACGTATCCTTATCGCTTTCCTTAGTTTTAGCTTGTATTGCAAAATCAGGGCAGTAGCTTGTTTGTATTGAGGAATCGTCAAGGGATTTGTTTTGTCGCATAAATGTTGAGTCTCCTTTTATTTTTGACTTGCGCTTTCTGACACTCCGTGAACATATGGCAGTTAAGTGCTGAATTCGATTTTTTTGCTCATGGACTTCTTTTTGTAATACATTCTTTTCCATGTGCAAGTTTTCTATTTCTGTATGTGCACTGGCAAGTTTACTGTTCAATTCCTCAATTTTTTGCTTTAATTGAATATATTCGTCGTCATAGTCACGAGTAGAAAGATCAGGAAGGCTTCTTCTGGGAGATAACGAAATATCCTCCAAAGAATTATTATTTTCTTCTAGTAATGAGTGACCTTTTACGTCATTAATTATAGGTTCGTATTCATTTTCCCTAGTAAAATGCTTTCTAAGAGTTATGTTGTCTGTCATAATATTAGAATTTTCTTGTGTTGTACTCGTATATGCTTGTGATGTGTTTGTTATAGGAGTACTTATAAAAATGGGATTAATTTTACATGATTTTGTAGGTAATGTATGTTTATTTAAGCATTTGTTGCATTACCATTGATTCTTGCAGTCAGATGTCATCAAATTAAATTTCCTTATCGTCATATTTACACATGAAATGTCATAATTATTTTTACATATAGAACACTTGACACCTTCTTTTGTGATATTTTTCTTACATTTAAAACATTTTTTGGTTCTGGAAGCGGGTTTTTTATTTATTGGCGTCATTTCAGCAAAATGAAAAAGAAAAATTAAAATAATAAAAAAAAATAAAAAAGTAACAGAGTTTGTCACCAAGGTTTGAACCACCACTTTCCGGCCGTTAAAAAAGTCTCGGTTCAACACTGTGACCGTCGAGCTACGGTAACGACATGCATTTACGACGAAAAGTCTGTACAGGTTGCTCCATCAAATTGCGGTTGAGTCATTTTACCTTATATGGTAATAGTTGCTTTCGAACGCGATCACCCGATGAGTCACACACGTCACATAACACTTTTAGAATGATACAACCAAACACGTTTGAGCCGTTATTTATACACTAATATCACTTTTGTTAAATGTTAAATCTACACAGTCTTCTCAGTTATTTAAGAGGAATCGATTGGTATATTTTTTTGTAAGAATAATCCACTTTTAACCCTTAAAAATAATAAAATACACGGAGACAAACTAAGTAGGTACGTGCGCTGCGATGGCGCCACTATTCCCTAGGGCGAGTGTGGCGCGAGCTCCTACAGTAGATGCATCTCATTACTAACTTAATCTAACGACCCTGACCGGTGAAGCAGGCGCAAGTACTTCGATACAAAAATATTGTTAACAATAATTGAACGATTCATTCGGAAAAGTTAGTATGTAGGATTTCTTAAGTATTTAATAATTAAATTTTACATTTAGCTGTTGAATTTACACAAAAATATTTATTATAATTTATATGAATTTATTAAGATAATTGATAGAATCAGGCGTTACTTTGCGGAACCGCTTAGCGGTCAGCCGCCGTAGAGTCTACATCACCTGAGGATGCCTCGTGTAGAGGTGAAACACGTGTCGTATTATCGTCGATGGTGTGCCTTTCCTGGAATAGTGGTGTTGGGAGTAGTGGTGCCGGGAATAGTGGTGTTGGAAAAATTCGGGCTGCGATTAGTGATGACGGGATTGGTGCAAGTAAGAGACATCATTGTATTTAGTTAGCGGATGGTTGCAGATTAATTAATATCTTTATCGAGTTTATAAATTTAGAATTTTGAATATGTGATTTTATAGATAAAATTTATTTACTTTTTATTATACAACATTAACATTTAAATTTATTTAAATGTGGTATGCCACATCACTCCCCTGCCGAGACCGTTTCACGGGTGATAGTAGTCTGGAAATCGCACTACTCTTCCGCTTAGTGTTTTCTTCAGAGTATTCTCACTTTGACCAGTTGTGGGGGCTTGAGTTTGCTTTTCCGTAGGTGTTATTTCCTCTGGATAAGCAGATGATCCACTGTTGTAAAGGTAAGCAGGTTTGAGTCGGTATATAGTGACCGTACTTTCCATACCTTTAATCATTAATTTGTAGGTCTTAAGACCCCTTTCCAGGACTTAATATGGGCCTAAATAAGGAGGTTCCAATGATGGTGTAGCTGGACCCTGACGCAAGAAAACGTATTCAGCCGTTTGAAGATCTTTAGGGATGTAGAAAGTTTTAGTTCCGTGCCATGTAGCTGGGCGAGGTGTTAAATTAGCCATGTGACGTCGAAGGTGAGATGCAAAATCCTGGATATAAGCGGTGAAGCCTGGTGAGGGAACGAAAACTCCTCTGGTAATTGTAAAGGTTCTCCGTATACCAATTCTGCGGCTGATGTTTTGAGGTCCTCTTTTCAGGCGCTTCTTATACCTAGTAGCACAAGTGGAACGATTTCTGTCCAATGCGGGTTATTGTGGCACCTAATTGCGGTTTTTAGCTGACGATGTAGTCTTTCTACCATACCGTTGCTTTGTGGGTGGTATAAAGTGGTTGTAGTCAACTTGGCTCCGATGAGAGATGCAACGGCCTGGAATAATTTTGACTCAAACTGCCGTCCCCGGTCTGTGGTGAGCTTCTGTGAGCATCCGAAACGGACTACCCAGTCGCTGATGAAGATTTTGGCGCATGTTACTGGCGTAATTTCTTCTAATGGGTAAGCCTCGGGCCATCGCGTATACCTGTCGATGACGGTGAGGCAGTACCTGTAATGAGAAGAAAGCGGTAACGGCCCTACTATATCCATGTGGATATGGGAGAAACGTTGTGATGGAGTAGGGGAAATGGAGTAAGGTGAAGAGGTATGGCAGTTGATTGTGCTGCGTTGGCAATCTGTGCATTTCTTCGTCCATTCTTTGCAGTCTCGATGAACACCCGGCCACTCGAATCTTTTGGAGATGAGTTTTGCTGTGGCTGAAGATCCGGGATGACTGAGATTGTGCATTTGGGAGAAAACTTGTCTTCTGAATCGTGGAGTAATATATGGCCTCGGAGTATGCGTTGACATATCACAATATATCGTAGCTTCGGGTGACTTAATATTTTCTAATCGAAGCGCTGTTCCCTTGTTGATTAGATCCTGCAGTTCAGGGTCTGAGTTCTAATCGTTTGCAAGATCTTCATAGTTAAAGGTTTCAGAGATAGTCTCAACTCGTGACAACGCGTCAGCGACAGTGTTATCACGGCCTGACACATGTTTAATATCTGTGGTAAATTGAGATATGAAGCTTATGTATCGGTGTTGGCGTGGAGAACAATTTCTCTTTTTGTGACAAACGCAAAGGTAATTGGTTTGTGGTCGGTGTACTCCGTAAAATCCCCGGATTCAACCATAAAACGGAAGTATTTGATGGCTTCGTACATTGCCAATAGTTCTTTGTCATATGGACTATATTTTTCTGTACTGACATAAGTTTTCTGGAGAAAAACGCTAGGGGTTCCCAGCAGTTTTTTACTTTTTGCTGTAGGACAGCTCCTATGGCTTTATCAGATGCGTCAGTGTATAGTGATAATTCTGCATGAGGATTTGGATGTGCTAGCATGGTGGCATCAGACAGTGAGGATTTACTATCTTCGAATGCCTTGAGCATATCGGGGCTCATGACTACAGGTTTGGATCCTTTAATATTTTGCCACATAATGCATCAAGAAGTGGTGGTTGTGTACTTGCTGCATCCTTCAAATACCTACGGTAATAGTTTAGCATACCGAGGAATCTTCGGAGTTCTCTAGTTGGTAATGGGAAGTCTTTGATCGCTGCCACTTTCGTCTCCATTGGTCGAGTTCCCTGCGCTGAAATATGGTAATCCAAAAAGTCTACTTCCTTGACTCCTAATATACTTTTAGAAGTATTTATGAATACTCCGTACTTTTTATGTCGTCGAAAAAGTGTCTTGAGGTGTTCCATATGCTCTTCTTCGGCATGTGAGAAAATTAATATGTCGTCAAGATATCCAAATGTCAAATTTAGTCCTTCAAGTACTTCATCTATGAATCTTTGAATCGTCTGGGCTGCATTCCGGAGGTCAAACATCATGGATGGGAACTCGAACAACCCAAACGGAGTCGTGATCGCTGTCTTTTCAATATCACTCTCAACTACAGGAATTTGGTTTTAAGCCTTCACTAGGTCTAATTTGCTGTATATATTAGCAAGCTGATGAGCAGTCTTGTATGTTTCTGAGTTGGTAGCGATCCGGGATGGTTCATGCGTTTAAAGATCGATAATCACCACAAGGCCTCCAGCCATCGTCTTTTTGCGAACTAAATGTAGTGCAGAGGACCAAGAGCTTTCCGAGCGTTGTGCTGTGCCGTTTTTCAACATTTTCTCAAATTCCTTTCTAGCTATGAGGAGTTTATCAAGAGCTAAACGACGAGGTCGTGCTGCTACTGGAGGTCCTGGAGTAGCGCAAATGTGATGCTTGGTATTATGTTTGGGTTCTGACGTTGTACTAGCCAGTTTCGTTATGGTAGGGTATTGGGAAGTAATTCATGATACTTTGTACTACCATTATCAGTTTTGATGGCTTCTATCGTCGTTTTTGTGGCGAGGCACTGTTATTGATAGACTTGTGAGTCCGTCGATTAGTCTATGATGACGGCAGTCGACTAATAAATCGTAACGACTTAGAAAGTCAACTCCGATTATGGGTTTGGAGACTTCTGCCACGATTAATTTCCAAGCAAAGTCCCGACGAAGTACAAAGTCTAAGTGAAGCTACCAGTTACTGCGAAAAGTTCGTATTTGCACTGTTTTACTGGACCCTTCATCATGGTCCGTGGAAAAACACATAAGTCAGAATTTGTGTCGATGAGGTAAACAATTTTACTTTTTCTGTCTATGATGAATAGACGGCCGTTACAAGTCTGGCAGTCGTTCGCCGCCAGTAACGGCTGCCCTGGTCTTTTCCCAACTTAAAATTACAGGATGTTATGCATTTCGTTAAATTAACACCGAACTTTCTGTGGTACCAACATATACCGCTGTCTGAGCGCGACCGAGATCGTGAGCGGAACCTAAATCGCCTGTTGCGTGACGAGGATCTGGTTCGCCTATTCATCCGAGTTGTTAATGCAGAAACTTGTTTCGTCAGCTCCGCGATCTGAATGGCCATTGCTTCCATAGCAGCGTACGGTGTAGGAATTTGTTGCAGTGGGCAGGAAGATGTCGATGGAGAAACCTCGTTTAAATGTCCTCAAGGCAAGATGTCATTTATTTTGACAGCTAGTTCAGACAATTTATCTAATGGCATCTCTGCATTTGATGCAACAATTGCTTGCTTATTTTAAGGTAGTCTACTCGACCAAATTGTGCGTATAAAATTTTCGGGAACACTAGGACCTGCTAGATGAATAAGATGACGCAAAAATTGTGACGGTTTGCGACTTCCGAGCTCTTCGTGCATTAAAAGCTGTTTTACCTTCTGGCCTTGGGAGGCGGAAAGTCGACCAATGAATTCAGATTAAGAGTTTAATATTTATTTTCTCTAGACGGATTGATAATGACATCCTCGACCTCAGCTGCGTATTCGTGATCGAGCTGGGATAACAATATAATAAAATTGTATGGTGTCATTGTTATGTTTGATAAAATAAATTATCCCTCTAAAAATCCCTCTAAAAAAACTGTAGAATCTCTCTAAAATACTGTGTAGATCGGAACAAAAGTTAAATTTTAATCTATGTTAACTGCGGTTAACTATGATATCTGGACGTTGAACATCTCTGTCGCCCCCGTGACCATGGGTGCTGTAAAGCGCTCGAAACGTCGGGTATTTAAAAAGTTAAATACGCGATAAATCCGTAAAAACTAGTATTTAAATACGACACATCTTCGTGTCAGGTATACCTCAAAACCTGAAAACTAGATTGTACAACCAGTGCGTGTTGCAAGTGATGACTTATGGATCTCAGACATTGTCCTTCACTGCTGAACGTATGGGGATGCTAAAAGTCACTCAGCGAGCTATGGAGAGGGCTATATTTCTCTGCGTGATAAACTAAAAAAATGAGGATATCCGCAGTAGAATAACAGTGACGACCTGCAGGAAGCAGGTGGCTTAGGACCGTGTTTTGTGGCATTCCTTGGGGGAGGTCTATGTTCAGTAGTTGATTTGTGAAGGGTTGTAATGATGATGATGAATGAAACGTTTATAATTATTAAAAATAATACTAATGTGAAAAATAAAGCAGCCATTATATAATCTGTATCCCTCTTTTTTATTTCACCAGCAAAACATTTAATAAAATATATAAAATATGAATAGGTTAATACTTACTATTTATATTTGATTTACGTTATACGAAAGCAATTATAAGAATTAATCAAAAGACACAAAAGGGAACCACAGTATAAAATAGAACGAAATGTTGAATTAAAATGGGCATGCCATGAGGTTCTCCGTTTTTCGCCTTAACACTGCGATTTAAATCCCATCGAAAAACAAGTACACGTAGAAAAAATAGAAGATAAATATTTCGAATCAGACAGGCAGACTTTATGGAAATGGATATATTTATGACTAATGTGACAGGCGACAAACCCGAACCCTTCTAGGCGAAAGGCGAAGGCGAAACCCTTCTAATGAATACTCTTGCATAGAAACGGCGCTGTCGTCGCGCCACAAGCGAAACACACCGAAGCCTATAAATCGCGCTATCAAGAGTTCCGAATCATAAACAGTATATATAGAATATCCCCGAACTATCATACGGGGGTGAAAATCATTTAAAATGACCATTTTTATAAAATAATTTGTCCACGGGCAATATTTTATGATAAAATTCATTTAAATATGTGAAAAGTGCTTATTATTGTCCTTTGCTATATTATCTAGCTTTATAATACAGCTTTATATATTAATTACCAATAGTAGAAAAATACTATTCGTTTTTTCGTAACCAAGTCGAGTATTATCCATACAAAATAATTTGTCCTCTTCACGAGCTACGTTACAAAAATCATGAAAATACACTAGCTACATTTATTAATTATTGGTGATTTTTTTGCTAAAACATACTAAATTTCCATTGATTTTAATAAAAATTATTTTATTTGAATTATTTTTAATATTATAATTTTGGTAAAAAATTAATGTCCATTATTTTGTTCATTTTTGTTGTTCATTTTTCTAACAGTAAAATTTGGCAATAATTGGTGATTAATAAATGGCAGCACTGCTTTTCTAACGAGCCAATGACATACAAGAAACGAACATGTGTCGACCATTTTGTTCTCCAGTGAAAAAAGTGAACGACGCGTATTTCTTTATCGACGAGTAAAATTCCAATTTTAAATTATCAGTTTTGTTTAGTTTAACAAGCAACGCAGGTAAGTGAGTACTTATATTTCTTCGATTATTTAAAAGGTTACTACTGACCTTCATTGAAATGCAAGGTTGTTAGAACTCATTAAGGTTTCTGTTTGGCTTAAACATTTTGGCATTACTTTCAAAGTACGGTGGTTCATCATTTTTGTTATGATTTGATACAATTTTTGGTTACGTTACAAAAATGATATAACAAAAATGAACTAAAGCCGCAATCACATTGCTGGTTTATATTGATAAGCAATTCTTTTATTAAAAAAAATTAGGTTATGGGGATTTATTATTAGAGAGTGATTTAAATGTCTTTTTAATTTTTTGTGCAATAAAGTTCAATAAATAAATAAATTCCTGTAGGTAGGTATGTACTTGAAATGTATTATTTTTGTTCAATATGTCGTTCCATTTTCTTATATTCCTGTTTGTTGGTATCACTGTCATTTGTTTGTCCATTAGTTGTTTATTTCATAGCCTATCAGTAGTGACACTAATATTTGTTTGCCCATGTTAGAAGCGTCCGTAACCCAGTGCAACTAAAGTAGCCTCGGTCGCTGATAATTTAACGAATGTTACACTGTTGACAGGTTTCTTTAGGTCACGATTGACACTAGTCTCACCTGATGGAAAAAAATGACAAGGTTGATGGTGAAAGACGCTTACCAGAACATGTCGTTTTGTTTTCTAGTCTATTTGATTGTCTGCTGCCTGTTTACATTTTTTCCTTCACCTAGTTTGATTTTATGTCCAGTAGACTTTTTGTTGGTCCATTATTCTTTCAGTAACTTTGTGTGTCGTCAATCGTCGTCTTCGTTTTCATAGCTCTCTGTTCATTTACGAATATTTTTTCTATCTTTAATTGTTTCTGTGCCGGTTTGTGATCAAAATATTTTTTTTCTTTTTGGATGCCAATGACAGGAGCTGAACGTCAACGGCTATATAGGCAACGTCTTAAAGAATTAAACCCAGAAAAGTTTGAAGAAATTCGTTTAAAAAATTTGAACAGAATTAAAAATAAATACGTGTCAGTTTCTAAACTAACAGAAAACCAAAAGTCAAAAAGAAGAAGTAACTGGAGAAAGCTGAAGAAAAATCAAATGAAAAAATATGAATCACAAGTTAAAACCAAAAAGAATATAAAAGAATATCAAAAATACTATAAGAAGAGCTAAAGAAAGAAAATGAAAAACAAAAACATATAATACAAATGCAAAGAAAACAAATACAAGCACTAAAAAAGAAAATCTATCGACAAAAATTCCTTTTTAATTGTCAGATGTCTGCCTCAGAGCAGGAAAATCTTATTATTCACGCAAAGCCTCAAACGCAAAATTCAAAATCAGAAGCATTCGTCAAAACTATGACTACTCCTTCAAACGAAGATAAAATGAAAATTAAAAAAGTTCTTCTAGAAAACCTCGTTATTACTGAATCAATAAAGCAGGAATACAAGAATAACAAAAAGGCGAAGAAGATTTTAAGGAATATTTTTACATCACCGATTGTGAGAAAGTATAGAATGCATTCGCGATTGAGATGGGTCATCGGTTTAAAAAGTAGAATCCACAATTATGCAAAATTTGGCTCCAGGAGAAACAGTGAATTAGCGAAAAAAATTCGGAACTTTTACCTGCGTGATGATGTAAGCCGAGCTACGGCGGGAAAGAAAGAAACTAAGACTTTAAAAAAACAGAAACGTCGGAAACGGTTTCTTCTTGACAGCATGACAAATTTACGTAAAAAATTTAGGGAAGATACTGGTATTAACGTGTCCATTGCCACTTTTCGTAGACACAGACCTTTTTATGTAGTTACACCACGACTGTCAAATCGTGAAACATGTGTTTGCAAAATTCATGCAAACTTTGAGTTCAAATTTATGGCACTAAAAAAGCTGAAGATCTTTGATCCGGGTATGAAATTAATAAATATATTGGAAGAAACAGTATGCGACACAAAATCAAAAGAATGTATGTATTCTGAATGTAATATTTGCAAAACGACGACTCCAACCTACAATTTCACTAAAGCTAAAAAATATGACAACGTTACCTGGGTAGAGTGGATCATGAAAGACGTTGAGTATGAAAAAAATGATGAAACTAAGAAAACTAAGAAAGTGGTAACTGAATCAAAAACAGAAAAACTGGAGATTCTTATAAATCTTTTTGAAAAAGAACTTACAAAGTTTAAAGAGCATTATTTTAATATTTGGCACCAATATAACGTATACAGAAATCTCAAAAGCAGTCTTCAACACAACGAGGTTATGATTCACTGCGATTTTTCTGAAAATTACACATGTAAAATGCATCGGCAAATACAGTCAGCCTACTTTGGGACGCAAAATCAAATATCATTACACACAAGTGTCATATACGTTAAAAGTTCAAAACCTCGAGCATATTGCACACTATCTGACTCAACAGATCATTCACCCGCAGCAATATGGGCACATCTGAGACCAATTTTGATTGATATAAGAAAAAAGCCCCTCAAATTAATACTGTACACGTATTTTCGGATGGCCCCGCCACTCAGTATAAACAGAAAAAGAATTTTTATCTGTCTAAATTATATCTTGAGGACTTGAATTTTGAAAAAGGGACTTGGAACTTTTCAGAGTCTTATCATGGGAAAAGTGCTGCTGATGGTATAGGAGGAGTCATCAAGCGACTTTTGGATGCTAAAGTATCCCATGGAATGGACGTTTCAGACACCTCAACAGCGTACTCTCTACTGAAAGAAAGTACTACTGTCAATCTTTTTTGTGTTAATGCGTCGGATATTATCGAGATAAAAAGTAAAATCAAACAGCTTTCGAAAGCTTAGTGCCTGTTCCTAAAACAATGAAGATTCACCAAATACAAGTCGAAACAGAAAACCACTCTAATGAAATAAATTACCAAGTTTTAAGTTGTTTTTGTAACGGCTCAAGCATGAGAGGTTTTTGCGACTGTTTCAACATTAAAAGACATTGTCTGCTAAAATCTCGCCCCAGAAAGCGAACTCGGCTAACATCCGATTCAGATGACTGTCTGCCTTTACCGTTTAAAAGAACAGCACATACTACCAACATGTCTGCTGCTATCTCCAAGTCCGAGAATAAAACACCACCGGTTTCTTCAAAAAATATACCAACTGTACCAGTAGATATTTTTGGTGCTGTTGACTGTGATTCAGACTCCTCAGATATTTTCGATTTCCCACTTACTAATGGTACTACTAAAACTTCTAAGCGTAAAGTGCGGAGCAATCCAACGCAAATTACGACGTCTGTGGTTGCAGACCACACCTATGCCGCCGTGACAAATAAAGAAAATGTCGATCATCAGCATAAAAATACCTGGAAAAATATAAAAAATGCGGGAGCTGTGACTATATTATCCGATGTTAAAGTAAACTATTCAATTAGTGATTTAAGGAAAATGATCAGCAATACAAAGCGGCAAAATGTGTCTTCTTGTGAACCCAAAGTAGATTTTTCTGAAATTCTTGAAAGTTCAACAACTAATTCTGTATCATTAAAGAAAAAAAATTTTTTTTTAGTTCAAGTGAAAGTAAATAGTGTTTCATATTGTTATTTTGTTAAATAGTTTTTGATACCTCTATAGTTCCTTAAACATTCATGACGACAGTAAATAGATATAATGTCTGGATATTTTTAGTTCCTATTGCAATTGTTTTGATATCCTTAATATTATTTTTTTAAAGGAGGTTATTATTAAAAAGTCATCATAGCTTTGATGTATGTAGCTTCATTAATATTTGCATTGATATTGATAGATGATATTTGTATTAATTTTGACATTATACAGATTAATAATGTCTGCACATATAAAACTACTGCGCATATAAAACTTAATAATGTCTGCATACGATTGTGTTAGCAAAGAGTTAATATGGAAATAGATTGTAAATTTTTTACCCTTTTTCCCAAGTCTGTAACGAAATGAATGCTGTTGACAAATGTCTACTTTTTGTATCATTAATTTGTTTATGATAATTTTATCTAAGAATAATATTCTCAAAATGTAACTGATTATGTTGAAGTATTTGATCTCTTTTTTACTGTCCCGAAAGAAAAAATAGGTTTATAAGAGATACAATGTTTCTTATGATCTCCTTTAGTTAATAAAAGAAAATAATAAAAGCATTATAAAGTGGTTTATTTCATAAATCTTGTACGTGATTAATAAATTAATAGTAATCCTTAGAGGAACTCGGAATTTCGCCAGCTGCCAATGGGCGCGTATGTTCGTGTTGCTAAGTGATAACCAGTGTATATTGTGAAAACACCCTAATATTTCGTTTTTGTTGTTTTTTGTTACGTGTTTCATTTTTGTTACATTTTCATTTTTGTTTCATTTTTGTCACAATGGTCAATTTAAATGATTTTCACCCACGGAGCGTTGGCCACTCCCCGGGCAGAACACCTTGCTCGACGGGAGATCTCCCCAACAACCTTCGGAAACTACAACTTCAAGCCTTCATCATTATCCTCAAGAACCCCTACCATTCACTACTGAGAATCGTCTTCTGCAGTCTTCAGTTTCTGCAAGCCAGTCCAACTTGTCTTCATCTCGACTCACCGCAGATTTATAAGGCAGACTTCTGGCACTTGCTCTGGCACATCGTTCTCACCGGCATCACTTGCCAGTGCGAAGAACGGCATGCATTATACATCGGCATATCATTCGCACCGGCGTCACTTGCACTTACGTACACAGCGTGCATTCGCTACCGGCATTAAGGACGCACCGGCAACCGGACTGCACTATCTACCTACGGTCTGAGCAGAGGGGTGTTGTGACGGCGCTGTCATTGCACCACAATCGAAACACACCGAAGCCTAAATCGCGCTATCAAAAGTTCCGAATCATAAACAGTATATACATATAGATTATAGAACTTCTCCGATCTATCACACAGAGCGTTGGCCGCTTCCTGGGCAGAACACCTTGTCCGGCGGGAGATCTCCCCTTTTCCTTCACGGCCACACAAATACTACTAGGTATTCAATAAAAGATTTACAAGGTTTCCGTATACGTTCCGTGTTAATTTCGTTCTTTATAATAAATATTACAAATGCTATTTCAGTTATGCAACAAAATACCTTTTTTTGAAAAATTCTTTATAGACAAAATATCAGTCTTCATTAATCTTAGTAGTAGACACCTGTAAACCTGTTGAACCCTTTAGGTAAAATCGGCATGATTTTATCCCACTTCTGACACCAATTGTTACGAGCTTGAGGTTCGTGACAATAAAAATTGCCGATAAAATACCCTAAATTAACACTTTAATTTACTTTACACAAATTAAAACTTAAAACACTAATAATTAAACACACTAATTCACTTTATTCCGCTCCGAAGCTTCGCTTGTCTCGCCCAAATCCAATACTGCCCCGATCGCATCTTGCAGCGCCTATTTATATAAATTAGCAATGAAGCATCCGGAATATTCAAGTAAATGCGCGCAAAGCGACGAGTGTTCGAGTGTAGATTTTCTAGAAACTTAGTTCTTCGGATGGCGCTGTCGGTTGAAAGATTTGTGATGTCATTTTCTGCAAAGCTCCCCTCGCTCTCGTTCCTGACACTAGATGGCGCTAGTTGTCTTATTCACGCAACATTATGTAAAAAATTGTGACACACGTGACGTCATTCTAAAACAAATATAGCCGTAGACAGAGAAAACTATAGACAAATTGACGCCTACTTTCACATTCGCACACGAAAAAGATAGATTTATGCATACATCTTGCATAGAAATGAGACACAGTGGTGTGATTGTTTGTCTCTTTCTCCTTGCTGGTTCTTTTGTATAGCAAACTACACTTTGCTAAACATGTTTGACAGTTCGTAGCGATCTAAGGAGTTTTGTGAGCTTAAGATTGGTGAATCTTGTTCAGTTCAGTTCTTACAACTATTAAAATTTTATCTAAATATGTTTTAAAGTCATAAAGATTATTGTATAACCTAAAACTACGTTATCGTCCTTTCTCACTCGAGGCCACGCTAATCATTAGTCTATAGGTTTCTCTGCCTACGCTTACTTATGCTGACAACATAGACAGAGAAACCTGTAGACTATAGTCAACCAAATCTAAGAAATACATTTTGACAGCTGTCAGACTTATTGCGCCAAGCATGCCAAGCAAAAAATGGGAACGTACAATATTCGATTCTTAAAAAAAATCGATATAGATTATTTAGAGTTGGTAATCATTTAGTTTGTTTTGAATAATACCAAAATAAATTAAACACGGATAGTTTAAAACACAATATTTATCAGTTTCTTCGTATTTATTGTTACTGCTTATTTCTAGAGGCAAAGTTATAAAAATTTATTCATCATATTATTAAAAATTCACGATAATATAATGGACCCAGTAAAACTGTTCTCGGACCTTCAGTAGAGTTCGTTTAACTCCCAGATGGACTCTTGAACGACCATTATGGCACAGCTGTAAAACATTCGGCACTTTAGCCTTAGGGACAACCATTTGCAAACGACAGCTGTCTCCTCGACCATTGTCCCATTTACGGCACAGGACTCCATCCTGAATCAGCAAGCTGTCCCATTGGGCCCAATAGCTTTTCGTGGTTGAACTCATCGCTGAGACGTCCCTCCACTTAGGCTTGGTAGCACGGGCCTTCATCCATTCCAGAATCGGCCTGATGTCCGGATCTTCCTGCTGTGTATGTCGTAGGCTGTCCTTCCACTCGTTGCTGAGGTGGTCTGTCCTGAGCATCTTCACGGATACCACTTCCTTACTCTCTTGCCTAGTACAATGTTTCCAATCTTCAGGACACGGTCTTCTTGACAATGCATCTGCGTTGCCATGAGATTTCCCGCTGCGATATCTCATAGTAAAGTCGTACCCCGGCAGCTGCTTGGCGGTGATGTTAGGGCTGTATCCTTTATTGTGGTCGTGAACCGTAACTGCTGCAACCTCCCTAGCGCGAGGGGAACGACGATCCTGTCACCGCCAGGCGGTGTCGTTAGCTGCACTACCCTCTCGAGATCGATCAACTCTCCTTTCTACAGTTCGCTTAGGGCAGCTGGAGCGAAGATGGCCCCTTTCCCCACAGCCATAGCACCTAGGGCTGTATCCTTTATTGCAGTCGCGAACTGTAGCTGCTGCAACCTCACTGACGCGATAGGAACGATGATTCTGCCGCACGGCCTCCACCTCCAGTGGATGGGCCAAGGCGTCCTTAAGCGTCTCGTGGTGCCCTAGCCTCACAGCAGCTCTGACTTCCAGGTCGCGAATGCCGTCGATGAATGTCTGCACCAGGTTCCATTCAATGAGCGCAGGTACAGACTGGTATGCTTTTTGCACCAGCTTCTCCACCTCTAGAGCCCACTGCTGCAGGTTTTCATTGGTGCGCTGCACGCGATCTCTAAGCTGCGCTCGAAAGACGTGTTCCAGGTGGGCGTCGCCATATCTAGCCTCCAATGCTTCAAGGAGCTGCTCGTAAGTCACTTCCTCACCGGGAGCTTCCAGAACTGTTAAGGCCTGGTCGCGCAGGCCTAGTGTGAGAGCAGTCATGGCCTGACTTTTATTCCAGCCGTTCGCCTTCATAACAGCCTCGAACTGGATTTTGTAGGCTGACCAGGAAGAGGTACCGTCGAACGGTGGCACCTTGAACCCACGTAGCGAAGGTGTTGTAGCTACTAAGGGAGCTGTAGCTCCATCTCCAAGTTTGAGTTCGTCCAGTGATTTCTTCATGTCAGCCATTACGTTGTCAACCCGATTGTTTACTTGGTTGATTCGGGTTTCAGCTTTCTGGATTGGGTTTTCAGCTTCCGACAGGCGGTTGTCATGCTGAGCAACTCTATCCTTCACCTCCTTTATCTCCTTCCCGAAGGTAGCGTGAAGGTCCTTCATGAGGAGCATCTGCTCTTCCAGCCGACCGGCCTGTTCCTCTTGTCCGCCCCGCAGCTGCTCTTCCAAACGACGGACCTGTTCCTCCTGTCGACGAACCTGTTCCTCTTGTCGGCGGGCCTGTTCATCCTGTCCGCCCCGCAGTTGCTCTTCCAACTGACGGACCTGTTCCTCCTGTCGGCGAGCCTGTTCCTCCTGTCGGCGAACCGGTTCCTCCTGCTGCTCTTTCAACAGACGGGCCTGTTCCTCTCGTCCGCGCTGCAGCTGCTCCTGTAGCATGGCCATCAGAGCACCTAAATCAGGTGCAGCAGATGTAGGAGCTACTGACGGGCCTGCAGCCTCCGTGGCTGGCAGTTGGCCCTCCGACGCCTGCGGCGTTGCACCACCAAATCTCCTCTGGACCGTCTCATGCTGGCGTTGACTGCGGGTACGGATACCCTCCGTTTCCTCCTTAGGTAAAATCGGCATTATTTTATCCCACTTCTGACACCAACTGTTACGAGCTTTAGGTTCGCGACAACAAAAATTGCCGATAGAATTACCTAAATTAACACTTTAATTCACTTTACACTAATTAAAGTTAAAAACACTAATAATTAACCACACTGATTCACGTTATTCCTCTCCGAAGCTTCGCTTTTCTCGCCAACTTTAATACTTCCCCGATCGCATCTTGCAGCGCCCATAAATATAAATTAGCACCGAAATATCCAGAATATTCAAGTAAACACGCGCAAGGTACCGAGAGTTCGAGTTACAACTTCAAGAAATTTAGTTCTTCGGTTCGACACTAGATGGCGCTAGTGCAGTCGACTTAGGCGCGTAACAATTTCAATATTAAAACTACTGACCATATTTTGACCCATTTTTTAACTTAACATACGTGTTAGATTATCATTATTAGTTGGTAAATTCCCAAGGTAGTTAGCATAACCTAACAAAGACGTCTAATTACGTTTTTGTTATGTTATAAAAGGATATTGCTATTTTGATAAAAACGGGGGAATTCACCGACAGGTAAATGCGGTTGCCAAAATATATTTTCTAAATTCTTCAACATTAGATAAAAGTCACTAAAATCATCAAATAAATTTTTAGCGATTTTTCTTTTATAATATCACTATCTAACTTCAAAAATTCACGAAACCTAGTGACAAAATCACTAATATGTCTATGGCAAAGAATTAGCTAAACCTGACAAGGTGTTTTGACGGGAATTTGACCGACGGATTGTTGCTCCTGTTTTACCGTTTATATAATGATTTAAAGTGGATTATGATATGTAAAAGTGATGTAATTTTGTGTAACGAGTGTCTGCGCATGTGAACTATCAGCGAAAATGACGAAAAAAGTGCTTCGATGTTGCGATGTTGCAAACCTCAAGTTATTTTAGCGTTAGTTACTTTCGCTTAGATGCCTTATGAACTTGGGTGACTGTCGTCGTCTGCTGTCCCTTCGGTCGAACTGTCTAAAAATGTGCCAGAAACTTCTCAATGTGATACATCAGCATATTTTTAAGAGCAACATCTATAAAAATAAAGATTTTTTTTTATAGAATAGGAGGCAAACGAACATACAGCTCACCTAATGGTAAGTGATTACAGCCGCCCATGAATATTTGAAACACCAGGGGAATTGCAGATGCTTTGCCAGCCTTTTGAAAAGGAGTGGGCTCTTTTCTTGAAGGTCCCTAATTAGTATCTGTCCGGAAAAATCTCTGATGGTATTTGATTCCATAAAGAAGTTGTGCGAGGAAGAAAGCTTCCTTAAATCGCACAGTAGTGGACCGCCAGTCGCCCAGATGATATGGATGGTACCACGAGCTTTATTCTGAACATTTCCTCAGAGCACTCTTCGTGGTAAACGCGATAAAATACGCAAAGAGTTGCAACATCTCTTCGCAGTGCTAGTGAGTCAAGCCGAGCTCGGTCACCGGCTATTCGATCAGCTCTGCGCTGGATGCGATCAAATGGAAGAAGCCGTCACTGCGGAGCCCCAGCCTAGGGAAGGGAACAGTATTCCATGCGGCCGAACCTGCACCTTGTAAAGTTGTAGGCGGTGTGTCAGCATGAAATACTGTCTCGCTCTGCTGAGCACACCAAGCTTTTTAGCGGCTAATTTGGCCTTCCTTTCCAAGTGACCACGTAGCTGCAGAACTGTAGATCCCGAAAGAATTGGATATGGCTTAAAAGACAAGCATCCAAGCTAAAAAGTTTAATAAAAAATAAATAAACCTGGCAACTGGCAAGCAAAGAATAATATTAATTAAATACGGAAGGACTGGCTACCTGGCAAGAAGGAAGTTATACAGAGTGACTCCGCTACGATTCCGTAGATTAGAAATTTTGTGTTTGGGTTTTTATTTCGAGTGTTATATGTAGTGAAGTAAAAAACTTCTCGTATTAAACTTTATTTTGACAGTAAATTAACTTTTAAGATTTGTATTTAGGTGACAATATTTAAACTAGTTCTTCCAAAACGTAAGAAATCGAATCAAGTGCCTGTAACATTTTACACTCTTGTTATAATTATCATATAAATTAATAAGTTTTATTAAGAAATTTAGTGCTTTTGTGCAGAACTTGCAATGGTCCGAGCTGTTTTCTAGCATTGTCCAGTCTTATACAACTTTTTGGTAAGTATTTTATCTTGTATTTGTGCTCATGGATAGATATTGTATTTTAGCTGTACGTTGTCCAGATTTATTGTTTTCTTATTTATGTGTGCTACATTTAATATATTATAGTTTATTTCTAGATATCTGCTTATTATTGCAAATATTTAGAACATATTTACAGGTTTTGACAGACATTATGGCAATTTCGTTATTTACTATTGTAAAGCTTCTCTAAAAAAGGTTTATCTTTAAAATAAAAACAAATTTAATAAAAGAAAGCATGCCATTCAAATAGGTTTAATATTAATTCCAACGAACAATGTGGTTTTATTAGGAGCAGACATACATAAAAAGTAGTTTTACAACTTCTTTTTATAAGATAATTTTAATTATGTTTTGTTGCTAAATGTGCAACATTAAAATAAATACTAAAAAAATAAATAAAACAAAAACATAATTAAAATTAATAGGTATTTCTTTAGTAATCTGCCGCTGGAATTTATGGTCGCCAAGTGGGCGGGGGAGGAGTAGGTACTCCCCCTAAAAGAATTAAGTGCCTGAAACCCCCCCCTTTTTTATGATTTTTTTTTAGTAATCTGCTGCATGAATGTATGGTCGCCGAGTGGGGTGGGGGCTGGGATAGGAACCTCTTTTTTTGTAAAATCATAACCTCACTTTTTTATAAAGGAATATTGAAGCAGTTACTTCTGTAACGGCTTCGGCACTGCGGGAAGTGCAGCCCATTCGCCCTTGCGTAGCAAATCACAGGCACCCATGCTTGCCTCCGCAGCTTCGGCTTATTGGTTGCCATCGGTGACAAGCCTCAGCCGCTACGGCTCGCTTAGGTGCCTGCGATTTGCTACAGCGGGCGGGAGCTGCTCGCCCCCTGTGCCTATGGCTTTCCAAAAACACTTTAGGGGTAGGGCAGACTACGTGGAGTCGGGGTGTGCTAATTCGGTTTTAGAACCGATTCGACCAATTTTATCTATAAAGTCTAGTTGCTCTTAACTCTGCTACTAGAGTGGTAAATGAAATAATGTAATGTGAATTGTTATAATTTAGTTTTCTGAAAAACCTCTTGACTGCTCTCCGCTGCAACTCAATTTGTTGTATATAAGTCCCACCTCCAGCCACGAATGGATGGTCTGGGTCCGAGTTATTAACTTTTTTATGAGTGTATCTCAAAAACATTATCAAAATCAAGTACTGGATGTCTAGCCAAACCAATATAACCTCAAAACTTTAACAATCAATATCTCGAAAAATAAAGATTTCCGGCATAAAAAGCAGCTAAGATGGTAATCAATAGCATCATTGCCTGTCAACTAAAGCTAAAATAATCACTTAAATCATGCAGCAGATTACTAAAGCCGATCCAATTAACTTACCACAATATGTAGCATTATCTGTTTCGAATTATGATTTATAGGTACTTGAAAGTTTTGTTTGCATTTGTTGAAACTTCATTTATTTCTAGGTGAACTTGTTTCAGGGGTGAATCCTTAAAGCATAACTTCTAGGTTATATGGTATGTAAATAATAAACATATATAAATAAGTACATGTTGCGTCCATTATGATTCAAGAAATAAACTGAGTGTAATTTGGAATTGCTATTTTTACATGTGTTATGTAGTGGCGGCTTAACAGAATCAATTAATCCTTATCCTATGCTTGTTGGTCTTGTGGGTGACAGACGTGTACTGAAATAGATGAATAGGGGCATCTTCCTGATAATTACTCAAAATGATTAAAAACTGCAGTTGCCAGCCAAAGGAGGCATTTCATATAGATGCCTCTTATAACACAGTCTTTGATGGAGAAAGCTAATACTATCTATTTTTGTAGGTATATAATAAATGTTTATTATTATAACATAGCTCCTTACAATGTTTTCAACAAAACAAATATATTTTGTGATCAATATGACCTTAATATTATGTGCAAGTTGCTTAGAAGTTACACAACTGCTTATAGATCCACCAGTAAAATTATTACATATCATGTCAAATTATATATGCATATGTAGATTTGCATCAGACAAGAGTACATACATATCCTATACCTTTAAACGAGCAATTCATGTATGTATATGTATATATATAATTGGAATCTCGGAAACGGCTCCAACGATTTTCATAAAATTTTGTGTTCAGGGGGTTTCAAGGGCAATAAATCCATCTAGCTAGGATTCATTTTTATAAAATGTCGTTTTATCCATGTTTTCAGGTAATGAAAAACTGCTACAGTTTCATTAGAATAGGAAGGTAAATTTTGACAGCATATTAGTGATTATAATAGCTCAAATGGGACTGTGGGCGGTGACAAAATCGTAGTGCCCTGGTTCGAGTACTGTCTTCTGTCCTGTTGTTCATTTTTTTTCAAGTTCCTTTTTTTGAGAAAATCTATTATTTCGAGCCCTTTTTTAGTATTTTCTTAAAAACGCGAAAATTCAAATTAAACTATTTGCACTCATGAGTTTTTATTCAGATTGATCAAAAAATACTATCCATATTTCATCAGTATGTAATTTGTATCTAAATATAATTTCCAAAACACATGAATTAAAAAAAAGATACCACACAAAGCTCGGTCAACCAGGTACTGTCAAACATATTAAAATGTATAATTTACTAAAAAAGAGAATAGTAGTCGGCTAAACATATGTGACATATGCACAAAACCAAAAAAGTTTTAGTTAAAAGAAGCGATATATATTCTATATCTATATATATAATCTAGCCACTCTGCTACACAAAGTCAGTAATTCATTCATGGATCACATTTTTACAGCCTTTTATTCTCCAAGGCCTCTTCCAATAAATGCCACAAGACAAGGTCCTTAGCTACTTACAATAGTTAAATAGGTACAACACGTACGAATTAACTTGAAACTCCGCTGGAATGCGACCCCCTTCCCGACTCCCCGCACCGCGTCCCGCGCTGGCCGTGCGCGCTCAGTACCGATAGCATTTTTGTCACGGATACGCGTCTCGACTCTAGTTCGATATTTTTGATAATTGTTTGTTGTTTGGTTTGGACTTTTGTTTGTTTTTGTTATACTTGAACGTTATTTTATCTATTTGTTGTTAATTGCGTTGTTTTATTGTTAAGTTTGGACGTTGTGTTGTGCCTATATAATGGATAATAAATGTTATAATAAATCCTTATTAATATTCCTTACTTCTATTCCTTGATTTTACATAGTTTGTGCTGTTCCGCTTATCCAAGATTGATTCACTTTCACCCTAAGGTTACCTGGGAGAGATTGCTTTTTAGCAATAAGGTCGCTGTTATGCTTTGTATTTTTATTGTGTACGAATCTGTAACACTTTTTATAGTGCAATAAAGTGTATAATAAATAAATTAATAATATTATAAATGAGAAAGTGTGTATGCTTATTTCTTTGTCCTTCCTTGACGCGTTAACTAAAAATAATATTATATATATTATAAAAAATAAATATTTAAAATATATAAAAATGGCAACAGTACATCACTTATTACTTCACCCCTTGCCAGAACATTTTATTTTGTTTTTATTAATAATCTCAAAAATTTCAAATAAAAAAATATTACTACGCATTATTTTGCACACCGTACATAATTACGTCATCGGCCCAGGTCTCAAGTTAATTCGTACGAGTTATACTATAGTCAACCAAATCTAAGAAATACATTTTGACAGTTGTCACACTTATTGCACCAAGCATGCCAACCAAAAGAATGGGAACATACAATATTCGATTCTTAAAAAAATCGATACCAATTATTTAGAGTTGGTAATCATTTACGGTTTGGTTAGAATAATACCA
Organism: Parnassius smintheus behrii; assembly: GCA_036936625.1. NCBI lineage: Eukaryota > Metazoa > Arthropoda > Insecta > Lepidoptera > Papilionidae > Parnassius > Parnassius smintheus. The sequence continues at coordinate 6,413,426 of JAUPFT010000004.1, read as the reverse complement.
GAATAAATTAAAAACAGATAATTTAAAACACAAGATTTATCAATTTCTTCGAATTTGTTGTTACTGCTATTTCTAGAGGCACAGTTATAAAAATTTTAAATTGAAACTAGATTAAAAATAAATTTATTAACCACTTTAAGTACAACTAGTTGAGCTCTCGTTGTTTAGATTAATTACTATTTAATGAAGAGACATTAATTTTGATTCAATAATGCAATCAAAATTAATGTCTCTTTCAAAGTCATCCATAATCAACATTTTTGTTTTTTCTACCACTTTTGCCCTTTCATATTTGTGACGTGGGCACACATGCTTCAACGAATATAAAAGAAACAGTTTAAAGAATTAAAGCCGAGTCACAAAATAAAAAGACAAACACAAAATCACAAAATTGCGCACAGTAAGCTGCCGAAATGGCGGGAGATTTAAATTACGTAGTGGTTTTTTCAGCGCGGTCTTGTATAGGAGTTTCTTAGCCTACACAAATTTACTTGACAAAGTAAAAAAATAAACTTGTTTTATTCATGATTCATGTAATTTAAGGAATTATAAAAATAAAATTTTAAATAAACAAATAATATTTCGTAGAAGATTCAAATTATTATGTAAAGAATGCTATAAGACCTATATTAATTCAATCGAAACGGGTTTGCATAAAGATTTAAAACTGTTTTGGTCATTTGTGAAAACGCATGAGGATAAAAATGCCATTCCCAACAATATGACATATAATAATTCTCAATCTAATGACCCGCAAGAAATATGCAACATGTTTTCAAAATACTTTGGATCTGTGTATGTGGAAAGAGATGCAGCATTGGTGGACCTAGACTCCTTGCCATGTACTAATACTAATGACATCTTTCTAAGTGATATATTCTTCTCATTAGACACTATAATCAGAACACTTAAATCCTTAGATGTTGCTAAGGGTTCAGGACCAGATGGTCTACCACCGTTCTTTTTTAAGCATACCGCAGACTCCATAAGCATTGCTCTCTTTCATATCTTCAACCGTAGTCTACGGGAGGGATACGTACCAAAGATCTGGAAGGCAGCAAATATTACCCCCGTCTTCAAGAGCGGATCAAAAAATATTGTTTCGAATTACCGTCCGATCTCGTTTCTGTCCACCTTGTCGAAGGTCTTAGAAAGGTTAGTTCATAACTGTATCTATCCAAGCTTACACAATATCATTATCCCTGAACAGCATGGCTTTGTCAAAAATCGTTCGACTGTAAGTAATCTTGTTTTATATGCTAATTTTCTGTTTGACAATATGGACAAGCGGCTTCAAATCGACTCAATTTATACAGACTTTTGTAAGGCTTTCGATAAGGTGGATCACGAAATTCTCCTTCGAAAACTTGCTTATAACGGTATACGCGGAAACTTATTGTGATGGTTTTCATCATACGTCACAAATAGAAAGGTAAAGGTGGTCATTAATGGATTCTCGTCCGATGAAATAAATGTATCATCCGGCGTGCCACAGGGCTCAATATTAGGGCCTCTTCTGTTCTTAATCTTTATAAACGATATATCGACTTGTTTCAAAAATTCTCATTTCTTGCTATATGCTGATGATCTAAAAATTTTTCGTAGTATAAAAACATTTGATGACTGTATTCTACTTCAAGATGACATGGATCGTTTATCTTCCTATTGTATAGAAAATAAACTAATTCTTAGCCTCCCTAAATGTAAAACTATCACCTTCACTAAAAAAAGTAATATTATTAAATTCGCATATTCTCTTTGCAATACTCCTCTTGACAACGTTTCGCTTATTAAAGACCTTGGCGTGTTCTTTGACTCTAAGCTTCATTTTGATTACCACATTAACCACATTATCAACAAAGCGTTTCAGCTTTACGGTTTTATCATGAGAACTTGTAAGCCATTTAAAAAGTCTGACACTTATCTACTGCTCTATAAATCTCTTATAAGACCCCAATTGGAGTATGCCACACAAGTTTGGAATCCCTTCTACCAAAGATATCGTGAATTACTAGAATCGGTTCAAGCTAAATATCTACGCTCTGTAAACTACAGATGTTACTGTTCTTGGTCCTCTTATGACTACCTCTTGCATAAATATTATTTAACAACTTTAAGCAATAGGCGATTACTACTTGACTGTACTTTTCTTTACAAAATTTGTCGTAACTTTTTTGATTGCTCTCAATTTGTCAACTGTATATACCTTCGTGTACCAAGTCGCTCACAAAGAATACGAAACACTCACGTGCATCGTTTGTTTTTCCTTAATCTGTGCAAAACAAATGCGGGCAAGCGTGCGCCTTTACGTCGTATAATGGAACTGTACAACAACAGCTTCTCCGATGTAGACTTATTTACCATGCCCCTACCTCAATTCAGAAAAGCGATAAAACTTATGATAAATGATTTGTAATTTTTTTTTTTATTTTTATCTTTATTACTATTTTCTTACAATTTTATAACGTTAATCTGAATTGTTTTATTTTTGTAATAAATGTGTAATATTCACGATTTTGCTGATAACGGCTAAGTATGCATTGTTGTCTCTAGTTTTTAGTTTTTTTTTTTTAGTTATTTTATTTTATATTTGTATTCTCTGTGCGTTATAACTTTAATTAGTACGGTAATTTTGTGGATAACGGTGTTGGTTGTGTAATTAGTTTATATATTTACATAGGATTTTAATTGTAATTTTTATTATACAACTGTTTGTTGTCCTTAATAAAAAAAAACATTAAAAAATTAATGATTAAGCTTTATAGCTGGCCCGTTGCCACTTCAGCTTGGCATTAGTCTATCATTAGGAATTCTATCATGCAGAGAATATCCAAGCAAAGCCCTCTTCATACCTTGCTGAGCAACCTTAAGTTTCCACATACGGCTAGCAGTGAAGGATTACATCCTCGATCTATATGTTATCAGTGGCACACATGCACTGGCTTTACATTGGTTTTCAATGTTTATGTTATGGCTTAGGAGAAACATATATTGCAATCTGACAAACACTTTTTTGCCTACCTTGTATTGTCAAATTGCTTTTAACTTCCCGCTATGAAAATTCATGATCAATGTTTTTGAAAATCGAATTTTCACCAGATCTTGAGGTTTTGAGGTCCTAGGAAGCCATTCTATTTCTATGAGGAAGTCACTATGTGTGCAAACTCAATCAAAATCGGTTGATGCGTTGAAGAGAAATTGTTATTTATGTTTCGTTTTTGATGTAAAAAATAGTGATGCAACGAAGACGAATATTCGTATTCGCCGAATAGTAAACATTTACCGAATATTCGTATTCACCGAATACCAATAACGAATATTTATAAACTTATATTTTTTGTACGCAACTTCAATTAAGTACTGGCAGACTGAAAACGCGCCTTAGCCTTAGCTACACAAGGGCAGGGGAGTTGTTACTCATTTTAACACTCAGACATCTGGAAGATTCCAATATAATAAATATTCTAATATAATAATAACCCAATTAATGTGTATTATGTTTAGTTTTAATTTTTTTAAAGTAATATTCATTATTCTTGCATATCGCGTGTCTAATACGTACATTGTATTTATTTAGTGTTTTAACGGCGCATTGTATCGCGGTATGCTAATGAGGTAATGAGGTTTCATTAAAAGTTCTCGTGTTGGACAATATATTATATTTGTCGATTTATATAGCTAAAATATAGCTAAAGTCATGGAGGTTCAGCAATTAAGAGGTTGTTAATAGCAATTTTAAGTTAAAAAAAAAAATAAGGTTGTTAAGGGGAAATATAATGTCAAATGGCTTAGCAAGATCCTTCGTTATGCCGAAAATATTGCAGCATTAATTTTGAAATAAATATATGGTAAAGTTGAGGATTAATGTTAAGGATTATGTTAGACGAAAACACGATTTCGTAAAATTTTCTCGATAGAAAAAAAATCCAAAGTTACCTCCAAAATAAACAATAAACCACTGTTATTCATAAAATACTTTAAATAAGATCATGAAACTTTGCATACTAACTGAACTAACTATAAAGCAGTGCTTATGTTATTTACTTTTTTAAAATACCGTTATTTTTACTGTAAAAAGAAATTACCTAAACTATCGGCCTTTTGAAGCGTGATTCCTGCAGCACGGTCACTTCGCCTCGGCCTTTGAACGGGGAGGTTGTGTCGCTTACGATCAGAATATACATTACGCAACAGTACGACGTAAAATTAAAATGGGAAATAACCGTGATAAAAATAAGAAGCGGCTGGCTTGGCGTTAAGAAACAGGCATAAATATGATAAACCTAATGAAACAATAGGGGGGATAAGTCGCTCGCGTCCGTAGGCTTCGACCACCTAATCCTAGGCCCACCCTACACGTTTCCCCCGGGTGGTGCTAAAAGAGCGACAAAGCCGAAAGAACAGACTCGGCTACTCGCCGTGTGGTAGCGGCGTAAAATATGCCACGCCCTAGTTTTCGCACCATGAGGCAAAAAGTAAAAGAAATGGCCCCGAGTTCCCGGCGCCCCTTTAATGGGGCAGGGGTGCGAAGAATCTCCGGGAGGAAAACCGGCGACGAGGTTCGCCACCCGTCACGTTCTGTCTCCCAGAGAGGCGAAAAGTGGATTGCAGAGGCCCGTCTGGCCACGTTGAATGTATGTGGGGCAATGAATGATAAAATGGATGAAGTATGCGATATGATGTATGATAGAGGAATAGATGTATTATGTGTAAATGAGACGAAAAGGAAGGAGAAGGATGTCACTGCACTTGGCATGTATACCGCATACTGGTCTGGTGTAGACGAGATCGAGCGGGCATGCCAGGGAGTAGGAATCATCCTTTCAGAACGAATGGGCCAATGTGTGAAAGAGTATGAATGTGTAAGCCCAAGACTGCTATGGATACGAATGAAAGTGGGCTTAAAGAAGTTGTTTGTGTTAGACATGTCTAAGCCCACTTATATCCGGGAGCAGTTTTGGGAAATGGTAAGGATGGTGCTAATGAAGTGTAAGGGAAATGAAAATATTATTATGCTAGGAGATTTTAATGGAAGGGTTGGGGTGAGGAGGCTTGGTTATGAAAGTATATTGGGAACGTTTGGTGATGAAAGTATAAATGAGAATGGTGAAAGCCTCCTCACCGTATGTGTGGAAAGGAATCTTTTTGTGACGAACACTTTCTTTCGTCATAAGAAGATTCACATGTATACTTGGGAAAGAGGTGATGATAGAAGCATGATAGATTTCATAACTGTGGATGAAAGAATGAGGAGCGCAGTGGTGGATACAAGGGTTTACCGGGGGTCCAACGTAGGGACGGACCACTACCTGGTCTTATGCCGAATTAGGGGTTTATTCAGACGTTGGCGGCATAGGACATCTGTGTCTACCACTGCGTTACAGCGTATAAGAATTGAGAGGTTACAAGATGAAGATGTGAAAGACAAGTACAAATGCAGACTGAGAGAAAATATAAGTAATTTGGATGAGTTGTGTGTGAATGAGTTAGACTTGGAGAATGTGTGGCATAATGTTAAGAAAGGTTTAGTGGATGCAGCTACCGAAGTATGTGGTGTTAGTAAGAGAATGAATGAAAGGAAAGACAATACAATATGGTGGGATGACGAGGTACGTATGGAAGTTGAAGCAAAGAAGAGAGCATGGCTAAATTTACTAGCGACCAAAGCTGGTAACTCTGGTGGTAAGAATGATGAGAATGAAAGAAAAAAGGCAGAGTTTAAACGTTTAAATAAGAGAGTAAAAGAATTAGTTGAAAGGAAAAAGCAAGAAAGAACGGATAGGAATGATAGAAGAATATCGGATAACTTCCAGGCAAATATTAAAATGTTCTGGAAACTCGTAAGAAATACCAGGGGACTTTCAAAACAGCCTAGATTGAATGCGATACGAGACGAGAATGGCTGTATCCTGAATGATGAAGTGTTGAGTCTAAAGAGATGGAAGGAATATTTTGAAAGCGAATTTATGAGTGAGGAGAAGTGTGAACTAAATGAAATAGAAATTCCGAAAGAAGATGAAAGAGATAGGGAGATAAGTATGGATGAAATAATGAAAGCAATGAAAAGCATGAAAGTAGGTAAGGCAGCCGGATATGATAGAGTTTCACTCGAAATGCTAAGGGCTGGAGAGGACGTGGTGGCAGGCCTGCTGTACACCTTGTTTAATTTATGTTGGGAACTAAAGCGGGTACCGGGAGACTGGTGCAAAGCCGTGATAGTCCCAATATATAAGGGAAAAGGGTCACAGCAGGACTGTAAAAACTACCGTGGTATCAGCCTTCTTAGCATTGTGGGAAAACTGTATGCTAAGGTACTAATTGAAAGAGTTATGAAAGAAACTGATGAAAAAATTTGGGATGTGCAAGCGGGATTTAGAAAGGGAATGGGGTGTACAGATCAAGTCTTTTCCATGCGCATGATCGCGGAGAAGTTTTTGGCGAAAAACCAAAGAATTTTTTGTGCGTTCATGGACTTGGAAAAGGTTTATGACAGAGTGGACAGGGATGTGTTATGGCAAACGCTGAACGCATTTAGGTTGAGCGCTGGTTTGATACAGGCATTAAAGTCTCTGTATAGGGACTCGAGTGCTTGTGTTAGAATCAACGGGGTCTACTCGGACTGGTTTGGCATCCATAAAGGTGTCAGACAGGGCTGTGTAGCTTCCCCGTGGCTGTTCAACCTATTTATGGACAGCTGTTTGGAAAATTTGAAAGTTGAAGAATGCGGGGTAAGAATGGGTGAGTTAACCATCAAATGCCTTTTGTACGCCGATGATCAAGTCATACTTGCGTCGTCGGCGGCCGAGTTGCAAATGATGGTTACATTAATGAACAGGTCATTAAAAGAAAGGGGAATGAAAGTGAACGCAAGTAAGACGAAAGTGATGGTTTTTGAAAGAGATGAAAGCAAAACGGTATGTGAAATAAGAATAGAAGGAGAGTTAATTGAGCAAGTGGATGAGTTCGTATATTTGGGATGTGTATTCAGCAGGGATGGGAGATATGATGAGGACATTGAACGACGAGTGAATGCAGGAAATAAAGTAAATGGGGCTCTACACTCTATTGTGAAAAGTCAGAATGTGTCAAAAAAGGCACGTATGGCAATTCACAGTGCTGTATTAGTCCCTACTTTAACGTATGGTAGTGAAAGTTGGGTGTGGCAGAAGAAGCACGAGAGTAGAATAAATGCGGTAGAAATGCGGTCGCTAAGGAGTATGTTAGGGCTGAATCTGAGTGACAGGGTGAGAAACTGTGTGATAAAAGAAGAGTGTGGTTTGCAAGATGATGCGGTGACCAGGATTAAGAAAGGAATGCTTCGGTGGTTTGGTCATGTAGAAAGAATGAATGCGGAAAGACTGACAAAGAAAATATATGTTGCAGAAGTGAATGGAAGAGTCGGAAAGGGACGTCCTAGGCGGAAGTTTGTCGACCAAATTGGCGATATACTAAAAATGGGCCAAATTAAGAGTACCCTTAACCGACGAGCATGTATGCGTAGGTATATGAATGTGGAAGAGGCGAGAAAGGTATGTCAGGATCGTGCTAAATGGAAGTCTGTAGTCTCTGCCTACCCCTCTGGGTGACAGGCGTGAGTGTTTATGTTATGTATGTACTAATGAAACAAGTGTCTAACGACTTTTCTACTTACAGTATTAGTGATTACAAACATGTCGGTACATAGCATACGACGCGCGGGCAAGTGGGGACGAAATTAGAATTTGAGCTGACTTACTCTATCCTCTTAAACAAGCACACAGTCCACCTGATGGTTAGTAGCTGTGCTGTGGCCTGTATACATATCCTCGATTAAGAATCAAAATGCGGATATGCTGTCACCCCTGAGTACAAAGATGAAATTGCTTATTTCCCATTAAAAGAATCTCTGGTTCTCAACACCCATTATACAAAACAGCAGAATTAAGCCGATAATTTACATAGTATACTGTAATAAAGTGTTGTTAAGCAGTTACGCCACCCTTTCGTGCTACAACCATAATTTAGCTGCTTTGTGGCTTCACCACGTATATGAGTTACTTGATAAAGCATTGCATCAGCGTAGTACGAGTATGTCTACAGAACGGATAGGTTGCTTGAGTCAAGAGCGACCATGTTCATACAGAATTCGTATTCATTCATTTTAGCCTACTAAAAATTAATTCACCCACTATTAATCATAGGCCTTCCCCATATATTGCATCTTAGGGAGGTTATTTGCCATGGTGTCCACAGTTGGTAGGTCGGTTGGCAAATGCAGTATTTTAGTTTTTTTGTTGTTATTAGAAAGGTGCTGCTGCTACCCATCTCCTGGTTCGTTTCCCTCTCTCGTCTCCAACGACACCCACGTGACAATATAAGGGTAGTGGATATTCTTCACCGCCAGTTCACGGTGAAATAAATTCACTACGCATGGGACTCAACTTATATAAGTCCACAAAAACTTATCATATTGGCTTAGTAGACCGTAAATGCATAATCCCAGTGCCTTTTAATTGTATTAAAAGCTTACTGCAGCTGTCTCTTTTGTTTCTTGGATTTTTAACTAATCTGAATTGTACCTTTTGTGTGGTTAAGTGACTTAAAGAGATTCGAAATTATAAATTCAACTTTCGGCTTATTATTATAGGTTTCTGTTCGAAATCAACAGCCTCTTTCGAGGCTAAATATGTATAAAATCGTCGGCGAGTCAAACGCGTTTGAACAGCCCTTATAGGTGTTTGTTCGCTGTGACCTAAATTTTAACAATAAGCAAGTTTTGTGTCTACTCGCGAAACTTTGTATGGTGGCTTGTGTTTAATTAATTTTGCAGCACTGTTCTAGTGTATATGTTGACGCAATTTAGTTAGCGCGTGTTTTTAATTACTAGTGGTATTTTGAATAGCTAGTTACCATGTTCTTTATATGTTCTTGTTCTGTGCATAGGGTTTGCTAAATGTTGGACGACAATATACTTAAAATATACTTTTTCATAAAGATTGATTAAGATAATAGTATATAGGAAATAAAAAATGTCCTGAGGTCCTCTAATGCCTCTAATGCTCTGTCCGCGGGAAATCAGAAACGCCTACTTGTTCACCTTTCCGTGGTAACTTTTATAATGTGTTTGTAAGTGTAAGTACATGTCATGGTTTATCTGTGTGCAAAATTTTATTCATGTGTAATCGAGTAACATACTATTACTCTTCTCTGATATACGTTGTGCTTTAATTAAACTTTAATAATAACATTGTAAAATTATCATGACAATGTCCACGAAATAATCAACTGTATATATAGGTAGTGCGGGACTGTATTTTAAGGCTTTTCTTACAAGCCTCAAAATTCAGTCCCGAATGGAATGGACTGGAAATTGTAATGATAAAAATTAAAATGATGAATGATAAAAATTAACCGAATACGGTATTCGTTAAGTAAGAAATTATGTTCTTTGTAGCGTTCCATTTTATAACGTTGATGAATAGCAGGGTGAATGCCCCTATTACCAGCCTTTTAGTGCCAATTTCAACCATAAAAAATCCTGCTGTTTTATTTAGCACACAATAATTTAAAAAATTTGTTTTAATCAATAAGTTATTTATCCAAAAATGTAATAAACATTTATTTACAATCATATTATTGCCTGAACAATTTTTAAAACGGACGCTAAGCAAAGAAAGGCATAATGGTCGAAATTCCAGCCACCACACCGAATGTCGTACGTACTTTTGTGTACCTAATGCCAGCATAGCATAGGGTTGTGCCTTTAGGGTTTTTGGTAGATGTATCTATTGTTGGAAAGTTTTAAAGATACAGTAATAAACTCGTAACAACTTTTAATTTTGAATCATGCATGTCACAAGCTTGAAATACGTACTAATGCAGACAACAACAATTATTTTATGTTAACGTTTTAACTACTTAACTTACTGTGTTTAGTTTTGAGCAGTTTGATTTTTCTTTTAAAACTAAACATTAATTTTCATCGATTTCCAATAATCTGATCATGCAAGTTTTCAAATCATCATCACCAGTACAGTCCTTCACAAGTCCACTACTAAACGTCCTCCACTACAGACTGCCTCAAAGCATGGTCCTGAACCACTTTCCTTGTCATGAGTTTTTCATTTATGTTCCAAGTTATAATTAGTATCATTAAGTTATAGTTAATTATATTTACCTAATGCTTGTTTTGTTTTCTCAAAACATAATTGAAGTTATAAGAAATTCTTAATATACACCTATGTCTGATAGACAAGCAAGTATGTACATCATCTGCTATACTTAAAAATCAAAAACCAATTTTAAAACATAGACGAACTGATTTTAAACACCTTTAACTTTATAATAAGCCTAAGTGCTAATTAGTGGTATTTATTCCAGTTTATGACTCATGTAAGGTATAGAAAAAGCTAAATAAATAAATAAAATTCCAGTTTATGACAGCCCTGATTTAGTATTATTACATGGCTGAAATATGGTACTTCTCATTACGTACGTAAAGCAAAATATCAGCTTGACGGCTGACATTATGCACTCCATACATTTGGTATATCTATTTACAGCCCCATTAAATTCCACTAAAATAAAATAAAAAACTTGTAAATTTAAACAAAAATGATTGCATTACATAAGTCTGTATAGTCATATTCATGCGAACCAAAAAGCCTAAAGATGAGCTAATCTAAAATAAGCTTAATTTTATCGGGAGCATAACTTGTCAAAAAATTAGGAAAATGTTCGATCTCCGTTGCGTGCGCGTTTTTCTATTTTTAATTTAACACTTTTAGATTTATAACTGTGTGGTAATATTTGAAATATGCTTTCCTCTAGTTCCGAAGAATGTTTTAGCTGACGAGATTTGTAGTGAAGACAACTAGAAACCTTATTGAGGAAGTAAAGAGGCGAAAAGGCTGGAATTAGGGGCGTGGCTGGTATTAGGGGCATACACCCCACGTCAGCTGGAAAATTTTGTCACAAAATAAACGTAACGGGGCACTACTATTAAAAAAATTAAACAGCACAAACTTAGGATGAAATAGGCGCCAAAAGCAGATTTTACACGCTGAAAAAGGCGAAAAAGCTCAGTTTCATTTGAATGTAATTAAAGCAATTTCAATTAATTTCTGTCTGTGTTCACCAGTAACTACATGGGGGAATTATGAGTTTATTTTTCAATACAAGAGAATATTTAATTTAAAAAGGATTATCAAATAAATATCGTGCAACAGAATTGCGCACGGGCCGGCCAAACGTGAGGAGCGAGGGGAGTGAGGAGCGACGATATGCTCCTGGCATATCGTCGCTCCTCACTCGTGACCACATACTATTTTGCCCTATTGAATTTCTGAACTAAAACACGTTTTAGTAAAAATTACCACACATGACAAACTTTTGCCGAACTTACTAATGAACGTAGTTATTGAACGTTGTATCACTATTTTACGGATCTTTATGAATATGATAAAAACCATAGGCAACTATAGCCTACCCTATATTATATACATGATATTGTTTTACTTTGATGAAAACAAAAATCGTCTTGTGTTTTTATTATTTTATTTGTAATAAAATAATTTATTTCATTTTGTTTTCCTTTTGATGTGTTATTGGTGAACAATAATGAATATATTGATTGATTGATAGTCAAAGCAAGAATATTTTTACTCAAACTTGGCCTTTGCAAAGCACTTGATCACAGATTATATAATGTACTTGATGAACGTCAAGAAAGCTACGCCATAAAATGCTAATATTGCAATTCTCAAGCTAAATGTAAGTCAAGGTAATAAGCTAAAGGCTTGTTCGCCAACACGCATTGCAACAGTTAAAGCAGCGATCAGCGTAGCGGACTAATTTGTTATATAAAATTTTGTAAGGTGTCGTTTTTGTATTTCTGCTTTATACATAAATAGTAGAACATAGACAACAATTTTAATTATTTTTGTCATTTAAGCACCTAATTTTTATAGCTTTTATTTATTATTTTAATAACTCTTATTAATAATTAAACTATTTAATTTTAAGGAGTGCTGAAGACCTCCCTACCTTTGTCAAGCATAAAAAAGTAATAATAAACTCATAAATTGTCGTTTGATATTTTAAAAATCCCTTACTGTTAAGATGCCTTTATGGTAAAATAGGGTTTACTGAATGAACAACCTAGCAACGGTTACAAAATCAGCATGGCTTTTTTTTTAAATTTCGAATTGTTCTATAACCCTTGCAGAAATTAGACAAGATCTGTCTGGGTACAGTCTATAATATAGAATACAGTTAGATTAAGCCCATAATATAGTCAGTGACTTAAACTTTTTTTAGTATGTCGTTGTCTCGTGACAAACGTGTACATACATACAGTCAACCAGACAAAACAGATTGTATGTGTATACTGTGGCCCAGACACTAGAGTCATCTAAATTTATCCGCGGTTAGTAATCAAAATGCAGAGTGGCGTTTGTTAAATACTTTGTTGCTTTTAAGTTATATTTGAAGCGACCTAATTAAGAGAAGTAGATGCCAGGATTAAAGATCTATAGCCGTACTTACTGGCTAGGAAGTCAGTTGAAAATAGGGTTGTATCATACTAGCGGTTTTATCAGGGAATAAAGAAGTTATATAATTACAATACTATTAAAAATGAATTTTTAATAAAGTTTTTTTACATTTCTTAGGATACTATTAACGCTATTAGGATTACTAATATTAATGTTAGCAACTCCAGTTAATCTTCAAATGCTTGTGATTGGTACAGGACAGTTGTTGAATAACGGATTCAAACCCCATGATTTTCTTAGTTTGAAATCCGCACCTGATGATAAGTGGATGCTGTGGCCCATAGACACATACATTGATCCTCGATTAAGAATCAAAACGCAGATGGGTTATCACGCCTGAGGACTAAGATGGAATGCCTAGTTCCCAGCAGTAGCGAAGTTAGGGCTCCAAACTAGGGCAAACCCAAGATATGGTTTTGTTGATTTTAGCAGTTTTTTAAAAATACACCAATCTTGATCTGTCTCTACTCTTCAGTTTCATATACAGTGCCGTCAAGGACGTGTTTAACAAAGCACACAAAAGACATACTACTGCTAGAAAATTGTATAACATATCAGCAAATACATACATTCGGTGGTTTTGAAAAAACCGTTTGGGTTTGCTTTAGTGAAGAAAAAAAATATTTACATACAATACATTAACAAAGTAAAAACAAACTATGTTGCATAAAAAAAAAAAACAAATTATTTATATTCTAAATCGAATGATCTTTCTTTCTTAAGGAAAGATTTGATTACGTCCGCGTAAAATGTTGGTGAACGTTTTAATTGTACCAATAACTGTTTTTCAATTGCGATAATTGATAAGTCCGAAAGACAGCCTTGACCTTGTGTATTTTCTCAATAAATTTTAAAGATTTTACCTTTTCCTCGCCGATTAGCACTTTAACACACTTCATCTCAAGGAACATTCCTCTATATATATACTCTGATCTACACTATATACTCCAATATTATCCCCCATTTTCACTAAAAACCTTTGAAAAAGCATATATTTTCAATAGACGCAACAAAAATAAACATAAACATTGAAATGTGAAGTCAACATGCAAACGTATCGCCCGCACGCCCGCGCACTCCGAAACAACATAGCAAAGCCCAGCTTTCGTTTCCATAGTAATTGCTATATAAAAAAAGGGTTTCCGGATTTCGGTACTTCCCAGACCATCTTCTTGACCCTGATTCACTTAATAATCACTTTAGTACCATATCATGTGCACCTCCCGACAAAAGTGTTATTCAAGAAATCGAATCACTTAAACACTTTGAAATCTAATTTATATTTGTAGCCGTAAATGAAACGTTAGTGAAAAGTATAATTGCTTCTACAGCTACTAATGCGACCGAAACTGATGGCATCTCCATGTTGATGTTAAAACTTACGCTTCCATATCCGCTTTGTCAACGACAGTGGCGGTAGTCAATAATTCTAACCGATCCATTCGTACTACAACTACAATATAGCTGCAACGTGGCTCTACCACCATTAGGCTATGGCCGCTTAAAGGTAAGTGGATACTGTGGCCCATAGACATCTACATCTATCCTAAGTTAAGAATCAAAATTTTCCTCAGGACTTAGATGGAATGCTTCGTTTCCAGTAAAAAAAAGGTCTCCGGTTCTCTACACCCACTAGCAGCAATAAAACTGCTGTTTCACGCTGGTATTCTGTAAAAGTGTGGTTATTCACCCGTCGAACCGACCCATCTTACAACCATAATATAGCAGCCTGGCTCTACCATGAAGACCACTGAAAATACTACATTAATATAATATCGGTCATGGTTAATAAGTTAATTTAATGGATCGATACTAATAGTTTTGTGTACAACAACCCTATTGCGGATATTTCCGGGATAGGCGGGAGATAGTCTCGATCGATGATGCCGCACTGCGGTTGGTCCTATTTTTCAACGATTACTGGTTTATTTGTACTCGGGTAATATACTGGATTACAATGGCGATAAAACTGAAGTAAATTAATGGGCTATATACGTCCAACGCCTGGGCAAAGACCTCATTTCTGGAAAATAAGCACTTAAAATTGCAATTTACAATTTCATTGGTGAAGACGGGTATCGAGTCTGAGTTGACCGTGTACTTTTAAATTTATTGAGTATTATTTCATCATTTATTACAGTCTGTTGAAGTTCACAAGTCAGGATTTTTGCTTGGCACACACTTGGCAAGCTTGGTAGGCGGGTTGGCAACCGCAGTTTTTTTACTGATTAAAGTTGTCAGGATCTGCTGCCGATCCCTTGTTTCAGTTTCCTTTTGTCGTGTATTCTTTAACGCTGTCGCTGCTCGGTACAAAATAAAAACACAGTAGGTTTTTTTATAGGAGGAGAGGGCATACGAGCATGCGACTTACCTAACGGTAAGTGACTACTGTCGCCCATGTACAACTGCAACACCAGGGAAGTAAAGGAGTAAGCTCTGTGCGTGAAGGTCCCTAAGTCGTATCTTATCCTAAGATTTCTAATGATACAATACACATGATCTTATGACTCGTTGGCGTAGTGGCTAAATGAATCCGCAGCGGCGTTGTGCGATCTTACGTTCGAATCCCGAACAAAAAAGTATTTGTATGGCTTGCAAATAATTAATCCGCTCTGGATGTTTGTTTTGAGATGTATGAGAGATTCCTAGTGTAACTTTTTTTTAACGATTTATCGTTCGCCATCAATATCGGGCGCCGTATTCTCGTATCGCGTATGCCATTGATATCCAATTGTTTACGATTCGTAACCGCAGTCTTCTGTATCAGTCCTATTAACATACCAGTCAGTTGAACTCGAGTCAACAATTGACCCTAATTGCACATTGTGATTCATTTGAAGGTTGGTGGGTCTATTTTATGGTACTTTTTATCTATTGATAAAAATATGTGCTATGATATTTTTTATGTAATTGCATATGTGAAAAATTCCTAAGTTAACTTGTTATCTTTTATAAAGCTCGGAGCCTACTACGTTCACGTAAACTATGAGTAGTGTTATAGTAGGTGTTCTTTATAATTAACTTTTTCTTTAAGGGCGGTTCTAGGTGGTAGTTTGCTACCTAGAAATATACCACTCACTTATCTATTTCTTTGACTCCGAACTCCTTTAGCGACATAAGCCTATAGTTTCAGGGTTGAGAATACCTAATCAAGTCCGCCAATTGTTTATGTGTAATAAAGATTTTAAATAAAAAATAAATTAGAACAATAGTCCTTATTCTAGTGGGAACGCATTTATACCTCTTTTGTTAGAAGCTAACTGCAAGTATCATCATTACAGGCTATCACGTCTATTGCTGAACGTAAGTCTCCGCCATAGATTGCCGGATAATTGCCATAGTTGCCACGCTACCTTGCCACCGCAGTTTAATATACTTTGCGTGCTTGTTAGGGAGATGCTGCTGCCAATGTATTGTTTCATTTCTCTGTTTCGCCTGCGACACTCACAGGGTGATATGGAGTAGTGGATATTGTTATGCCGCCAATATACGGTGACTTACCGCGTGAATTATAAACTCGCAGTAATATAAAAAAGTGACACATTTATTACGAATCCTTCTTTCCCCCTCTTCCCATCAAATTTAGAAATCTCTGGTCTGGCTGCTATGTAGAAAACGTTTTGTAGCGAAAAATTTATTCAGTTATTTTCGCAATAAATGATACTGGCCAGTGTCAAGGAGGTGCGCAGTATTTCAAACTTATTATCGCTCTGTATTCAAGAAACGACCTTGTACTTTTAGCTGTCTTTTGACTCAGCGTGATGCATTTATAAAATTTTGTTAAACCGACTTCAGTATAAATACAATGAGAACATCGTCAATATAGTCGAAGTTAATATTTTTTTTATATAATAAGGGTGACGAACGAACACACATACCATCTAATGGTAAGCAGATGCTATGGCCCATAGACATCTACATATATCCTAAGTTAAGAAATAAACTGCAGATGCGTTGTCACCCGTGTGGACTAAGATGGAACGCCTCGTTTCCAGTAAGAAAGGTCTCCGGTTCTCTGCACTCACCATACAAAACACAGCAACATAAAACCTCTATTTTACGCTGGTATTCTGTGAGAGCGTGGTCATTCCCCGGTCGAGCCAACCCATTCGTGCCGTAACCATAATATAATATAGTTGCAGCATGACTCTACCACGCAAAATTAAATTTAAATACGTATTATTAAGAGAAAAACTACGGGTCAGATCTTGATCACATGAGAAGCACCAGCTTTCTCATAAAAAAGAATCATCAAAGTCGGTTCACCTAGAAAAATGTCCTTTTTAAATGTAGTTAAAATAATTCCTTTTTATTATCACTTAAGGACTAGGCAATTTTTCGGCCTCAATAAAATGGTAACATTTGTTAATTGCATTTACACATAAAAAAGAAATCAATTTATTGTAATAAACGGCAGCACCACTTTTAAAATTATATAGAGAGCAATGTCAAGATGGATCTAGGCTATGTTTTATCATAAAAACTTGATGATTTTAAAACGAAATGAAAAAAAAACGACGAATTTATTATCATAAATAGTTTCTGATTATAATTAAGGATATTACATCTAAATAACGCCACATTAATCGATCGTATCTAGGCGAGGCGGGGGTGCGTCGCTGGTATTATTTACGATACGTATTTTCTACGATACGAAAATCAATGATTCTAACTGCAAGAATTGTAAAGAAAGACCTAGAAAAAGGTCAGGAAGATCTCAATGTGTTTCATAAAAATATACTATATACTATATTTTTATACATTTTAAGAAATTCTGTAAATACAGCTGTTAATTTTTTAATATTTAAATTAATTTGAAGTACGGTAACCAGATTGCTGACACGTAATGGTTCAATTTCTTCGAAATTATCGTTAAAGATAGAGACGTCGGAAATAACCGGCCTGACCTAAATGCCAGAGAACTGGACACAAAATCTCACCTTTATTTATAATCACGTAAGGATTAATTCGATTATTAGTATATATTTACCTTAGGTATGGTAATAGGGAAAGAATATAGAGGAATCTAAGGAGATATATTTTACGTGGTAGAGCCATATTGCAGCTATATTGTGGCTGTAGTACGAATGGGTTGGCTCGACGTCACTTATAAATATTGGATGTTACTACCCTTAATATTTTGTGCATGTGGTGTTTACCTTAATTAATTGTGCATTTGGCTGTACATGTTATTGTTAAATACTCATTGATGTATTATTGTTACAATTACTGGTAAACCTAATAAACCTAATAAATAAAATAAAATAAATAAACCACCGTTACGAGATATCCAGCAAAAAATTTAAGGAACATAAAAATAAGACTTATATTATTATTTAAAAAAATCGGTACAGTGATGACGGTAGAAACAGGAATAAGACATGATTATCCCGTCAATTTTTCACAGGTATAATCAGTCCCAGCTGCAGCTCTCGGTTGCGCCTAGCTCGGTCGTTTGGGCACACTGTTCTTACAATATGTCGAGCATGGTTTTGGCATAGTTAATAATAATAATGTCCTCCAGAACGGATTTCGGTCACGGCGGCCCGCCTCAACGGAGGCTAGCCATCGGCGCAGGACAGGATTATAGTGTCCAAGTGTATGCGCAAGAGCAGGTGCACTCTCTATTCCCTCACTCTCATAATCCGATAGGATGGTAAACCGACACGACCGGAGAGAGATAAGGCGCAGGACCAACGGCTTTACGTGCTTTCCAAGGCACGGGGGTGAGACACCGCCAACTTCTTGACTCCGGGCAGCTACTGAGAATTTCTTGACAGAAAAACTCAAAAATTGATTTTTTTGGCCCGACCCGGGTTTCGAACCCAGGACCTCATGATCAGCAGTGGCACTACTACAACCACTAAACCAGTGATGGGCAAAGTACGGCCCCCGGGCCAACTCCGGCCCGCAAAAGTATTTATTCCGGCCCGCCGAGGGTCCATCGACATGGACAGTATATGGCCCGTTATAATTGCGTTTTGGCGGTTGAGTAGAAGATTTAACACAAAATGCTTTTTTTTATAATTCTGGCCCTCCTCTAGAATTTCTTAAACTTTGTTTTGCTCACCACTGCACTAGACTAACGACACAGTCGTTAGTTATTGCGTCACTTGGAATGTAGCACGCCTGTGTCTTTCTTTCTTTGCTGAGATTTTATTGCAAATTAGCGATCGACTCCCGCTTCGCATGGGTGATTTCTCAATTTTGACAACAGCGCCACCTACTGGGTCCAATTGTGAGTCTGAACCATCTAGCGGCTCATTCAAACACTCAGAAAATTTTATCAAAATCGATCCAGCCATTTTCGAGTTTTTGCAAGACTAACGCATGCGAATTGATTTTTAACACGCTAATATTATATCCCCTTTTCTGTCGTTCGTTCAATAAAACTTTTGGGTGTCGTTAAAATCTCTCAGCCTGTTTAGTTTCAAAGTACTTTATTAAAAGTTTATTCGTTTTGTTTGATTCAGTTTTTCTTTTTATTCAATTTAGTTTTCATCGGCTCGCGTTATTTTCGAATCTTTAAATTTATCTAACGGAATCTTTTAATGTAGGTTATGTAGGTATAATTTTTACCAACTTGTAGATGGTCGATTAACTTGAAAATTTGCACTTGTATGTATAACCAATAACAATATTTAAGTAACGTTATTCTAATATCCTGCATCAGGATCACCAGGATAAAATGAAATAAACATTGGGATTATCACAGTTCACGATCAAGGCTTGCTGTTAAGGTATTTTTAAACTCTTATAAGTATAGAAATCCTGTCTCTTAAAATGTATTGATTTTTATTCTCTTTAATTGCAAGCTGAAATCGTGTTTCCAATATTCTCGAACATGTCAAAAACAGAGTAACTACACGCGTTAAGAGAAGTAATTACACCCTCTGACGGCAACATCTGGAATGAATGAATTTTCTTACATGATATGAGAGCGTATTTTGTTACGTAGCCTGTTCCAAATATCCTAAATCTATCTATATAAAACACACAAAATATTTCTGCTTAGGACATGTCGTGACAAATGGTATTTTCCAAACCAGTGGTATAAGTATAAAAAATAAGTTACATAAAAATTACTCTATTCTTTCTATATATTCAACAGAAGTTCTTTTGAAAATAGTCACGGTGGACCATTTTGTAACTTCGTCACTTGTAAATAACCAAGATGAAAAAAACGAGGTTCTATGTTCAACGCGTATGTTTTTTGTATGTTCACCGATTTTTCGGAAACGGCTGAACTGATTGAAATGAGTTTTATTAAGTTAGTAATATTTCAGGGTTGGTATTAAATAATTTAAAAAGAATTCTGTCCCCAACGGTAAAAAATAGGTGATGAAGATTTTAATGAGACACTCAAGTTGTTATCTTGCAATTGTGATATTCCTTAAACCAATTAAAAGGATAAAAAGTAAAACTTACTTCAAAAACTAAAAATAAAATATTTAAAATAATTTATCCTAAGCTTTTGAATTCGGGGTATTTATTACCCATAATTATTATTCAAAAATATTCATCATCTTTATAGATTTCTCTTTGTTATTGAAATAGTTATTATTTTTATTACAATTTAATACTTTTTAATAATAATAAATATTTTATTACTTTTATTTACAAGAAACTGTATTCGTAGTTCTTACATATGGTCAATGTTTCTATACTAATGTTTAAAGATTTATATTCTGTATGGCCTTTGACAATGGCTTTCTTTGAATAAATACTGCCTAAATGGATTACTGGGACATGGCATAGCCGGCACGGAGTATTCAGGTCAGGTAACTATTTTAGTATGCTGCTTGCCGTATCACTGTCAAAGTGAAGTCGAAGACGGCGTTAATACTGACTGAGGAGATTCTGCTTTACGTTAATTTTTAATTATGGCACCTAAACGAATGCTTAATCAGTTTCCTTAAGTGCCGTTTTGTAACTTATGGGGATAATACTATAACCTAATAAGATACTAATATAAACATAGACTTCAGTAAATACTAACATTTTATATAATCTCTTCGCACGGCTGAACAAAAGCGCCGAGGATTTTATATAGGTATACTAGTGATCCTGACTTTGCTATTTCTGGATCTCGACAACAGCGCCACCTACCGAAGAAGACAGAAGAATTACATATATGGTAGAGCCATGCTGCAGCTATATTATTGGTATAGTTGTAGCAGGAATGGGTCGGCTCGACCAGGCAACGAAACGAGGCATTAAATGTAGATGTCTATAGGCTACAGCAACCACTTAACATCAGGTGGACTTTGTGCTCGTTTGTCACCTTTATCCTATGTAAAAAAATTATTAAGGGTTACACAATCGCACCGATGATGTATGATGATGACTATTTTGAAATAACTAGCATCGTACTATTGTATTCCGTACCGTGTGAGACCAGAACCGGAGACCTGCTGAACTGTGTACTGAATACAAGGCATTCCCTCTTAGTCCTCTGGGTGAGATCGCGTGTGTATTTTCATTTTTTTGATCGATCTTAGATCTGTGTCAATGGGCCACAGCATCGACTTATTATCAGATGAACTGAGTACAATGGATATAGTCGCTATCTACCCTAGCCATCGAAAAAATCGGCCCACCTGCGTTTTTGCCGCAAATCACGTTTTTCTAAAGCAGAACCAATCAAAACGTTTAAGTACTGAAATGTTTTATTTAACTTGTTTATTTACACCAATTTAATAACAGTTACAACATCAAAAAGATTTTTCACGATTATTTTTATTAATTTTCAATGCGCTCTAGTTTTTATGTATTGAATTTTATGTACACAATTGTTGCAATTTAATATTGCGTATTCCCTCCTCTTACTCGAATGACAGCCTGCATTCGCCGTTTTAATGACCTTATCAAGATTTTGATGGTCTCTTGAGGGATTCGGTTCCATTCTTCCCTAATGGCGGTTTCAAGGTCTCCTAATGTTGTAGGGACTGGATTACGGGCTCTAACCTTTTGTTTTAGGGTGTCCCACATGTGCTCTATAGGGTTGAGATCAGGGCTTCTTGCTGGCCACGACTGACCCGAATGCCGATCTCTTCAAGGTAATCGGTTCTGATGTGCGCTACGTGTGGTCGTGCATTGTCATGCATTAATTCAAAGGTCTCTCCAATATAGCCGGCGTATGGCACCACATGGTCTTCCAAGATCTCTGTGATGTAGCGTACTGCAGTTAAAGCACCTCTTCGTATAAAAACCAGCTCAGTGCGTCCAGTCAAAGATATCCCAGCCCAAAACATTACAGAGCCTCCACCATAACTGACAGTTTCTCTTATGCAACACTGGGTATAATGTTCACCTGGTCGTCGCATGACATTACGGTGTCCGTCAGAACCGTATAAAGTCATTCGACTCTCATCACAGTCCAGTTGATGTGGTTACGTGCAAATTGAAGTCTGGCTTGTCGATGAGCTGTGGTCAATTGTGGTCTTGTTGCTGGCTTGTGAGGTTTTAAATTCTGCTCACGAAGTCTCCTTCTCACAGTACTATCACTTATAGCTACACCTCGATCTTCACGTAAGCGTCGCTGGAAATCAACACCAGATAGATGCCGATTTCGTAGAGCTGATAACACTATAAATCGGTCATCCCTTTGAGTTGTCACCCTATGTCTTCCAGATCCAGATTTTCTTCGATACTGCCCAGTCTCCAGAAACCTTTGGTAAACTCGTCGCACTGCAGAACGGCTCAGATTTGACCTCCTGGCCACGACACGTTGTCTTAAGCATTGTTGCAGCAAAGCTACAACTCGGGCCGCCTCAGCTTCAGTAGTGTCCATTATTTTTGGACAAAGTAATCAAAGCTACAGCCTCAGTAAATAAACTTAACGTTATTAACCGGAAATCCCTACAAAAGTCTGTGTCGGACTGAAATAACGGTTCGAATTTGTTCTGACGTAAAACAACGAATCAGCACTCAGCAGTGTAATTGTAAAGTACCTTATAGTGCAATAAGATTTACGATGAACAAGGTGTCAAACATCACATCCGACCCTCAAATAACGGTTCGAATTTGTTCTGACGTAAAACAACGAATCAGCACTCAACAGTGTAATTGTAAAGTACCTTATAGTGCAATAAGATTTACGATGAACAAGGTGTCAAACATCATATCCGACCCTCAAATAACGGTTCGAATTTGTTCTGACGTAAAACAACGAATCAGCACTCAACAGTGTAATTGTAAAGTACCTTATAGTGCAATAAGATTTACGATGAACAAGGTGTCAAACATCACATCCGACCCTCAAAATAAAAAACAAATGTGTGAAACAGCTTTTAGGTGAAACAATCGATAAATTTCGAACAAAAAATGGGTGGGTCGATTTTTTTGATGACCAGTATATTATGATCTAGGTTCACGTTCATTTAAACGTTTTAAAAAATAACATTGGTGATTGTGTTGTTTGGAAAGTACCTAATGCTATGTTAATGATATAAATTTTGCTAGGACAACAATAAATTGGTATGCTTTTTTTAAATGACAACACTAAAAATAAAGAAAATAGATATTCAATGTTACATACAGACGAAACTGTTACTATAATAGTAATAGTTTCGTCTGTATGTAACATTGAATATCTATTTTTTTTTTTGAAAAGAATAGTCACAGAGGAAATTTTTTGGACGTGTTCAGTTAGGATAATGAAAATATAACATTTCATTTAAGTGTAGCTAAAATATATATAATACTCTTAATTTCTTATATTCACGCAAATACTACACATTGAATGAAAATAGGCTTTACGGATTTTATCACGTTTAATTGTCTTTAATAATCGAACAAAGGTGTTTGACATACCTAAAATATATATTTCGATATAATTAAACAGAAAGCGACTACAATGTTCCGAGAAATGTAGAAAATTAGTAAAGCAGCACTTCGCTCATCTCTACAATAATTTCATTCGACATACCAATCGTAAACATTTCTGCTGTCGTGTCATAGACGCTTATGCATATAAATGAGATGTATACATACTACGAATTCGAATGAAGATACACCGATCCCTTATTACTATTTAATAAAGTCTTAACTGGTCAAAGGAATCTCATTTTTAAGGGTTAGTAGTAGTTTATTGATTTCTTTTATTTACACAAGTACTACACATTGAATAAAACTAATTTTACGGTTTTATTGCGTTCATTTTTTGCTTTTTTGTTTCCGTTTCATAAATAAAAGCGTTCTCGGCGCTTTACAGCACCCATGGTCACTGGGGTGTTTGACATCCTGATGTCATAGTTGACCTAGACATGAGAACGACACTGCTGGAGTCCGTGGCTGTAAAGTGACTGTGACCATGGGTGCAACACGTTCCTGAGCCACTTGCATCCATCGGCTTACGGTGTGTCTTACGTTTTGTGAAGTATTGTGAAGGCGCAGTCGTCGTGCCTTGTTGGTCTAGTGGTAAGCGCGATTGTTGATTATGTGGTTCCGCGTTCAAACCTTGAGTTGGGCCAAAATTGGTTATTTTTTCTTTTCTTAGTAGTAGACCGTAGTTGGGCGAAGTTGAGCGGTGTTTGTTTCACCCTCAGCCCCCAGAAAGCGCGTAAAGCCGTTGGATGAGCGCGTGATATCTCCGGCCGTTTCGGATTTCCGTTTCAATGGACAATGAAAGTGCAACTGTGCTTGCACACCATAGAATACTATAATACATACATAATAGAACGGGGGAGTGGGCTGGGCCCGTGTAGCCACTAACATGTCACTAACATGTCAATTCACACCTATAAATGTCAACACAACCAATCGTTTTCAATTTTCGTGTCAAGCGTCGCTGCATGAAAATTATTTAAAAAATGGCAAATTGTGCAGTAATTACGTGTCGAAAGAACAGCGGGAAATGGAATTTAAATAAAGGACACATATCCTACAACCTGTAAGTCGAAACTATTTATATCTTGTAAAAATTAGAAACAAAAATAAAGAAGTAATGATGTGTCAAAAACATTTATCAAAAGTCTGAAATGTGTAAATTCGCTCAGTCAGTCAACACAGCGAATCGGGTTTGTAGTGGTGATAAATACGACGTAATTGCTTGTATGTGTGCTCCCGGCGACAACGATCCTCATACAAAATAGGGCTGACGGCCATTCTATTGTGTATTAATAGTATTCTATGTTGCACACACACTCATGCACTATAATCCTGACCTGCACTGATGGCTAGCCTCCGTTGAGACTGGCCGCCGTTACCGAATTGCTGGCATTATTTGACGTAATAGATGACATTATTACGAAGCTGCCACTCAAGAACCTTTATTTCCCATCGTTTGTCGGGACCTTCTGATATATCACCTTTTATATAGACTTTATCTTTGTCTTTTTAGTTCAAAAGTTGTTATCCTTTACTACTCAAGTGAACCTTATCCGTTGATCTTTCTTATCTTTTTTTTTAAATTCTTCTATGGGTTCTCTGGAAGAAATTGCTATGTAAAAATACAATAAAAGAAAGACCAAAGGCGGTTTGCTTTTGGTCTTTCTTTTATTGTTTGTATATTTAGTATTCTTGGTGTACAATAAAGCCTAGAATTGCCGGATTTTGAACTATATGGCCGGCCATTTGCAACCTCAACTTACTGATCCGTTGGGCTACATCGGTTACTCTGGTTCTGTCGTGGATATACTCATTAACAGGTCAAAGTACAAAAATGCCATCTAGTTGCAAATAGCAACAGCACTAAACCTACCTAACCACAACGATAAATAGATAAATTTACTGTTTTGTATATAAGTTTTCCACCTTTTGGGGCAGATATTTGCAAAGTTGTTCAGATTTAAAAATACCGATTAAAAACCATTCACATTGCTTTTCTAAGTAGGAAAAGGCACACACACCCAGGACACAAATCAGTCTATTGAAAGAACTAGTAGCGTCCCATATAAACTATACATGAACATGTGGTCACTCATAGAATATCACTCAGGGAAACTCCGAGCATAACCCTTTTAACTCGCTGTGTGATACATACAAGGGATGCATCACTATCTAATTTAAAAGAGAAGAAGCACGCTCAATGTTTTCCTAACAACGCATGTGCTCACGTGGTCACTGGACACGTGTCGCATTATCTCGTCCCGGCTTATTTGTCCGGGCAACGGGAATTAGCTGCGTTGCATAACGCCTCATTGTGTGATGTGTGGAATAACTGGTGTTT
This sequence comes from Parnassius smintheus behrii, assembly GCA_036936625.1. Lineage (NCBI taxonomy): Eukaryota > Metazoa > Arthropoda > Insecta > Lepidoptera > Papilionidae > Parnassius > Parnassius smintheus. The sequence continues at coordinate 6,387,722 of JAUPFT010000004.1, read as the reverse complement.
GTCAAACCTTTTTTATAATTTTGTTTTCATCAGCGTTTAAACTATAATGGGATACTGGGAACAAATACTATAGAAAACCTACGGTATTAAGGTTTTATAAAGTATTTGTTGGGAATAGGGATTTCTAGTTTCGCCAAACTTGACGTCAAAAGAGGACACCGACTCTTACACTTTATTTACATTTGAATAGAAATATTTTTAGTTTTTAGACGTAAGAACACACTGAAAAAGCAATTTTATATCTAAAAATAATAAAAGTTTTGTTTAATAATAAGAGTTAAGTTTTTGAGTACTGACGTTTAAAAAGTAAATGTTATTTGACGTCTGTTTTTCGGAGAGTATTATAATAACATATCTTTCGTTAAAGAGAAGTATAAATGTGGGTTATTAGGTAAACCAACTAAACTGGAGTAAGGTCGTCTTGATAGCGATTTTTTCGTAATAAAAATAAGATACAATGTATTTTACGTAGTATTCTACGTGCATTATCTAGTATAACGTTGTTGGGTTACGTTATGTGTATCCTATCTCATTTCGTACGTACCCATTAAAATTCGATGATTGGGTATTTTTAGAACATCTTATGCCTCGACGGGAAAGAAGGACCGTCTTCAGTCTGCCTGCAGATCTTGGAGACTCCATGGGTTGCAATAACCATTATCAGATGAACTCGGCTCATTTGACACACAAATATTCAAAAAGTAATGATAAAATAGCAGTTTAATGTTGCTGTGCTTCGTATGGCGAGTGTAGAAACCCCTTTTACTGGAAGTGGGGTATTCCTTCTAGTTCTCCGGGGTGACAACCTATCTGCATTTTGATTCCTAATCGATGATATATATGGATTGCAGCATCCATTTACCGTCTGACTCGTGCTCGTTTGTCACCCTTATTCTTATAATAAAAGCTTTCTGGGAAACCATATTTTTTCAAAAATAAACTTATTAATCGCCGTCGGTTACCAGGATACCATAAAAATGTAAGCAGTGAGTTCTGATTAAATTGTGCTATCGGCTATGCCGTATCGTGTTGTACCGACGATACGGCGACAAAAGGCTGCCTTGCGACGTGCAGCCTTTGCATGAAATTATTAACGCTCTGATAATCATATGGAAAGCAAGTAGGGCTGTGACATTTTATCGATATTCTCGACATACAATTAGCTAGCGACGATAACCATGAGTAGGGTTGTATATGTGTAGATAATTATCAAAGTGGAAATATTAAATTATTTATAAAATTACTACACCATTTGCGTGCCATGCTGTAGCTTGTATCACGAATAGGTCGGCTTGACTGGGGATGAACCATGCTTTCACAGAATACCAGCGTGTAATAGCATCAAATGCTGTGTTTCGTATGGTTAAGTGTAGAGAATCGGAGACACTTTGTACTCCAAACGAGGAATTCCATCTAAATCTTCAGGGGTGATAATTGACAAAACTCCTGCAATTCGATTCTTAATCGAGAATAGATGTCTATGATTGTGTGTTCGTTAGTCGCCCTTATTCTATAAATAACTAGTATTTTACTATTAAATTTAAAATATGAATACCTATTATGAATAAAAAATAAAATCGAGTTCATAAAATCAACGTAGAATTAAAATGCTATCGTTAAGCTTTATTCGTATTAATTAGAGAGAAATGTACTACGTTGGTTTAATGAGGCATTTAAGTGAACGTTTCGTTAAACGAACTGAATTACCTCGTAATATTGATAGAGGTATACATTTTTTTAATGTTTAACAGATTTTTTTAGTATTAAATAATACTTCAAATACTGGTATAACGATATGGCATACAATTAGAAAAAATGCACAAAGCGGGACTTTCTGACGCCTGGTAGCAAAGAGCATCATATATCACGGTCTGGTAGTTCCATTTTAATAGTTTATTAACTCATCCATCTCTTTGACTTTGATTTAATTATTTTCTTGTGTCACTAAGCCAAGTTCGAGCTGAGAAGATTCATCTTTCAAATTCAATTTGGTGTCATTTTTATAAAGAGGGTCAGGGTGACAAACAAGCACACAATCCACCTGATGATACGTAGGCGGTCCCATAATGAATTGGCCTAACTATGAACCAATGAAGGAAATGAAACGAAACCAATTTTATTTTTCAATATAATCACCATGAATACTAACACACTTCTGACATCTGTGAATCAACATCCCTAAACCTTTATAAAAATAATCACATTTTTTATCCTCAAAATGACTGAAAACGGCCGCCTGCAACTCTTCATCGCTTGAAAATTTTCTTCCTCTTAAGTCCCGCTTTAAATTTGGAAATAAATAATAGTTGGTCGGGGCCATGTCTGGACTCTAAGGTGGATGTTGAACTTCTGTGAACCCGCATTGACGAACTGCATCCTTCGAAACACCAGCGGTATGAACAGGGGCGTTGTCATGGAGCAACAGGACACCTTTAGACAGCTTGCCTCTTCGGTTTTCCTTTATCTTGTCTCGTAATTTATATATTAAAGAAGCATAATATTCGCCGTTCACGACTGTATTACGTTCTTTAAAATCCACCATCAAAATGCCTTGAAAATCCCAAAATATTGTGCACATCAGTATTTTAGTAGATTGTTGCACCTTTGCCTTTCTAGGGGGCTTTTCACCGTTATAACACCATTCCATTGACTCGCGCTTGCTTTGTGGATCATAATACAAGATCATAGTTTCATCAGCAGTCACTAGCCGCTCGATCACAGTCTTTGGATTTTCGCCAAAAAGATCCAAAAACTCCGAAGCGCAGCGCACTCTTTCCTGTCTCTGTACCGCTGAAAGAAGTTTCGGTACCCATCTTGCACTCACTTTTTTCATGTGAAGATGTTCATGGATCGCGCGATGAACGGTACTCTTAGAGAGCCCAAGCCTTGCTGCAATTTCTCTAATCTTCAAACGGCGGTCACTCAGAACCTCCTCTTCGATAAGAGCAATCGTTTCGGGAGTGAGCACTTCCACAGGTCGACCGTCGTGGCCAAAGTCTTCGACGGTTTCTCTCCCGAGGCGAAACTCTTTCACCCAATTTTTCACTGTGCTATAGGAGGGGGCAGACTCCTTATACACGCCATCCAATCGTTCTTTTATTTGGGCGGGGGATAAACCTTCTTTAAACAGAAACTTTATGACACTTCGATACTCAGTTTTCGACATTTTGAAAAAATACGCGACTCTCGTTATTCAAATGCCTGTTAAACTAACACTAAGCATTTCATGTCGATGCGTGTTTCTTATATTAAGTGCACGATAAACGTACTATTTAATGCAACACAACATGTAGCGACATGTCGCGTTGAACTATATCAGGCCAGTTCATTATGGGACCGCCTGGTAGGTCAATTCTGTTGCCCATAGTTACTGCTAACCAGTTATTACTTTCTCTGGTCTTCAAACGACCACCTATCAAAATAATTTATTAAATTATTATAATTTTTTATTTAACAACTACGTCATGTTTATAATTACAAACATTTAGAAACTAAAATCATTTAGACCTAGAGTTTTAGTTGTTGCGGGATTGTTTTACAAGAACGCTGCAGTAAAAAGAACCAAGCCTTTTTTGCAGCGCTTTCGAACAGTAACGTTTAAATACAGGGTCCGCCATCTAACTTTTTTTTTCAACTAGTGCTTATTTCGTGAATGGCAACACTTAGCTCATGTCTAATTTGACAGATAATTAGTTTTATCCTTCCGCTGACGAATATGGTTGTGTATACGCTTGAACAACGCTGGGAAATATTGCGACATTACTTTGAAGATCATGGTAATGTTGCAGAATGTGTGCGAAAATTGCGTACGGATTTTGGAAGAAATGAAGCACCGTCAGCTCCGTATGTTCGTTACCTTGTGAAAAAAGTGAAAGAAACTGGCATCCTCATCAATAAACCAACGCGTGCAAAGCCAAAAACAGTGCGTACACCCGAGAATATTGCTGCTGTGGCCGAAAGTGTGCGTGAAACGCCATCAACATCAGTTCACCGTCGTTCTCAACAATTGGTCATTTCGGAGATATCATTGAGACGAATTTTGCGTAAAGACCTTGGTATAACGCCGTACAAAATCCAATTGGTTCAGGAGTTGAAGCCAACTGACCATCCAATGCGTTTTCGCTTCGCTAAGTGGGCCTGCGATCGACTTGCAGAAGATGCGGATTTTGCCAAAAAAATCATCTTTTCAGATGAAGCTCATTTCGAACTTGGCGGGTATGTAAACAAGCAGAATTGTCGCATTTGGGGCACAGAAAACCCGCACGCATTCATCGAAAAGCCAGTGCACCCAAAACGAGTCACTGTTTGGTGCGGATTTTGGTCCAGAGGCATAATTGGGCCATTTTTCTTCGAAAATGAGCAAGGTTACAGTCAATGGCGATCGTTATCGGGCCATGTTAAACGAATTTTTGTTCACAGAAATTGAAGAGGAGGATATTGGCAACATTTAGTTTCAACAGGACGGCGCAACGTGCCACACAACCGACGCTACACTTGATGTTTTGCGCCCTGTTTTTGAAAATCGCATTATCAGCCGCAGAGCTGATGTCGTTTGGCCACCTCGGAGCTGCGATTTGACACCGTTGGACTATTATTTGTGGGGTGCCGTCAAAGATAAGTGTTACGCCGACAAGCCAGAGACAATTGACGCTTTAAAGGACAATATTCGTGAAGCCATTGGTGAAATACAGCTGCACACAATCGATAATGTACTCAAAAATTGGACCGGTCGTGTAGGCTACTGCATGGCCAGCCGAGGCAGCCATTTGAATGAAATTATTTTCCATCATTAACCGGAAGGATTGTACTTTCAAATAAAAAAAGAAATTTGAAAAAATATTTAGTAGCTTTTTTAATAGCATTTAAAAAAAAAGTTATTTGGCGGACGCGCTACATTCCAAATAAAACTTTTTACTACGTCGTTAAAGAAAAGAGGTCTACTGGCAATATTTTTGACGTGTTTCATCGTGAATAAAAGTTGAGAAAATGTATTTTGTTTTATTTTGAATAGAGGTAAAATATTAATATTCCAAGCAAATAGTAAAGCGCATCATGCCGCGTAGACTTGATGATGTTTTTGATATCTCGTTTCAAATTGTATTTTAAATTTCAAACTGTTTATATTTTTATTTTAATAACTAATCAAGTTTATTTTTTACTAGCGATCTATCCCGGCTTCGCACGGATGATTTCTGGATCTCGACAACAGCGTTACCTATCGGGTCCAATTAAGTTTAAAAACCATCCAAGGATCCACTCAAATACACAAAAAATCATCAAAATCGTTTGTGATTTTTAATTTAAGTTACAAGGAACGAGGCGCCATTATAGATTTTGGCGCGAATCCGGCGTCTCTGTTATATTTCCCTCACAGAGTCCTTGTGCTATCTGACCTTGACCTCCAGGGCTCGAGCCCGGGCCGTTGTACGTGACTGTGAACAGAATGAATAGTCGCATTTGTGAAGTCTGGTACGGTATCAAGTTAATCAATTTGCGTTGTTTGCTCGAAATACATTTTATTTCTGTGCAGGTTACTTGATATAATATACCCAACAAGATTTGCTGTTTTATTTTAATGAATCATAACGTTGATTGCAATGCCGACGGTTGGTAAAGTGATGCAGCCCTCGTAAATCACACCAGAGAAAATTATTTAACTTTGAGATTTAGTGAACTATATTTACGGATTTTATCTCGTTTAATTAACTATTTTAACCTATTTTCAATTCCCGACGTTTCGGTTGCTTTACAGCACCCATGGTCACACGGAGAGGGGGGGGGGGGGTTGATGAGATGTTTGATCCCGATGTCATAGTTAGCCCGGTTACCTTCAATTTTTGAATATTAATTTTTGGTCTGATCTACGTAGAACGAGCTTACAGTATCTTGAAGTCTTTACAGCATCTTAAAGTTTTTATTTAATGTGTAGTGTTCGCGTAAATTTAAGAAATCATTATGTAATTACAGGCCACTGCAAACTGATTGGCCTATAATCCTCTAACAGGCCTGTGCCCAGTAATGGGACGTATATAGGCTGACTGCCTCGATGTTCTAGTTTTCCTAAGCGTAACATGCTGGTCATGGTGTTTGAATCGGATCGGGCAAAAATCAATTTTAAGGTTTCCCTCAAGAAATTCTCAGTAGCAGGAAGCTGGCGGTGTTTCACTCTCGTGCCTCGGAAAGCAAGGAAGGCCGTTGATCCTGCGTCTGATCCCTCTCCGGTCGCGTCTCAGTGCCCTCCAATTGGACTATGAGAGTGAGGGAATAGAGTGTGCACCTATGCTAGCGCACACTTGGACAGGCACGTAATCCCGTCCTTCGCAGAGCCGTAACCACCGTGACAAATATTCGATTTGCAGGACATCGTTATTATAGGCTTTATAGACTTTACTTTTTAATAATGTATAACGAATGTATAATGGGGTTAAGGTGAAGTTATTTGTTAAACAATGTCATTATAATTGAAAACTTGCGTTTTAAGTATAAGTTTATTTCTTCCCAAAGTATTTAAATACAAAAAACAATGAGGCATTTGTTTTTTATTACATTTTTTACTATTTTTCTCTCTGTTTATTTTATCTACAATATCCGTAGTTTGATATATCTATCTTACATTTTTCTAACAAATTAACTCCCCTGTAGCTATATTATGGTTGTAACACGAATGGGTCGGCTCGGCCGGGGTAGGACCGTGCTTTCACAGAATACCGGCGTAAAATAGCAGCTTAATGCCGCTGCGTTTTGTATGGTGAGGGTAGAGAACCGGAAACCCTTTTTACTGTATACGAGGCATTCCACTTTATTCCTCACAGGTGACAACGCATCTGCGTTTTTTAATTTTTAATCAAGAATAGATGTACGAGGTGTGTTCAAAAAGTAAGGTGACTTTTTGAATTTCGCGGGCAACGCACATTCGATTTTCGATTTTTGTATTTTGTTGCGTTGGTACACATGTCCTGAGCATATGTTTCAAGTTTAAAGTGTATAGCATGTTTAGTTTATTTTTGACAGTTACAAAGGTCGGACGTACTTTGGTGTGCTCGGCGATTTTCTTCTATCAAAAAAAAAATGGATCAAAGAATTTGCATCAAATTTTGTGTAAAAAATGGAATTACGTGCTCCAAAACACTTGAAATGTTGACAGTGGCATACGGTGAGTCTACTCTTAGTAAAAAAAAAACGTTTATAAGTGGTACAAGCTCTTTCACGATGGCCGAGAAGATGCCAATGACGAACCTCGCTCTGGACGCCCCAGCACGTAAACAACCGATGAAAACGTTGAAATAGTGAAGAAAATTGTTTTGGAAAATCGTCGAATCACTATCAGAGAAGTCGCGGAGGATGTTGGCATATCGGTTGGCTCTTGCCATGAAATTTTTTCGGATATTTTGGGCATGAAACGTGTGTCAGCGAAATTTGTTCCAAATTTGCTCAATTTCGACCAAAAGAACCGTCGCATGGCTCTTGCCATGAAATTTTTTCGGATATTTTGGGCATGAAACGTGTGTCAGCGAAATTTGTTCCAAAATTGCTCAATTTCGACCAAAAGAACCGTCGCATGACAATCGCTCAAGAGCTATTGGATGATGTCAACAACGACCCAGATTTGCTCAAAAGGGTCATAACAGGTGACGAAACATGGGTATACGGTTATGACGTCGAAACTAAGACTCAATCGTCCCAGTGGAAGCACACTGAATCACCAAGACCAACAAAAGCACGCCAAGTTCGATCAAATGTGAAGGTTTTGCTTACAGTTTTCTTCGACTGTAGAGGTGTGGTGCATCATGAGTTCTTGTCACAAGGTCGTACGGTCAATAAGGAGAGTCAAAAAGGAGGATTACCTTGAAGTTATGCGCCATTTGCGAGAAGCAATACGTAAGAAACGTCCCGAATTGTGGGTAAACAATTCATGGTTTTTGCATCACGATAATGCACCTGCTCACTCATCGTTGCTTGTGAGAGGTTTTTTGACCAAAAACGACACTACAATCATGCCTCAGCCACCATATTCACTGGATTTGGCCCCATGTGACTTTTTCCTGTTCCCAAAACTGAAGAGACCTATGAAAGGACGAAGATTTGCAACGATTGAAGAGATAAAAACTGCATCGCTGAAAGAGCTGAAGGCTATACCAGAAAGTGATTATCAGAAATGCTTTGACGATTGGAAAAAGCGTTGGCACAAGTGTATTATATCTGAGGGGGATTACTTTGAAGGGGACAACATAAATATTGATGAATAAATAAACAGTTTTTCGTAAAAATATAAAGTCACCTTACTTTTTGAATACACCTCGTAAATATCTGTGGGGCACAGCATTCACTTACTACCAGGTGGATTGTGTGATCGTTTCACATCCTTATTGTATAAAAAAGTCACATGATGAATGACATGAATTACAAATTGGCACCGCCTTGGTGGCAGTTATTAAAATTAAATTAAAGTCGTGGATGCCTTCATTTGCAGCCCATGGACATCTAAAATCAATTTTAAAAAATGAAGGCCAGAGCAGAGGCGCGAATTAACTCCCACGTCCCGCACGGCGCGGTAGCTTGCTCTGTAACACTCGGATCGAATACTTGACGAATGAAACTTTTCCGCTTCGGAGAAGTTTTTCCGAGGCATTGTGAATAGCCCAGCGGATGACGTTATTACAACCGTAACTCTCCGTAAAATTTTACTCTATTATGATTTTAATTAATGTAGTCCCTCGCAATAATCCATATTAATAATTTTTTGTTTCATTGAACTTGATTTAGCTATGTAAAAATTGAATATAAGATTGAAAATTTGCGTTTATGCGCCCTCTTAAATTAAATGTCTCATGACTGAATTGAATCTTTTATGTGAACAGAACGTTAAAATAATATTCTCTTGTAATTACTTAGTATTTTCAGTTGTATTGACTGTTTGGGTATTTAAATTAAGTGCTAACATTTTGACATTTACGAAGCTTAACACAACAGTATTAAAACCTAAAACGTTAATGAAAGGCAATGGTTTCAATGAATAGCTAAATCCAATAACAGCTGTCTTGTAAAGCCAGACAAGGTTATATTAACTGAATTCATTTAGACCTTTAGGTTTACAATAAATAACATTCGAAAGGCCCAACTTTCGAATGTTATTTATTGTGTTTTACCGTTTAAATACAGTTCCTTTTCTTACATAATACAGTCATGCTGCAGCTTTGCCGCTCTAATCGGCCAGCTCGGCCGGGAAGAAACACGCTCTCCAAAAAGACCAGCGTGAAATAGTAGATTAATGCTGCTGTGTTTCGTATAGTGACTGTGGAGAACTCGATACCCTTTTTACTGGTAAGTGGTAACGAGGCATTCTGTCTTAGCCTTCAGGGGTGACAACGCGTGAGCATTTTGCATATTAACGGAGGATAGATTTAAGTGTCTATTAGCCATAGCATCCACTACACATCAGGTGCACTGTGTGCTCTTTCTCACCCTTATTGTATTGAAAAACATTACGCGTGTCTAGTGAATAAAACTAATGTTCGCTATATAATACCTGCGTAAGAATATCTCGTTTCATCCCGTCGGTGTCATTGATAGTAGTACGAGCTAACACTAATGATTTTATTATTGGTTTTTGTTTAGTTTTAGAAGACCTCAGTAGAATCAAAGATATTTTTATTACCATCTGATGAAGGGTGGTTCGATGTTGTAATAAACCTTTCTTCTGACTGAAAAAAACCGGTATTAGTTATCTATCTGCGATTATAACAGGCCATAGAGGGAACAGAAACTGTATGGGTAGCTGTATAGGTTGATTTCTATATACATAAATCCGACAAAAATATCTTAGAAGTAATATTTTAAACAATTAAATATATTAATAAGCATAAATTTCAGACATTAAGATATATATATATATATTTGTTTTTTTATGTATTAATATCTTGGTTTAGGTTACAAAATATACTGAAAAAGGAAACGCAGTTGTGAATTGATTCCCATTGGCAAACGATTCATACCAGAGTTACACAATCGCACTGCAGGCTGCTTCTGGCTTCATTGTATACGCAATGCAGACTACACCTTATTGCAGATGATGTGTAATGCGTTTTAATATTACAACATACTTATGTATCTATACGGCGAAGTTTATACAACACAAATAGATAGTTTTTTTTTAATTTCCATTCATCATTCATTACAACTCGTCACGTCTGTACACGGCTGTACGTAGGCCTCCCCCACAGATTGTCTCATAGGCAAAAGTTCCCACGCTTGGGTAGTTTTTCCATTTTTTTAATCACCTTCTGTCGCCATTTGTGATCTCACGGGGAGGATATAGGGTAGTGAATTCTTTTACACCGCTACTACGCATCGTTTTTATATACGTACGTTATAGTACTGGAATACTACTACAAATCTAGTATTGAAATTGAACGTAAGAAAATAGGTAGTTATATTTATATTAACGCCTTCATAACTGTATTGTTTTGTTTCAGAATTGAAATAAGTGGTTTTGCCTAATAGGCAAAATGATAAATCTTCGTAAAGATTTTTACTGAAAACGAGGCTTTCATTCTTAGTTCCTCAGGAGTGATAACGCGTCTGCGTTTGGATTCTTAATCTAGGATAAATGTAGATGTCTATGGGCCACAGCATCCACTTACCATCAGGTGCACCGTGTGCTCATTTGTCACCCTTATTATATAAAAACTTATATTTGTAGATTAGTAATTTCTTTAAAAGTTAAAATCATTAAACGGACATTAGGAGAAAATGTTCAATGAATTCATGAGTTCAGTGAATATTTGTAGAGTAACCCGAAAAATGATAAAAATATAGTCTTAATTACGAGGCTTTCTCAAAAGTGGGATCTTCTTTTAACTTTTTAGGCGGTATTTGTACCGCACAATGTATTTTTCTGTCGCATAGCAGCCGTGTACTGCTTTGATTCTTTCTGAAAGATACGAGAGCCAGTTAAATTACAGGCTTTTGTGATGTTTGTGTGGGATGTGAAGCTCTCATGTGCAGGGGTGACGTGTGTGAGACCGTATGAAGTTGTTTACAAGTGCCCACGGTCTGCAAGAGCCACACACTCATTCTAATTGTTAGATTTTTTTATAGGATAAAGGTGACAAACGAGCACAGTCTACCCGATGTTAAGTGGGTGCTGTGACCCATAGACATCTACATCTATCCTAAATTACGAATCAAAATGTAGATGCGTTGTCACTCGTGAGGACTATGATGGAATGCCTCCTTTCCAGTAGGTTAGTTACACCTACCATACGAAACATAGCAGTATTAAGCTACTATTTTACGCTGGTATTCTGTGAGAGCGTTGTCCTTCCTCGGTTGAGCCGACCCTTTCCTGATACAACTATTCCAGTAATATAGCTGCAGCATGGCTCTACCACGTAAAAAAATTGTTAGATCTTTCTTCATTGTAATATTATAAAAGAAAACTTAACCTAACGGTATCTTTCACATTCTTAGTCTTCTTCATCAGCCCAAAAAGTCCACTCATGGGCATAAGGCATAGGCTTCATACGTGATAAGAAGGATTTTCTTATGATAATTACAGAAAATTATTTTTTACTTGGCAAGCAGATTGACCAATGCAATATAGGCGATTGGTAACTTTGACTCTATTATTCGTTCTCCAGACCGTATTGCGGTCACAACGGCCAGTTTAATTCGAGACTAGCCATCTTTGCAGGTCAAGATTATAGTGCCTAAGTGTATGCGAACAGGTGCACTCTCTAAATTATATATTATTAACTATATAATTATTTTACCTTACTCTCATAAGTCGATGAGACGGCATGCTGACACGACCGAAAAGAGATCAGGCGCAGCACCAACGTTTTCCAAGGCACAAGTGAAACCCCGACCATGCTCACACAGATTACCAGCGTAAATTAATAGTAGTTTAATGCTGCTGTATTTCTTATGGCGATTGTAGAGAACCGGAGACACTTTTTACCGGCAACGAGGCAATCTATATTAGTATGCAGGGGTGCCAACGCATCTGCATTTTTATTCTTAATCGATGATAGATGTAGATGTCTAAGGCCTATACTTACTATCAGATGGACTGCGCTCGTTTTTCACCCTTGTTCTAAATTGAAATGCTGCCCACTTTTTACCACTCAGTTTTTTATTGATACAATATACTACACTTTAAAAAGTATCAGTGATTACAAGGACCCATATTGCATGTAGAATAAATATATTTTTTTACATGCATACAACATACTCGTAAGTCTTGGACAACATACTCGCAGTTACAATAACCAACATTTTCTGTATCTTTGAATAATTTTGAATTGATTCAGTTTGCAAGGATTTTCCCCTGTACGCCTTCGCAAGCATTTATCGCTCCGAAACACAGAAAAAATATTTCTCATATCGAATTATTTCAATTTCGCTATCGAAATTCTATCGAGATTAAAGACGTCCTGTCATATTACACGAAAGAGGCGTTCGCTTTGATCGCACGGAATTTTGTATATTATTTGAAAATATTGAATTGCTTTGTGAAATTGTATTTTGTATCTTTTTTCAGAATTTAACGATGTCAAAATGTTTTTATTCGAAAGAGGTTTATATTTCATAATCTTTTTTTAAGTGTTTGTGTAACTTTATAGCAACGAACGAATGTTTTTGTTTGTTTTTTCTTCTCTGATATTTGCTTGTACGGGGTATAAAAATAGATGGCCTGCGTCACTTACTTCGCTAGATATTTGGAGTATTATAGGAAAATTTTGATTTTTACTACATGTTCTTGACTAGAAGACCATCCGTGATGGTGCCATCCATTGACTTAATTCTGTCGCCAAACACAATAATAATAACATAAATATGTTAACTTTAAAAAATCTATCTGTATATCTAAAAATCTATCTGTATATCTAAAAATCTATCTATCTATATATCTAAAAAATGATTAACAATTTCAAACGACTTCTTTGATATTAATATTGATATTATAATATAATTAATAAATAATATTACATTTAAATATTGTCATCATTATATCCAAAAAAGTCTACTGTCGAATATCTCTCCCAAGGTCAAGTACACCTTTTGAAGCCATACGAAGCTTTTCTGCATTGCTTAATCGGCTTTCTTAATCGCCTTCTAGTGGTAAGAATCACCTCTATATGTGTTAGCCCGGACGACATAATAGGGCTTTTGTATTATGTATAAGTAAAATCGGTTAACGTCCTGCGTGTATTTAAAAACAATCTGTTATAGGCAGTGCTGAGGCTAACATAGAGCTCCATCATCAGATCAGACCTATAGTACCATATTATTGCATTCTCATCGAAATTACTATGTCAATTTCTACTCAAATCGTAAAAATTTTTGAATATGAAAGGCATTCGAAGAAAGCAAGTTAAGCTTGTAAAATAAAACAGTCCCGTTTCAGAGTAGTGCTTGTATTATTTCAAGAGCATGAACAGCAAAATATCATCAGTGCTTGATGGGTTCACTGCTCTGCAATCTCGCTCTTGCTGGTAGCCTGTTACGTATAATACATGTTATTATGCAACTGTCTCACACGTTTTATATAAACATTTCGTTTGTTCGTAATCTTACCTAAAAATACGTGTCTCTTTCGACACTTTAAATTAAGACTGAATCACAATTTTAATACTCGTAACTAGGATTTAAAATCATCATCGTCATTACAGCCCTTCACAAGTCCACTGCTGAACATAGGCTTCCCCCAAGTAATGCCACAAAGCACGGTCCTGAGCCACCTGCATCCATCGACTTCCTGCGTGTCTCCAGGTCGTCACTCCATCTAGCGGCGGGTCGCCCTACACTTCGCCTACCGGTACGAGGCTGCCACTCGAGAACCATTTTCCCCCAACGGTTGTCGGTTCTTCGAGCTATATGGCCGGCCCATTGCCACTTCAGCTTACTATGGGCTATGTCGGTCACTCTGGCTCTACTGCGGATATCCTCATTTCTAAGTTTATCACGCAGAGAAACTCGGAGCATAGCCCTCTCCATAGGTCAACTTGGCTGGGCAGCGTTCGGGAAATTACGACACATCTTCTCGTCAGATACACCTTAAAACCTGAAAACTAAGTTGTACAAACAGTGCGTGTTGCCAGTGATGACCTACGGAACCGAGACGTGGTCCTTCACTGCTGGCCGTATGAGGATTTGAAATAATTATGATAAAATATTATTTTTGTGTTGAGTGTTGTTTTATATTTAGAAGAAGCTCCAGAAAGGTCATGCATGCGAAATGATTTTATTCTATCTGTAAAAAAAAAAATTATTACATTAACGCTATTTAAGATATGATATAACAGAGGGCCTAGACACGTGGCAATCGCTCCGTGTCTAATCCATTTCGACAATCGATTTCCTCTAAGCGATATCGAACAGGCCCACAATATAAAATTGATATTATGGGGCAACATGTACGTTCAAAATATTAATATTAAGGAAAATGTTAAATGGGAAAAACACATTTTACAATATATAGTATATAAAATAACAGAATAAACTACACAGTGTAATGTGGTACAATTCCGTATGTCTCATAACCTTCACAGCTTTTAAAGTTCCGCTTGGAAAGTGTATTTATATCCGGACACGTTTTCACTGTCTGGGTACAGTCTGTTGAGGCGAATTATCTTGCAGATGTTGGATAAGAGTATATTTCCTATATTTATTTGTGAAAAACCGTATCTTTCTCGTGCTCCAGTGTTTGGTAAGATTGATTGGCAAATAAGGTAGCTTCTTAAAATAACGATGTAAAACTAAAAACTACAAATAATACAATGTGATGTTAACATTGAATAGCAATAAGGGTTCACAACTTTGTAATAACCCTTTCTTTGGAATAAGGTATTTTTTTCATATATAGAATGGTATTAACCCATAAACCAAGCCATGCTCACTTTGGATCGCGCAATACCAACCGTCCGTCCGCCAAACCGTGATCTAATTCGATCAGAATTATGTAAACATGTCTACCTATGAAAAAACTATTTTTTCGTTTTAAACAAAACAGAAATAGAAATAGAAATAGAAATAGAAACTTTTTTATTCAATGTAGATTATAAAAATACTTATTGAACGTCACTTTTTTAATTTACCACTGGTTCGCAAAAAAAAACCTCTGTCCTGGGAAGAACCAGCAAGAAACCCAGCGGGACTTTTTTTTTAATAATAGCTTACAATCATGTTTACAATCAACAACACAAGATAAATTAGAAATAGCTTGGTAGCGATCACCCTTCCCAGGGGTTATTATCATCTATAAATTCCTTAATATTATAATAACCCTTTTTATACAAACTTAGTTTAATAACATTTTTGAACTTTGTGTATGACAAATTTTGTATATTTTCTGGGATTTTGTTGTAAAAGCGTATATATCGCCCCAAGAATGAATTACTGACTCGGTGGAGTCGAGTAACAGGTACTACCAGCTTGTGTCTGTTCCTAGTATTTACAGAATGAATATCACCTATTTTCGCAAAACTACTTTTATTTTTGTGTACGTACATTACATTTTCATAAATGTATTGAGAGGCCAGAGTTAATATATTAATTTCTTTAAATTTTTGTCTCAGTGACTCTTTTGGTTTTAAATTATATATTGCTCGAATGGCCCTCTTCTGTAAAATAAATATAATTTCAGTGTCAGTCGCGTGTCCCCATAGCAAAATACCATACGACATAATGCTATGGAAATAACTGAAGTAAACTATTCTAGCTGTTTCAACACTGGTAAGAGTTCTAATCTTTTTTACAGCATATGCTGCAGAACTAAGTCTGCTAGCTAGTTTTGATATATGGGGGAGCCATTGAAGCTTTGCGTCCAGTGTGATTCCAAGAAAAATGGTGGTATCGACAAGACTCAGCTCCTCCCCATTTAAAATTACATTAGTATTGACATGTTTAACATTAGGAGTTACGAATTTCATACATTTAGTTTTAGTTCCAACCAAAGACACTATGAAATAGATATTAGTATCAAAGACAAAGATATGCTCTTTTATTTTAAACCATAACCTGGCAATATTTCTTAGAAAAAAAAAAAGAAATCACTCTGAACTTCCGGCGTTCCACGTGTCACTTTGATGACGGTGCTCCGTCTTTTTTATAGAATTTTATATTTGTGTCTGGACTAAAAACGAAAGTATTATACTTTTTACATTTCTTGTAATATAGTAAACACGTAGATATATAATTTGTGGTATAAAAAGTGAAAAGTAAATTGCCAAAAGTACTTCAAACTTCGGAAGGCCTAATTTGGAGGTTGGTTCATAAATGTGTTATTTATCAAATTCTCATTTATTTTTAGTGCAAAATATAAGTAAAAATAGTTTTCGTATATATTTCAAATAACATGACGTTGTATTTATTTCAAATTCACACGAACATATTTTAGAAATATTGTTCGAAATGTCACAGATAAAATATTATTTTATTTTTATTTTTAATTTTTTAATATTTTAATATTTTGGTATGAGTAACGAATGGAAACACATAAAACATAAAAATATACATATTTCCAAACAATTTGATATAAATTTCTCCAAAAACAAAAGTGTAGAATTCAAATTAGTAGTAATTTTGTCACTAAAATTGAAGTATATACTACTACTATGCTATACAGGGTAATTTACGTATTTTATTACAATTTCTAGCAACCAAAAATAATTTTATTCGATAGTTTATACATTCAACAAGAATTCCTGTAAGTTTTATCCATAAATATTGTCTCAAAGTGAAAATATAGCAAAATTTGCAATATATATCAAAAAATTTTCTATATACAAATTTTCCCGCCAAAAAGGTCCCGAGTGAACGGGAGTATAACATGTCGCGCGCTGTCAGAGCGAAGAGCACACAGTCTACATGATAGTAGGTGGTTGCTGTGGCTTATAATAGGGCTTTATCTATGAAATTGACGTTCCAGAGTACTGGCCAATTCAAATCTAAATATTTTTGTTTGGCTGAGAATTCTAATTTAAATTAATTGTATTTTAAAAACATGGAATTTTTTTCTCAAAATTAGTCATTATGTTATGTTTTCATCGCATTTCAATGCATTTGAATGAAAATAAAAACTCTTCCATCATGAAATATGAGTATCGTCGTGGCAGCAATGCGGCATAAGCCGCAGGTAACAACAACGACGTTAACAGAGCGAATAATACAAACGAACGCACCACCTGTTATGGGTTTAGTCGCTTCTGCACCTGAAATATGAACCCCGTGGTCGTCCTTAAACTGGTCGACAATGACGAATGAACGGCGATTGTGGAAGTTGAGAATACTCAATGTACGGCTTAATTAGTAGCAGATATCGACGTTAGCATCAAAACAATATTGGTCAGTTTGCGTCAAATTGGCATGTTACAAAAGCTTGACAATTAGGTGGCCCAAGAACGCAATGGTCGCTAGCGCGAAGTACGCGTCGAGACCTGCCTTTCACTGCTCAACAGGCACACAAACGAAGGATTACTATAATTTTGAACCTGCGACAAAAATAGATTTTGTTTGACAATCGCAAGTGCTCAGCAAGTTGGTTGGAACCTGGTACAGCACTTAAACAATGCGCTATACGAAAACTTACCCTAGAAAAGTGATGGTTACTGTTTGATGGTCTAGCGCCGGTGTGTTTCATCGCAGCTTCTTAACAAACGGAATGAGCATTACTGTGGATGTGTACTGTGAAGAACTGAACATAATGTTGGAGAGGCTCGCACGTCTCCAACTAGCTTTGGTCAATCACTAGTCCCCGCTGCTCGACAAAGCGCAACCTCACACTGCACAACGGACGGTCTCTAAGTTACAAGAGCTTGGAAGCTCTCCGTCATTCGCCGTACTCACCGGACACTGCGCTTATAGACTTCTAATTTTTCCAGAATTCGGATAACGTTTTGGCGGGGAAAAATGCAATACCTGAGAGGTAGTACAAAATGCCTTTCAAGAATTTGTTGCCTCCCGTCCAGCTGATTGCTTTAAGAAGGGCATCAATAAACTGCCACTACGTTGGCAAAGATGCATCGATTGCATTGTATTTTACTTTTATTAACAGAAATAATAAAATATAGAAAAAAATATGTTAGCTTATTTCATTAAAAAACAGCAATTTCATAGCACGGCACCTAATATTCATTATGGACGAAGGGGTTTATAGGACATTACGAATAATGTTTAAACAATTTGAAGATGTCCAATATGAGTGGTATATATAATAGAACCATTTTAATTCAATATAGATCGTAACATAATACTTATTGAAATCAGTTTTTTTTTACTTACCACTGGTTCGGAAAATACCTCTGTCCTGGGAAAAACCAGGAAAAAATTCAGCGAGATTATATTTTTTTAAACATATATAACTTTACTATAATATTATACAATTTTTATATGAATTTTAATAGAACCAGCATTATAGCGTAAATACAGTGAGAAAAAAGTTGATTCTATTACACTGCAGAAATGAATGTTGGTCTAAACCGAATTCCGAATAGATAAAAATAAAATTCCTAGTATTATTTGTTTATGTAACCTTGATAACTTGCAACTGATTATGTCGACAATTTCATTTATCATATAGTACGTATCTAGCTCGGCTTTCAAAACCAGAATTTAAATTAAAAAAAAAACGTAACTCAATTATTTTAGTGTATTATTTTTTATTTCTTAAATAAAAAAAGCATTATCCCCCACATAAAATTTTTCCTGTATCTTGGAGGGCAGTTCACATACATTTTGTAAGGACAAACATTCAGACCTGGAACAATTATTTGTAGGCAATACAAATAGTTTAAGATTTTCATGTACGCCAAACGCCCCGCCCCGCTGAACGCTCATAGCATGACATTTCATACGAAGTTCGTGTGCAATATTTCTTAGTTTAATCTATTGATTAAAACTACTTTTACGGATTTTATCGCATTTTATTTATATGATTTTTAATTCCCGGAGTTTAGGGTGCTTTCCAGCACTTATTACTTTATCAAACTGATACACTACTCTCAATATTTGATTTTATAATTATATACATTCCGATCCGCGGTCTTAAAGGATGAAATTTTGAGTCGTAAGCTCGGTTCAAGTTATGCTGGTTTATGTCGATTATCACGTAGAAGTGTGCCGATTACGGACTAAGATGGCTTGTATCAGTTTGTCCATTAGGGTCACGTCTTTGTGTAACTCGATTTGTACAGGACGTGAGTGGGACAGTTTGATGTCATTTATTCGGTTTATTTTATTCATATAGGCATATTTTTAACTTGGATTATTAAGTTCTGTCAGAAAAAGAAAGAAGGAAAATGGAATTTATGATTAATTTAGAGATTTGTTCTTATAGATAATATTTTTAATTTTTATAGGCATATCATAGCATGTGGGATATTTTAGATAGTTGGGTATTTTTGGGTTTTCTTATTGCAAAAGCTTCATTTCTTTATCATCTGTCCAAGATCAAGATTTCACTTGCATTGTACCTGCTGTGGGAGTGTTTGCCGAACACGCCAACTCTTGGTTAGGGGTATAAAGAAAAATACAGTCGTATCTTATAAACGTGAAAAAATCGTGAAAAATCCGAAAGTAATAATTAAACATGTACTCGTAAGTAGGTACTTAACACTCAGTTGTTATTATTATCGGTGTAGTGGTGTTTGTCGAATTTAATATCGATATTATATTTTTAAAAATAAAAAAAATCTTTCCTTCTGTAGTGATGTTGGGATAAGTGGTGACCGGGATAGTGCACGCAATTGAGAGAGGGCGGGAGGTGCTTCTCAAACTAGTTAAGACACATAATTTTATATTTTTTGTTACGCCGATCTTAGCTAATTATTTTTAACATCTTCTATAGTTTATTTTTTAAAATGGTGTCGGTTGTGACCCCAAAATAATTAAAGCGTCATAACATATTTTCGTTATAATATTATATCCGCTCTACAAATTGCGTACTAGCATTCAGCATTCACTCTTTAAACTATAAACTACAAGCAACCTTGTAAAAATAATTCAGAAGGTCTTTAACTCACACAATCTATATTCGATTAGTTTTAGTCATCGATGTTTTAGTGGCAGTTCAAGCTGAGCTAACAATTAAAAATGGACGTGGCTGCAATTAGATTCGTTGTCACTATATTCACCCATTTGTTGACTATCAGTTCATTTATTTTTTGTAAAAATAAAATTAGATAACTTTTATGCAAAATAACCATAGACTGAAGTTTTTTTTAAACGATACTATCATTTCTTCACGTGATATGCTGGATGTCCAATAAAGTACATCATATAAGCGGTAGAATCCGTCTCCGTGGACCTTTAAACCGTGTATAAAATGTAATTTTAACTTTTAACAAGGTAATGGTGGGTCCACTATTGCAGCAATTCCAAATATGAGTTCATATTTTTATACGATGTTTCATATTTTTCTTATCATATTTTACTTTCTACTGGATACGAGAAATTCCATCTTAGTCCTCAGGGGTGACAACACATCTGCATTTTAATTCTTAATTGAGGGTATATTATGCAGATATGACTATGGGTCACAGTATCCACTTGCCATCACACATCAGGTGGGCTGCATCTGTATACTCGCTTGGTACTTTTATTCTGAAAAAAATCATCAGCATTACCCTAGTCTAAAAATCAAGTTACGTGTCAGGCGGCTTAGCAAAATCTTACGTTTTACGCAACGGCACCATAAACTATTTATCATATCATTTATTACTAATTACGTATAAGGAAGCGTACCCGTAAGTGAGCAGTTGTAAATTTATAATTCGATGTAGTTTTTCTTAAAAAAATTAGTGGCAATCTAAAGTCAAAACATAATTGTTTCTGTTCGCATAGTGATAACAACGTATTTATCGTCGTATTGACCGAGGACGCCTCAATAGATAATCTTTTATCTGGCTATTAAATAATGAGTCGGTGACTTGCGGTCGGTGGCCACTTCTCGGAGTTAGTTCATCAGGGGACATGCGTTCGTACATATCTCAATGTAACATCACTTTTAGACCCTTCTTAATGATAAACTCGTTAATTTTATGAATAGAATGTGGAGCGTTAATACATACGTAGTACGTACACGTGACATTAATATTAACAACTGATATTTTACGTGTAACAGTGAAATAAAAAATAAAAACAGTGTTATTGGAAAATTGATAAAGAAAAATTGTTATTTTCAAATTGTAAAGTTAAATTCATGGTGAGCATAATATATAGTCAATGATAATGACCGTTATAGTGTTTCATTTAGTGGCATCGAACAAAGTGTTTTCGCGATGCTGCTAGGAATGCAGTGAAATTGGAATGAGATTGTTTTGGCAGCAGGCCGATAAACACTTGTGATGCCAATATGACGCGCCTCGAGGTTCTTCGTGTTGATATTTACATTCGTTCCATGCATGTACGTATCTGTTATGTCTAGAAGAATACATATGCGTATTGTGTAAAGATTATTTTTGAAAAAAAAAGATACTTTATTATTTCTCACCTAGGGTAGGTGAGAAATAATAAAGTATCTTTTTATCTATATATGGCTATCTTACCCATATTTACTATTAAATTTATATACAAAGACTACTATCAAAGACCTGCAGGTGTTTGAAGTTCTACACGGACAAACACGCGGGTAAAAGACATTTTAAAATAAATGAAACGGTATAAAAGCTTTTATATTGAAGGTTTATTGCATGATTTAAAACTATCAAAATGAATAAGATATGGGCAGTTTGTTAAATTCTGTCTAAATTAAATGAGAAGTAGAAGACTATATATACAGCTTGTCCCGAAACTAAACGGCAAGTGGATACCAGGCGATAGGTTTGTTTTATGTAGCCAGTTCTGGCAAGAATAAGAAAATAATTGTTTCATGCCACTGGTTTATATGTTAATAGGAATTTTCTTGTAAATACAAATCGACACTACAATTTCCTAATTTTCAGTAGTTTTTAATGTAATCCTAAATAACCATGCTATTGATTGCAATTACACATCCAGTAATGAATATTCCAAGTTTAGTACAATAATAATTTAATTGAGTCAAGTTAAAAAAGTCTCCAACTAAATTGTCAAATTTTATTGGCAAAAGGACCTCATTTCAAAAAACTTTTACCTGAGTAATATTTTTGTGTGATGTAAGATCGGCTACACCTTAGTGTAAGTGAGATGGATGAGGTGCTAGAGTGTGACAGTCTACAAAATTTGCTACGTCGTGAATTATTCGAAAAATTGCATTTTTGTAAATAAAATTTTATGGTTTTTTTTTTGCGCCCGAAGCAAATATGTGCAACCCTCCGGAAAGCGGGGGAGGGAGGTGGGGAATGCTCATAGCATACCACGCAGCCGGCTTCGTGGTTATGTGGAGACTTTTACCCACTAAACCCAACCTTTATGGATTGGCTTACTGATCTGACGAGAGATCCCTAAGCCTTACACGGACGCGAACCTCCTTGGCATAAAGGAGGGCGCATTTTATGGTCTGAAGAAACAACTTTTAAAAGAGACAGATACTTAAACTTACATTTTGCAATAAATATTTCTTTCTTTCTTTTTTACTACATACCTTATACTTAATCTTCATTTAATACATGAAAAAAAAATGTAAACGGTTTTTAAACTACCTGGATTTTCTACGAAATATTAGCCGACTTTATTAGAAAACGTACCGCTCAACATCTACCCAGACTCATGTAGTTGCAACAAGATGGTTACCCAGCGCATTATGCTCGTCCTGTAGAGATTATCTACCTGTACACTGGGTCGCGATTGGTGGATTAGGTGTAATTTTATTTACCTCATCGTTCTCCGGACGGACCTTAATTGGTTTCTTCTATTGAGGCTGCATAAAACAAAAAGTGTATTTAAAATCAACACAAAATCAATACAAAAATTGGTTTTGTAAAGTAGTCTACCAGGCGGTCCCATAATGAACTGGCCTGATATAGTTCAACGCGACATGTCGCTACATGTTGTGTTGCATTAAATAGTACGTTTATCGTGCACTTAATATAAGAAACATGCATCGACATGAAATGCTTAGTCTTAGTTTAACAGGCATTTGAATAACGAGAGTCGCGTATTTTTTCAAAATGTCGAAAACTGAGTATCGAAGTGTCACATAAAGTTTCTGTTTAAAGAAGGTTTATCCCCTGCCCAAATAAAAGAACGATTGGATGGCGTGTATAAGGAGTCTACCCTCTCCTATAGCACAGTGAAAAATTGGTTGAAAGAGTTTCGCCTCGGGAGAGAAACCGTCGAAGACTTTGGCCACGACGGTCGACCTGTGGAAGTGCTCACTCCCGAAACGATTGCTCTTATCGAAGAGGAGGTTCTGAGTGACCGCCGTTTGAAGATTAGAGAAATTGCAGCAAGGCTTGGGCTCTCTAAGAGTACCGTTCATCGCGCAATCTATGAACATCTTCACATGAAAAAAGTGAGTGCAAGATGGGTACCGAAACTTCTTTCAGCGGTACAGAGACAGGAAAGAGTGCGCTGCGCTTCGGAGTTTTTGGATCTTTGTTGCGAAAATCCAAAGACCGTGATCGAGCGGCTAGTGACTGGTGATGAAACTATGATCTTGTATTATGATTCACAAAGCAAGCGCGAGTCAATGGAATGGCGTTATAAGGGTGAAAAGCCCCCTAGAAAGGCAAAGGTGCAACAATCGACTAAAAAACTGATGTGCACAATATTTTGGGATTCTCAAGGCATTTTGATGGTGGATTTTAAAGAACGTAATACAGTCGTGAACGGCGAATATTATGCTTCTTTAATTTATAAATTACGAGACAAGATAAAGGAAAAACGAAGAGGCAAGCTGTCTAAAGGTGTCCTATTGCTCCATAACAACGCCCCTGTTCATACCGCTGGTGTTTCGAAGGATGCAGTTCGTCAATGCGGGTTCACAGAAGTTCAACATCCACCTTACAGTCCAGACATGACCCCGTCCGACTATTATTTATTTCCAAATTTAAAGCGGGACTTAAGAGGAAGAAAATTTTCAAGCGATGAAGAGTTGCAGGCGGCCGTCTTCAGTCATTTTGAGGATAAAAAATGTGATTATTTTTATAAAGGTTTAGAGATGTTGATTCACAGATGTCAGAAGTGTGTTAGTATTCATGGTGATTATATTGAAAAATAAAATTGGTTTCGTTTCATTTCCTTCATTGGTTCATAGTTAGGCCAATTCATTATGGGACCGCCTACGTATGGCATCGTTTTGGTATTTAGAATTTCGTTAAAAAAACACTATAAGATAGGGAAATTTGTGACCACAACACCTAAAGATGTGATCTAGGTCTAGGTGACCATTTGTAACAGCTTTAAAAATACTCAACACAAAATCAAAAATCAAATCAAAAATTGGATTTGTAAAGTAGTCTATAGCATCGTTTTGGTATTTAGGATTTCGTTAAAAAATACTATAAAATAGGGAAATTTGTGACCACAATATCTAAAGATGTGATCTATGTCTAGGTGACGATTTGTAACAGCTTTAAAAATACTCAACACAAAATCAAAAATCAAATCAAGAATTGAATTTGTAAAGTAGTCTATAGTATCGTTTTGGTATTTAGGATTTCGTTAAAAAACACTATAAAATAGGGAAATTTGTGACCACAATACCTAAAGATGTGATCTAGGTCTAGGTGACGATTTGTAACAGCTTTAAAAATACACTTTTTATCACATTACCACATCAGTGACATGGATTATTTTTTTGCTAGAACTGGTATAAGCTAGCCTATCGTCCGGTTTTCATTTAACTTTAAATTTTCAGGACAATCTGTATATTGCTTCCCGCAGCCGGGGATAGTTCTTATATTTCTAAAAGACTGCTGCTTCTATGCGTGTTGGCAGATCACATAGTCTTCGAATTTTTTTTTAATTTCTGAGACATGTAGATTTCCCCACTGTGTTGTGTTTATTAACACCGAGCAAGTAGTAAATCGGTACTTAAAACTACTCTCAACAAATTCATTGTTAATCGCTCCAATACATTCACAGCCGGATTTCCTACGATGTCAAAATTGTACCGACGGTAGGCTTTTTAAAGGTAAGAAGGGATTAAATATACACATTAAACGATGCCATAGTACTTCTGTGAGCATTATAAAGGACGAATTACATTATATTACACAGTTGTCAAACTTGACGCGTGGTCAAGTTTGACACTGCCATTGACAAGTATTTCTTATAACAACCAGTAAATATAAGACTGCGGTTGTCAACCCGCTTGCCATGCGTTTTATATGCGTTTACTTTGTACAGCAGTGGACTTTTTCTTGGCTGAAACGAATTTTTTTTTCGTTAGTTTGGTTAAAGAGCGGTCTGTGAGCTATCGTACATATATGCACTTATCTTAAATTTCTTCAGCTTTTTTGGTACATGCGTGCAAATCCTATATGCGAATTATCGGTATTCTTTCATTTCGAAATTTTTATAACCAGAATACTATTAAACTTGCAGTCACTGCAATCCCCGTGACGATAAATTACACGTTTACATTTACATTCATTGTTCGAATCGGAGCGTTCGTGGAAATGTCCACATTGTGTGTGTTCATCCTTGTGTAAATAACGCCTTCCGTACTTAGCTGCTATGGACTGGTGAATAGGTTATGTTTTCGATCGACACGTGACGACTTATGAATAAATGGCTAATTTGAACGGAAAACTCTCTGTGACAGCGAAAAAAGAAACATGTTTTTTTTAGAACGCACTAGCACTTGGAAACACCAAGGATTAAAAAAGCAATGAATAGTAATACAATTTTTTATTTATATTCTTTACTGTGTAGAATTTGTTAATAATATTTCACAGCAGAAAGTATTATACTGATAATGCAATTTAGTTGCTTAAAAATTTGTTTTAAAATTTGGTTACAAGTTCGATCATTTAAAATTTATTTGATTTAAGAAAAAACTCAACCTCTAAGGGTGGCGAAATTGGTGATGAATTTTTTGATGTAACTATTTTTTGACAGTGAGGTTGCGGATATTCCTTAGTCTACTCAAAGGGGTAAACATGAACTTTTAATAAAAAGTAAAAGCAGACTTTGAAATAACTAAAAAGAATTTGCGCCTCATTACGGCTGTAACATTTCTATTGCGGCTGAAATATATATTATGCGTCTTAGACGACCGTACCGACTTCTAAAGCCATTTTTGGTTGTTATTTTTTCCTTTTTAGTTCCAAGTCGACGTATCGTATAATATCGTATAATATTTATTACAAGTCTAGTTTTGAAATAACTAGACTTGTTTTGTAAATTTATAATTCTGGCTAATCCATTATTTGACCATGCATTAAATCATGTGCTAGAAAATATATTGTTTCACATGCTTATCCTTGTTACACAAACACGTTAATTGCATACACTGTGTTATTTTTACTTCTACAACAAAGTAGAGTCTCGTATGGAGTACTAGACACGTTTTATATCCATAAGTTGGATGTAATGATACTG
Source organism: Parnassius smintheus behrii (assembly GCA_036936625.1). Lineage (NCBI taxonomy): Eukaryota > Metazoa > Arthropoda > Insecta > Lepidoptera > Papilionidae > Parnassius > Parnassius smintheus. Next base: position 6,361,256 of record JAUPFT010000004.1, on the reverse strand, counting down.
AAAGAATGAAATAGACTTGTAAAAACGTGATTTTTAGGAATTGTTCTTTGTACTTATAAGTTGTGATTGTATTTAGTAGCACCTTTTTAATTGCTATCGAGTTGTTATCACCCAACTAAAATGATAACGATATGTAATACTGGATCTTGTTTTTTTTTTAAAGTTATTAGTACATTGTAAGTACGAACGTACCAACAGATGAGCTTATTTAGATTTTTTGTGTACCGCCCGCATGCTCAGACGTGGTATTAAGTTTTTATATTGTTTTCTTAATATTAAGTGAATTGTATTCTTTTTAACCGACTTAAAAAAGGAGGAGGTATCCAATTCGACTGTATGTTTTTTAATGTGTGTTATCTCAGAACTTTTGTTCTGGGTGAACCGATTTTGATGATTCTTTTTTTATTTGAAAGCTGGTGCTTTTCGTGTGGACCCATAGTATTAATTAATATTAATACTATGGGTCCACACGAAAAGGCGTAATATTATAGTATTAATTTGATTAAGATCTGAACAGTAGTTTTAGAAAAATGAATATTTAATTTACTTTGAATACGTTGATGATGTTCTTTCTCATTTTATTTATATTGAAATCGGATGTACAAAATTTTCAATTTTACTACTTACTTGAGATATAAATTTCTTAACCTGGTATATCCCGACAACAATATATAAACCCCACTGCAGCTTAGGCTCTTTGTTTTCAAATGTCATACAGTAAAAAATATCATGCAATAAAAATCAATGGCGAGTACATTATTCTAGAAAAACCTACCTTCATTTTGCCAAAATTTTACTGCTGAAACTCAGGTCGCTCAGAGATCTAATGAGAGGGCTATGCTCGGTGTCTGCGTGAAAGAATCTGTAGCGATGATTTCCGCAGCAGAACCAGTGTAACCGGCATAGCCCAACAGATCAGTAAGCAGAAGTGGCAATGGGTCGGTCATGTAGCTCGAAGAACCGATAACCGTTAGGGAAGAAACGTCCCTCGAGGGGCAGTTATACTGATAAGCGAAGTTTAAGAGAGACCTCACTGGATGTAGTTGCGACCTAGTTAAAGATGGGTCAGAACCGTGATTCATGGCGTTTTTAGGGGAGGCAATGTGTTATGTTCAGCGGTGAACTTGTGAAGGACTGCAATGGTGATGATGTTATGCAGTAGGAAAGCGTCAACAGCGCTGTTCGAGGAATGTAGTTCTTTACATTAACTTTAAATATTTTTAATCTCCCAGATGGGAAAGCTACTAATTTACACGGTTGATTCATTTTATTTTGAAATTCGTATATAGTTGAGGCCCATTTGAATCTATAACATAATTTATTATGCACAGACATCACGCAGACCCGCAGTGAATGAAATGACAGATATTTGGAATATCTCCTGATACTGATAACGCTCTCGAAGTCATAAATTTTGTTATCGTTGGATATGATTGTGAAAATTAAAGAAAAATGTTGCTTTTTTCTTATTTTATCGTGAACGTAATTCTATTGTCCTGTCTTGGAAATAAATTGAAGGTTGTTTTATGTACTCGGTAAAGTCGTACAAAGGCGTCGCAGGTTTATTTTTTCACAATAAAAAATATTTTGGCATTTCTGTAAAATATTTCCACACTGTCTGAAGGACTGTGTTGTTATTTATAAACTCAACAAATTAATATTTATAAACTCGGCGTATTTTAATAAAAGTAATAGAGAACTTGCGTTTTGAAAAACAGAAGTTTCATTTGCGCTTCTTAAAATTCTTTATAAGGAAGACAAATGTATGTGACAGGTTTTTTTACAATTTAATTTTTATTTTACATTAACATATTATGATATATAGTACCGAAGGTTTATTTCAAATTATTAATATTGATAGATCAATTTCATAATATGTTAATGTAAAATAAAAATAACAAATGCAAAATATCGGTGCCATAGGCTTCTATTCCGTTCACGTGTTACGCTCTATTTTTTCCAGACGGTAAAATAATCACCCAATATAAAAACCAGCACGCAGTCCATCCTGTGGTAAGTGGAAACAATGGTCACCTGTCTCTCCTCGATTAGGAATTGAACATCGTGATTTGTACAAAATGCAAATGCGTTTTAAACGCTAAGACGGAATGTTAAAATATTGCCATTTTGTGTTAGATTTTCCTAGTCCTTAATGTTGATACTGTATCTGAATTTTAATTGAAATTATAATTCAAACAAAAATTAAATTATGGTACCTCAGTTATTCATCAGTCCGATTCATTAATTAATTCATACATTACTGTTTACCACATATCCATCGTTTATGAAATTGAAGTGACCAACGAACTTATTCACTTAGTCCACCGGATGTTAAGTAAATGGTAGAGCCATGGTGCAGTTATATTAGTAGTAATAGTTGTAGCACGAATGGGTTGGCTCGACCGGGATACGATGAGCGTGGCTCACACAGAATACCAGCGTAAAATAGCAGTTTTATGCTGCTGTGTTTCGTATGGCGAGTGTGGAGAACCGGAGACGCTTTTTACTGAAAACGAGGCATTCCATTTTAGTCCTCACGGGTGACGACGCATCTGCATTTTGATTCGTAATCGAGGATATAATATGTATAAGGGCCACAGCAACCACTTACCATCAGATGGACTGTGTGTGTTTGTCACTCCATCTTATAACCATCAATTGGACTGTGTGCTCGTTTGTCATCCTATCCTATAAAAAATTGTTAAGTAACTACAGAAATAGATATGTGAAGAAGTCTACAAATGCGTTGCGATGAGTTGCCATGACGTTTAAGATGGATCCCTTCTGACCGAAACACAGCTGTTTGGTGGTAGAAAGAAGGAAGAAAGAAGTCCCCACGCAGGCGGACTCCTGTGTAGAAAGTAGGCCCAGCGAGCACTGCTGAACGTAAGCCTCCCCCACAGAATCACAGGGATATTGGTCATAGTGTCCACGGTTGGAAGGGGGGTTAACAACCATAGTGTTTTAATTATTTTTGAATTGTTTTAAGAAGGACGCTACTGTACAGCACCTCCTTTATTTCCCTCTGCCGCCTCTTGTGACACCCACGGGATATAAAACAGTTTATTTACGCTCTAACATTTGGTTTCAACAATTGGTATCAATTTAACGTACAATCTTACATTTTATGAATATATTGAGATAGTTCTTCTTAACAATTTACGATTGTACATTTTTAATTATCTTTTCCTTATTTTAAGTGATGTCTTCACTCCTCAATGTTCATGTGACCCGGGACGGGCCACCGTCCGTGATAACCATACTATCGGTCCGCGACCCTCGATTACTCGCTCTACAATATTATTAATAATCGTTTATTGTAATTTACTAATTTATACAACAGTGACACGATTAAGTACGTCGGTTCTATTATTGTTGAATCTATATTGTAAACTGGAAGATGGTTTTTGCGCTGTAAAACTACGATGCCTGTGCGAGTACAGAACCAATGTAAGAAACCTATCCATCTGCAAAGGGTTTTTAGAAAAGGGTGGCGTTATGTCCTCTAATGGTGAATTTTGCATTTGAAGCAATCTACGGAGAAGGGCTATGTTTAGTAGTGGATGATGATCCCGTGTCGTGGCGGTTAAAGCATCCATTACCCGTGTCGTCCCGTGGATGTCGTAAGTGACGACAGAGGGAAACTGAACCAAGAGATGGGCAGCAGCATTTTCCTGATTATAACTCAAAATAATAAAAAGACTGCGGTTGCCAATCCGCCTGCCAAGCGTGCCTACTGTGGCTAAATCCTCCCTATGAGGAAAACTATGGGACTTTTAGAGGCTGTAATGGATGGAATGATGATGATTATTATTAGAAGTGCATATAAAGCTTCTTATTATTTAATATTTATGAAGTACTATTAAGTAATCAAATATCCAGAAATCGGTGTGATTTTTAAAACTAGACTAATGGAAAATTATACTAATTTCGAGGAATTTTCCGCAGCTGCGGGAAAGCTGAAACGAATTCCGTTATGATGAATAGCATTCACTTAAAACTTTCGCAAGGACGTTTTATTTTTACTAGTATATAACTCGGTAACTCGCCGGCGGGAGACTATTAATTTTGTTTGTCTGTGATTTTTGCTACTACTTGTTTTCTTGTAGGATATTGATATATTGATGTTATCGTCATGATAAGCAGACGGAGTGGCGATCGCAATACCTGCTGTCTCGCACCATTTGGTGACGCCTTACTATATGTCGCTTAGTTAAGTTTTGACACATTGAAATAAAATCTTAGGGTAATGTGTCAAAACTCAAAACGGGAGGATTTTAATAATTAAAATAAAATATACTGGATGACTCTCTTACCGTCTGAAAAAAAATTAGGGTGTAACATGCGAACGGAGTAGAAGCCTATGGCACTAATATTTTACAAAAAATAATAACCAAAAATTTGAATTAAATATTTAAAATTTTTTTTGAATATTTGCTTTGCCCTTTGCCCTTGAGCCTGTGACCCTGCGGAATGACAAGGTCAAAGATTCCTATTAAATTTATTGTTTTATTGTCGTTAGTAAAGTCGGGTGGATATGATTTGAATTTCGGTAGATTTTCATTAATTTATTTATATAATTCAAAATTTTTGGACTCTCTTACATCGTTTTTAAGTGGTATAGCTTCAGCTATATTGTGGTTGTAGCACGAATAGGTCGGATCGATCTGGGAAGGACCATGCTCTCACCGAATACCAGCGTAAATAGCAACTTAATGCTGCTGTGTTTCGTATGGTGAGAGTAGAGCTGGATCTCTACACTTACCATACGACCATCATGGACTCTTTACGGCAAACGAGGCGTTCAATCTTAGTTCTTAGGTGTGATAACGCATCTGGCTTAGGATTCCTGGATTCTGGATGATTTAGGATTCTAGGATATATGTAGATTTATATGGGGCGCAATTTCCATTTACCCATCAGTTTGACTGTATGCTCGTTTGTTACCCTTATTCTATATAAAAAAAGTCCACATAGTGTCGTCAACGCATCTCCATTGATTCTTAATCGAGGATAGACGTAGATGTCTCTAGGCCACAGCTTCCACTTATACTCCGTTACTTCTGTTACTGTATGCTCGTTTCTCGCCATTATACTATAACAAAACATGCGCCATAAAAACAACTGAAACGTGTGAATATAACTTGTATGAATATAACGTTATTTGACGTATAACTTTATATGAAAAACCGTGGGTTGCTCTTTACTTACATTGTCATATTTAATTTTTTACCAGTAACGATAGTATACTCAATTTGCGATGACTGATGTCGAGCGCGCCATGAATTTTTACATTAAGGTAATGACAACAATTTCTAAAAAGGTATTAAGCTTTATGGATCCTTTTAAGTAAATGGACTACCACCTATAATACGACCTCAGCTGTAGCGGGCACGACGCCAAATTAGCTCTGAATCTTAACCGAATTGCGTTCGTTTCAAACTTTTTTTTAAAGAAGTATTAAGGGTGATAACGAGCTTATGGTGCACCGGATGGTAAGTGTATACTGTGGCCCTTAGGCAGGTACCTCCAGATGCCTTGTCATTCCCTGGTGACTAAGGATGGACGCATTAACCAAAGTTATCAAGAGCTATCTGTCTTTCAAATCGGTTAAGCTTACGAACATTACGATATTGAAACGAGTGGTTTAAAGTTAACTGTTTACCTTGGGTAGCTATCTACTTGTAAATAGGTAATTGTAAGGAATTGGGACGTAATATGGAAACTCAGCAGTTTTATGTTGCTATTTTACGTTAGTAAAAGTATATCTGTAAGTTTATTTAGTATATTGTGTCCGTAATTATCGTAATTTTCCAATGAGAAACCCGTTTTTGTAACAATGTAAGTACAGAAAAATTTAAACATTAAACCCGAAAAAGTAAAATCTCTAACTTTGGGAAACACTCTGAGTTAAAAGGAGGTTTGCTGTCTCGGTCTGTAGTGAGCGAAACGAACTCTCAGTCCATTTTAGGTAAGTGGATGCTATATTACGTCGTGAACACATACATTTAGCTTCTATTAAGATTGAAGACAAGACGTCACAGCACAAGGGTAGAGTGCCTTAGCTGCATTACGCTGCTGTTTCAAGCTAGTATAAGTTACTTGGTTCAATGTATTCATAAGTTACGCAACACTCCAATGAAACACTCGTTTTTGTATTCACTTTAGTAGTTAGCAAGGACGTTTAATTTAAGTAGTAGTAATATTTAAATCTCTTTGGTATAGAGATGTATTTACAAATAATTGCTAACTTTCTCGTTCACATATCTCAATTAAAAGGCGGTTTGTGGATTTGATCTGCAGTGAGACTTATATTAGCTAATGCTATTCTTATTTGACATCTCAAAACTAATTCTTATAGCTTTCGTGGCTTCTGATGCGAAGAGGGGCCCTGTTTAGACCTAACGCCGGCGCTAGCGTGTGCCCACCCCGTTGTTTTGCAGCACATTATCCATTTAACGCAATTCGACCGGACGCCATCTGTCATTCAATTGTCTTGCTTCTGCTTAACGCTCTAACAAGGTAATATGTCGACAGGAAAATCGATTTTGTCGGACCTTTCGCCAAGCTATATTTGGTAATCTTGCAAGTCATCAATTTTCGTATCTAACTCAATATCCTGTCCTAGATTTTTTTATAGCGGTGGGGACAAACGAGCCTGCGACTCATCTGATGGTAACTGTCGATCGCCGCCCATTAACAACTGTAACACCACAGGTATTGCAGGTGTGTTGCCACCGTTTTAAAAAGGAGTAAGCTCGTTTTTGAAGATCCATAAGTCGTATTCTGTCTAGATAGTTCCGAGTCGATATGACTTAGGGGCCTTCAAGAGAAGATTCTACTAGTTTTTAAAACGCCGGCAACTTACCTACGATTCACCTGGTATTACAGAAGATCATGGGCGGCGGTAGTAACCATCAGGCGAGACGCATTTTTGACACCTTTTCTATAAAAAAGTGTAATTGTGTACACACATACGAAGTGAAATTTCTTTACGAAATATCATTATTCTTTAATTTTATATTTTACATGAGTTTGTTATAATAATAGAATACTCTTGCAGGCGGTGAAATGTTACAAGAGAACTGTTTTATACAGTACTAATTTTTAATGTATAGGGACAATGAAGGAAAAACTTTTTTTTCATTAGGAGCACAGAATAATTCATTACTAGAGTTTGATTAATGATTTGCTGTTAGTCGAAGTGTAATTTACAATCATTGCTTGTATATTATATTATACGTTAAAACCTAAAAGCAAGCTCCGCTTATGTATAAATTTAAGATTAAAACCTAATATTTCTGAGTTGTTAGTAGTCAACTCTCCATCATTAGTAAATTACTGCAAAAAAGTAGTGTCTTAAAATAAGGTCGTATTCTTTTTTAAATTAAATAAGATTTTTGTATTTAACAATACAAATAATAAGATTATTGAATATAAAAACGATATCGTCATTACACTGGATTGTACGCGTGAGCACAGGCATTTTAGGTTTATTTCAAGTGGTTAACGATAGTATAATAGAAATTAAAATTTAAGATGGTATAATGAATAAAATTTCAATAGAAAATTCTCTTTCATAATTTCGTTTAAATAATAATATAATATATTCTTTGCAAAAATTGTTAAATACCTAATTTTGCAAAGTGTCACTTGAATTCACAATGCGACTTTAGTTGCTTCTTATATATCTTTTTAAGGCATAGAAATGAAACATGGGTACGATTAAAATTATATGAAACTATAAAGTTTTCGACTTCGACACAAGAAGTTAAATTTGTATCTATGTACCTACCTATATAAAGTGAAATTGCTTTGCCCGGAGAGGAAATGGTGAAAGAAACTTATTTGATAAACAGATTATTATACATATTATATCTAATATTTTATTTCAATTTTGTTATACAATAACTCAGGAAAAATATTTCATCGCAGAAAATATTGTGATGACAGCGGTGTAGTTACGTTCGTTTTTGAACTAGCCATGCGGCTGGCATTTAAAATCAAGTTTCACAAAAAGCCAGTAGCCGAGTCACGTTTTGCTTATTGGAGTTCATATCCTTGTTTTCAGTATTTAGTTTTAACTATTGAAGACGTTTTTGTATCTTGAATAAAATTGTTTTAATTCTTTTTTTTTCAATTCCCACTAATGATTAGGGTCACTGTTGATAGAACGCAATAAATATATGTGCACTTTTCTCTCTAGTTCTTTAAAATCAGTTTTACTTAAAAAAGTAATTTTTTTTGAAACTTCAGTGGACTAAAGCATATCAAGGTAATAACTTTTGAACTAAAATGTGGAACGGAATCATTAAAACCGGTTTACAATTTACGAAGATATATACAAATATACATGCAAATACACAGTCATCAAGTTGAGTCAGTAGGTCTATATTGGCACTGGGGCATTGTTATATATGTTACAGTCAAAACTCATAACCGGTCAAACCACTTTTGACAGCGAAAATCGGACAAAAGTAGTTTTGACGAAGAAAGTTTGTTAAATACTACTTTTAACTGCAAATATATTGACTAATAGTGATTTTGACCAAGAATGTTAGTCAAGACTACTTTCGACTTAGGTTTTATGAATTATTAAAATAAAAAAATCAATTCTTTCAATATTATATTTAATATCATTATAATGAAATGTATAGGGTGGTCCAAGTGCTACCTCAGCCGCACGTTAAACCTACTGTCACTGATATTGCGTGTTTTGACTAAGGACGTTGGTCAAAACCATTTTTGCTTGATTCCTGCAGTCGAAAGTGGTTTTGACCGGTTATGAGTTTTGATGGTGACGTATTATATACCCCAGATGCTGTCATTTACCTCTAAACTACACAGGTATAAAAGTAAACAAAACTATCAAAGGAAAACTATCTTAAAAATGTTTTAACCTTGTAGAATAGATGATGTTATAAATACACTTGTGTATAATAAAGTATGTTTGATATATTGATTTGAAGCACCTTAGCTGAGCCCCGTGATTGTCTGGTAAATCTTATTTCGTGTTATTTTTTAATTTAAAACATTTTTGAATACACACATCATAGGTAAGGTAAAATAATATTGCTCTTCTCCATTAGCTCGTAAAATTTCATTGCTAGTCATGGATTTCTCTCGTTGTATATGACCAGACGTCTCATGACCTTTGAAGTTGCCGCCGTTTGACGGTCTGAGTACTTTGTTTTACGTCTGCATAAGTTATGTCAAAGAAAACTTCCACTGCTGAATATTAAGCCAACTAATTTATCTATCTAATATTAAAATTAATTTTTGTTTGTTCGTATTTTATGCACTGTCAAACCGTTCGTCAGATTGCGGTAAAACTGTGTCAATATATTGCTTGCACTTCCGGGAAGGTTATAGACGTAGTTGGACCTGGTAGGTTGCGCTGTTGTATAATCCATATATCACCCGTGCAAAGCCGGGCATATCGCTAGTATCAATTATTATTAATGTTAAAAAGCTAGATAATTGAAAAAATAGTTGCAGGGCGTCACATACCAATCAGTAGTGTAGCATCATAAATTATAAATTTATATAAGTATACGTTATAAATTTGTAATGTCTTTTTTATATCTTTCTGGCATCTTCCATAATCGCCTCTACGACGCCCACGGGATAAAATGGGGCAATGAATCCTAACCGATAGCACGTGGAAAATTATTTTCGACATTGAAATTAATGAAACATTTTTTAACTTCCTCCGTCGCATAATGAAATGAAATCTCTTTATTTATCAACAATCAGAAAAAAATATCTTTTGGCAGCTGTTTGTTATTTTTTATCTCCTACTGGTGGCCGGACTGATATGATCTAAATGTTTGGTAAAATTCTAAGTCGATGAACGCTCATGAGTTTTATCGCACGTATTTTGTAAAGGTCTACCAACAGTACTGAATGTGTAAAGCCGAAGATTGGGCTAGGTGGCGCGCCTTGGGAGAGGCCTATGTCAAGCCGTGGACTGCCGCAGGCTGATAATGATGATGATGATGATGATACCAACAAAAAAGTAAAATTTTTAATTATCTCAAAAAAAAAAAACATGTTAACTAGAGCTTTACATTATGATACATATGATATAATTTTAAGGTATAAAATATAAATCTGTAAATTGTTGTTGCGTCTAAAGGGAAAAGGCGACGGGCTGGCAACAAGCGTAAATTAAACTTTTGCAATGCTGTTACTAACCTGCTTACTATGGCACTAAATTATGTCATGTAAGAGGAAATATCAATAAATATTATAAAACAGTCGCTTATATAAGTTATTTAATGTAAATTTCCTAAAATTTTAAAACTACTTGAAGGATTTTAATTCGGGTTTCAACATCATTTAAAGAATTTCTTGAGAAAGGTTTTTGGATACCTATAATGCAAATATATTTTACGTTGATCGAGTATTTAGCTGCGGTGAAAGAATATCAATTGCCCCATATCATCCCCTGGGTGTCATATGAGGAGACTGCGGGAAATTATGGTTGTAGTACGAATGGGTCTGTTTAACCGGGAAAGGACCACACTCTCACTGAATACCAGCGTAAAATAGCATTTAATACTGCTGTGATTCGTATGTAGGGATGCCAGATGTCCGGTTTCGACCGGACAATCCGGTTTTCTTTATGCTTGTCCGGTCACAAAATTCTTGGTAAACCGGACAATATATTGTCCGGTAATAATACGAACGAGAACAGCACGAGCGTTTCGTAGGCATTTTTTTTTAACAACGAAGCAGAGTCAAATTAATTGAAAATGTGTGTAGTATTCCCATATCTAATGCTTTTGTGGAACGAATCTTCAGCGTCAAGGGAAATGTATGGACCGATGAAAGAAATCGTCTCGCCGTACAAACTGTAAAAAGCTAAAAAGTGAATTATGCGTTTTTTTAATATAATATAATATGTTAGTAGCACTGAATTTAAAGATGCCATCTCAGGCAATAAGACTTTATTAAAAGCAGTCGGGTCGAGTTCTAAATATATAAAAAAATAGAATGGCTGTAGTTTAGTAAGTAAGTTTCCAGTACACAAAGTACATTACAAAAGTACATTTAAGTTCACTTTTTATTTTTGTTTTTTTTTTGTATTAAAGTAAATTTTTTTGTAAGAAATGAAACTAAATAAAACTTGTCCAGTTTTTTCTTTGAACACATCTGGCATCCCTATTCGTATGGTGAGTGTAGAGATCCGGAGACACTTTTTTACTGGAAACGAGGCATTCCATCTTAGTCATCGCGGGTGACAACGTATTTGCGTTTTGATTCTTAACCGAGGATACATGTATAGGTATGTCTATGGGTCACAGCATCCACTTACCATCAGGTGGACTGTGTGCTCGTTTGTCACCTTTATAGGAGATGGGCAACAACGTCTTCCTAATAACGACTAAATAAAATAACGAAAAATAAAAATAAAACTGTGGTTGCCAAGCGCGACAATTATGGCAAATAAGAGCCCCCCCCCCCCTGAAGTGACCTAAGGAGAGGCCTATGATCGGTAGGCGGATTTTATAGGGCTATAACGGTAACGGTAATGCAAATATATTTTATGTAAGAAAAGTAGATATCATGTTGGCGTTTTATGATCAAATCGTAAAAAAAAGATAATAAAATAAATACAACTGGTGAATCACACACGCACACAACAGGCGCGGCGAATTGTTTAATATTTTATTATTATGGACATAATTGACTTAGTTCAGTTTGTTAAAGGATATATTTTGGTAACTCATTGGGTCCAACATCTCAACTCAACTGTGTCAAAATCCCCCAATAAGGCAATCTATGTGGGAGGCCTATGTTTTTTTTTGCGCCCGAAGCAATCAAGAGCAACCCTCCGGTAACGGGGGAAGGAGGTGGAGAATGCTCATAGCATACCACGCAGCCGGCTGCGTGGTTATGTGGAGACTTTTACCCACTTAACTCCACCTTTTGGTAATGGCTTACCGATCTGACGAGAGAATTTTAAGCTGTAAACGGACGTGACCCTCCTTGGCAGAAAGGAGTATGCAGGCCTATGTTCAGCAGTGGACTTTTATAGCCTGTAAAGCCTTTTATGGACTAGGCGTTCCAATGCTGCATAGTTGGTTACAGGAACGCTAATCCGTACCTGCTGCAGCCACGCGTCGTACAATTTGAGCACGTGTCGACTTGCGGCGAGTGGTCGCCAGTCGGGTTTTGGTTGCACAGTGAGAAGTGTCACGACAGCTGTGTTTCGAGACATGACGGATACTGGCTGGCCGACATGCGACTTGTCACCACGCGTTCATAATCCCGCAATGCATAAAGGTGCCCTGTACTGTACGCCTATTCAACATACCTAGATTACGAGTACATTGGAACGCGTAGTAACAAGGCTTAATAGATATTAGATATTTCAATCGCTATATTAATGCAAGTTATATAAACATAATTGATGATCTGCCCGCGAGAATTTGCAGTGATGCGGTCATGATTAACGATCTCCATTAACGACCTATGGAACCTTTTGTGATCCTAACGCCATTCGCAAAAAAAAATATTGAATTCTTCAATATGGAATTTATTCAGGAAATGTCATAAATATTTTTCGTAATTATTAAGATATTCTTTTATATTTCTTTTATAAAAAATATGATTAGGGAATAAACCGAATAGCAAATGACATACATAATATTTGTTTTCATGTAATCTTCAAAGGCTAAAGTTTTGTGGTTATGTATTATATATAATTAGAGTATTGTTTAATGTGTTGTTTGTACATTGTTTGTATAATCCCCATACAAACAATGTACAAACCTTTCGTGGGTTAGGGAGTAGCATCACCAGGGCGAGCGTCTAGGCTTTACGCTCAATTACTACTATTACCTGTTTAGCTTGTTCATTACGTTCAAGTTTCCTTAAGAAAAAGCCCGATAGTTTTTATCATGTCTTTTTTCTAAGAAATGTTTCACATGTTGGTTTTTTAACGTTCTCTTTACAAATTCTATATAAATTTTTCCGAGCTTTAAGCTTGATGACGCTTTTGCCTTATTTAAAAATAGCCTCTTATTTTACCTAATAACATATACAAATAATTAACATAATCTAATCTAATCTTCTTCAACATCAGTTCGTATTGGTCTCATAAGCCGGACAGGACTTTTCCCGTTATTTTTGGATATGCCGACTAGCTTAAATTTGTGCATGATAATAATATTCATATTATTTCAATATTATTTTTACGTGGTAGAGCCATGCTGCAGTTATATTAGTAGTATAGTTGTAGCACGAATGGGTCGGCTCGACCGGGGAAGGATCACGCTCTCACAGAATACCAGCGTGAAATAGTAGCTTAATGCTGCTGTATTTCGTATGGTGAGTGTAGAGAACCGGAGACCCTTTTTACTGGAAATGAGGCATTCCATCTCAGTCCTCATGGGTGACAACACATCTGCATTTTGATTTGCAATGGAAGATAGATGTAGATGTCTATGGGCCGCAGCAACCACTTACCATCAAGGACTGTGTGCTCGTTTGTCACCCTATTCTATAAAAAAATAAATATTATATATAAATTTTCTTATAAAAGGTCTCGTTTTCCGAACTGGTGTAGTGAGACAACCACAAATTAATAAAAAAAGGTTTAAATTTGAATTTCAGCGATAGCATTCTGACATGTAACCCCATGATTATATTCAAAAATCTTGTATTTATCGTAAAAAGAGTCTGACGCAGTTTTGTCGCCAAACATTGAAATTATTTATACACTTTGACGTAAATATCTATTACATGCTGGCCCCCGGCCAGTACTTACGCGTCATTAATTATATTCTCCATAAATGCTCTTTACATGCTTAGTATTTTTTGATTGCTCTAAAATAAAAGTTTTGTCATTGCCACTTTTTCGGATGTTTTCGAGGCAGTGAAGATATCGTTGTCAAGGTTAGAGACGTTTTGGAGTATACTCGTTTAATATATTTTTAACTGTGTAATTTAAAGTCTGTTGATAAGATAATTCTTGCTGCATACCATCGGTTAAGTTAAAATTATTAGCAGCAATGAAGTCTTAAAATTTTAAACAATATTTGAGACCTGACCATTGGAACTTTCTCTTACTTGCGTTTTGATTTATTTACGCTAGCATTTGCATAACTTACTAACCTTAAGTTATTTGCATTATTAGTAACGAGAATCGAACGAAAATCGCAAATAATAATTTACATCCTATCATCCCACTCCTGGCTCCTATCTTTTCTGAGAGAATTTTCGGGCAAGGAAGTATGTATTTACCACGCTGCCTCAATGCTTGTCGGCGTGTTGTCCCAATGCGTGGAGTTGCAGGACTTAGTTTAAGTTCTACGCATACGAAGTCGCAGATAAAAGCTAGATTTTATCTGCGACTTCGTCGACCTACTTACTAAATGTAGCTCTGTTATGTCCTTTTAGAACTCGGTGCAATTCTCAAGTAGATATATATATACACTAACTTACCAGGCAGACGTTGTTCTGCCCTTTTCGACAACCCTTTGTCATTACTAATTAAAAATCCTTAAATTAGCAAAATAAAATTATGGGTCACTCATTGGCAAAAAAACTATCCTATCTCTCAAGTTGGACCGAACTGCACACGGTGTGCAAATTTGATTAAAATCGGTTAAGTAGTTTAGGAGTCCATCGCGGACAAACAACGTGACACGTAATTTATATATATATATACTCACTACACCAGTTCGGAAAACGAGACCTTTTATAAGAATTTTTTTTTTTATATATATAGAATAGGGTGACAAACGAGCACACAGTCCACGTGATGGTAAGTGGTTGCTGCGGCCCATAGACATCCACATCTCTCTTCCATTGCAAATCAAAATGCAGATGTGTTGTCACCCATGAGGACTGAGATGGAATGCCTCATTTCCAGTAAAAAGGGTCTCCGGTTCTCTACACTCACCATACGAAATACAGCAGCATTAAGCTACTATTTCAAGCTGGTATTCTGTGAGAGCGTGGTCCTTCCCCGGTCGAGCCGACCCATTCGTGCTACAACTATACTACTAATATAACTGCAGCATGGCTCTACCACGTAAAAATAATATTGAAATAATATGAATATTATTATCATGCACAAATTTAAGCTAGTCGGCATATCCAAAAATAACGGGAAAAGTCCTGTCCGGCTTATGAGACCAATACGAACTGATGTTGAAGAAGATTAGATTAGATTATGTTAATTATTTGTATATGTTATTAGGTAAAATAAGAGGCTATTTTTAAATAAGGCAAAAGCGTCATCAAGCTTAAAGCTCGGAAAAATTTATATAGAATTAGTAAAGAGAACGTTAAAAAACCAAAATGTGAAACATTTCTTAGAAAAAAGACATGATAAAAACTATCGGGCTTTTTCTTAAGGAAACTTGGACGTAATGAACAAGCTAAACAGGTAATAGTAGTAATTGAGCGTAAAGCCTAGACGCTCGCCCTGGTGATGCTACTCCCTAACCCACGAAAGGTTTGTACATTGTTTGTATGGGGATTATACAAACAATGTACAAACAACACATTAAACAATACTCTAATTATATATAATACATAACCACAAAACTTTAGCCTTTGAAGATTACATGAAAACAAATATTATGTATGTCATTTGCTATTCAGTTTATTCCCTAATCATATTTTTTATAAAAGAAATATAAAAGAATATCTTAATAATTACGAAAAATATTTATGACATTTCCTGAATAAATTTCATATTGAAGAATTCAATATTTTTTTTGCGAATGGCGTTAGGATCACAAAAGGTTCCATAGGTCATTAATGGAGATCGTTAATCATGACCGCATCACTGCAAATTCTCGCGGGCAGATCGTCAATTATGTTTATATAACTTGCATTAATATAGCGATTGAAATATCTAATATCTATTAAGCCTTGTTACTACGCGTTCCAATGTACTCGTAATCTAGGTATGTTGAATAGGCGTACAGTACAGGGCACCTTTATGCATTGCGGGATTATGAACGCGTGGTGACAAGTCGCATGTCGGCCAGCCAGTATCCGTCATGTCTCGAAACACAGCTGTCGTGACACTTCTCACTGTGCAACCAAAACCCGACTGGCGACCACTCGCCGCAAGTCGACACGTGCTCAAATTGTACGACGCGTGGCTGCAGCAGGTACGGATTAGCGTTCCTGTAACCAACTATGCAGCATTGGAACGCCTAGTCCATAAAAGGCTTTACAGGCTATAAAAGTCCACTGCTGAACATAGGCCTGCATACTCCTTTCTGCCAAGGAGGGTCACGTCCGTTTACAGCCTAAAATTCTCTCGTCAGATCGGTAAGCCTTTACCAAAAGGTGGAGTTAAGTGGGTAAAAGTCTCCACATAACCACGCAGCCGGCTGCGTGGTATGCTATGAGCATTCTCCACCTCCTTCCCCCGTTACCGGAGGGTTGCCCTTGATTGCTTCGGGCGCAAAAAAAAACATAGGCCTCCCACATAGATTGCCTTATTGGGGGATTTTGACACAGTTGAGTTGAGATGTTGGACCCAATGAGTTACCAAAATATATCCTTTAACAAACTGAACTTAGTCAATTATGTCCATAATAATAAAATATTAAACAATTCGCCGCGCCTGTTGTGTGCGTGTGTGATTCACCAGTTGTATTTATTTTATTATCTACTTACTAAATGTAGCTCTGTTTGTCCTTTTAGAACTCGGTGCAATTCTCAAGTAGATATATATATATATATATATATATATATATATATATATATACACTAGCTTACCAGGAGGACGTTGTTCTGCCCTTTTTGACAACCCTTTGTCATTACTAATTAAAAATCCTTAAATTAGCAAAATAAAATTATGGGTCACTCATTGGCAAAAAAACTATCCTATCTCTCAAGTTGGACCGAACTGCACACGGTGTGCAAATTTGATTAAAATCGGTTAAGTAGTTTAGGAGTCCATCGCGGACAAACAACGTGACACGTAATTTATATATATATATATATAGACGTGAGATGAAACGTTTTGAGATTCGCAATAATTACTCTTGGATGCTTCCATGATGAAACTTTATAATTTGAAGTATCCATCCTTCATTACCGCAAAAGTTTTTGCACGCAGCAGCGATTTTATTTTTTTAATTTATCACCCGCAGCGGATTCACCTTCATTTGAAACCATATTTCATTAATCACATCCTTTCTATTGGCATTGATTCTTATTCACTGCTGAATATAGGCCTATTGATTTCAAATAATGTCCTCCAGACCGAATTTCGGTCACGGAGGCCAGCCTCAACGGAGACTAGCCATCGACGCAGGACACGATTATAGTGCCCAAGTGTATGTGCAAGCACGGGTGCACTCTATTCCCTCACTCTCATAATCCGATGGGACGGTGAATCGACACAACCGGAGGGAGATCGGGCGCAGGACCAACATCTTTACGTGCTTTCCGAAGCATGGGGTGAGACACTGCCAACTTCCCGACTCCGGGCAGCTACTGAGAATTTTTTGACGGACAAACTCAATAATTGATTTTTTGGTCCAGCCCGGGATTCTAACCCAGGACCTCATGATTAGCAGTCGCACTACTACAACCCCTAGACCAGACCAATGATTTCAAATATGGCGTTATTAAAAACTGCCATTGCTATTACAGAACAGGCAACCAATGGAGTTTAGTTTAGACCCCTGAAATCCATTGATTGCCTGTTCTTTGAGCTGTAGTATTGTTGCGCGCCACAAGTATCAATTTTGGTGATTCAATTGGCAGTTTTTATTGCTACGAACCCCCAGCTCGTAACAGTACAGTTGCTTCATTTTAATTTGACCATTTTAATTTAACCTAGTGGTCGCAAACGCGACAGCTGTTCATGAGGTCTCGGGTTCAATTCCCGGGTGGGGCCAAATAAATAAGTTATTGAGTTTTTCTGTCATAAAATTCTCAGTAGCAGCCCGGAGTTATGAAGTTGGAGGAGTTTCATCACCGTACCTCGGATAGCAAGTGAAGCCGTTGATCCTGCGTCTGATCTCTCTCCGGTCGTGTCGGTTTACTGTCCAATCGGATTATGAAAGCGAGGGAATAGAGTGTGCCTCTGTGCTTGCGGCATACACTCGGGTACTATAATCCTGTCCTGCACCGATGGCTAATCTCCGTTGAGGCAGGCCGTCTTGACTGAAATTCGGTTCGGTTCTTCGTTGCCGCTTTAATGAACTGATCCGTTTTAGTTACTGTGGTTATTCAGTAGGTATTCCGTTACTGATTTCCGCCCACGGAAACTCCATTCTTTCTGTAAATCTCTGAGTGACATTATATGATAGATATATGGATGTAAAAGAGGCTAGAGAGGTATGTGAGGATCGTGCCAAATGAAAGTCCGTAGTGTCTGCCTACCCCTCTGGGTGACAGGCGTGAGTGTTTATGATCCTTAAATTATGTTCATACGAAGAAGCTCAGTCACTCAGAGATTTATAGAAAGAATGCATATAGCTCGTCGGTTGATTACTCCTAATTTGGACCATTTTCAAAATATCGCCAATTTGGTCGATAAACTTTCGTCTAGGGCGTCCCTTCCCGACTCTGCCGTTCATATCTGCCATATAAATTTGCTTTGTCACTCTTTCCTCGTTCATTCTTTCCACATGGATAATTTAAGAATCACGCCTCAGATTCGTTATTACAGGCAAGTGTCAACACGCGCGATTGTATCTTCTGTTATCTTTAGTAAATAATATTTTATTATTCGTGATAGAGCCACGCTGCAGCCATATTATGGTTGTAGCACGAATTGGTCGGCTCGACCAGGGAAGGACAACACTCTCACAAAAGCGTAAAATAGCAGCTTAGTACTACTGTGTTTCGTATGGTGAGTGTAGAAATCCGCAGACCTTTTTTTACTAGAAACGAAGTATTCCATCTTAGTCCTCAGGAGTGACAATGTATCTGAATTTTGATTCATTATCGAGGATAAATGTAGCTAAGGGCCACAGCATCCACTTACTATCGGGTGGATTGTGTGCTCGTTTGTCTCCCTTATTCAATAAAAAAAAAATATCTGCGTTACTGTTATCTCTTTGCATATCAAGAGTTCCTTCTATTAAGCACTTTTATTAATAAATTATCGCAGGGTATTTATTTATGCAAATTTCGTCACGGCTTCACGAATTTGGCAGCTCTTTTGTTGCCATTGGCTACGGGATTATTACCAGTTATTATTTTTTCATATTATTTCTTGAAATAATATTTATTCTGTAGTTTTATTCCTGGACAATCTTCGGATTCATAAATATTATGTAGTATTTACGGGATACTATAAATACTACGTAATATTGACGCAATAAAAGCTTGTATTATTTTAAAATAGGTACCTAGAAGCGCAAAAAAAAAGGAATGAAATTTAATACTGTTTGGTAATCATAAATTTTAAAAGGAACTATAATAAATTTGTTACCTGTTTTGTTAGGGAGTTAGTACGAAGTTAATTTTAGTTTTTATTATTATTACATAAAAAGAAAAACTACCGAGTTAAATATTTTGAGGTATAAATTAGAGATGCCGCAAATACTCGCTATTACTCGGTATCCGGCATTACTCGGCATTTTTGTTACTCGTCGAATAGCGAGTAATAGTGTTCATTATTTGATATTCAGCGAATAGTTGTCTAAATAAAATAAACTTATATTAAATGGACAGAAAAAACTATAGATAGACAAAATAATTACTTGTATTTATTTATCTTTTAAACAAAACACACTTAGTATTAATATATAATCATCATTAAAATATTAATATATAAGGCTTTTTAATTAATATTCAAAGTCTAAGGGAGGTAGATTGTGGTGCAAAAAAACTAATTTATCTGCACGATAGGGATCGAGTAGTTGCGCTTTTTTCGTAAACCAAACCTGCCTCAGAAAATAGTCTTTTTGAATAAACATTTTGAATAAACAGAGCTTGTTGGTGTGACTCATTATCGTTTAGCAGCAAGCTTACTTAAAATTGGGAATCGATTCTTATTGGTACTCAAAGATTACCATTCATATGGGTTTATACTTTTGTCAGCCTTTGCTAACCTGATGTAGTAGTCAATTTTCTCATCAATGGCATTATTGGGTTGTTCTTCATTAGGCTGCTCTGTTCTCGTAGATTTAGATTCTTCGAAATATGCCCAAAATAGTTCATGAGTATCTGAAACGACATCCCCCTTTTCATTGTCTAAGCGAGACAAGTGTAATATTATTGTTTAATAACAAATAAATTATTTCTTATATTCCTTTTTATGTCGAATAATTATAGCGAGTATTCGACTATTCGCCACACAGAACACCTAATATTAAGTGTTCTGTGATTCGCCATGAGGAATGGCGAGTGATCGGTATTGGACTAGTCACCATAATAACTATTCGTAGCATCTCTGATATAAATGTATTTTATTATTTTTCTTGTTTTATTTATTATTTATTTATCTATTTATTTATTTATTCTTTTTTGTACACCACAATACAGAAACATCAAGTTCAGTTAAAACTAATTAAAGTATGTACAATAGGCGGTCTTACCTTGATCAATCAAGCTTGTTTTCGTAAAGTTCATATATTTATACTTATATTATTTTTATTTTTACCCGTAGGACTCTGCCAGGGCATATGGATATAGTGAAAAAAAAACTGTGAGTTTGAGAATTTAAAAAGTTTCGAGGACTTGTGAACTCCGGGGATTTCAATTACGGCGGATATTCAATTCGAGTTTATTACGGCCTCTATAGTACTTACTTACTGAAGTGTGTCCAAATGAGCTATAAACAATATAGCGCTGTAATACATAGAATATTGATACTACTAGCGAATTATTTAGAGATGTTACTGAGATATTGTGTTATATGAGAAAAGTGTGGATTGCGAGATGATGTTGTGACCAGGATTAAGAAAGGAATGCTTCGGTGGTTTGGTCATGTAGAAAGAATGAACGAGGAAAAAGTGACGTAGACGGCGAGGGACTTCCGAGACGAAAGTTTATCGACCAAAAATCTTTTCCATCTCTCGTCCGTAGTCTCTGCCTACCTCTCAGGGTGACAAGCGTGTGTGAGTGTGCGATGCTACTAGAATAGTAAGCGAGTATTATTAAGGAGTCCCGTAGGATAGGATAGTAGGATATTCAGTGATCGATAAAGACAACGCGATTAGACGTGACATGACGCAATGCGACATTTTGCGAGCATACCGGATAATAGTTGTCATCTACACCCTAAACTTGTTATCTAGTCGTGTATAGCATTGATCAACTTGCGACAGTAGCATGATGTCGATCGCATCGCGTGGGCTCGCTTAGCGACTTGATGGTTCGGTAGATCACTAGGGCAATGATGGTGACATCCGAAATATGTTTGAGTTTTACGGATTTTACCATGTACTCGACATATTGAGTACTTTACAGCAACCATGTTCAAGGGGGACCATGGGTGCTGGTAATGGGTAGTGCTAAAACTTGGCTTTAATTGAATGTGTAGTGCTCGCGTAAATATAAGAAAACATTTTTTTTAAGTAAAAGTAAATGAAGTAAAACATATGAAATAATTACTTGTAGGTCAACATCAACATGTTGTGTTTTAATCTTGTAAAATATCCAAAATCTTCCCCTATGAGGCAATCGATGGGGAGCTCTATGTTCAGCAGTTGACTTTTATGTAGATGGATGGATGGAATGGATGTTGTGTTTTGTGTGGGAATCAAATTTGTGATCCATAGGGCCAAACGTCCAGTAGTAGTCTAGACTGTAGGTTTAATACTAATCCTCTCTTATTATATCCTACATATATATATATAGCACACACTACACGCCCATCGGCAAAAAGAAAAAAAAAATCATTCACAAAAATATTTCTTTTATGTAACATAACTTGGTGTATAAAAAAAATAAAAAAAGGTGTACACTTTTTTTAAATATTAAAATTCTTATACTATAACATACTTATATCATAATAAAAAAATCGTAAACACAGTAATATTTAAATAATTTTATTTGTATTTATAGTAATAATAACAATTTTATTGATTTATGTATATGGTCTAGTGCGATTTTAATGTATTGACTTATGTTTACCTTTGTAATCTATTGTTACATTTGGTTCACAATCTTCGATAACCTTAAATGGTCCTATATAAAGAGGATCAAATTTGCTTACACATTGTTCATTCTTAAGGAGTATCATATCACCGCCATTATATTTAATTGGATTGGTATAGTAATCATATTTGTTTTCCTACTTTGTTTGCTTAAAATTCAATTACTTCTTGCATCATATTGCGATTTTTGAAGTCTATATCTAAGTTGTTGTGGATAATCATATGGGTTATATAAGGGGTCTATATCTAAAGTTAAATTAGTTGTCAAACGGCAAAGCTTCCCAAAAACAAGCTCATATGGAGTATACTTGGTTTCCGTGTGTACAGTGTTATTATAACCAAAACACCAATACGGTAACCAAGTGCTCCAGTTATGTGGTTCCTTACCTGTTTGAATTCTGAGAAATGACATCAGATTTTTATGGCTGTTTTCTAAGGAACCTATGGATTGGTGATGATATGCTGTTGACGTTACCTGTTGAATATTGAGAATACGGCACACATCTTTTATGACGGTTGAAACAAATTCAGTCCCTTGGTCAGATATTATTTGTCGAGGAATACCATATCTCAAAATAAAATTATTGATAAAAAACGATGCCACCGAAATAGTATCCTTATGTTTAAGCGGATAGGCTTCAACATACTTACTTAAATCACACTGTAGTGTGAGTATATGAACATTACTATCGCTATCTTTACATAAGGGCCCTACTAAATCTGAATAAATTCCATCAAAAGCAGAATATCCCGTATCGGTTATAACCATTGGTTCTTTTATATGCTTGTTTAAGTGCTTATATCGCAAACACTTGTCACATTGGTTTACATAATTAGTCACATCCTTCTCTAACCCGGGCCAAAAGAATCTTTTCTTTATATTGTTTATCATTCGCCTTATACCGGCGTGACCACTAGTTGGCAATAAATGATAGTCGTTTAATATTATGCGTTTTGTCTCACGATCGTCGACCTTATGGACACCATTTAAAATTAATATTCGCGGTCCGGACCTATTTGGTGTCTCATTTATAATACGAGTTAACTCCTTAATTAATATATTGTTATTATTATTTTGTATAATATACAGACGATCTATCTTTCGCTTATTACAAAAGCAATCCAACTCCCTCACAAAGGCATCTCGTGCACAATATGATCGAAAAGAAGGATTTACATAAATTGTTGACTTTGCTGAGACAAAACAAAATAACTTGGAGTTAGAATAGAACTTTTCTTTCACTCTGTCTTTTTTTCCATTCTTTTTCGTCTACAAATAATAATTCAGTGCAATCCTTCGGTTGTTTAAGTGTTCCCACGACTTTTGGGTGATCAGTCCAATCGTTGGTGGTAACCTTATCCGCCGTAGGGTGGTCACTCTTATCTTGCGCATTTTTTTTATTTATTCGCTTTCTTTGCGCTCTTGTTAGAACAGATATGACCTTTTCATTCATTTCTTTCAAATCTTCACTCGAAATTTGGATGCGTGACAAAGCATCTGCAGCTGCATTGTCAACTCCCCTTACATACTTGATAACAAACTTATACTCCTCGAGCAGTAACCTAAACTTCGTAAGTCTACTTGACGGATTTGTCATGTTGAATAAATATACGAGAGGCTTATGATCCGTTTCAATAATGAATTCGCGTCCATATAAATAAGGTCGAAAGTATTTTACTGCCCATACTATCGATAATAATTCCTTTTCGATAGTAGGATAGTTTTTCTCGGCTTTGTTTAAAGTGCGGCTAGCATATGCAACCGGTCGTCCGTCATGATTATATAAAACGTAGCCTATAGCAAAACTAGACGCGTCAGTTTTTAAAATAAAATTTTGGTCAAAACTTGGATACTGAAGTATGGGAGGAGTCGTTAAAGCATTTTTAAGCGTTGAAAAAGATAGTTTACAGTTTTTATTCCAATGAAATTTAACATTTTTGCGACATAAATTGTTCAGAGGTAAAACAATTTCAGAAAATTTGGTATAAATCTTCGATAGTAATTCGCAAACTAGCCTTTTTACATCGTTGGTATTTTGAGGAATTGGGTAATTTTGTAATGCTGATATCTTTTTTGGGTCAGGCTTAATACCTTCGGAAGAAACAACGTGGCCAAGATAAAGAAGTTCTTTTTTTAGAAAAACACATTTTTTCGGGTTTAACTTTAAGTTTACTTTTCTTAAGCGCGATAATATTTCCATTAAGTTTTTATTATGGTTATCTAAGTTTCTGCCCAAACAAATGCGGTCGTCTAAATAAGTGAGCGCTTTATCGTAATTTAAACCAGCCATGGATATTGTAATCGCACGAGAAAAGGAACTTGGGCTTGTCTTTAAGCCCATTGGCATTCTGGTCATCTGATATTGACCAGAGGGTGTAGTGAAAGCCGTATACCTTCTACTAGATGGATTAAGGCTTAATTGGTAAAAAGCTTGATTGAGATCAAGGTGGGTAAAATACATTGCTGCTGATAAAGAATCTAATATGTCTGTAATATTGGGTAACGGAAATTTGTCATCTACAATACAGTTGTTTAATTTTCGAAAATCGATAACCAAGCGCCAGCTCCTGTCCTCACCATTTTCTGGCTTTTTGGGTACAAGAAGTACAGGACTTGACCACTCACTACAAGTTGGTTCAATAATTCCGTCTTGTATTTTATTATTTTTGACTCGTGTTTCTATTTCGTTCCTCTGAGAATGGGGTAATCGATACTGTTTTACATACACTGGGTCAATATTAGGTTTTAACTGAATATTATGTTCATATAAATTACAAGTTCTTAATTGATCTCCTGGCAATAAAAATACGTCGGAAAATTTTGCACAAATATGTATAATAGAAGATTTTTCCTCTATTTAAATGATCCAAATTTAGTAAATTTAACATTTTATGAACGCGTTCGGGATTAATGAGACTTTTATCAAACTTACAAATTGAATAATTATGTAAACTATCGGTTTCAGGCCTAAAATAACTAAGATTGACCTGATCCTCCCGTGTATTTAATATTTTTATTGGTATTTTCCCGTTATTCGCTTTGACAATTCCACCAGACAGAAAAACTCCCTCGCATACTCTTTCGGAAAGACAACATCTTCTTTCATACTCGCATTGATATAAAATAAATTCTCGCATCTCGGAGGTATACTCAAATAATTATTATTTCCCAAAATACCCATATGCAATGGTAAAGTTACTAATTCATTCATATTATGCAGTGTAATATTATTCAATTCGAAATTTATGCTACAATTAAACTTACGTAAAAAATCTATATCTAAAATTCCAGAAGTTTCACACGGCAACTGCTTTATAACATGAAACTTATTATTAAATTTCAGTCCGTTAACAGACAATGTTAAATCAACAAATCCCACGGTTCGTAATTTGCCTCCGATTCCGTTTATTGTAATCGGTTTCTTTTGTAATGAAATGTTTAGTTTACTAAGCGTGTCATATTTAATCGCACATAGGGAAGCGCCGGTATCTACGAGCCATCTACATTTGATACCATCTATTGCTAACTCAACCCATTACTATATTCGCAACTAAATATACTATTGGTCTCGAAAAAATTCTAAGTTATTTTCATTATTATCGTTATTAGGGATAATTTCAATATTTTGAGAACTTTGCGATACGCGATATTCTGGTGTTATAAAATGAACTCGCTGGGCATTTTGACCACGAAAAAAATCCGCGATTCTGGTATGAGTACTCACCATAATTACCTTTTTTTCCGCGGTGTTGTTGATTTCCACGCGAAAACTTTTGGGGTACCGGTTTCCTCCAGTTCACGTTATTTTTTGCTTGGGTATGCAAAGGGTATGTTTGCCGTGATACATTATTGGATGTATACCTACCACGTAAATTTTTACGCGTTCCTGAACCACCTCGATTCCCGAAATAAATCGATGGTTCAGTGTACTCGCTAGGTCGAACACAAGACGCCTCCTCATCCTTTGCAGCTCTAATTGTTTCTTTTAACGTACCATAATTACGTGCTGACAAAATAATACTGAGTTGTCGATTTCGCAGGCCATTTGTGAAACTTTTAATAGCGATCTTTTCATTTATAGGACGTAAAATTTTATGCGCGTTTTGGTCACCATCGACTTGGGAAATCGTCAAATCGACGAATAATTGTTCGATTTTATTGCCATAATTATCTAGGGAACTACTATTTTGCCTTATTTGCATTAGTTCGTTATGAATGGAAGTGCAAGATTTCTTTGTTAAAAGGTGGTTCCGCATATCACTTATAAATCACTTATAAATGCCTCGCATGAGTCATAGGAATCTAATAGGCGTAACTTAGCGCCTTCATTCAAACGAGTCTTTAACACAAATTTTATTAACATTGACTTACCTCCTTCTTTTAGCGAAGAGCTATATAACTCTATCGAGTCCATCAAGGTTTTGGTGACCGATTCCTCGCCCGTCATCACTGGAAGGAGTGACACAGCGGTTTTAAAGTCGAAACTTTCCATGGTGAATATTTCGCTTTGAATAGTGCCCCTTGGAAGTTGATTGAGAGCTGTAATCCTTACTACAAAAGTTTTCTATTTGTACATATAAACCCTTAATTAAATCGCAATATGATTGTATTTCAATTAGTGCCTTACTTTTAATTTGTTTACTTTCTATCTCTTTATTTAAAATTATCAAACAATCATCAAATTCTTTACGTAATTGTACTGATTCCTTAAGTTTTTGTTGCAAAATGCTTTTAGTTCGCTTATCATAACTTAATTTAACTAAATTATTTTTAATATTTTTAAATTTTTCATATATTATTATTAATTCACTAGACATGGAAATACAGTTGAAAAAAATCGTTATCAAAATATTTTAAGGTGGATACATGTAAGGCTATTTTTATTTTTATTTTTTTAAACTTAAACTATAACATATTTTTCAATTTAAACCTCATATTTTCAACTTGACGCATTCGTTGTCTCACGGCGGTCCTCGTGGCGGCATTCACAGCACACACGGGGTACACGAGGTCCTGGGTCCGCTGACCGCACAAAAGAACGACGCAAATTGTGCATTACCATCTCATTCCGCATCCAGCTTGTATGGCAACTTTTGTATATTTTGTATACACCGTAGAGAAGAGCCAAGCCCAAAACTGTGCATATTATAATCAGCACGACGGATATCCCAGATAAGTGGCTTTTAATTTCTTCTACATGTGCAGAATTTGAGCCTCCTGAATTGTCTTGCGTAATGAACACTTGGTCTTTCTTGAGTTCAGAACGACACATTTTTTTAAATATAAGTTCAATATTATTTATTATTCATTTTCGTACTTAATTTGAATTCCACATATTTTTGAACGCGGCCCGCGACCGAACCCAGGCAGACCGCCGATGAACTGGCAGGGTCGCCATGTAGTGTTGGGTGGTTCGGGGAATAAATAAAACGTCCAGTAGTCTAGACTGTAGGTTTAATTCTAATCCTCTCTTATTATATCCTACACATATATACAGGATGTCCCAGAACTCAACGTCAAGCCGAAACAGGGTGACAGGAATGATTGTTACGATCATGAGAAAAATCAGAAAAAAAATCTATCCCATGCAGTTCGTATATTATGGGCATTTAAGAAAAATCTAGAATTTTGGTGAAACTGTAACCATTTTTCGGTTTTTGTGGTTAATTTTCATTATTTTTGTTCATTTAAACTTTGGAACCGTAACCCTAAATAACATTTCTAGAACAACAGTCAAAAATAATGACACAACTGCCCCAAGTTTTCTAGAATTAGGACTGTTTGCTAAACTATGAATTTAAAATTTTCAACATTTGTCGACTTTGAAAGGTCCTCCTTTAAAAAAAAATGTACTAAAGTGCCTTGGCAAGTGCCATTAAAAGTTTGCGCATTTAATCAGGATTGTAAAATGGTACAATACTTGTTGGTTTTATTCTAAAAAAAAAACAAGTAAATAAATAAAAACCTCGAGTAACCCGATTTTTGGTAACCCATTTTACTTAGTTCAAATGTTTTTATTGATTTGAGAGATTGATAGTGGAGATGTTTGCCATGAGCGAGCAAGACAGATAGTGACGCCAATTTTACAAAAGTCAACAAAAGTAAGTAAAATTAACAAAATAATGAAAAATCTTGACCTAGTTTAGTTTAGGTTTATTGGAATAAAAGTCAGATAGGGAAATAACATTTTTTTATTACAATAAGTGTTCAAATGGTTTACCATCAGCCTCAATACACGCCCTACATCTTCTTAAAAAAGATCTAGTTATTAGTCGGGCATATCCTCGAGAGTTGATGTCCTCAGCAGCTTGAGAAATTCGTTCACGCAGCTCGGCTACCCTGTCAATGGGCTTTGAATAAACTTTTTCTTTGAGAACGCCCCAATAAAAAAAATCCAGGGGATTTAAATCTGGGGAACGGGCTGGCCACGAGATAGTGCCTGAACGTCTAATGCACCTTCCCGGATATTGCTGGTCAAGAAAATCTCTTACTTGCACCGCGTAATGCGCTGGGCAGCCATCTTGTTGATACCACATGTGGCGACGATCTGCTAGTGGTACGTCCTCTAACAAAGTTGGTAAATTTTCTCGTAAAAATGTAAGTAATTCGTGCCATTAAAGTTCTCAGGCAGCTCAAAAGGCCCAACAATTGTGCCATTTAAAATTCCGGTCCACAGGTTTACTTTAAAGCGATTCTGGGATCTCTCTTCTCGCATTAAATGTGGATTCGCCACATGCCACTCGTGAAAATTGTGTAAGTTTATGTAACCATCTTTTTTAAATGTAGATTCATCTGACCAGAGAATTTTTTGGATGAATTGGGGATTTTCGTTATGCCTCTGTAGCATTGTTCTACAAAATGAAATCCTTTCAGGATAATCTCGAGGAAGAAGACTTTGAACGCGTTGTACGTGAAACGGATGCATGTCGGCTCTTTGTAAAATACGATGTGATGTGCTTTTGGGTATTCCCGTTCTTTCTTCAATTCCACGAACGGAAATACTTTGATCATCTGCGACCTCTTGCAACACTTCTTCCTCGTAAGGAAAGCGAGCTCTACCTCCAGCCCTTATTTGATTCGGGAAATGGCCGCCCTCCGTAACTGAACGGTGCACATTAACAAACACGCGGTGATCCGGATAGCGCTCTAAAGTTGGATATCTTTCACGATAAAGTCTAGCGGCGGCACTTGCGTTGCATCTGCTTTCACCATAAATGAGGTGCATGTTGGCATATTTTTGTGAAGTGTAGCGCGTAGGCATGGTAGATAACAAGGATGCCAACACAAAAGTGCAATTCCAAAAGAGAGAAGCTAAAGTTGCCCGGTATGTAAACAAGTCCAATTCACAATAATCTAAGTCCAAAAAGAGAAGCCAAGTTGTCAGTACTAAATCAACACAAGCGAATACGGAAAGGTGCGCAGTAGACGAATGAGCGAATCGTACTAACTGGTGTCAGACGCATCTCCGTCTCATTGCGTGGCGTCACTATCTGTCTCGGTCGCTCACGGCAATCATGTCTATTATCCATCTCTCTCATCATTTTTCCGTAAAATTAAGAACCTACCAAGAGCTTGTGTGAATAAAAAACATTTGAACTGAGTAAAATGGTTTAGCAAAAATCGGGTTACTCGATGTTTTTATTTTTTAACTAGTTTTTTTTTAGTATGAAACTAACAAGTATTATACCATTTTACAATGCTGGTTAAATGCGCAAACTTTTAATGGCACTTGCCAACACATTTTAGTATATTTTTTTTAAAGGAGGACCTTTCAAAGTCGACAAATGTAAAAAAATTTAAATTCGTAGTTAAACAAATAGTCTTAATTCTAGAAAACTTGGGGCAGTTGTGTCATTATTTTTGACTGTTGTTCTAGAAATGTTATTTAGGGTTACGGTTCCAAAGTTTAAATGAACAAAAATAATGAAAATTAACAACAAAAACCGAAAAATGGTTACAGTTTCACCAAAATTCTAGATTTTTCTTAAAGCCCATAATTTCCGAACTGCATGGGATAGATTTTTTTTCTGATTTTTCTCATGATCGTAACAATCATTCCTGTCACCCTGTTTCGGCTTGACGTTGAGTTCTGGGACACCCTGTATATAAGCACACACTACAGGCCGATTCTCATCTAACTTTCAAAATAAGAACATCTACATCAACGAGAAAGGTTCTGACAATCCTCAAGTTATAGTAGTAATCCATTCTTGACTATTAAACGAGTCCTTTTGTAAATTGATTACGTTTTTACGTGTTATATTATTAGATGATCACAAAAAGATGTCAGTTTAAATCAGTTACATCACACTTGTTTGTTGTAAACAGTATTAACTACTAAGTTGTCCGTAAAAGTTTCGGATCGCCTGTTTTCTCTATTCAAGCGTACCGTACGGAAAGTTATTATATCCCTTCAGTACATTTAGTATTAAAATGATTTCCCTTGAGTGTCGTTGGAAAACATGGCCGCCTTTTTGTGTTAGTTGACGAGTCGCAAAAATTCTTTTTTTTTTTTTAATTTATCCAATTTTATTTTCATTTTTATTTCATTGTTGTATTTTATCTATGTTAAAATATTTTATTAATGTTAAAAGGCTTTAATAATTTAAATTTTATAGTTGTTTTTGTTTGTTTTGAATCAAGTGCTGATAATTAGCTTTTTTTATAGGACAGGGTGACAAACGAGCACACGGTCTACTTGATGGTAAGTAGTTGCTGTGACCCATACACGTCTACATCTATCATCGATTACGAATCAAAATGCAGATGTTAGGTCACCCGTGAAGACTAAGATGGAATGCTTTGTTTCCAGTAAAAAGAGTCTCCGGTTCTCTACACTCACCATACGAAACACAGCAGCATTAATCTACTATTTTACACCGGTATTTTGTGAGAGAGTGGTACTTCCTTGGTCGATCCGACCCATGCGAGCTACAACTATACTATTAATATGACTGCAGCATGGCTCTACCGCGTATAAAGCTCGCTATAGATTGCCTCAAAAAGGGGATATTTGCCAGAGTTTCCACGCTAGGTAGGCGGATAGGCAACCGCAGTTTAATATAATTATTGTTATCAGGAAGACACTGCTGCCTATCTCCTGTTTCGCTTCCCCATTTCCCTCTGTCGTCTCTTAAGTCACCCACGGGATGATGTGGGGGCAGTGGATATTCCTACACCGCCACTACACGCGTCTTACTAAAAAGTTAGATTAAATAAACTCCGATGGCCTCCACGCCTGCCCTGGCAACTATATCGCCCCTACGAGACAATCCATGAGGAGGATGTTCAGCCCTGGGCTGTGATGCGTTGTTATAAATAAATTAATGAATGAATTTCGTATTCATTTGTCTTCGCAACCAGATGGAAACGCTTATCGAGAAGATATTTTTTGTGTCTCTAATATCATGTGGAGGGTTGTAAAGGGACGTATGCCTTTGTTTGGTTGGCGGAATGCCGTTTTACAGTGTCAGATGTCTCGCATCTTTGAAAATGTATTAATTATATAATTTTTTTCGCTAGGATATTTTTTACGATTGGTGTTAACCAGACGGTTATTCCGTCATGTATTAAAAAAAGTAAAGTGTAAAGTGACAGCCTATATACGTCCCACTGCTGGGCACAGGCCTCCCTTCATTTCTGAGTGTGTTTTAGGGCAAGGAAGCGTCCGCCGCGCTGCCCCAATGCGTGTTGGCGAACTTCACATGTCTTCGAAATATTTATTTTTCCTTATTCCTCAGACATGCAGGTTTCCTCACGATGTTTTCCTTCACCGCCGAGCACGTGGTAAATCAGCACTTAAAATTGCAATTAACAATTTCATTGGTGCCGGCGGCGATCGAACCCCATTTACTCGCGTTCTGATATATTTACAGCGAGTGTTAACCATCTGAGCTACCACGGCTGTATGTATTAAAAGTTATAAGATATTTTTGGTCGTTTCTTACGACACCGACCGGACGCAATATGTTTACGGATTCTCTTACTTTCTGATTCAACGGCAAGAAATTGTTATTAACCAAAAATTGATCTATTTGATTTACATATGATATACGCATATATTCATATACTATCTTAACTTATAATATTTATTTATTTACTATGTAAACCTACTCATCAAAACTTGTATATTCTGATGATGCCTTAAGGCAAAATTATTGTTGATTTAGTAAACTAGCTTTTATTAGCGGTTTCGTTTGTATATTATAAACTGCAGATATATTATATTTATTTTTATTATATTATCAGTTTTTCGATTGCACAAAAATACTTCATACTTTTCGGATGAAATGTTCCCTAGAACACTCCTGTAATTGTCCTATATCTGTTTGTGAAGTTTCATCATAATCCGATTAGACAGACAAACAGTCAGACAGAGGGACTAATTTTTTTAAATAGTTATATTTGTTTTGAAAGCGTGCACATGGACTCAATAGAAGGTACTCATTTCGATACAAACAGACAATTTTAAAAATAATAGAAATGTATTTAATTACTTATTTAAGTCCTCCTCAATCATTTTTGTCACCTGCAATTTACATTTTTATTGTATGTCTCAGTATATTTTATGCATATAGGCAGTGTCCTCGTCAAATTTGCAGTGCCTGAAAAAGGCGTATAAGTTGTAAGTACATTTTTAATTTAAGATTGATTATGTACACTTGGATTGCAATTAAATGAATTGATTTGATTTGATTATGTGGATGTGTATGGGCCACAGCATCCATTTACCTTCAGATGGACTGTGTGCTCGTTTGTCACCCAACGCTATAAACAAGATTGCAGGAAGACAGGCATTTCAATTTTATTTATATGTTTAGAGTTTACATACAAAAAATACAAGAAAAAAGTATATTACGTGTTTTGTTTTTATATAATAAGGGTAACAAACGAGCACACAATCCCACCTGACGGTAAGAGGATGCTGTGGCTCTTAGACATCTACATCTCATCTCATCTATTAAAATGCAGATTCGTTGTCACTCATGGGAACTAAGACGGAATGGCAAGTTTCCAGTAAAACGGGTCTCCGATTCTCTACACTCACCATACGAAACACAGCAGCAATAAGCTATTATTTGACGCTGGTATTCTGTGAGAGCGTGGTCCTTACCCGGTCGAGCCGACCCATTCGCGCTACATATGTAATACCTATAGCTGCAGCATGGCTCTACTACGTATATTATATAAATTAAGATAACGTGTCTATCATATATAAATCATGATATTATTCATGTAAGTTTAATGCATTCAAAACATTTAAGTTTTCTCTGTTGTCTAAGGTTAATGAATGCACTCTTTTATGCACGTTCCCCGTCTGAACTTCACAAGTCGCTGCATAAACATGCAACTTTCACGTTCATCAAACAGGTTAATCAACATGCTCGTGCTCGGTTTAAACACGCGATGTGTTAAAAAGCGGCCTTATTAAACAACCTGTGAAGGCCCTAGACCACTAAAGCTGTTTTTGTTTTTAAAACACATCTCTCTTTTATAAACTCCTCCACACTAAACAATGGTGTATCATGTTTTACATCAAACATAAATGAACTAGCTCATTCTTTTACTGCACCAAAAATCACACTTATGCGATTAAACCACGAAACTTATAATGGGATAGAGGTACTTATAGAATAAGACTCGACAGTAATTTGTTGTATAGGTACTAAATTATGTCCAGTCCTGCGATTGCCGTGGCTTCGACAAAACACCAGCGATGCGGTAACTCTGTTGTTGTAGCATATTAGGTGGCCTTTTAGTTGCTGCAATCCATTTTTATTATACATATTATACGTACTATAATAATATTACATTTTTTATAAAATTATGGTGTGAAACGAGCACACTCCAATTGATGGTAGGATGGTGGTCGAGCCGAACCACTCCCGCTGCTAATACTC
Organism: Parnassius smintheus behrii; assembly: GCA_036936625.1. NCBI lineage: Eukaryota > Metazoa > Arthropoda > Insecta > Lepidoptera > Papilionidae > Parnassius > Parnassius smintheus. The sequence goes on along the minus strand of JAUPFT010000004.1, from coordinate 6,327,255 downwards.
AGTGACCATCTCTGTTATGTCAGGTCAAGAATATTCAGACAGCAATACACTTAAGTCGGCTCGACCGGGGTAGAGGATCAAACTCTTACAGAATACCCAGTGTAACATAGCAGCTTATTGTTGCTGTCTTTCGTATGGGTGAGTGTACAGAGCCTAAGACTGTTTTACTAAAAACGAGGCATTCCGTCTTACGGTATGTGCATTTTGATTGATGAGATAAGATGTAGATGTCTATGGGCTACAGCATCTACTTACCATCGGGTGGACTGTGTGCTAGATTGTCTCCCGTAAAAAATAGTCAATACTCTAAAAACAGGCAAGACTGTCTGATTTCTATTTGCAAGTTTGTTTATTAATTAACTAAGTAAGTTAGATAAGAAAACACTACATAACTATTAATTACTCATGTTTATGTTTACGTTATTGTGAAAAGGGGATACGATAAATGCAAATAAATGTACATGTAATGCTCTTCAAACAAAAGTAAATATGAAGTTAATTCAGGAAACTAACATCTTTGTACTTTGTGATTTCAACAAATTAGTAGTATTAGTATACACTACGTACGATGGATTGTAGTTGTCGTCTTGAAGTACCTTTTGTTGACCTTGTCTTGTGTTGAGTCTTGGAGTTTCAAAAGCGTTTGACTTTTAAATGTTGGAGTGCAGGTTATTGGAGATTTATCTACGTGTATAGGTTATGCTTGTTATTTTTTACTTAGAAGTTAGACTGACAAACAGGCACATAAGCACCTTATGGTGAATGCTGTGGCCGTTATGCACCTGCATCTGTCATCGATTAACAATAAATCGTTGCTATCTATAAAATATTAAGATCGAATGTTCAATTCAAAGTAAATAGAATCTTCTGTTCTGTACACTTACCATACGAAATACAGCATTGTGAAAGTATGGCCCTTTCCAAGTCGAGTTGACCCATTCGTTTTGCAACAATGATGTATAAACTTATGGATACGTTGTCCGCACTCTAAAATGGCAAGATGAAATGAAGCCAATTGGCCACATCGCGCTTAGTCACGCACCAACCTGTCGCGCGACGCTACGTTTGTTTTTAATTTATTATATCGTGATTCGTGTGTGTAAACCTGTGCAAAACATAAAGAAAACATGCCGTCGTTTGTTTTCAGACGATGTACAAATTATACCACAAAAGATAAAGACAAAAATGTGTCATTTCATGCGTAAGTTCACCAGACTACCTATTTTCATTTCATTTTATTCGACGACGCCGTCTAATGGCGGCCGGCGCATGCAGCTAGTAGTTAAGCAACAGGCATCCCGCCGTACCTACGGTGTCATATTTTCTTTCTCTTTCTTCACGCGTATAAGTAGTTGTAGTATTTTCGCCGTTTTTAAGTGCCGCGATGTACGTTCATGACGTGTCTATATATTCGTATTACGTACGTCATCGTACGTCATTGTTTTGCAACCTTAATATTATAACTGCAGCGGTAATCTACCACGTACAATACATGAATATAAAGATAAAGGTCGTTGATATGTTTTTTTTGTAATGATTGATTTGAAAGTTTGCTCTTTGTTGCATAAACTAAAGCAACCATGATGTTTTCTTTAACATTCTCATCTCATCGATATATTCGCAGACTAAAGCTGATGTATTACTGACCACGCTTAGCCACACGCACCCGCCTAAGGTTAGAGTTCAGTCGGAATGAGTGAATTTAATCCGAATCTCGCAACTTTGATGCTGCTCCCTTTCGTTATTCTGCAGATTTATACCGCCATCGCGTAGTACAAGATGGTAATAACGCCATCTATCGGAGACCACACGAACATCCTCTTCACTAAGTCGTTTTTATACGTTAAAACCAAGGTTGAAACGTATGCGTGGTAGACTCACGTTGCAGCTATGCTATGATTGTAGCACGTAAGTGTCGGCTCAACCTGGAAAGGACCACGCTTTCACAGATTAAAATAACAGTTTAATGCTGCTGTATTTCGTATGCTTAGTGTAGAGAACCGGATACCCTTTTTGCTGGATACGAGGCATTCTATCTTAGTCTGAGTCTCAGAGGTGACAACGCACCGTTATGCATTTTGGTTATTAATCGAAGATATGTCTATGAGACACAGAATTCACTTACCTACCATCAGGTGGACTGCGTGCTCGTTTGTCCTTATAGTATTTAAAAAAAATATTTTACTTTTGTCGTAAATTCTATTTATTTTTTTTACTTCTCATCAGCCAGTACTTGACTGCAATCCTATCAGGTAAGTTGTCACAAAGCCCTAGATGGTTAATCATAAAAAATCCTATTCACTCTAACCTTGAAGATTTCTCGAAGCCAAACTAATGTTACTGTAATATTTTCTGCAAAAATGTTATCAAATTTACTTGTGTCTCGCCAGCAACGCAAAGTCAGGACTTTTCATTCAGAAAAAGGACACAAACACAACTGTCAAATTTACGTAGATAATCAATAATGACACTAAAATACGAAACGAATTACACAGATAATCAAAGCTACGTAATATCAATTATAAGTGGACGTCACCATTAATCGTATCTTGCAATATGCGACGGAATATATGCTGTTATATTTATTCTTTCATTAATATTGCTAAAAATAATAAGTCTATTGCTAAAAATAGGTCTCTTTCGTAGGCTGCCTCATAAGGGAGATTTGAAATTTGCCATAGTTGCCACGCTTTGCAGGCGGTTCGGCAACCGCAGTTTTTTTATAATTTTCAGTTGTCATGCTGCTGCCGATTTCCTGGTTCAGTTTCCCTCCGTCGCCTCTTACGACACCAACAGGATGACGTAGGTTAGTGGATGTTCTAACACAGGCGCTATACAGCACATATTTACTCGATTGAGATATTACGAGTGTTGAGACCTTTTTAATTGAACTTCGAACCGGTCTCAATTCAGCACGACACGTACACTGTTATTACAAAACACAGGGCATGTACGTACATGTACGATTCGTCGAAACATGTGACGTCGATCGACACATTGAACGGAACGGAACTCCACAAGTTGGTACTGCGGCTGCTTCTATTAATACCGCGCTCATACCACCCGACCTCTCATTGTTGTTTAATCAACTGACATCTTGCATACTAACGATTTAGCACTTTGGACATCCTCTTTAAAAGTTGTATCGGTTTCCTCTGCTTCTAATGCGCTCACTTGTGTATTTAGCATTGATAGCTCGTCACCGCGTCCTGTTCGACAACTGAAACACGTTTATTGCATAAACGGTCACGATATTATTTTTAACTGAGTGAAAAACTAGATCGTAGTTCTCTATATGGTGTAGGTTAACTTTATGTTAAAAAATAAACCGTGTAATAGCACAATATGACACGGTCTATTTCCGCCTTTCAGTTTGAACAAATGAACAATAAATTGTTCGTTCGTAGTATATTGGCATTGCATTGATCATTTTCTTTATACTTTTATGAAAAAACATTCGTTTTAAATTAAGATCTAAACCTTGCTACAAGCAAAGGAAATATATTATAGAAATTTGCCAAATTAAATTCTAAAAAGATGGTATAGACTAGTGTGCTGTATTAAATACTAGAAAAAAAATAGGGCCAACCACGTTTTTAGATTGTCGTCAAAAAGTTTTTATGTTTATCTGTTATTTATGGACAGATGTGTTTAGGCTAGAGATTAAGAAGTTGTTTAAACATGATCAATAGTAAACGTTGTTTATCTGTTTAAACAAAACACACTTTTTAGGGAAATTGCATCAATATAACGAAGTGGAAAACCTTAACCTATCACTATTATTTTTGTGATTATTGTTTTATTAATGTTATCATGTTATGCTTAGTAGCGACTGGGACCATGTCTACACCGCTCTCTGAGCCTATCTAGAACGTAGACTCTTTGTGGTTTCGAGTTGACCATCTTGGTGAATACGAATGGTTTGACTGACATTTGTACCAGTTTTAATATATTATTGTTATGATTATTTTAATATATCAAACCCTGCTTCAATGCTTCATTTTACGTCGTATCTTGATTTTAGATTGAGTGGACATTATAAAAACGTATCTTCACTAAGATTTCAGTAGAACTTACGCAACTCTGTTCTCTCATCGCGTCACAATATGCAGTCGGCTCAAATCGAATCAATCAGCTCACTCGCGCAATCATGTCGATTTCATTCGATGCATTAAACCCAATGACGTGGCAGTTCAGTTGCGTACAGATTTTTTAGATCTGAAGGTATATATACTAAAAAGTCTAGTTCCAAAAGCTACTTTCAGTAGTGATGTTGTATGACATGAGTAGTGATCTTACGTTTGAACTCGTCTATCTCTCAGAAACTCTTCGAATCATTACATTAAAAGTTTTTTTTTTTTAACAATAAGGTTGACAAACGAGCATATAGTCCACCTGATGGTAAGTGGGTGCTGTGGCCCATAGACATTTATCCTCGATTAAAAATCAAAGCGCAAATGCGTTGTCACCCCTAAGGACTAATTTTTAACGCCTCATTTTCATTAAATAGGGTTTCCGGATCTCTACGTTCACCATACGAAATACAGCAGTATTAAGCTGTTATTTTACGCTGGTATTATGTGAGAGCGTGGTCCTACTCCGATCGAGCCGACCCATTCGTGCTACAACCTTTAATATCGGTGCAGAGTGGGTCTACCACGTTACACGCGAAAAAATCAATTTCAAACAAAATTTCCCACATATATAACTATGTACGGAATTATATAAAAATCTTAAAAACATTGTGCAATTTAATAACCAATTATTAAAAACATTCCTTATTAATAAATGTTGTTTGGAATTAATTATTTGTCAAAAAATTATAACTAAGAAAGAATAAATTGTATTCCTAATTATTTTAACTAGTTTGTATAAAATAATATTTAATGTTTGTGATATCGACGCTGGAAAGGAAAAATTATCCAAGCGACATTTTTGGCCATATTGAGTTATAAACATTGTTGGAATCGCCTGATTTTTCTGCGTCGTTTGGTCTTACTCACGTCCTTCTACGACGACTTTTGATGTCGCTTCGACATTATGGAATTCGCGAGGTTTCACTTTTTTTTCCTTTCTAACCGACAAAATTTTCGAGCATTTTTGAAAATTTGGTGGTAGTCGTAATTGTGAAATGCTAAATTTGACTTTGGTCAAGTTTGACATTTCTGTTCGTACGGTAATTACTCCACTTAGTAAATTTTTCCAGTATCTGGCAATATAGTGTAAGGCGCATAGTATATTTTTTCCTCAGAAAGCATTTGTTCTTTTATCACTTAGGTAATTTTGGCTGATTTGGTTTTTTTCGAACATGGCGTTTATTTAAAATTGGCAGTTTTCTTTTTTTAATATTCAACTGGTTCAGCAAATATTGCCTGCTTAAAAATACAACTGACTGTCGGTTAGTCAATTTTTACCTGCCGTTTTCAAGTGTTATTTTATTATTTAGGCAACTTTTACTTGACCGTATACGATTATCCAATGTTGGTTACATCCTATGGTTGTGTCACGCACAGGCGCAAAGTTTATTTTTACCTAAAATAATTCACATAAAAAACGTCGGTTACACTTACGGGTAACGCGTGAGCAGTCGCTTGAGCATGCAGTGAAGTTAGTTTCAAAGTAAAAAAGATACTTCAGTGCACGGCCGGTCGTCGCTTGGGAGATACGCGCACGCTGCAATTCCGTTGTCAACTGAGGTACCGCTTACGCTTATCTTATAACAAACACGAAAACTGTAAGTTGAACTAACAAATAAATTCGTATTTAATGCTGTTTTCGCTTTACTACATGGTGTACCTTTATTTCAGAACAGTTTATTTCAGAAGAGTCTGCCGTCAATTTCATCAAAAGCCTACCAGCCGTCCCCTCACATTATTGCCGTCATGATTCTATCCGGGTTTACTTGCCGCAGGAATACAAAAATATTGCACACGTATACAGCGTTTACAAAGAACGCAACGTGAAAGCTGGCATAGACATAGTTAGTGAAAAGATTTTCCGAAAAATATTTAGCGAAGAATTTAATATATCATTTCATGTCCCTAAAAAAGACAAGTGCCTGAAATGTTTACAGTTGCAACAAGCAAATCTCAGCGATCCAAAAAAAAAGAAAGAAAAGGAAGATCATGAAACAGAGAAAGAAGAAAGTTTTAATAGATTTTCTACTCATAAATCTATACACAAAACTGATCCTTCCACATTATGTGCAAGCTTCGACTTGGAGAAGGTGTTGAATACTCCACATGGCGAGTCAATGCTGCTTTATTATTCAAGAAAAATAGCGGTATATAATCTATGTTTCTACGAAAACGGAACACGTAGAGTAACTTGCTATTATTGGGATGAAAGCAACGGGAAAAGGGGTGCAAATGAAATCGCAAGTATTCTCCACAGGTACATAAAATCTGTGGATGAAAGAGAAAATATAAAACACCTTCTTCTATACTGCGACTGTTGCCCTGGGCAGAATAGAAATCGCACTGTCCTAGCCATGATACATTCTACTTTGCAGGAGTGTAATAATCTTCTGACGATACAAATTAATTATTTACTAACAGGACACACATATATGCCTGTTGACAGTGTACACGCCGTTATAGAGAACAACCTTAAAAAAACTATAATTCATGCGCCTTCGCAATGGTACACTGTGTTTGCTACGGCAAGAAAAGAACCTTTTCCATATGAAGTTGAAGCAATGACTTTTGAAAGTTTTAATAGATGGGACGTCGTTGGTGATAAATACTTCAAAGGGAATTTGACTGGGAAAATTAGCAAAGTTCGTGTCGTGACTGTCAAGAAAAATAAGCCTTCCATGATTTCTATCAAAGACTCCATGAACGTTAATGCAAAATCGTATAATGTCGAAGTTCAATCCAAAACCAAAGGTCCACTGATGCCTTGCTACCGATCACGACTGCCAATCGCAGAGGCCAAATATAATGATCTCATGAAACTTTATAAAGATAAAGTAATACCTGCTCCATTCCATCACGAATACTCCATTATCCCAAAGGCTACTAATGCAAAAGATACCTTGCCTGAATCAGATATAGAAGATGATGAATAATAATTACAACATACAGATTATTTTATGTTGTTTTTTTTAGAAGTTTATTTTTAGTTCGGTTTATTCAATGAGAGCTTTAAACGGGTTCCTATTATTTTAATTGTTACTTCATATTATAATGTAGATGATGACTGAAAATATTACTAGCTGTAAATTGTTTTCGCACAGTACTTATGACAGAGTATAAGTACAATTTAGGATTACAATTATAGGATGGTTCCCTGGCGGCTGTTAGATTCATACTATAATTGATAGAGTATAGTTGATATGGCTACTGTTATTTTTAGAATTTGAATTAAGTTCGTTTTTTTTATAAGTTTTCTTTTTGTTACATATTGTTTTCTGAATGCCTATGAGGTAAATTTGTTGTGACTGAAATGTTACTAGTTTTGTAAACATATTCAAATTTTATATTCATTATAATAATATTAATAGGACTAAATACTTACATTTAAGATCTTAATGTTCCTAGAACACATAATTATTATTATTGTGATATACAAGTAGATTTATAATACCTAACTAATACTAATACTGTGTACCATAATGTTGCTTTGTTAAACTTAATAAAACTCAAGACAGTTTAAGTGCATTTTATTTATCCATTATTTTTTAGTAATTCTTAAATGAAAGATTAATCCAATTTTCTGTAAAAATGTCGTTTATGTCAAAATTACGGGACAAAAAAAATATAAAATTAATATTTAGGTTGTTTTGCCTCAACTTCCACATGTTTTTTATATTGGTAAGGCAACTTTTACTCTGATATAAATAAAAAAAAAGATATATATACTACATTTTTACCGTACCCTCCTTAATCAAAGCTTGTCGGTTAGTCAATTTTTCCCGTTTCTACTTTTAGGGAAAATCTTACTAAGCGACACTAACTTTAAAACTAAGCATTATTTTTAATAGTTACGTATACTATAATGTAGATAAAAAAATAAACAAATAAATTTCTAAGAATTGGGCTTTTTGGACCATTACAAAAATTTACACGATTTTTTTTCAGAAAATTCAAACTTTAAACAGCTCTACTGTAAAGTTAGTCTGATGTCGCTTGGATAATTTTTCCTTTCCAGCGTCGATATGATATTTTATATTTTTGTTTAAAGCTAGATAACTCAGAAATAGCCCTCTAGTTTTGATATGCTACTGCAGGGCATCACATTTATACCTATCAATAATGTGTGACATGCAATAAACAATTTGTATTTGATAGTTGGGTCACTTCTACTTCTACGTTAATAGCATTACTTTATTTATTACCTTTTTTACTTTTTACTTCAGAAAACAAGGCATTGCATCTCAGTCCTCAGGGGTGATAACGCATCTGCATTTTGATTATTAATCGAGGATGGATGCAGATGACTATAAGCCACAGCATCCACTTACAATCAAGTGGACTGCGTGCTCATTTGTCACTCTTATTTTATAAAAAAAAAACTAAGAGGTTCTCTTGGAGTTGCAGTGCTCGTTTGTCGTCCTTATTCCGACTTCTTGCTATCCATGAATAGATATATGAATAGAATAGAATAAAAGGCACTTTGCTAACTTTTGTCAATTGTTTTGCAGCATGAGGTCACGGCGGTGGTGTGGTGTCCGCATGGAAGCCCGGCGGACTGGTGAGCGAGCGCTGCACACGCTGCGCGCGCACTTCCGCCGCGCTCTGCCGGGATGGACCGCGCGCGCATCTCGCCGTCGCCGGAGCACCCGCACCGTGGGCCGCTCCAAGGAGGACCCCGCGAAACCACAGAGGCCCCGCCAGCGGAGGCCTTAAACGAACCAGAGACTTCGCGGCCCGCGCCGCGCACTCTCGCCTCCATCCCGGAGAGCGAACCCTTAATTAACTGCGTCAGTGCTATCAGTGATGTGCGCAAACCCAACGGGCGCCCTCTACACGTGCAATTCGACGCGCAGTCGCCTTCTGCGAACGTATCTGTATCGGGCTCCAGTTCGAGCTCGAGCTCCGATGATGAAGAGTTGTCGATCACCGAAGCCCGACCACCCGATGGCGGGTGGGGCTGGGTCGTCGTTTTCGCCTCGTTCATGGTCAATCTTATCGCTGACGGGATCACGTTCAGCTTCGGCGTGTTCTATCCGCACTTTTTGGAGTATTTCGGCGAGGGGAAAGGCAAGACCGCCTGGATTGCGGGAATCTTCATGGCGATGCCTCTCCTCTCCGGTCCGGTCGCTAGTTTCTTGACAGACAGATATGGTTGCCGTCGTATGACCATTTTCGGAGCTATTTTAGCGTCCATTGGATTTGTGATTTCGGCGTTCGTAGACAATGTGGAAACGCTGTTCCTTACATTCGGCATCATGGCCGGGTTCGGATTGAGTTTGTGCTACGTGGCGGCCGTGGTTATCGTCGCCTACTATTTTGATACGAAACGCTCCCTGGCGACCGGAATATCCGTTTGCGGAAGTGGAATTGGAACGTTCATTTTCGCGCCATTGACATACGTGTTACTTGACGAGTACGGCTGGCGCGGTACGACATTGATACTTGCGGGATTTTTCCTTAACATGGCAGTATGCGGCTTGCTGTTCAGAGATTTGCCTTGGACAACCACAATGAACGAAGAGAGAGCCAAGGAGAGGAAACGAAGGAGAGAGAGAAAACGTAACAAGCGCTTAGCAGCATCGGCTGATAGCATTTCAGATAGTAAAAGTAGCGCGGCAGCTTCAATGAAAGTAGCCGACTCAGGCGATATAGAAACAGTTTCGTCGCCGATAGTCCCGCAGTTTAGTTCTTTAGTGGACCTTCCCACGTTCATGACTGGCGGCGAAGGAGTGTCACTCGAAGTGTTCGAGCTCATGTCTAACAAGGGCCGCGCGTACGCCATCATGGCGCAGAACTACCCGGGAATGATGTTGCCTTCAAGAAGTTTTAGTGATAGTGGACGGTTGCATGAACAGTCTCCCCCCCGGGCTCTTATGTCTCCAGGGACAGCTTCGCCTAGTGCTCAGTTGCCCTCATCGCCTCCACAACCACTTGACAATAGTAATTCAACAGTTCCCCTTAGTGACAAAACGTCCACGTCGCTTTGGCTAAGACGCCACCAAGCTAGCGGTTCTAAGAAACCTCCAGCGTTTTTGAAAGATTTGAGGATACATCGGCATTCCTTAACCTATAGAGGCGCCATGTTGAATATCAACCGCTACAGACTGCGTGCCTCTTCGTGTCCTAACATCTTCCGGAACTCCATGACTACCATCGCCAAAGAAAAGGTAAGAAAATTTTCGATTTTTATTTACGATTTCAAAGCATTTTTGCAGTGATAATTTAATTTCCTTCAGACACGATGAGCACTCTTAGGATGGGGAAAAAAGCACTGAACTCGCGAGATTGTCACGCTCAATTACATAAACACCCGCAATTCTCCTGGTGTTGCGGTTGATCATGGGCGGCGGTAGTCACTTAACATCAGGTGAGCCGCATGCTCGTTTGCCCCTTCTTCTATAATAAAAAAAGAAAAAAAAAACATAAAATTGGTAGAAGTAATGTTGGAAATCCAATCAATTAAATTTTATAAAATTGATAGGTATGTATTTATAAATTTGTTTGTATTAAATCGATAATAATCATTCTTTTTCATACAAAACAGCGGAATGAATGAACATTTTATTACTATATTAATTCATAAAAATAATCCCTAATAAAAATATTTCCAAAAAATATTTCTTAACAACCCAAAAATAATGTTTACAAGTTCGTGAAGAAGTTCTTACTTACGATGGACATTTATTTAAAGACAATGTTGGATAATATATTATAAATTCAGAGTAATTACATACATATTCTAGTAATTACTCTGAACTTATAGTAATTACTAGCATATGTATGTAATTACTCTAAGATTATAAGAAAGAGTTGTTCAAATAGTTCTTAGCAGCCATTGTTGACGATGTACTTCAATGCAAATAATATTCGTTTAACATTTGTTTTAAAGTAATTTCTTTTTATAATATATTATACCTATGTTTATAAAAAGAAGATACCTTAACACAGATGTGTTATTTAAGTCTTTTTGGTGATAGCTAATTATTCAGCCGGTGTTTTTCATAGGGAATGATTTTTTTTTAATAAAAGCCCCGTTTGCGGATATTATTACGAAGGAGGTGGAATTTAAATAAATTCCGAACATTCTGAGATATTACGAGATTGACTAAAACCAGTCTACACTAGAAACCAAGTAATTCATTATAGGTAGGCTGTATATTTGCCGTATGGTGGCTGCATAAGATTCATCACCCGTTTTCTAACCGTGGGTGAACTACGGTAAAGACCGTCGAGGGGGGTCAACGTATTGGTGGTAAGCGTGGTGATTGAGGCAAATCCTCTATAATGTAGGAGAGGGCCAGGCATAGCAGTGAACGATTATAGACTGATGATGATGATGATGATGAAGAAATTGTTTAACGTGATTTACCGCATTATCGTTTGTAAATGAAAACTTCACGAAATACATATCTGAGGAATTATGAAAAGCGTAGATGGCATTTTAAGCCACAAAATGTTGTTTAGTCAGTGCCAAGAAGCAGGAGTATAGAATAGAATAGAATATTTTTTATCCAAAGTAGATTACAAGTATTTATAATTGAAAGTCATTTTTTACTTTTACCACTGGTTGAGAAAAAAACCTCTGTCCTGGAAAGAACCAGCAAGAAACTCAGTAAGACTATTTTGTCAATAGATACTTGGGTCAAAAAATTTAATCTTTTATGGGCACATTTAGGTTTATCTTGAAGTGTCCGGATTTTTACTTCGAAATATTAATTATCAGCACGATCGGCCTCAACCAACCAACGAGTACACAGTCCAACTGATGGTAAGTGGATGCCGTGGCCCATAAAGTGGACTACGATGGAATGCCTCGTTTTCAGTAAAACGGGGTCTTTGGTTCTCTACGCTCACCATACGAAACCAGCAGCATTAAGCTGCTATTTCTCCCACCCCTCACCATTACATCAGATTTGACAGACCATCATTCATCATCATCATTTAACGTCTTGCTTGGGATCCTATAATTAATAAAATTTAATCCAAACCCAAGCATACCAGGATACTCAGGAGCTTGTTATTATGTTACTATGACATCATGCCGTCAAAAACCTCAGTCGTGACCATACCTGCTGTAAAGTACCCAAAACGTCGGGAAATAAAAATAAGTTAAATTATAAATTACAAAATATCTTAAATGTTGCCAGTATATTAGTAAAATTAGTATTATTTAAAGTCACATTTATTTTTTGGAATTCCAGGTGCAGTGGTATGCGGGTCTATGGGATTTCTGGGACTTAGTGGTGGACGTACTCGACTTCTCTCACTTCAAGAATCCCGCGTTTCTCGTGTTCGCGGTGTCCAACTTCTTGCTGTACATGTGGTACGACGTGCCTTACGTGTACATCGCTGATAACGGCATGACCATGGGCTTCAATGAGTCGCAGTCTTCCATGCTCATCTCCATCATCGGCATTTTGAATATGTTTGGCGAGGTCAGTACTTTGATGGTGTTTATTTTATTTCAATTAAATAAAGAACATGATTGCAAAAGCCAATTGGGGGTCTCCAAAATAGCAATTAAATGTTTTTTTTAAATGTTGTATTGCATGATGTCAGCATATAAATATGGTATAAATATAGTGTCACTAAAATATCTCAAGAATGACGTTACAAAATGATTTTTAGGTGATGTTTTCAAAAATCACTTCTGGTACTCCTTTTTGTTATTTAATATTTTAATAAAATTCCGTAGTGCTAAAAACGGCAGTTTTACATGTCAAACATACAGTCATTCAATTATAGTGTTCAGTGTTGCTAGTGGTTAAAAAAGTATTAATTTATTTTTAATTATAATTGTTTAGTTATAGCTTAGTTAAATAATTACTTCGGTAATTATTTAACCAAACTGATATATCCACTACAACGAAGTAATAATATAATATGATCCCTATTAAAATTAATTAATGAAATATTAAATGCTTACAATCATAAACAAAGATATTAACGAAAGTTGAACTTCTTGAGAATAATCTGTTGTAAGTACTATTTATGTCATAATAACGTTAAAAATGTAAGTAAGACAAGTATATTTTTCCTTGTTTCTTTTGGACGGAATAAAAAATGAGGGTCTTCAGTTAATTGTAATATTTTTAAGGCGTGTTCATTGAACATTGTTGATCGATAATTCTTTACCACGTTGTCCAAATTTAATAATTACGTTTTGTTAGTAAGACCTCAAATTAATATATGTTATCGATATCAATACTATATATATAAAGTATTAAGCATAGGTAAGGCTTTATACCGCGCATTGATTTCTAGTAATGTTGTTATCTTAATTCTATTTTATTTTTATTGTTTATTGCATTATTTAATAAATGATTATCAATAGTTTATAAAGCAACTGGAGTAGGCACTGCTTCATATTAAGCATTGATTTTTATCGGTTTCGCTGGCAATGTTGTTATCTTTTAGGCAACCTTATCAGACGACAACTTGACCCATTTAAATGGGTTACAAAGTCTTTAGCAAATTGGTTATTCATAACGTTCCATACGTACGTACACTTGATTAATGAATTGCGCATATCGATATCGATAAATTTAAATGGATTTGTATGACGGACGAATTTATAATGGATAAATCGATGATGACATCGATGTATCCATAATGAAGATCTTAATTTGGTTCAAGCAGGGTTGCGCGTCCTTTGCCGACCCTGCCACTCACTTTTGCAGCATGAATTTGCTGTCACTCTTTTATACTTATCAAGGACCGTATTTTAACACCATTCATTTTCTCATAATTTTTCCGCCACGCTCAACTTTCACTACTGTACGTTAAGGTAGGGACATTATTATATTCCTCACAAAAAAAAAAAACTTTGTCAGCACACATTGATCTTGAAAATATTGTTCTGTCATAGATTACGGCAAGGTATCAGATAATTCAGACGTTTGGAAGTGAGTTAAAACTGATAAAGTACCATTACATTCATACGTACAAACATACTTACATATTCAATTTATATGTACTTACCACTTTAACGCGTGAAATTGAATTTAGTGAAGCATTTTCTCCTGGCTGCAATATCAAAATTCATAATATGCAGTATTGTTTATAAGATATGTTTATAAGATATAGATGTTCTTTGCATGATATAGAAATAACAGAACGTAAAATCCTGAGTATACTGAAGTCGCTAGATATCTACAAAGGAGCGGGTCCTGACGGCATTCCTCCTCTGTTTATAAAAATGACATCAAAATATCTATCTCTTCCTCTAAAACAAATTTTTAGTAAATCGTTATTAACCAGGTCCTTTCCAACTGACTGGAAACGTTCCAATGTTGTAGCTATTTACAAGAAAGGAGATAAAAATAATGTTAAAAATTATAGACCGGTTTCAATTATAAGCTTATTTTCAAAGATATTTGAACGCTTAGTTTATCCAAGTTTAACAAATCATCTAAAAAATATTATCGTAGTGGCACAACACGGGTTTTCCATAGATAAATCTACTGTTAGCAATTTGATGGATTACGTCATGAAAGTTGCAAGTGCAATGGATGGTCAAATGCAGGTGGATTCCATATACACGGATTTTTCTAGTGCATTTGATGTCGTGGACCATCATTTACTTATATCTAAATTAAATTCGTACGGCGTGCATGGGAATTTACTTCATTGGCTAAGTTCTTATCTCAAAAATAGATTACAAAGTGTCGTATTGCATGGATATAAGTCTAATGATTATGTGGCTCTATCAGGCGTACCACAAGGTTCACATATTGGTCCTATTCTTTTTTTGGCGTTTATTAATGATATAACACATAACATTAAGTTCAGCCACTGTTCCATTTTCGCCGACGATTTAAAATTGTTCAAAGCTATTAAAAACCAGGATGATGTTCTATCTTTACAAAATGACCTTGATGCTATCCATGAATGGTGCAAAAGTAATAAAATGAAACTTAATCCTCGTAAGTGTACCTACATTAAATTCACGAAGAATAAATCTACTGTTGAATCTTGTTACTTCATTAATAAAGAGGTACTGAGTGAATCTTTATCCACCCGTGATTTTGGGGTCATTCTTGATAACAAACTTAGCTTTATAGAACATATAGATAATGTGGTAACGCGCTCATGGAAAATGTTAGGTTTTGTCAAACGTACATGTAAGGATTTCAAAAATGCTCAGACTCTGATAACTATCTATAATGCATTGATTCGTAGCAGTTTAGAATATGCCTCGGTGATATGGAATCCTTCTTATAAAATTCACATTCACAGAATCGAGCGTATTCAACAAAACTTCACCCGATTCATTGCATATAAAGTTCAAAACTGTCCATACTATAAAGATTATAACTCTAGACTTTCTTATCTTGGAATGAGTTCACTGGCTGACCGACGAAAACTTTTAGACTTAATGACGCTACATAAACTTCTACACGGTAAGTTAATTTCGCCAAGTTTACTGCAGCAAGTGTGCTTTAAAATCCCTTATCATATTCCTAGACACCCAATTACTAATTTGTTCAATATTCCCATCAGTAGAACCAATTCAGGCAAGTTTTCTCCGTTAAGCAGATGTATGCGAACTTACAACAGCTTAAACAATCATGACATCGACATCTTTAGCGACCCCGAACGTGAATTCAAAAGAAAATGTAAAGACTTATTGTTACCTGCCTTGCCAGAATAATGACTCAAAATTATTATTTATTGTAATTATTACTGGATGTGGTTCTTTTACTTTGATTGATTAGTTTAATTCATTTTTGATTTAGAGTTTATATGTTGTTTAGGTTTTTTTTTTCTCTTACATTGATGTATACACCTGTAAAGACATATCCTTTATCTAAAAATGTAGTATTTTTGATCGTAACAATGTTTACTGATATTGTCGATGGTGTATCTATTTAAATAAATAAATAAATAAGAGTAACTGATACATTTTATATAATTTTATAAGATTTAGTTTTTAGATGATTGTTTTCTTTATATTTAAGTAAATACTTGTTACCTTGCTTGTTGTGCAGAGGATACATTTATGATCTGCTTCTTAATATACATATGTATGTTCTCAGTGAGACAGTTTGTAACGAACAACTGTTATTACTACTGTACTTGTTGTTACTACTGGTGTACAACCACTGCGTGTTGCCAGTGATGACTTACGGATCTGAGACGTGGTCCTTCGCTGCTGGCCGTATGAGGACGCTCAAGGTCGCTCAGCGAGCTATGGAGAGGGTTATGCTCGGAGTTTCTCTGCGTGATAGACTCAGAAATGAGGATATCCGCAGAAAAACCCGAGTGACCGACATAGCCCAGTAATATAGACATAGCATAGTAATGCCACAAGGCATTACTTGGGGGAGGCCTATGTTCAGCAGTGAACTTGTGAAGGGCTGTAATGATGATGATGATGATGAACTGTTATTACCTTTCTATTGTACTTTGTATGATTTTGTTATATCGTTTATTTCTGTTTTGTCTCCAATAAAGTAAATAAATAAATCAGACAGTACTACATAATTACAATATTTGTTGCAGCAATTATATCGTAATTATGTAGTAATCCCATTTGACTACACTGGGCTGCTATTCGTTTGCTTTTTGGTATTACTTTTTTGGCTTTACCTCAATATTCTACTCGCTTAATTTGAAATGTTCCTGGAATGTAGAAATTACGAATTTCTTTCTTCTATTTTCAGATACTCCTCGGTTGGGTCGGCGATTGGGAATGCGTGAACCCTAGCCTGGTTTACGCAGGATGTATGCTTCTATGCGGCATAGTGACGTTACTGATGCCTCTGCTGAAAACATATTTAGGCCTAGCTGTAGCCGCTGGAGGATTTGGGGCTTTTATAGCTGCCAACTATTCTCTAACTAGTATTATATTAGTGGAACAGATCACGCTGGAGAAGTTCACTAATGCGTATGGACTGTTGTTGTTGATGCAAGGCCTGGCCAACTTGGTTGGACCTCCACTAGCAGGTTAGTGTTGGTCATATTTTATTATCATAGAATCATCATCATCATCATTACAGCCCTTTACAAGTCCACTGCTGAACATAGGCCTCCCCCAAGGTATGCCACAAAGCACGGTCCTGAGCCACCTGCATCCATCGACTTTCTGCATGTCTTACCAGGTCGTCACTCCATCTAGTGGGGGGTCGCCCCTACACTTCGTCTACCGGTACGAGGCTGCCACTCGAGAACCTTTTTTCCCCAACGGTTGTCGGTTCTTCGAGCTATATGGTCGACCCATTGCCACTTCAGCTTACTAATCCGTTGGGCTATGTCGGTCACTCTGGTTCTACTGCGGATATCCTCATTTCTAAGTTTATCACGCAGAGAAACTCCGAGCATAGCCCTCTCCATAGCTCGCTAAGCGACTTTGAGCGTCCTCATACGGCCAGCAGTGAAGGACCACGTCTCAGTTGCATATGGTCATCACTGGCAACACGCACTGGTTGTACAACTTAGTTTTCAGGTTTTGAGGTATACCTGACGAGAATATGCGTTGTAATATCCCGAACGTGCCCAGCCGAGTTGAATCCGTCGATTGACCTCTCGGTCGAAGTTGGACTTACCTAGTCGGACTATTTGTCCCAGGTAAACGTACTCATTAAGAACTTCGAGCATAGTGCTCCCAACAATTACCGGCATAGGTGTGACATGGACATTAAACATGATCTTTGTTTTGTCCATGTTCATCTTAAGACCTATCCGTTGGGAGGCACTATTGAGGTCATTGTGCATAGTGCTTAAATCCTCCAGCGATTCTGCCATAAGGACTATATCGTCGGCAAATCGAAGGTGAGTGATGTACTCGCCATTGATGTTAATACAGTATCCTTTCCAGTCCAGTAGCTTGAAAACGTCTTCCAATGCAGCGGTGAAGAGTTTCGCGGAAATAACGTCACCCTGTCTTACACCTCTCTGCAGTTGGATAGGTTTCGTACTCTGGTTCTGTACTCGGATAGCCATCGTAGCCCTACTGTACAAACACTTCAGCACTTCGATATACCGACAGTCAACTTGGCACCGCTGAAGAGATTGTAGCACCGCCCAAATTTCGACGAAATCAAAGGCTTTCTCATAGTCCACATACGTCAGGCAAAGTGGCAGATTGTACTCTTCGGACTTCTGTACAATTTGCCGAAGGGTATGTATGTGGTCTATGGTACTAAAGCCTTTTCGGAAACCGGCTTGTTCGGGAGGCTGGAAGTCGTCGAGTCTGCGTGCGAGACGATTCGTAATGACTCCCGAAAACAGCACGTAGACGCGGCTCAGAAGGGATATCGGTCTGTAGTTCTTCAAGAGGGCGTTGTCACCTTTCTTGAAGAACAAGACCACCGCACTTCTGCTCCACGCCTCCGGAGTAGTGCCACCATGGAGGACGGAATTAAAGAGCCTCTGAAAGACTTCAAGTACCGGTTTTCCACCCGCTTTCAGAAGCTCCGCTGTAATTCCATCCTCGCCCGGGGACTTGCCGTTTTTAAGGTGCTGGAGAGCCATTCTAATCTCGCTCAAACTGACGTCCGGGATATCATCGGAATAGTGTCGGATAAGACCCGCTCTTGGATCGTTACTCACGCTTGCGTGTGGCTCCAACGATGATGTGTACAGCTGCCCATAAAACCTCTCAATCTCACTCAGAATCTCAGGTGTCCCGGAAACAATGCTGCCACACTCAGTCTTCAGCTTTGACAGTTGGCTCTTACTGGCAGACAGATCTCTGGCAAAGACTTTGGAGCCCTGGTTCCGCTCAATCGCTTCTTCAATACGAGCAGTATTAAAGTTGCGTAAGTCTCGCCGCATGCCTTTGGAGATCTGTCTGTTCAGTTGCCTGTATGCTGTCAAATCTGTTGACGATTGCAGCCTTATCTCCCGTCTAACAGCCATGAGATTAAGAGTGTGATTGGAGAGCTTTTGTGTTTTTCTGCGGCCGGTCTTGCAAAACTTGGCTCCGACCGCATGGACAGTTTCCACGAGCTTGTCATTCATATCGTCCACTGCATTGCAATCTTCTAGGCACTGAAAGCGGTTGCGTAACTCGAGCTGGAAGGTTTCGGGATTCTGGATTAGAGCACGAGGGGGACGGAGCGTTGACTTCATTAGACGAGACCTCTCCAACTTAACGTTTAGGTTCAGTGTGCCACTAACCATTCGGTGATCGCTGCCAGTTTTCACCCTTGCGATCACTGAGACATCACTGAATAGTTGGCGTCTTGTCATCATAATGAAGTCAATCTCATTTTTTGTCGAACCGTCGGGGCTCGACCAGGTCCACTTCCTGTGGGGCCGCTTCTGGAAGAAAGAGTTCATCATAAAGAGTCCTTCTTTCTCCATAAAGTCGGCCAGCTGCTGGCTGGTACGGTTCCGTTGCCCTACTCCAAATTACCCTACCTTCACCACACCGCTTTCTCTTGTGCCTAGTTTTGCGTTGAAGTCTCCCATCAACACCGTGTCGTGGGTTTTGGAGGAATGCATGGCTCTGGAAATATCCTCATACATTTCCTCCACCTCCTCATCGGGATGTGCCGAGTTTGGTGCGTAAACCTGTATGACCTTCAGCGAATACCGTTTGGTGATTCTGAGTATCAGGTACGCGACCCTCGTCGACAAATTCCCAATCTTTACAACGTTGTTGACGAGAGACTTGTGGACGATAAATCCGACACCTCCTTGGGACAGATGGTCGCCCTCCCGGTGATAGAACAAGTTGCCGGACTCGAGGATTACCGTGTCCTCCCCCTCTCTTCGGACGTCGGATAACCCAATAATATGCCAGCGCAACTTGTCTACCTCTTCTTACAACTCCAGTATCTTCTCGTCAGTCCTCAGGGTGCGTGCGTAATATGTTGCCAGGTCGAGTCGTCGTAGGTGGCAACCGAACCTCCACCGGAGATTCTTAGCACCCCCTGCCCCGCCGTTACCATGGTGGCCACCGTAGCCAGGAATAGCGGGGCCGCCGGGGACTGGGGGCCGTTTGTTTGCGTCGTTGCTCATGGGGGGATATTTGCCATAGTTGCCACGCTTGGCGAGCGGGTTGGCAACCGCAGTTTTTATTACATCATTGCTGTTATCAGGAAGATGCTGCTGCCCATCTCCTGCCTGTCTCCCTCTGTCGCCTCTTACGACACCCACGGGAAGATATGGGGTAGTGGATATTCCCAACCGCCACTACACGGCACATTTTATTATCATAGAATAGAGTGGAAATATTTGTATTTAAGATATATTACAAAATTATAGTTGTTAAAAGTTCGTTTTTTGCTTCTACTCTCTCTTCTAAAGACGTCTGTCCAAAACTGACCAGCAAGAAACCCAGAGGGAATTATTTGAAAGTAATATTTTTACATTAAGTAAGCTGAACAATTACTTACAAATATCATTTTTACAGTTAGGAAGTGATTTCCTCATAGTCAGGGGTTATTATCAGCTATGACATTTGATGGATGTGGTGGCTCAGGATAGTAATTTGTGGTAATCCATAGGGGTGGTCTATCTTCAGCAGTGGATTTGTGATGGGATGTAGTAGTAATGTAGTAGTATGTGTTCTTTCGTAGTAGTGTAGTCTGTTTTTTTTGCTCCCGAAGCAATTGGAAAAGGGCTACCCTTTATGTAGGGAGGCGGGAAATGCATTATGCATACCACGACAGCCGGTCTATCGTGGTTATGAGGGACTCACTGCCTACCGGGGGAACCTAAGTGATACCTTTTTGGGAAAAGAGGGCGCAGGCGGCTACGAGCCGCTGAGGGAGTGCCTACGAAGGCAAATTAATTATAAATAATTTAATTAGAGTTGGCCTGAGCCGCCAGGAGGCAGTTCAGGTCGTTTGACAGTTTGTTAGGCGGGTCCGAGTGAGTTTCTCGGCCTGCGGACTCGATAGCGAGAGGGGGGTGGGGCTGCATAAGTAGCTGCCTCACGAATAAGATGATTAGAGTGCGACTCTGAGGCTTTGAAGAAGTTCTCAGAGAGTTTTTTTAAGAAATTGTTGAATTGTAGGGAGCTCTAGGTCCCGATGAAGGTCGGCATTACGGACGTACCAAGGTGCGTTCGCAGCTGGACGACAGAAAAGGTTTTGAACTATTTGGAGTTCATTAATAATTTTAGGGTCAGCGTGGGCAAAAATGGGGCCCGCGTAGGACATGACTGGTTGTAGTCTTTGTCCAACACATTGGATAAGCACATGTCACATTTGTAGACCCCTCAGAACTATTCTTTTTAAATATATTTATAAGAATTATACAACATAAATTTAAATGTTTTTTTGGTTATAGTTAGTCTCGTCACTAAATTAGGAGAATGATTAAGACATACATTTCAAGATATAATAAATTTCAAGAATTTACTTCAAATGGCGAGCTACCGCCACTATGCTACTTTACGTTTGGAACTATGTCGGCTTTGCAGGTCGATGAAGTACTTAACCTACCGTGTAGGTGGCGCTATTACAGAATTATTAGTAAAATTAGTTTTAAAAGATTTCTATCTTCAAGTTGCCAATTTATTCGAAAATCTCTAAAATGGGATTGTTTACCTATTGATTTCCCAATACTATGTTGTTTTTTTACGATTGAAATAATTATATAACATAGCTATCTACTCGGTTGGTTAAATACACTCGACCTACGAAGCCGACGTAGTTTATTCAGTGGCGTTGTTATTAATGCCGCTTATGTTACTTTCATTTGAAGGGCTTGGTTTTAAGAATCAAAAAAATATTATTGACCTTGGCCTGACCACAGGTCTGACGGAGTTAGCCCGATACAATGTTGGGACCTGAGAGGTTAATCATATAAGAACCTTTTTTTTTTTAAATAAAAATGAACTTGTTGATAGACTAGTTGTTTTTATAGGATAGGGTAACAAAAGAGCACACACTCCACCTGATGGTAAGTGGTTGCTGCGGTCCATAGACATCTATCCTCGATTACAAATCAAAATGCAGATGCGTTGTCACCTGATAAGATGGAATGCCTCTTTTCCAGTAAAAAGGGTCTCCGGTTCTCTACACTCACCATACGAAACACAGCAGCATTGAGCTACTATTTTACGCTGGTGTTCTGTGAGAGCGTGGTCCTCCCCCGGTCGAACCGACCCATTCGTGCTACAACTATACTAATGATATAACTGCAGCATGGCATTTTTGTAAATCTTCTTGGACTTTTGTTGACTTAACTGGGATGTGAGTTGAATCTCCTTTTCTGTCTGTCTCATTCAACGACAAATAAACATGACTAATAAATAATTTCCTATGTTCCAGGTTGGATCTACGACATAACGTACTCGTACGACTTGTCTTTCTACTTGGCCGGTGTATTCATCGGGGTATCCGGCCTAGTTATGCTCATATTGCCTGTATACGGCAGAGCTCGCAAGTATAACGATTCTCGTAAAGGTCGCGCCTCGGTATCCATCAGCAGCGAGGAGCCCAAGATCGGGAATGGAGAGGTCAAGCATAACGGGAAACTGGTCGTCTAGAATTCTAAGTTTGCAACCGAAATGCGAAGTTCTCGGGTGGAAACGTTTGCTGGTTAAGACTAACAAATTCACTGATTATACGAGTAGAAATTAATTAATTAGGAATGAGAAGTTCGATGGTTAAAAGAGTTAGGATTAAAAATATCACTCCTAATCAGAGATAAGAAGTTAGTTAATTAGAACTAAGAGGTTCACTTATTGCGAATAAGAAATTAACTTATTAGAATAAGAAGCTTAAAGAACTTAGAAATTGGCGGAATACCATTTGAACAGTTTGTTAATTAGAACATAAAATCACCTAATAAGTTTAAGAGGAATAATGAGGTATTTGAATGGACTCATTTTTTTAATTATCCGAAAATTTGATAGATTTGAAAAGTTTGTAAGTTAATTGTGACGGATATTTCGGATGTTGCTGGATATTTCTTAGGAAAAAAATGTTTTTTTTTAATAGTATTGTTAGTCATATACTGTTTGTTATATGGCGTCTGGGGCGAATTAGTTTTACAGCTGTCTCTTTTTTTCTTATTTATTCATTATCATTTATACTTAGTTACACCATTTTGTAAAGTAAGAGAAAGATATTTTGTAAAAAATGCACGTTTTGAATTTTGTTAAGGTATTACTACCGATGCTTTTCTAATTAAAATTTTGATAAAAAGATTAACACTAAACTCGGGGTTGCTACTTAATTTACCTACAGTGAGAGAAGAGTAGTCGGACCCACCAGGGAAAAAATTTATTTGAGACACACATTTTAAAGAAATAAATATACAAACGCAAGGGGTAAAAATATTCACGCACCAGTTTAAGACTGCTTACTCGTTAACAGTTAAGAAGCAGTACATGTTCTTCATTAATTAATATAATAGAACAAAAGAAGAATAAATTAAGAATTAAATAAATTGAGTAGTTATTCTCCCTTGTGGATAGAGTGGGGGTGAATCACTGCAAATCACAAATGCTTGTGTACAAATATTACGTCATAGTAATAGTTACACCCCCATGTTCCAACGAACTACGAGGACTAGAGCTCCTGGGAGTTTGTGGCTATTGCTCAGAACCTTGAGAAATTGCTCTATGTAAGTGGGTGTCTTCAAGGAGAGAGTGTAGGCTTTTGTTAAGCTAAATCGGGGCGCTTTATTAACTTTGGCTGCGTCACCACCTACCATCAGTAGTCTCACAGAATACCAGCGTAAAATAGCCGCTTAATACTGCTGTGTTAAGACGGAAACCCTTATTTACTGGAAACGAGGCATTCCATCTTAGTCCACAAGGGGTGACAAAGCATCTGCGTTTTGATTCTCAATCGAGGATAAATGTAGATGTCTATGAGCCACATTATTCACTTACCATCAGGTGGACTGTGTGCTCGTTTGTCACAAATATTCTATGAAAAAAGTCAAGCACCAGCTTACTATAGTAGAAAAATGCCCATCCCCAAGAACGCATAGTCTAGGTGGTAGGACTCTTCTCTGCCCAGGTGTCACCTTTTTACCTACTTCTGACGCCGAACAGCAGTAGGTACTGCTGGCACAGGTGTACTGCTATATTCTGGTCTGAAAGGCGTAGAAAGCCTGTATAATTACAGGCTGTGAGGCATTCTATCTTAGTCCTCATAGGTGACAATGCTTCTGTAATCTAAAGAGTCCGGCAACGCACCTGCAATTACCCTGGCGTTGCGGTTGTTCATGGTTGGCGGTAGTCACCTACCATCACGTGAGCCGCATGCTCGTTTGCCCTTCCTCTATAAAAAAAAACCTTTATTTAAAGTTAGTTGCCGATGACCATGGACGTAGTCACTAACTATTAGGTATTATACTGTGTGCTCGTTTGTCAACCCTATATTATAAAAAATATGTCTGTAGCACGCAATTGATGAAATTCGATATTCAGATCATGACTAGTATTTTAGACAGAACTTTTGGGCTTTTTTGGTAAAAACCAAGTTTCGACAAGCCGTGTGTGAGCTATATAGAGTGATCTTACCAGTAGACTTGTCTATGAAACCTCTTGTTGATGCGGCTTAAATGTCCTACTCCTGGGTGGGTCCTCTTGTATTGACGTGGTTCCAATTTTGTTCTCTTGGGTCGGTCCTCTTTGCAATGCGCTTGAACTAGCACATATAGATCCCTATCTCCTTGTAAGGCCAGACCAGGAGGAAGCCCCTGTATTTCTGCGATCACTGTCGTGTGTTGAATCATTAGCTTTGCTAAATATTTGAGTCGAGATCAGCGTCCACATCTGTGACATTTAATTTACTATAGCGTGTAAGAAACAATATCTTTCATCTAACATTTTATCTGTTACTATTAGAGTTCTAATGTTTTATTAGACATACTATTTTTTAGAAGATTCTCAGTTTTATAATTGACAATTATAGGTACATTATATATTTTTTACAGTGTGATGCATACCGATGCATGTGATGTAATACTACGTATATACTGTAGTAGTACTACACAGTACTCCTTCGTTTACTTTTTCCACCAGTTTTTTTTTGTTTCTTTTAATTATTTTTGATAAAATCTCAATTTATTTTTGATTGATTTTGGCTCCTGGAAAAGGGAGCAAATGTTAATTTTTCAGTGTTTTCTTTAAAATTTGTAACGATATCGCTGATGTTACGTAAAAGCTTTCCAATTTTGTATACGATTACCTATACATTATTTTGAGAGAGATCCCATATAAATTTCAATCAGATCCAAAGATAATTCAAATTATTATAGCTTTTGTATATTTTAGGGACTAATATCGTGAAATTCTTTCAACAATTTCTAAAAGGTAGCATTAAAATACTAATTACAATTTTAAGTCTCTCCAAGTATGTAATACGAACCATCTACAGTAAAAATACCTGAGGGTTAAGGATTTTTGCATAGATCAAATTTTGAACCGATCAGTGTCCAGGACTCGGCTGACGCATTATCTTGTATATCCATATATTTAACAATGCTCATTCACAGTTTTTAATCTTTTTGGCTTATGATATAGCTTTTTAAAGACATGTTAAAGACATATACATACGTTATACATTTCATAGTGCTGACTTTGTAGCTTATATTTACAATTTATATATCGCTTATGTAAGAATTAACTAATACACCTATTGCTTAAGAATAATACAGTATTGTTAAAAATAATTTATACACAAACTGCGTGATTGTTAATAAAATTACATTACATTGGTCTCTTCCTTAAAACTTTGTAAGGATATTCTTGTGGAACGACAAATTATTAAAATTCAACGCCGTGACAGTTTGCTACTTTGTTTTGATATTCGCTATAGTTTGATATCACTTGGTTCGCGGTTTTTGTGACTTAACAAAGAAGGCAGAGTTTTGAGTGTGCTAAATGTTTTAAATTTTAATTTCATTAAAAATGCTGTTTATATAGTTCTCATTGAAGTACGGCGCGATTACAAATTTCAAAAAGATTGAAGTTTCATTATTATTATTAGAACATTAAAATATGATTAAATGCTCCGACTTTGGTAGATGATGATTAGATAGAAAAAGAAAAATAAAAACATTTCTAATTTATATTATTGGACATTTAATTGGCGGGAAAAAATAGTTTGTTTGAAGAAAACTTTTTTAACGAAATGTTATGGATGCCATACACGATCCAGTTAACCGTCAAGTTTGCAGTGCATCCATATAACTACTCACGTTCGCAGTCCAGTTTGCATAATGCCGCACCAGTTGAAACTATGGCGACGAACGTCATGCATACTTGACCGTATGAGCGGTTAAAGTTTAGATGACGCTGCAAGCTTGATCAAGTCGGCAGAATCAAAATTAAATTTTTGCTTCAAGTGAACTTGTCATGCACATTGATAGCTATGCACCGTCAAGTTATCGTCGGTGCAAGCGCGCTGCTAACTTGACGGTGAACTAAATCCTATATGGCATCCATTAAAGATCAAATAAAATTTAATTGAAATATTTATTTTTTATTTTGTAAATAAAAATATTCATAAGATATTCCCGCTAAAATTATCTGAATATTATCAAGTAGATTATTGAAAGAATCAAATGAATAACAACAATCACCAAAGACTGCCTCACAATTTAATCAGTGAAAGTTAAGATCTTCCCGTAGTTTTATAACTAGAGATAACGCTTAATCGAATTTTTCTTCATCCGGTTACATCTAGCGTGTTTTAGTGTTCGGTTAGTGTGGGCGACGAAAAAATTCGATTGCGTAAATATTTTGAACGTTTTCGAGTAGAGTATATAATTTTTATGATCGATCATGTGTATATAATCGAGAGATTTTGTATTTAAGGATAAATTGTAGAAATTAATCATTTACATACCAAAATAATATAGCTTTGTTTGGAATTAGTGTTAAGGTTTAAAGTTCATTATAAAGATAAAAATTCTCTCATGTCATATAATCATTAATTATTTCATACTACAATTGTAAGTCATGCTATATTTTTATTTCTAAGTAGTGAAATGTTTTAACACAATAACATTTAAGCATTATGTACATT
Source organism: Parnassius smintheus behrii (assembly GCA_036936625.1). NCBI lineage: Eukaryota > Metazoa > Arthropoda > Insecta > Lepidoptera > Papilionidae > Parnassius > Parnassius smintheus. The sequence continues at coordinate 6,300,170 of JAUPFT010000004.1, read as the reverse complement.
TTCACGGAGATCCCGCAACAAAATATAATATGTGCATTATGAAACTTATAAAGATGTAATTTAAGGCAGCTAACTGTTGCCCCGTCAGTTTTTTTCATCTACTGTTTAAAGTAATTATTCGCAATCTATAACAAAGAAAGAAAGACAGAGTGCTGCATTTCGAGTGACGTAAAAACAAACCAAAACCATGTTGAAGTCACTATAAGAACACACTGACGTACACATATTCATTTGAAATCATTTGCAACCAACAATAGGGCTTTACGTGCATATGTCTGCGTCCAGCAATAAACTTTTACGGCCTCGTAAAGAAAGCAACAAGATAGTCTTTCTCTTTTGGTTTGAGCAAAGAAAATATTAACACGTGAATTGAAAACTCTTATTTCTATTGTGTTCACGGAAAATTGGCAGATAATGCACATTGTTAAACGAATTGATGTGCTCCGGATGGTAGAACCGTCACATGACGTCAAAGCAATATGAAATATTTTTCTAACTCCATGACCAGTTGTTAATGTGAGAAAATAGTTTGTGATAATAGTAGAAAATAAGTTGGTGTAGAATTTAAGTGAATTTTAGATGCTAAAGTTATTTTCTTGCCAAAAATTTGAAGTGTGTCATTTTAATATCATTAGAATCATGTGTACGTAGAAAATCACATATTTTGTAAAGTTATCTAAAAAATATGGTGTGGTCGTGTTCTGTATTTCTTTTGTTAATTTCATTGCTTAGACAAAGGTGTTGTTCGTCATGAAGGTGCATTACGTTGCATTTAAATTATTTTACCTGTTTTTTTTTAATTACTAAATTTGTTTGCTCGTATTTTTTGTGTTTTAGCCAATATACGAAACGGGTATATAAACGTATTATGTATATGATTATGTTGCATGGTATATATTATGTCGTGTATGTTCGTAGTAAAGATATTTTTTATTTCATTTTGTGTTGTTTTATTTCTTACTAAAATGTTTGAGTTACTTTTTTACAGTACTAATATTTATCAAACATAATGTAGTTGCACGTTTTATACAAAATAATTTCAAACACCAAGAGTTATTCAAATTTTAGACAGTGTAGTGACTTGAGTTTAAATAAGCAGTGCCTAGACATTATTATCACGATAAACCACAGATATTTAAAAATTGTGATATAAAATAAGTACTTCATATTCTAACTATGAAAATAAATCTTACTGTATTTTTTGGTATTTCTAAGCAGCAATAAATACAAATCTGTATTATATTACATCAACGTACTTCTTTAACATTTGAATAAGATTTCAATTCAGTAATTGGTAGTTTTCATAGAAGTATTTCGAATATCAGTACGTTAGGTATGTACTGATATTCGAAATACTTCTATGAAAAAAATCTGGTCCTGAAAAAAAATTGTCACTACCAAAAAGAAATTTTCTTCTCAGATTTTAAATACGAATGCTAAATATAAATTACTTAAAAATATAATTATTAAAAATAAATTATCTGCTTCACAATCTATGAAAATTGTTACCAGGCGTTCCCACGATTAACTTGGGTAGTGTTCAGTTACTAAACATTATAGTTAATATCATATCTTGCTCTGTTTTCTACTCACTAACACCAATGTTGCCATATAAATGTATCTATTTATACCATGCCGTTATTGTAAACATTTATAAACAAATACCTCATATAAGTAGCGTTTTTGTAGTGATAAATTTCATTATTTAATAAATTGTAGAGAGTGTTTAAATATTATATACCTCAAAATGCATATTATATTATGTACGTTTGCACGTTTGTTGGTTGGGGCCTTTTTTAATGGCTGATCATCTTTGAAAATAATAAATTTGTGAATTTTAGATTATCTTAAATACAAGGAACATTTTAGCTTGAATTACTATTGTGTTTTATTACCTTTTGTAGTGTTCTATGAATATTTTAACGAACACATTCTGAAATTATGACAACTAACACTGTTAACAAGCTTACACCAATTATCAAGATTATAACTTCATCAACTCTTAAATTAATAGTCCGAAGAAATCTCGTTAGGTTAGAATAGTAATTTAGAATACCTGACCGATTAAAAAAGTGTTTTAAAAAAAGGAACTATGGTTCATAAAAGCAGTGCCGTCTTTAAGGCAGGGCCCGCAGGGCCCGGGCCCGAGGCCCCGAGGTAGGCAGGGGCCCCACAATTCTGAAAATTTTCGATATACAACAACAAATTTTATAACATAATAAGAAAAATATCAAATCACACACTTGGTAAAATAGAAACAAGATTTAGAAAATTTGTTTAAAAATTTATTTTTGCACTAAAATAACAGTAATTATATACAGCTTAAAAAACTTTTTTTCTCGATTTCTTCGCAGCAAAATTAGATATAAAATTTAAGGATTTTCCATCCCTTACATAGGCCCCAGCCAGTACCTTGGCCCATAGCCTCGTTGATCCTAAAGACGGCACTGCATAAAAGATAGCTTGATCTCTGCGACAGCTGTTAGTAAAAATCACGCCTATGAAGTCCTGAATTCCTTAGTAGTACAGCCAGTACCTGTCAATGTCATACTTTATTGGCATGGCGATCTAATTAGTGCATGCCCATAAAGTATGACATTGACAGGTACTGGCTGTACTACTAAGGAATTCAGGACTTCATAGGCGTGATTTTTACTAACAGCTGTGGCAGAGATCAAGCTATCTTTTTTGAACTATAATTGCCTAAAGGACCTACTATTAGGCCCGCCACACACTACATACGGAATTCCTTCTGGTAATTCCGAAACGGAACGAACGGGTCTTTAGATCTTCAGATTTTATTTGTTTAATTTCTACGCGGATAAAGTTGCGGTCTAGTATAGAAAGAAATACGTATTAATGTAAAAAATAAATGTAAAGTATAAAAATACGTTTAGAAGAGTGTAGTTTGCAAGATGATGTTGTTACCATGATTAAGAAAGGAATGCTTCGGTGGTTAGTCATGTGGAAAGAATGAATGAGGATAGAGTGACAAAGAAAATGTATGTTTCAGAAGTGAATGGCAGAGTCGGAAAGGGACGTCCTCGGCGAAAATCGACCAAATTGGCGATTTATTGAAAACGGGCCAAATTAGGAGTACCCTTAACCGACGAGCACGTATGTGTAGGTGAATGAATGCAAGAGAGGTGTGTCAGGATCGTGCCAAATGGAAGTCTGTGGTCTCTGCCTACCCCTATGGGAGACAGGCGTGAGTGTTTATGTTAAATACGTATTATTCGAGTAAATATAAGAAATCATTCTGTCTCACATCCGGTTATTTTATTGGCTGTCATAAACGAAACTACGTGGTAGAGCCACGATGCTGCTACTCGTATATTTTGATTTTAGCAGAAATGGGTCGGCTCGACCGGGGAGGACAACGCTCTCACAATATCAACGTAAAATAGTTGCAGAGGCTATCACATATATATAAATTAGTAGGTATAAAATAATATTATACTATATAATGTTGATGGCATCCGTATACTCCGTACGCTAAAATATCTATATTTTATAGTATAGTTCTGACGTCAGTTTGTACTAAATCTATGGGTATACGGTAAAGCCCTAAAGCATAACTTGCTTGTAAACACTCTGAGAGTAAAGCTTATGCTTATGACAGATTATATCAATTTAAATAACGTAAGATTATTATCAAATTACTAAAGTAAAAAAAATCCAAGTCCTTACATCGGAAGTATGTGCAGAAGTGCTATGATCTTGTTATACATTAAGGCTCTATTCAGGAATTCGAGGTCGATTTCCTTGTCAAGCGGTAAGCGGTCATTACGTGTTGATTTCAGGATTCATCGTAAATTCTCTCGCTGGAAGTCTACCACAGATTCTCAGCTACCTGGGTTTATAGCCTTTTTTCTCTGTATCAACCTTTGATATCTAAGTAATGTCGCTGGTGGTCTACTGCATACACTCATGACCATGATCATAAAGCTTACCCACGTCGTCAAAAGTTATAAACAAAGTATAGCTTTTGTTCTTTTTACTCTTTCTGTTGAGAGAACTGTAGAAAGAACATGTGTTGAGCTTGAGCACCTCACTGTTGTCAGTGTTTACAGACCCCCATGTTCAAGGTAAAACTTTGAATAAATTACGGAAGAAGTTTTTATTAGTTAAGCTTAATAAACAAAATAAATCTCTTGTGTATGCGGAGATTTTAATATCAATCACCTAGAAGCTTCTTCCATCAGTATTAAATTTTGCTCATTATTCAACTCATACAATATTAATAATTTATCCTTTGAGGCTACATATATTGCAGGGTGTAGTGCAACTTGTATTATTAATATTTTTACAGATGTACTAACTGTGGACAACTGGTTTCATTATATGCACAAAAAACAGGAAGTGGAGAAAAATGTGTTTATTCCGGTTAATGAAAAACGTCTGGAGAGATTTAGAAGCAATATGGTAAAAACCATACACAAACAACAATTACTTAATTGGTAGAACAATTTAGATTATTTATATGCAGTATTATCTACCCTTATATACAATGAATTTAATAAAGCATTTACTTATAAAACTTTTATACGTGGTAGAGCCATGCTGCGGTTATATTAGTAGTATAGTTGTAGCACGAATGGGTCGACTCGACCCGGGAAGGACCACGCTCTTACAGAATACCAGCGTCAAATAGTAACTTAATGCTGCTGTGTTTCGTATGGTGAGTGTAGAGAACCGGAAACACTTTTTACTGGAAACGAGGCATTCCATCTTAGTCACGGGTGACAACGCATTTGCATTTTGATTCGTAATCGAGGATAGATGTAGATATCTATACGCCACAGCATCCGCTTACCATCAGGTGGACTGTGTGCTCATTTGTCGCTCTTATTAAATAAAAAAAGATGACGTGTTCTTGCTAGGTGGCCAATACAAGCACGAGCTGGAAGAATTCCTTCACTGGTTTAGGAGTCTGTCTCGCTAGGCTACAACACCCTCTTACTTTATCCGGTAAGGATCAAAGCATCCACTTATGCGTTCCTGTTAGATGAGTCGGAAAACTAGTATAATTACTAGCGGTAAGGCATTACCTCTAAATTCTCATTTCCTACACGCACTGCGTGTTTGTGAGAATTATTAGTCAGGTTTGTTATATATATATATATATATATATATATATATATATATATATATATATATATATATTGTGGCAGAACATTATCACCGCATATTGTAGCTACTGCTATAATGGGTCGGATTGATAAGAGATAGAGCATGCGGCCTTCTTACGCATAGTCAATCACAGTCAGAACCGGAGATTATTTTTGCGGGTACCTAATAAGGCATTCGATTTTAGTCCTCAGGGATAGGAATGCACTTGCATTTTGAGGATAGACGTTGGTGTCTAAGGGGCACAGCATTCACTTCATTAGTGGACTGTGCTCGTTTATCACACTTAAAAAACCGACCAAGAGCGTGTCGGGCCGCGCTCAGTGTAGGGTTCCGTAGTTCCCCGTCCGCCACAATAAGTGTTCCCACTTATGAGTTTCTACAAAACCTGTTGTTTCCATCCAAGTTCAAAATGATTTTCCTAGAAAGTCCTTATAAAGTTCTATTTTTCAGATTTTTTTCATATTTTCTAAACTTATGGTTCAAAAGTTAGAGGGGGGGTTTTTCCAATTTTTATTTTACCACTTTGTCGGCGTGATTGATATATCACATATTGGTACCAAATTTCAGCTTTCTAGTGCTAACGGTCACAGAGATTAAGCGAGGACGGACAGACGGACAGACAGACATGGCGAAACTATAAGGGTTCCTAGTTGACTACGGAACCCTAAAAAGGACATTAACGCTAGCGAACGTTTTATGCTATAATTACTTTATGTTACTAGATTTCACAAAAGTTCAAAGGATCCGACTTCTCGCAAAACGTACTGACGATATATAAAATTGAATTGCTTGCCGAGGCACTTTTCGATATTTATTTCCAGTAGATGTGGGAATTTACTGTGAAAGTCAATGAGCGGAACTTGCGAAAACAATACTGAAGAAATCTTAGTTCTTAATTGAAACGGACAGGACACAGTGAGTACGTAAATTGCTTCACTGTCAATTTGAATTTGTTAAAGCCTGAGAGAAATTAAATATTTAAGTGCCCATAGAAAGAACCTAAAATTATACATGAATTAAGTAAATATACTTGTTTCACTTTTTCTAACTTAGTTTTCAAGTAAGACGAAAAGAAAAACTTCTTATATATATTTACAAAGTACGAGTACTTTATATATACAAAGATGTTGCGTTTAATTTAAGCGTAGAGTTTGAATGATAAGATCATCTTCGGCCTCTCTATACTATTACTATGTCAAATATGAGAGTAAGTACACTCGTATTGTCTGATTTACTAGAAAACCCCACCCTATTATTATAGTATAATGTGTGACGTTATTTCACAAGACAATACGTTTTTAATCTAAGTATAGTGATTTCGTTCTCAATGTTAGCATCAATCGACATCGATATACTCGTTTTTGTTTATTTATATGTTTTATTAGGTACTTTATTAATATTTTTACTTTGTAAAACTATAAAGAAAATAGGACTAGATTTATTATTCGAGCGATCAAGTAAATTGTTTTTGAAATCAAGTGACGGTGGTATTACATTGCAAATACATATTTGTGTAGCAAACTTTAAAAACTTATAGTTTGTGAGGTATGAATACTGTCTGTGTTGACAGTTACGCGGTACTTAAGCGAGTTGGATCTCAATTGTTATCTCTGGTTGCTATACAGTTCACTCTTTGAATATCAATGAGTCCACTTTAGTTATTCTTGCACCCAATAAGTTGAGGTCATTGTTCCCGGAATCGAACCCGGGGTCCTGTGGCTCAACCATTTTTGTGGTACCTTCGCTCCGGGTTCGAGGGGAAAACCGGGTCGCTCCACCGTTTTGTGGTAATTCAATCCGGATTCGAACCCAGGAACCTCTATCTTAACCAATCCCAATTTATATGTTGATTTATCATTTGCTCAGCGGAAAATAAAACCATCGAAAAGGCTATATCTGTTTAAATGATATTTCGAACCCATAAAGTGACGACAGGATCTTGATAATGCCTTGGCGACGTGAGAGAATTCACTGCCTAATACCTAGAAGTTCTAAGACTCGTTACCAATTCACTGCCTAATACCTAGAAGTTCCAAGACTCGTTACCATCCTGTAAGTAACGTAAAAGGCAATAGATGGGAATAAAACAGGAGATAGACGGCAGTGATAATTACTGATAACAGTAAATAAAAAAATGCATTTTTATAGAATATGGGTGACAAACGAGCACACAGTCCACCGGACGATAAATGGGTGCTGTGGCCAATAGTCATCTATATTTATCCTCAATTAAGAATCAAAATGCAGACGCGTGTCATCCCTGGGGATCAAGACTTAACGCCCCATTATCAGTAAAAAGAGACTCGGTTCTCTAGACTCACCATCGAAACACAACAGCATTAAGCTGGCATTTTACGCTGGTATTCTACCCCAGCCAAGCCGGTTCAATCGTTAAACCGCAAGAGCGGCTGCATGGCTCTACCACGTAAAAGCATAAATGATTTTAGTAAGCTTTATTTAAAATCTTCTATTCTATTTTGTTATATTATGTAAAGTGGACTATTAAATAGTTAGCAACATTAATTTAAATAAAAACAACTGGTTACGGCCTACGTTGAATTGTAACGAGGCAACGAAATTCATTTGAAAATTTAAACAATATGGTTACATTATGTACCTTTTGTTACTTTCTGTTATTATTACGGCATCGTAAATTTCTTTTAACAAATAAGCTATTTATTTTGAATTTAATCTTACCTTAAATCCACGTTGTAGCTATATTATGGTTGTAGCACAAATGGGTCGGCTCGACCGGGGAATGATAAATGTAGATATCTATGGCCTACCACATCCACTTACCATCAAGAGGATTGCGTGCACGTTCGTCACACTTATTCTATAAAAAAATACTAGCTCAGTGGTTAAAACAGAAATTGGTTGCGCGGAAAAAACCATTGGATTATTATATTTGACGAGTGTCAAGTCGCTTGTTCCTTTCCGAAAAACGATATCATTCGTACCCTCCTATCGACACATCGGGGTGGTGGGGTGGGAGGGGCAAGAAGATGATTCTAGAATGTCACGTAATCATCGGAGCCGAGGACATATAAGGCACGCGCGACCGTTGCGCGTCCTCTTTCCGTCACAGTCGTCGTTGAAACCGCACCGCTTGTAGAAACCGCTTTAGCCTGGAAGCAGTCGAGCTCCAGGAGACCCGCCTCACATCGTGTGAGATATAGTCGCGCACCGCCTCTCTCCGGCGTGTTCCAGAAGAAGTTCCAGAAGTTGCAGCTATAGTGCTCAACAGGATAGAAGAAACCCCGGTGAGTCAACACTCCTTTAATTAGCTCCTGCCTTACATAGTTTAACCCGCTCCAATTTTGTTGTTCTCCTAATAAGGCAGGATTCCTTTTCAGCGATTTGGCACAGTAATAGTTTAGTTTTAGGGAAGAGCGAGTGCATTATACCGCATGCTATAGTAGTCGCCTTTACGTAAGCGTAGAAGCAACCGCATATACAGTCCACTTTAGTTAATATCTCGCGTAATAGGTTTAAGGTTCGACCGGGGAACTAGACTTCGGCAGCCTTAAACACGTGGCTCCACCATTTTATGGTCACTTCGAGCAGGATTTTGGTCGAATTGTTGAATTAATTAATTAGATAATGCACTCTAATTTATAGAATAGACTTAAATAGTGTTCGTTTAAATTTAAATTTTGATTAGGTACTCGCAAACAGAATTATTCGTTTTATAGCGCTCGTATTTGATTAAATTTAAAGCCTATTAAATAATTGAAACAGTGTAATAGGAACCGTTTGATACGCTTACCCATAATCTTGATAAAATTATTGAGTGCAAATGACGCGTCACCTCGACTCGCTGCGCAGGTGTTCGATTTAATTACGTAATACGGCATACCGAGTGTCCATCCTTTATTGTTTGTGCGTTGTGAGATTAATTGTGATTGATATAACTTTATTATAATAGTTTAAAATGGCAGTTAGTGGAAGTGAAATCAAAATTAAAACGCTTTATGCCAAGAGGGACATACTCTTTTCGCGTATGCAGAATATAAGTGATTATATAAAGAACATTCATATAGAAGCAGTGCGGGAAACCTTTTTGACTGAAATCGAAACGATAGATTCTCTACGAATAGATTACGAAAAAATATTAACAGTGGTAGAACCATGCGGCAGCTTTGCTGTTGCACGTATGGGCCGGCTCAAACCGGGGTGGTACCACGACCTCACAGAATACCGGCGTGAAGTGGAAGCTCTGCTTCCGCGTTTCGTCTGGTGAGTGCAGGTGGCCGGAGGCCCAAATCCCCCCCCCCCCCCCATCAAAATTGGTAGCGGAATTAAATAAAGGTAGACTACCCCAGGAGGGTACCAGCACCCCTGGAGAATCCCTCGCTGAGCATCCACGACCATGTTTCTCCACTTCTGAGCGTGGGTGCTCAGGCTGCCCCGCGTATTCTGGGGGGGGGGGCGAAATTCCGCTCAAGACTACAACTGCTCGGGGCAAACGGAGCAACAAGACCAAGGCGACCCCTGTCACGCTGTCCGTGAATTTCTGCAATATCAGGGGACTTCACTCTAACCTAAACGCCGTCCACTACCATCTCGAGACGGCGAGGCCGGCTCTGCTCTTTCTGACCGAGACGCAGGTGTCCTCTCCGGCTGATGTCTCGTATCTCTCCTACCCGGGGTACAAACTGGAACACTCCTTTGTGCCTCGGGCTGGAGTTTGCGTTTACGTCAGAGAGGACATCTGTTCTCGACGCCTCGGCAGACTTGAAGGTTCGGACCTGTCCATCCTTTGGCTACGCGTAGACAGCGACGACCATCCGCGCGTCTACGGGTGCCTCTATAGGTCCCATAGCGGTAATGCCGAAACAGACCGACTCTTCGACCACGTCCAAATGGCTGCAGATTCGTTGCTACAGCAGATCCCCTCCGCAGAGATCGTGATCCTCGGCGACTTTAACGCCCATCACGCCGAATGACTTGGTTCACGTTTAACCGATCATGCGGGGAGATCTGTCCATGATTTTGCCTTGGCATATGGTCTGACACAACTGGTTACTTCGCCTACGCGGATTCCAGATGTGGAGGATCATGCACCTTCCCTGTTGGACCTTCTGCTGACCTCTCACCCGGACGGATATCAGATTTCCGTCGACGGCCCTTTAGGCTCCTCGGACCATTGTCTGGTCCGGAGTGTTGTGCCACTCACGCTGAAATCGCGGTTGCATTCTGCAGGCTGCCGCCGTGTTTGGCACTATAGGTCAGCCGATTGGGATGGGATGCGGTCTTTCTTTGCATCCTACCCTTGGGGGCGGGTTTGCTTCTCGCCGGATGATCCCAACGTTGTTGCGGATTCTGTTACTGATGTGGTACTTCAGGGTATGGAACTTTTTATTCCTTCCTCTGTGGTGCCCATTGGAGGCAAATCTCAGCCATGGTTTGGTCGCTCCTGTAAAATAGCATCATGCTATAAGCAGGAGTGCTATCAAGCCTGGGTTGATGCATCAGCGTCCCGGGATGTAAACACCAGCGCTCTAAAAAAGAAGTATAATTCCGCCTCTAGGTCCTTCAAAAGAGTCATTGCCAAGGCAAAGTCAGAGTACATAGGCAGAATTGGCGAGAAACTAGTTCGCCTTCCTTCTGGAACCCGTGCATTCTGGTCTCTCGCCAAGGCTGTCCAGGGAAATTTCTGTCAGCCATCTCTTCCATCTCTGCAAAGGGAGGACGACTCACTGGCCCATACTGCAAAGGAGAAAGCCGATCTTCTAGGCTCCTTCTTTGCGTCTAACTCGACTCTCGATGACGGGGGGAGTACGCCGCCGACCATCCCGCGGTGTGAGTGCTCCATGCCGGAAGTGCAGTTCACACAGCGCTCGGTTCGCAAAGCACTCCTCTCCCTGGACATCCACAAGTCGAGTGGGCCTGACGGAATCCCCCCAATTGTGCTGAGGACGTGTGCTCCAGAGTTGGCACCGGTTTTAACGCGTCTTTTCCGGTACTCCTACTCCCTAGGCGTAGTCCCAAAATCATGGAAGACGGCTTTCGTCCACCCGATCCCTAAAAAAGGCGACCGCTCAGACCCGTCCAACTACCGGCCAATCGCCATCACCTCCTTGTTCTCCAAAACAATGGAGTCCATTGTAAACTGCCAGCTCATGAGGTACCTTGAGGATCACCAGCTGATTAGTGACCGCCAATACGGTTTTCGCCGTGGTCGGTCAGCTGGTGATCTTCTGGTCTACCTCACTCACAGATGGGCGGAGGCAGTAGAGTTCAAGGGGGAGGCATTGGCCGTTAGTTTGGACATTGCGAAGGCCTTCGATCGGGTTTGGCACAAAGCGCTTCTTTCGAAGCTCCCTTCCTATGGGCTTCCCGAGAAATTGTGCGATTGGATCACCAGCTTTCTTGTAGATCGGAGCATCAAGGTCGTTGTAGACGGTGCAAGCTCCGATTGCAAACCTATTAATGCTGGTGTTCCACAGGGCTGTGTACTATCGCCAACGCTGTTTCTTCTGCATATCAATGATATGTTGCATACCCGTAACATTCATTGCTATGCAGATGACAGCACTGGTGATGCTCTTTACACCGGCCGAGCCAATATTTCTCGGGAAAACGTCTCCGAGTGCCGGGACAAACTAGTGTCTGAAGTCGAGTCTTTGCTAAACAGAGTCTCGGATTGGGGACGACTAAATCTAGTCCAGTTTAACCCCCAGAAGACACAAGTTTGCGCGTTAACCGCTAAAAAGAACCCCTTTGTCGTATCCCCTCAGTTTCAAGGCACTCCCCTTGTTGCCTCAGCCAGTATCGGAATCCTCGGCGTCGACATATCGAGTGACGTGCAGTTTCGTGGTCACTTGGAAGGAAGGCCAAATTGGCCTCTAAAAAGCTTGGCGTGCTCAGCAGAGCGGGACAGTATTTCATGCCGGCACACCGCCTGCAACTTTACAAGGCGCAGGTTCGGCCGCACATGGAATACTGTTCCCATGTCTGGGCTGGGGCTCCCCAGTACCAGCTCCTTCCACTTGACCGCATCCAGCGCAGAGCGGCTCGAATCGTCGACGACCGAGTGCTTTCCGATCGGCTCGACTCACTGGCGTTGCGAAGAGATGTTGCATCTCTTTGCGTATTTTATCGCATCTATCACGGGGAGTGCTCTGAGGAATTGTTCGGATTAATCCCAGCCGCCAAATTTCGTGAACGCACGACACGGCAAACGTCCCGATACCATCCACACCATCTGGATGCTTGGCGGTCCACCACTGTACGTTTCACAAGGAGTTTTCTTCCACGTACAACCTCTCTGTGGAATAGTTTACCACCGGCGATTTTTCCGGACCGATACGACCTGGGGACCTTCAAGAAAAGAGCTTACTCCTTTCTAAAGGGCCGGCAACGCACCCGCAATTCTCCTGGTGTTGCGGTTGATCATGGGCGGCGGTAGTCACTTAACATCAGGTGAGCCGCATGCTGGTTTGCCCCCTCTTCTATAAAAAAAAAAAATAAAAAAAATATTAGACCAAATTAATCATTTGGAATTACAAATAGACCCGAAATACATAGTGAACTACCAACCGCTGCTGGCATTCGAAGATATGTTGTGTCGCGTGAAAAGAATTGCGAGATCCCTAATATCTCAAAACGAAGCAAAGCCGGAAAAACAGGTACGTCCAAGCGACTCGATTAGGTTGCCGCCAATAGATATTCCGGTATTTAATGGTGATATTAAGACGTGGCCCTTCTTCTTCAGTAGTTTCCAAAACAATATACACAATAACCCATCGTTATCGGACGCCGAAAAATTATATTACTTAATCAGTAAACTTGTGTGTCAGTGGCAGGGCACAGTCGATCTGCTCTGGTTTTACACCTACAGCAAACAATTACTTATTAATATTCGAAACGCTTAAAACTAAATATGAAGATAGGAGAATGTTAGCTTCCGAATATTTGAACCAGATATTCGATCTTAAATCTATATCATCCGCGAACATCAACGGCTTAGAGCAATTTCTAGATAAATTTGTGGCATCGGTGGCTGCACTTAAGAATTTGAAATTTAATGATATTATGGACGTGGTGTTTCTCCATATTGCACTGAAGAAGTTGGACCCCGACACCGTGCGTGCGTTTGAAATGGAGCATCGTAGCTCGGAGATGCCTTCCTTTCATTCATTAGCATCGTTCGTGCGAGATCAAATAAAGGTGATGCAGCGCTCTCCGAACGTTAAACAGGAGATTAAAAGGTGCGTCGACCGTAGACAGACTCAACCATCTAAAATAGCAGGGTCGTTAACTTACGTAACCGCTACGCCAACATCACTCCAGCATACTTGTATAGTATGTAAAGATAGACACGGTAATTTATATAATTGCGCGACTTTTCGTAAATATTCACCAAGCGAGCGTTATAAATTAGTAAAGACAAACAACCTATGTTTGAACTGCTTAAGCGATAAGCATTTAGTTGCAAAATGCAATTCGAGTTCCGTATGTAGCAAGTGCGCCAGGAAACATCACACGCTATTACATTTTGAAAATAGCAACATAGCGGCGTCAAGTAAAGCGGATAAGGAATTCGCCCCTACTAAGGTCAACGATTCTAGCGGTCGACCTGGTGATGTCGCTCTGTGCTCATTGGCAAATATGGGAGCACAACCTCCTTCAACCGTGTTACTGGGTACGGCACGTATTTTGGTTAGGGATTCGCGTGGAAACGAACAAAGCGTCCGTGCACTGCTGGACAGCGGAGCCCAAAATAGCTTTATAACGCGACAATGTTGTCAGCGTTTAGGCTTAGTAATAAATAGGTCACTTTCATGTCCTGTAATTAAAGGCATCGGAGGCACTAGTAAATCGACACAGGCATATATAAATTTAAAATTTTATTCTCGGATAGATCGTAATGTTTACTTTTGATATAAATGCACTAGTAGTAGATAGGGTCACTGAACGGTTGCCAACCGTTTCGGTTGACACCTCGGCAATGATTGAATTTAAGAATTTGACTCTGGCGGACGACACTTACGCCGTTCCTGGAAACATAGACATGCTCATTGGAGCATCGCTTTTCCCTCATCTTTTGTTAAACAATAAGGTCAGGGGCAACTCTTCGCATACCGCGCCTTACGCACTGGAAACCGTATTGGGCTATGTGATCCTTGGCTCCGCCCCCATCATAGATAGTATTTCGGCAACCTCTTATTGTGGTATGGCTGTCGAACCGCTCGAGTCGTTAGTCCGCAAATTTTGGGAGATGGAGGAGGTGAACGTCCCACCCATAGCTAGCTCAGATGACAGGTTATGCGAGGAAATTTACGTCCGCACGACCATTCGTGATCGCGACGGTAGATATAGTGTAGCGCTACCCTTTAAAGGAGATGTTTTATCTCTCGGCGATTCGCGTCAAATGGCGGAAAAACGTTTCTACAGCTTGGAGCGTAGGATGCTCGCTTCACCCCAGTTAAAGGAAGCTTACGACGGCGTCATTAGCGAATACATAAGAGAAGGTTACATATCACTTGTGGCTTCGAAATTAGATAACTACGAAGACACACCGTCGTATTTCATACCACACCACGGAGTCATTAGAGAGGACAAACTTATATCTAAGTTACGTGTAGTGCTCGACGCTAGTGCTAAAACTAGCACTCACCTGTCGCTTAACGATATCCTCTATAGTGGGCAAAATTTACAGGGCAGTTTATTTAATATAATAGTCAATTTTCGTTTGTTTAGTATAGCACTATCCGCCGATATTCGTCAAATGTTTCTTTGCATAGGGGTCCGTGAATGCGACCGTAGATTCCAACGCATTTTATATCGTTTCAACCCAAAGGAACCTCTAATGGTGTTTGAATTTAACCGCGTTTGTTTTGGTTTAAAGTCGAGCCCATTTCATGCGTTACGCACGGTGAGACAGCTCGCTCACGATGAAGGTCCCTCTTATCCTAAAGCTAAGAGGGCAATTGAGAGCGGATTATATATGGATGATTTTGTGTACTCGGTCGATAGCGTGGAGGAGGCAACCCTAACCACCGCCGAGGTCATAAGGCTCATGAAATCGGGTCAATTCGATCTTGTGAAGTGGACTAGTAATTCGCGTCCGGTTTTGGATACAATCCCACTATCACACCGTCTTTCGGCGATAAAGGAATTCGACGATTCTGATACACACAAGGTGCTCGGTCTGTGTTGGTCACCAGAGTCCGACGTGTTTAGCCTTAAGGTAAATCCGCCCGTAGAGAAATGCACAAAGCGCACAATACTGTCATGCGTTGCTAGATTATGGGACGTCATGGGTTTCGTAGCTCCGGTGGTATTATACGCTAAGCTTTTAATTAAACAACTTTGGTTATTGGAATGCGACTGGGATGACTCGCCGCCTGACAGCATTGTTCGGTTGTGGCAGCGCTTTAGAGAGGAACTTCCTTTATTAAGAGAAATTAAAATACCGCGTCATATCAACGTAGATAGAAGTAGCGCCATAACAGTCGTTGGGTTTGCAGACGCCAGCGAGAAGGCTTACGGGGGCGTTGTATATTTCCACGTCCAGAATAATGGTAGAAATTCGATTAGCCTCATTAGTTCTAAGTCGAGAGTCTCCCCCCGTAAGGTTGTCTCTCTGGCGCGCTTAGAGCTTTGCGCAATATTAGTACTCACCAAGCTTATTACCGCAGTTATCAGCGCATGTAGGGATAGAGTTCACATAGAAAGGATATTTGCCTTTTCCGACTCCACCATCGCCTTATGCTGGGTTCATTCTTCACCCCACCGTTGGGATACGTTTGTTGCGAACCGAGTGGCCAAGATACAAGACGAGTTAGAAACGCGGAACTTTTATCACGTGTCCGGTACGGAAAACCCCGCCGATTGTCTATCCCGTGGACTCACCCCGATGCAAATAATGGACCACCCGCTTTGGTTCCACGGACCTGCTTGGGTTCACTTGGATCCCTCGCAATGGCCAATAACCGACTTCGAACCTTCGTCAGTGTCACAACCGCCGGAAGAAAAGAGACACGCTCTAGTGGCGAACGTTTCGAGCGAGGTTTCTCCAATCATTGCTTTGGCGAACCGCTTGTCCTCTTGGTCGAAATTATTGCGTAGCGTAATTTACGTTTGTCGATTCGCGAAGCTGTTACCGCGACGTTCGTATGTCTTAGCATCCGATTACAACTATGCCGAGTCGCTAGTATTGCGCGAACTTCAACGTGCGCACTTCTCTGAAGAAATTAGAAGATTACAATCGAATAGAGCTTGTAGTCGCGCCTTTCAACGCCTTAAGCCATTTTTACAGGATGGGATTGTAAGGGTTTGGGATGGGACGCTTGTCCAACTCGCAATTGAGTTTCGACCAACGGCACCCTATTGTTTTACCGCGTAAAGACCATATCATGAACTTATTAGTCGATTACCATCATAAATTGAACTCGCACGCTGGCCCTGACTTGTTGATGTCGATTTTGCGTCAGAATTATTGGATTCTTTCTGCACGTAGTTTAATACGCAATCGGGTGCACAGATGTATAGCTTGCTTTCGGGCACGCCCCAAGCCGTCATTTCCGGAAATGGCGGAACTTAGATCTTGTAGAGTAATACAATCAGTAAAGCCCTTCACGCACACCGGGTCCGATTTCGCTGGCCCGTTTAAGGTCACGCTCACTCGCGGGCGTGGTATAAGATCCACAAAGGCTTACGTCTGCATTTTCGTATGTCTAACTACTCGAGCGGTGCATATAGAACTCGTTGGTGATCCAAGCACAGCAGGCTTTATGGGTGCATTTAAAAGATTTCTATCCCGCAGAGGCCCTGTAAGTAGATTGTATTCGGATAACGGTACGAACTACGTCGGTGCAAAACGTATTCTATCAGAACTACATGAGCTCTTAGCTAGCAAATATTATAATTCGGAGTTCGCTCACATTCTAGCCGAGAACCGCATTGAGTGGTCTCTGAACGTCCCAGCCGCGAGTCATTTTGGGGGCAATTGGGAGACTAATATCAAGAGTCTAAAGAGTCATTTATACCGAGTAATAGGAGATCAAATTTTGTCCTTCGAAGAGCTAAGTACGGTGCTCGCTCAAATTGAATGCGTAATGAATAGTCGCCCACTTTGTCGTACGTTGTCTAGTGACCCCTCGGAACCGCTGGCTCTAACTCCAGCACATTTTTTGAATTTAACGCCTTTAAAGTATTTGCCAGCCGCAGATATGGATGAGAACAGACTTAGCATTTCCGCACGCCACAAATTATTAGATCGGTTAGTGCAATCGTTTTGGAAACGATGGAGGATGGAATACTTGCATACTTTGCAGTCTCGGAAAAAATGGAACACAGCAACTGAGCCTTTAGCTGTAGGAACTGTAGTTGTGCTCACCAAAGTGAATACGCCGCCTCTCCACTGGCCGTTAGGAATTGTCGAAGAGGTCTTTCCCGGTTCCGACGGAGTAGTTAGGATAGCTCGCGTTAAGACCACGGTTGGGTCTTACTTGCGTCCGGTTGTCCGTTTGTGCCCCCTGCCTCTTCCATAATTTAAATTAGCTTTCTAGATTAAATTGTAGTTGAATTTAGATAATCTTAGCGTTAGTTATTTTGTTAGTTGATCTTAGCTCTAGTTGTATTAGTTAATTTTGAAGGAAATCCTTCAAGGGCGGGGGAGATGGTTGCGCGGAAAAAACCATTGGATTATTATATTTGACGGTAGGAGTGTCAAGTCGCTTGTTCCTTTCCGAAAAACGATATCATTCGTACCCTCCTATCGACTCATCGGGGTGGTGGGGTGGGAGGGGCAAGAAGATGTTTCTAGAATGTCACGTAATCATCGGAGCCGAGGACATATAAGGCACGCGCGACCGTTGCGCGTCCTCTTTCCGTCACAGTCGTCGTTGAAACCGCACCGCTTGTAGAAACCGCTTTAGCCTGGAAGCAGTCGAGCTCCAGGAGACCCGCCTCACATCGTGTGAGATATAGTCGCGCACCGCCTCTCTCCGGTGTGTTCCAGAAGAAGTTCCAGAAGTTGCAGCTATAGTGCTCAACAGGATAGAAGAAACCCCGGTGAGTCAACACTCCTTTAATTAGCTCCTGCCTTACATAGTTTAACCCGCTCCAATTTTGTTGTTCTCCTAATAAGGCAGGATTCCTTTTCAGCGATTTGGCACAATAATAGTTTAGTTTTAGGGAAGAGCGAGTGCATTATACCGCATGCTATAGTAGTCGCCTTTACGTAAGCGTAGAAGCAACTGCATATACAGTCCACTTTAGTTAATATCTCGCGTAATAGGTTTAAGGTTCGACCGGGGAACTAGACTTCGGCAGCCTTAGACACGTAGCTCCACCAGAAATAATAATACGACAACGTTAAAATTTTATTGAAAGAAGAAAAATTATATTAAGATAGTGTGTATATATATACTCACTATCTTCTTGCATAACCTTCCCTTACATGAAAATTCGATTTATGGTGCTATGTACCCGAAACCGAGTGCAGTCGGGTAAATAGCACTATACTACTTTGTTTTTTATAATGATTGATTATGATGAATTAAACTCTATCACCAGTCGCTTTAACCAAATCGAACAAATCTCCCGCGCCTCAAACTTGGAAATCCAATGCGTTCCAGAAAGGAAGTCTGAAAACCTATTGTCCATTGTTAAGCAACTTGGTAAAACTTGGTGGAAGTAGATGTATTTTACTGTTCACGTATTGCGAAAAAGAATACTGATCCAAAAAAAAAAACAATAAAAAATAATAAGTATAAGAAGAGTCTTGTCTTAAAACCTTGTGTTAAAAAAAATACGACCACAGTCATCGATCACTAACAAAAATCTTTATTAGTGATCGATTACCACAGTTTTAAAACGCTCATTCTGTTGAAAACAACATTATAAAACAATACGAAGCGTCATTTTGTACTCATCCCAATGCTTTTATACGTGGCAGATTCAACTGAAACAAGAAAAAGGAGAAATGCTTTTAAAGTTTCTCTATTAATGGGTTAAGCACAATCGAACGCCATAAGACAAAGACATTTATTCCAATACGCACATCTACACACATGACACATTACAATTAAAGAAAAAGAACTTGCGTGCGAGTGTGCACGGGAATTGAACAATTTAATTCCTCCCTCTCTCTTTCACCATCGGACAACCTGACGTTGGGCCAGTCTCCACCACATGAGTAAATAATTCCGTTTATCTACTGATGTGGTCTCCATTCTTTCGTTGTTGACTTACAACACATTCGAACCAAACGGTTTGCTACATCGTTCGTCATGCGTACAGCAAAGAAGTGGAATAAGTTGTCAGCATCTGTGTTTCCATCCGATTACAATGTTGGTATCTTCAAGGCAAGAGTGAATAGGCTTTTTGAGTTTGAGTTTAGGCGTGTTGAGTTATTGCGCTTCACCATCTTAGGCTAGGTACATCTTCCCTTACCATCGGGTAGGAATGTAGTTAAGCGCTGGCTTAGGCTAATACAAAAAGAAATATGTATATACAAACACACATATTAAAGTACGTGCATCAAGCTGGTACAGTTTAGCAGTAGAGTGATTAGGTTTTGCCCTTTCCGATAGATGGCGCGATGAGTTTCACTCCCACAGTCCCTCGAGACATTTTATAGTGTAACTGTAAATATATTTATTAATTCGACCACAGCGGCACCTATTGGGTCCAGATTTGGTGATTTTCTTTTGTGATCACTTAAGCCCATTAAATATAGGATTGATTTATGTATTTACTACAGCACCACCTGTCGGTTCTTAGCATAGCTATGAAACTTCGCAAAACAAATACATTATGATGTGATCATCTCGTTCAGTCAGTTCGTTTAGAAGTGACACGCTTACTAACAGATGCACTAATGATTGTAATATAAAGATTTTTCTTTTGTAGAATAGGCTGACAAACGATGACATAGTCCACCTGATGGTAAGTGGATGCTGTGGTTCCTGGATATTTTCATTTATACTCAATTAAGAATCAAAATGCAGATGCATTGTCACCCCTGAGGACTAAGATGGAATGCCGAACAGAGCATACGAAACACAGCAGCATTAATATGCTATTTTATAGTGCTATTCTGTTAGAGCGGGGTCCTACTCCGATCGAGCCGACTAATTCCTGCTACATCCATAATATAGCTGCAGCGTGGCTTTACCACTTTCTTTAAGTTTGTTGCCGCTTTATCTCACACGGTCCCAGCGGTTAAAACTAGTTGAAGAAACAAAAAAAAACACCTGCATCTATCCTCAATTAAAGATCAAATGACGTCAGCATTTGGTCTTTGCCTGTTAAGATGGAATGCTTTGTCGCCAATGAAAAGGATCTCTAGTTATCCACACTCACATGATATTTACGCTGGTATTCTGTGAGAATGTGCTTCTTCTCAAGTAGAGATAAACCATTGATGAATCAGCAATAATGTCCTCCGGACCGAATTTCGGTCACAGCGGCCAATCTCAACGGAGGCTAGCCATCGGCGCAGGAGAGGATTATAGTGCGCAAGTGTATACACAAGCACAGGTGCACTCACTACTCACTCACTCCTGTAGTCCGATGGGTGGGCACGACACTGTATCAGGCGCAGCACCAACGGGTTTACGTGCTTTCCGCAAAAACGTCGTTTGCCAACCCGAATGCCAAGCGTGGCAACCATGGCGAAATTCTCACTATGAGGCAATGTATGGGGGGACATATGCCATGTTAAGCAGTGGACTTCTATATGCTTCAATTGATGACTTGTACAAATATTATACGGGTAATATTAATTTTCGTAAAACGTTAAATTTTGTTGGATTCTGCTTGTCCTGATTTGCATTTGAAAAGTTCTCTCTCTGATATTTTAAGACCCATTCAAATTTTATGATAATGAAATTGACATAAAGCTCTAGGGAATAACGCCTTCGGCCTCTTTAAGGTCCTTGAGTGATACAGTTGCGTAATAATTTAAGCTGAAATCAAAACAAGATTAATAGAAACAATGAATAGAAAATATTGTGAAATTTACTTTGAGCGTGTGCATATATTATGTGAGGGATCGTCTTATTTAAAACTTTACACGTCTTCTTTGTAGTTATGGTAGATTTTGGTGTACTAACTGTATTATGTACCATATAATCTAAATCTGCGTGCCTTTTCTATTGTATTTTAGTATATGTAAGTATTATATGTATAATGCTTGTCGTACGAATGGGTCAACTCGACTCGACGACGCGTTCACAAAATACTAGCACAAAATAAACAGCAGCTCAATGCTGGTTTGTTTCGTATGGTAGGTAAATGTAAATAATCGGAGACCCTTTTTAGTGAAACGGAGCGCTCCATCTTAATCCTCAAATCACCCCGATTTGTCCTTGGTTGAGAATCAAAATTCAAATGCGTTGTCACCTTTGAGAACTAAGATGAATGACTCGTTACCAGTAAAAAAGGTCTCCAGTTCTCATCAATCACCACATGAAATACTGTCGCATTATGTTGATAGTAGATATATTAGCGTAATAACGCTGGTATTTTGGGTGAGCGTGTCCCTTCCCTAGTTGAGCCAACACATTCATGCTGCAGCAATAATACATACTATAGCTTAAAGAACCGACAATCGATGGAGAAGATAGATTTTCGAGTGGTAGCCTGGTGGCTTAGAGTCGTATTTTGTGACTTTTCTTGGAACTGTGAAAGGCTTAATGATAAAAGGAGAGATTTGCATGTGTATTAATAAACGCCGAGCGGATACCGTTCAGTGGTGATGCTGCTTCTTATGTTGGCCTGCGAAGGTTGGAAAGGCTAGTGTAACCGGGTAAGAAAATTAACAGTTTGTGGTTTTGTACAAATGTTTGCTTTTGAATGAATGTAGAAGGCATCTGATCTCTGATTTGCTTATGCAAACAATACAATTTTACGCACAATATAAAGTTTAACGGAGACTTCACAATTTTAGGAATTTGAGTTTACAAGGTAAACGCAGTATAGAATGTCTCATAGCTAGATGGAGTAACGACCTGCGCAAAACATGGCAGCAACTTGATGCGTGTGGCTGAAAATTGGGTTAAGTGGTGCGGCTGGAGAGAGGCCTATGTTCAGCTTCGGACTGCCCCAGGCTGATATGATGATGATGATGATGATGATGATGATGAGTGTACAATGGTGTCAAAATCTATATACTATTTTGCGCGTTAACTCTCTAGCAAGTCCCAGCTGACTGACGCGCACAAACTGATGTGTGTTCAAAGTCATCCGCGACACAGGTGGACTATTTTACCAACTTTTTTTTTTAAAACTGTACATCTTTATGCATATAATTCTTCGTGTGTTTGTCATTGAACTCCTCATAAACGACTGCATTGATTTTGATGGAATTGGTAGTGTGTGTCCTTGGATGGTTTAGATTCACAATTGGGTCTGGGAGCTGGCACTGTTTTTTTTTTTTATAGAAGAGGGGGCAAACGAGAATGCGGCTCACCTGATGTTAAGTGATTACCGCCGCCCATGATCAACCGCAACACCAGGGGAATTGCAGGTGCGTTGCCGGCCCTTTAGAAAGGAGTAAGCTCTTTTCTTGAAGGTCCCCAGGTCGTATCGGTCCGGAAAAATCGCCGGTGGTAAACTATTCCACAGAGAGGTTGTACGCGGAAGAAAACTCCTTTTGAAACGTACAGTGGTGGACCGCCAAGCATCCAGATGGTGTGGATGGTATCGGGACGTTTGCCGCGTAGTGCGTTCACGAAATTTGGCGGCTGTAAATTAATCCGAACAATTCCTCAGAGCACTCTCCATGCTATATGCGAAAGAAAATGCAAAGGGATGCAACATCTCTTCGCAATGTCAGTGAATCGAGCCGATAGAAAAGCACTCGGTCGTCGACGATCCGAGCCGCTCTGCGCTGGATGCGGTCAAGTGGAAGGAGCTGGTACTGGGGAGCCCCAGCCCAGAGATGGGAACAGTATTCCATGTGCGGCCGAACCTGCGCCTTGTAAAGTTGCAGGCGGTGTGCCGGCATGAAATGCTGTCCCGCTCTGCTGAGCACGCCAAGCTTTTTAGAGGCCAATTTGGCCTTCCCTTCCAAGTGACCACGAAACTGCACGTCACTCGATATGTCGACGCCGAGGATTCCGATACTGGCTGAGGCAACAAGGGGAGTGCCTTGAAACTGAGGGGATACGACAAAGGGGTTCTTTTTAGTGGTTAACGCGCAAACTTGTGTCTTCTGGGGGTTAAACTGGACTAGATTTAGTCGCCCCCAATCCGAGACTCTGTTCAGCAAAGACTCAACTTCAGACACAAGTTTGTTCCGGCACTCGGCGATCCAGAAATCCCCCGGGCGATGCCGGGCCGATCGCTAGTTGTAAGTATATAAAACTATTGACATGATGTTGAACATTAAATTAATTTATAAAAAAAAACCAAATTAAATAAATTATCATTAATTATTTGTGTCGCTAACGGCTGGGATGATCAGGACCCACGACGTAATATATTGACACTTGTTGAAGTCACTCACTAAGCTTAACACTTAGATTTATTTAAATATCACATCCCATGTATTTGCATTCTTTAAGGGAATTTACGATTATCATTTCCACAAAGAGTTCAAATATAGAAGGTGAGAATTGCAAAAAGTGAAGGTGAAAAGATAACAGCATGCATTTAGTCTCGACTTAAAGTAACATTTAGTCTATTTGTATTTTATTCAAAATTCAAACAGTGCCTCTGATCCTCTTGCATCTATGAATCCGAGATCTAAGAATAATTGGCTTTTCCTGGCGTTGGGATTCTTCAACAGTCTCAATTTTCAGTTAAGATAAACCCATTGATACAAATAAGAGTCTTAAATATTTTATATGTGCCATGTAAGGTGTAACGATCCCCATTTGTCTAAAGTTATATCCATCATTAATAGTCTGCAAGTAGTCAACGCTATCATTGCGACCTCTTGGGGATTGTACCTAAGAGGCCGCAATCCGTCATGATTGTCTTCAGTCACTAAAAAAATTACTAGAATGTCACGCCTCTATTGTAACGACAATTATGATGTCTGAAAGTTAAAGTGATGTTGTAAGAAAATGCAACTTTATGTCAGAGTTTGCATTGTACATGAAAGCTGTAAATTTTCACGTTATCACCGAATATCCAACAGTAGCTTAGTCACAACTAAACGTTCGCATGAATAAATTGTGAACATTTCAAATGCTGTTCACACAATGGGATGAAATGTAAGTCACGTTATAAATTAAAATGATTTAATGTTACTGTTCAAACAAATTATGATAGTAGAGTGTTGTACGGTAAATCCGCATTTATATTGACAAACTAGTTTATTTCCACATGTGTGTAGAGATCGGAAAGCGGAAGTGTAGCAAATGAATGCCTGTGCTACCACTGGAACGTGAAAGGCTGCAAGATTACTTTTTAACATACATGTAATAAACAAATAAATAAAATTGTAGGTTTATAATTAATAATAATGTTCTCTAGTCTGAATTTCGGTGACGGCGGCTAGTCTCAACGGAGCCTTGCTATCTGCGCCGGACAGGATTATAGTACCCGAGTGTATGCGGAAGCAAAGTTCATTCTCTGTGCCCTCACTCTCATAGTCCGACGGGACGGTAATCCGATACGGCCGGGGAGAGCTCACGCGCAGGACAAACGGCCTTACGTGCTTTCCAAGGCACGCGGTTGTATCACCGCCAACTTCCAGACTCCGGACTGCTACTGAGAATTTTTGACAGAAAACCCAATGACTGATTTTGGTCCGACCCAAGATTCGAATCCGAAATTCAAATCAGCAATCGCGTTAACGAACACTAGACCAAACAGGCAGTCGGGTTTATAACTAATCATTGAACCAAAACAGGAGAAGTGGTTGTAAGTTCAACTTCAAACATACCCTAGCAAAGATTGCGCTTGCGGACGAAAACTGCTTGAATTCGTCTAAAAAATCGTTCGCGTTTTGGCGGAAAATTGACCGTCGACGGAATGCTGTTTCTATATTATTGTTTAGGTAATGGTTTGACGGTAATTTTGACATGTAAAATTGGTGCAAGTATTTGTATTAAATTTCTGCGTATGTGAACTATTAGGGGAAACTATAAAATGTATATGACATAGAGCTATAACACGTATGCTCCGATGGTGATGTAAGCCTCAAGATAATGTGATAACGACGGGCGCAAGTTGTCGTCAAAATTTCCTATAACTACGTAATTTGTCACATCAACATTGTGTGAAGAAGTTTTTAAACAAATTATTATAAAAGATAGTTTTTTATTACTTGACACCAACAAAAGTACGAAGCCATTACAAAAGAAATAAGAAAAAGTTAGTTGACCATTCTTTATTTTTCTTTAGTTTTTATTCCTCACAGTAATTGTTGCTTATACAATAACACGTCGGTGCCACGTGGAGCTGGTAATTGACACGGAGATCCACGCCATCTCTCTCAGTGTCTGGCCCTGCGCTTTGTTCATAGTCATAGCATTACATAAGTTGATTAGAAACTGTTCTTTCTAAAGACGGCGACCGGACACAACAAAGAAAGCAATAAAAAACCGAATCGGCAGTCCGCCCAATGTTGTGCAATTATGCAGCGATGCCCTAGAAATCTAAAACCAATTTGTGGTCCGAGTGAAGTTGAGGCAGTAGTAAGTTTAACACTAACATCTTTTCCGTGTAATGGGGGTATAAGAATATCCATTACTCCATATTATCCCGGGGGTGTCCCAGGTGGCGACAGAGGAAAACAAATCAGGATATGGGCAGCAGCGCCTTCTTAATAATGAATTATAAAAACCTCGATTGCCAATCTGCTTGACAAGCCTGGCAGCTATGGCAAAACTATTGCAGCAGGCACACGCTCAATCGCGGCCGGCGTCACTCGGTATTTGTGACGTAGGCGCGGGACCTGAAGCTTGTTGTCTTGCAATACTTGATTTACGTGCTGAAACTCGGCGGCCAGATGTTTTCTGTCACAGATCCCTTATGATTTCTGAAACAAAGATTTTAATACCATTTAAATACCCAATAATTAATATTCTAAAACATTCTAAACATCCCGATGTCAAACACCTAAGTCCCCCCCGTGACCATGGGTGCGGTAAAGA
Source organism: Parnassius smintheus behrii (assembly GCA_036936625.1). Lineage (NCBI taxonomy): Eukaryota > Metazoa > Arthropoda > Insecta > Lepidoptera > Papilionidae > Parnassius > Parnassius smintheus. The sequence continues at coordinate 6,273,969 of JAUPFT010000004.1, read as the reverse complement.
ACCCGAAACGTTGGGAATTGAAAAGTAAAAAGTAAATGCGATCAAGTCCGTAAAATTAGTTTCATATGAGGTACTCTGGCTGAACTGGCTCTCTGGAGAACGAGACACCTATACCTTTCATAAAGTAATTTTTTAGTCCCTCCTACCTACATCTATTTTTAATTAAAAACCAAAATGCCGATGCGTTGTCACCCGAGGACTAAGATGGAATGCTTCGCTTCCTCGAATAAGGGTCTTCGGTTCGTTTGTGCTATTATATGAGAGCATGGCCCTTGAGCCCGGCCGAGCCATCCCATTCGTTCTACTACCATACTAGCGTGGCTCTACCAAGTATTAATTGTTGATTAAAGAGTTGTAGTAGTCTTTCACAGTAAAGTTGACTGTCAGCTCGTTTGATACTAAACAAATCTACGCCTTCAATATAAATTTCGTAACATCGTGTTAAAATTTCCCTTAGCTTAAAAATACAAACGCAGCTCTTTTGAATATTTAATATTTAACATGAAATCTGGCTTACAGTCGATCCTATTGTATGAATTATACCCGAAACGTTCGTAATTTATTCATGTGAAAGTTGATTTACTGTAGCCAAGCGTGAATTTATAACTCTACGTGCCCAATATACGGTCTCTTATGTAATAGGATTTTGTTTTAGACCTATTATCATACGTCATCAATGTGTACGTTGGAACTGATTAAAAAGAAATAGAGTTTGTCTAATATTTATCGGTAAGGCTGTGTTTGGTATGGTTTTTTTTCCATTCGTGCTCCAACTTTAATATCCGCAGCGTGGCTCCAGCATGTGACATTTAATTACTTAGTTTCAATGTGATTGTATGGATCACACAGGTTGGTTTCCAGTGTACTCGTTTTCCGCGCTCATTTGTCTGGTTACCCAAGAGGCTTTTACAACTTCTTTGGACAAGCTTACAATAGGCTCTTTTTCTTGTCGTAGTTTACAGATTTTGAAAAGGAAGTAGACGAAAAAAAATTATGTTTAACGAACAAATTTTTTTTTCTTCACATAAATGACATAACTATTATATTCACTAAATGATTACTGACTGCCAGTTAACCTTTTATCAAATATATATACTATACTGTATTTAATATACAAGGCAATGTTTGTAATAACATGCTAATTATTCAACGTATCACGCTAGGAATCTGTTAATTAATTTAGTTTCGGATTTCAATTGCTCCATCGCGTCAAACACACTGCCTTGTCGCGGATATATCAATTTGTTAATGGTTTAACGTCAACCATAAAGCAACGGTTAATTACAAGCAAATGCAAGATTTACAAGTACACATTTGCTAGTAAAAGGAAAATAAAACATATAAAGGGCGTTTAAAATGCATTTGTTATTTATTTATTTATAGGGAGTGATCTTTATAAAATAAATAAGGTACGTGAGGGTAATATATTTTTTTAAAGAATACTAACAATGCTATAAACATTACTAATATTCCTCTTAACCACACGTGGTAAACTTAAATTGCTTGTGTTACAAGTGGTTCACGCCAGTAGTCGAATGGAGGATTCGAACCCACGACCTTTTTGAGTTCGCGGTCCGCGCCCTGCCATTAGGCTACTGTCGCTTAAATATGGTCAACTTAAGCTGTGCCGCCCAATAAAACCTAAATTAGCAGGAGGACAAAGACAAAAATACAAAGCCGTATACTATAACTAATATATTAAAAAAAACAAGCTTAGGCAATATTAGAATTGGGACACTTCGAAAAATCAATTTAAATAAACTAACTACACTACACCATACTAAAATATTTAGTATAATGTCAACTGTCAAAATGGCGTTTACAAAGTTTATTATTTCATTAAATGATGAAGAGCTATCGTATTACAGAGGCATATATGCAAACAAGGCTGTAGTTTTTGAGTTATAAGAAAGTGACCATATTAACCGGATGACCATATACTTCGCCTATCTTTAATAGAAGCAGGCGTTACTTTGCCGTTATTCATTATATTAAAGTTTTCTGACATACATAGGCGAAATACGTGTCGTATAAGTAGGAATTACACGCTTTGATTGCTCCCTCTCCTTTCCATCATCGGACGACCAGGCGGTCAGCGGGTCTTCACCACTTTGTTGTCGATATTCCACGCATTAGAACCAAACGGCTTACTTCGACTTTTTTAATGCGTACAGCAAAAGAGTGCAATAATTTTCCGGCGTCTATCTTTCCGTTTGAATACCTCTTCAAGGAAAGAGTAAATAGGCTATTGTTACGCTAAGACTGTGAAGTTTACCATCTAAGGCTGGGGGGCCTAACCTACAAGATCTCCAAAGTCTCATTATGAAGTGGAGATAATTTCAGTTCGCCTATAGCCATCAAGAGCGCTACTCGTACTCATTATCCTCATTACACATTATATATAGTTTTAGCCTTTTAATTTGTATACTAATCCACAATATATTTTATCAAACTTATCAAGCGTTATCAGTTTATCATCCCCTTAGTGGCGGTACTACCCCGAACATTGGCTATAACCGGAATTCCGACGCATAAAGTACGATCAAACAAAAATTAATTTTTATATATTAGATATCCATATTATGCGGCAGTCCATGGGGGGTCTACCTTTGTTCAGTAGTGGGCCTAAATAAAAGTTATGATGAGTATGATCAATAAATTTTAAGTAGACTTGAGGCTTGAGTAGAAAGCAATCAGCGGTACAGCTACGTAGCGATAATGTACCAGTGGCGTAGCACTGGCGTACTCGTAGCGAAGGCGTAGCGGCGACGTTGTAGTGCCGCTCATGTGTAGCCAGCCCACACGACGTATTAGTTATTTTTTTAAAATTGAAAACCTTACCCCCAACCTAGCATTTTCTCTTGCATCGTGTGGGCACGGAACAATTATTTGTAGTCCATACAAATACTTGTTCCGTGCGGGATTCGAACCCGCGGACCTTAGTGCTGCAGCTCATTTTTAGCTACTGCGCCACGGAGCTGTTGAAAAATTGTTTGTGGCTTGACTGCGTCGTTGTTCTAGAGGTCGTGACGAGGAGGACGAGGACGAGGAGGTGAACGAGGTTGTGTATTTATATATTTTTTTCAGTAGGTTGTGTAATGTAGCCTACACGATATAATTACTCTAGTGTAGAGTGTAGACCACAGGATATAATAATTCTTTATAATATTATAATAATAATGGGTAAAATTGTTGGATAGTTTGGCAGGAAGGAAGGGTAGGAAGAGTGGAGGAGAGGGGAGTGACCCCTACATCACCACTCCCGTAAAATGGTAATATACTGTTCTTGAAAAAACTTAAAGAGAAAATTCCATCAACCTAACCTCAAAATGATAACATTGTTCTACTATTCTATAAAAAAACAACATTTATCTCTCTGCGGCAGGAGAGAGTGGGGAGAGGGGGAGAGCAGGGGTGCCCTATCGCAACTGTTAGGATTTCTGGGTGTAAAAAAATAACCACGAAGGCTACGGCAGGAGCTGCGCTGTACTTCGCTAACGCCACAGCCTTCTAACATAACTCAATTGAAAGAATTTCGTAATGAAAAGTATGTAATAATTATTTGATAGAATCAGGCTACTTTGCGGTTGACGCGATGTACACGAAGACGCGGGGATGACCGTGTCGGTATGAGTGTTTTTCAAATTTGTCGAAAGCCAACTCATACCGGCACGGTCATCCCCACGTCATCGTGTCATCCATGGCAACATAAATTAGCCGCTTTTTATTGTTACATTAACCGTCTGTTCACTGTTCCATTAAGTAAAGAAAATTATTTAAAAGTTCTTAATATAATTTATCAAATTGTAGTCTCTAACGATTTTTCAAAAAGTCTCATTAATAATCTTATTAAAAAGAAACAAAAGCATGTTGTTCGCAATTCTTTGTACGCGGTTCGATCTCAAAGTGTCCGGCGATATGTGGGTAGTTTGACCTACTAGGCTCCATATCGGAAAAAATAGCTAATACTCTTAGGAAAAACGGCGTTAACGTGGCATTCAAAACAAATAATTCGCTTAGGAATATTTGTAACAATAAAGATAAGTTAAATATTAGTCAAAAATCGGGTTTTTATAAACTTGTTTGTGACGAATGCCACGCCGTTTACGTGGGTCAGACTGGTCGCAATTTCGGGACGCGCTATAAAGAGCATTTGGCCGCGTACAGAGATTGCCATCCTGTTAAATCCCATTTTGCTAAACATCTCTTGGACACTGGATACAACCTAGCTAGCGACCATTCCTTTGAAGTCTTACATACTTGTAATAAGGGGCTGCGACTGTGTGTGCTGGAGCAGTTGGAGATTTTAAAAAGTAATAATGGTAACTATGCACTGCTGAATGAACAAACAAATGTTTCTAATTCACCTTTGTTAAACATCTTTAAGGCTAATCTTTAATAATAATTTTAAGATTAATAATAATAAATAACTATAATAATATCAATGCGGGAGGTGCTCTTCAATCCAGGTAAGACACATCATTGTATTTATTTAGCGGAAGGTTGCAAAGAAATTTATATTTTTTTAATAATAATTATTTCTTTATTGTTTGTAAACATAATTTAATATAAGAGTATAGACCACAGAAGAATAAAAATGCCATAGAAGTATAATAATGTAACACCAGGTATTACGTCTGCAAAATAATTTGAACTGATTATTTGAATAAAAAATCATGAGTGCAATTAGTTTTATTAAAATTTTCGTATTTTTAAAAAATACTAAAAAAAGGGCATGAAATAATAAATTTTCTCACAAAAGAAGGGAACTTCAAAAATAAAAGGAAAAAAATCTAAACCAGAGACAGGACGCGAACCACGGAACTCCGACATCACGCCCGAACAATATCCCACCTGAGCTATTACGATCGTTAGTGATCCATGAAAATGTACCTTCTTATATTGTAGCAGTTTTTTTTATTGCCTGAAAACACGGACAAAAGGACATTTTATAAAAATAAATCCTAGCTAGATCGATTTATTGCCCCCGAAACTCCCTGGACACTAAATTTGATGAAAATCGTTGGAGCCATTTCCGATTATATATATATATATATATATATATATATATATATATATATATATATATATATATATATAAACAATACAAGAATTGCTCGTTTAGGTATAAGGTATTGCATTTTTTCCATGTTTTACGCATTTTTAGGTATAAATAGTTTTATTTTTATTTTATCGAAAACCTTTTATGCGAGTGGCATTAATAGTGGACCAAACCTCTACCAAATATAATACCTTACTTCTCCAAATGCCTGCCAAAATATTCTAAATCCAACCCCAGTAACGTCCTCCAGAACGAATTTCGGTCACGGCGGCCAGCCTTCAATGGAGCGCGCAAGTGTATGCGCAAGCACAGATGAAAATGAAAATGAAAAATGAAAATGCTTTATTTAACAGTTGCATAATGCATTCTACATTCCCTTTGGGGATGCGAACCCAGGACTTTATGATTGAATATCGCGCTTACAATCACTAGATCAATAAATTTTATAGTAAACATACTAGAGCGCTAAAACTCAGTTATTTATTTATAATAATTTTATATATGTGATAAACGAACTTAGAGACCACTTGATGGTAAGTGGTTCCTGCTGTCCACGGACACCTGCAGCCAATTTCAGGCAATGAAGGCTCTAGAAGCGTCATCCTTTGTTGCTGGATGGCAGAAGCAGGTGAGACGGTGATACCAACTCCCGCTGAGTTTCTTGCTGATTCTTCCCAGGACAGAGCTTTTTCCGAACCAGTGGTAAAGCTTAAGCTTTCAATAAATATTCTTGTAATCTACATTGAATAAAACTGATTCTATTCTATTCTGTTCTATATTCAGACAGTTTCTTACGCAGAAAAGAAGTTCAACCTAGTGAATATTGGCATAACTTTGGGTAGTATTTTGCTAAAGAGTGTAAGTAAAAAAAAGTAAAGTAAAGTTACAGCTTATATACGTCCCACTGCTGGGTTCAGGCCTCCCCTCATTTCTGAGAGGGTTTAGGGCTAAAGAGTGTAAATATAATAAATTTTGCTTTAATTTTATGTCTCAAATTTGTTTTTCTAAAGTAATTTATTAATCCTCAAAGTATCGTTATCTATAGCCGCAGGTGTTGTCTACTGGTTACAATATTGTTTATGGTTTATTCGTTTGAAGTGCTTTTTGATTAAGAATCTTGTAAATAATTTAAAACTGTTCGCAAAGTGAATCAAGGTTGTTATATTTTACACAAATATTAGTCACAGAGAGATTACTTACCCATTTCTAAAATAATTCCGTATATATAAATAAAATTTAAATATCTGTCTCTTGCTTAAGAAACACAGCGGGAAGATTTTTTTTTTCAAAAAATATTTTTTTTTGATAAAAGAACACAATAATACACAGTCCGTCCATAGACTCCTACAGCCAACTTCAAACAAAGAAGGCTGCCGACGCTTTGTCATCTCTAATGACTAACGTAGATTACCTCACAGCCAGTAATTATTCTGACTTTTTAAACGCCCTGATTAGAACACTATATTGGTATTCTCTTCCATTATGAAACTGCATATCATGTAATATGCCGACTAGATATAGTCGCATGTCTGTTGCGGTACTCGGCAACGTTTTCTCACAGGTGCTGTCGTCTGCATAGTAATTAAACATATAATTGATATGCAGAAGAAACAGCGTTGGTGATAATACGCAGCCACGTGGAACACCAGCATTAATAGGCCTGTAATCGAAGCGTGCACCGTCTACTACCTCCTTGTTGCTCCGATCTGCAAGAAAACTGGTGATTCAATTGCACAATTTCTCAGGAAGACCACAGGAAGGGAGCTTCAAAAGAAGCCCGATCGTAGGACTTCGCAATATCTAAACTAGCGGCCAGGATCTCCCCCTTCAACTCTACTGCCTCCGCTCATCTATGAGTTAGGTAAGCCTAAAGATTACCAGCTGAGCAACCCCGACGGAAACCGTGCTGAAGGTCACTAATCAGTTGGTGATCCTCAAGGTACCTCATGAGCTGGCCGTTTTTGATGGCTTCCATTATTTTGGTGAACAAGGAGGTAATGGCGATAGTTGGACGAATCTGAGCGGTCGTTTTTTAGGGATCAGGTACACCAAAGCTTTCGTTCATGAGTTCGGGACTACGCCTAGTGATTAGACGTACCGGAAAAGACAAGTTTAAACCAGTGCCAACTCCGGAACACACGTCTTCAGCGCAAAAGGAGAGACGCACCGAGCGCTGGATAAACAGGACATCCTGCAGGGAGTGTTCACACCGCGGGATGGTCGGCGGTGTATTCCCCCGTCATCAAGAGTCGAGTTGAATGCAAAGACAGAGCCTAGCTTTTTCTTTTGCAGCACGGGCCAGTAAGTCGTCTTCCTTGTGCAGATTTAGAAGAGATGGGTGACAATAGTTGCCTTGGAAGGAAGTTGAAATAGCTTCTCGTCTGTTCTTCCCGATGTGCTCTGACTCTGCCTTGGCAGTGACACTTTTGAAGGACCTGGAGACGGAATTATAACTATTTTTAAGAGCAGAGTTTGAATTCCACGACGTCGATGCGTAACCCCCGCTAGGTTGCACTCCTGTTTATGCCGTGATGCAATTTTGCAGGAGCGACCAAATCATGGTTGAGTTCTGCCTCCGATAGGTATCACAGACGATGGAATAAAATTTTCTATTCCCTGAAGCACCACACCAGCAACAGAATCAGCAACAACGTTGGAATTATCCGGCGAGAAGCAAACCCGCCCCCTAGGGTAGGATGCAAAAAAAAAGACGGCAACCTGCAGAACGCAACCGTGACGAGAACGTGAGTGGCACTCTATTCTGAATCAGACAATGTTCCTAAGAGCCAAGAAGGGCATCGACGGAGACCTGATATCCGTCCGGATGAGAGGTCAGCAGAAGTTCCAATAGGGAATGTGCATGATCCTCCAAATCCGGGATCCGCGTAGGTGAAGTAAGCAGTTTCATCTGACCATATTACGACCACATGTTGTGTAGATTATTTCGATATTACCGATAGACACTTCAATTATATCTATATGCATAGATTATTTCAACATTAAAAACATATAATTATAATTCATTTATACGTATAGCCAACCGAATTCGTTGTTTACATTTTCAAAACATTCGAGAGAAAAGTCCGACATTTGCAATCATGTTGAACCCAAATAAAATTTCGCTCGTATTGACCACTGCGTTAGTTTTATCGCAGTGTGAATACAACGCATCAAGTTTTATCGTAATGCGGCCGAATTTTTTATGGGTTTAGGTCCACGAAAAATATATCAGCAAATTACCAACCGTCGCAGAAATTGAGTGAAATGAAGCCTCAGTAATAACTCACAAGGTTGAACATTTTATCTTATGCAAAGGCCTTTTTCTTTTTAAACATCATTTTTATATGAGCTTACTAGCTTGGATTATAATATAGCTGAGCCATGCTGTTGCTGCTATATTATGATTGTAGCACAAATGGGTCAGCTCGACCGGGAAAGGACCACACTCTCACAGAATACCAGCGTAAAATAGCAGCTTAACGTTGGTGCGTTTCGTATGGTGAGTGTAGAGAACCGGATACCACTTTTACTGTACGAAGCATTGCTACTTAGTCCTCAGGGGTGTGCATTTTAATTCTTCGAATTCTTTATCGATAATAGATGTAGGGCTACAGCATCCATTTATCATCAGATGGACTGTGCGCTCGTGTTTCACCCTTTTTCTATAAAAATAAAAATAAATTTATATAAACTAATCTAGCTGTTAAACACGTGTAAGGCTTCTTTACACTATATGCTGCAAAACTAAGTTTGCTAGCAAGTTTAGATACATATGGGCTCCGCAGAACCTAAAGAAAAGTTTGTGCCCAGTTGTAACAGGATTTGTATCAGCTTCTTTACAAGTAAGGGCCATTAACGAGTACTTAGTCTACCTGACGGTAAATGGGAATGAGGAGGCCAAAAGACACCAACATGTACCATAAATTCGGGTATCAAGATACAGATGCATTCTCAGAATTAAGATGGGATGGTATTTATACTAATATAAAGGCTCTATTTTGTACCAACCCTGACAAACTCCCAGCTAAAAAAGTCCTATAACGCGGTGCTGATTTATTTTTGAATGAATGAATAACTAAGTCAAAAATCCTTCCTAAGAGGCAGTCTTTGAGGGAAGCCTATGTTCAGTAGTGGTACATGGTACATGGTAAAAAGTACAAGAAACACAGTCAAATCCAAAACCATCTTCTACTTTGTAGTCGGTTAAAAGATCATTAAGATGTCATTATCATGTAAGTTGTTAATAACTGTAATAGGATAAGCAAATTCAAAGACCTCGAATTTATAGCACATTACATATTTACAGTAAAGCATAAAGTTGTTTAGTTTAGAATTTCAAGTGCTCAGTAACTCCACTAGACGTAAAGTAAGGTTTGAGACGCAAATCCTGTTTACGAGCTGGACACTAGAAACTTACTTGGAATCGTATACTAGTGCGGCTTTTGGGTCAATTTAGTACCAAAATTATTTAAGCTATTTACTTTGCAGTCTGGTAATTAGGTATTCTATTACGAGACTAAGTTACATGTTTGTTAAATTATTGTACATAGTCACACCGCCGTACGTATTATTGTACGTATTATTGTACACATATGCCGTGTAGTGGCGGTTAAGAATATCCACTACCCCATATCTTCCCGTGGGTGTCGTAAAAGGCGACAGAGGGAAACAGGCAGGAGATGGGCAGCAGCTTCTTCCTGATAACAACAATTACACAAAAAAAAAAAAAACTGCGGTTGCCAACCCGCTCGCCAAGCGTGGCAACTATGGCAATATACCCCCCATGAACAATAACACAAACAGACGGCCCCCAGTCCCCGGCGGCCCCGCTATTCCTGGCTACGGTGGCGACCATGGTAACGGCGGGGCAGGGGGTGCTAAGAATCTCCGGTGGAGGTTCGGTTGCCACCTACGACGACTCGACCTGGCAACATTTAACGCACGCACACTGAGGACTGACGAGAAGATCCTGGAGCTGGAAGAAGAGATAGACAAGTTGCGCTGGAGTATTATAGGATTATCCGAGGTCCGAAGAGAGGGGGAGGACACGGTGATTCTCGAATCCGGCAACTTGTTCTATCACCGGGAGGGCGACCATCTGTCCCAAGGAGGTGTCGGATTTATCGTCCACAAGTCTCTCGTCAACAACGTTGTAAAGATTGGGAGTGTGTCGACGAGGGTCGCGTACCTGATACTCAGAATCACCAAACGGTATTCGCTGAAGGTCATACAGGTTTACGCACCAACCTCGGCACATCCCGATGAGGAGGTGGAGGAAATGTATGAGGATATTTCCAAAGCCATGCATTCCTCCAAAACCCACTACACGGTGTTGATGGGAGACTTCAACGCAAAACTAGGCACAAGAGAAAGCGGTGAGCTGAAATTAGGGAAATTTGGAGTAGGGCAACGGAACCGAAGGGGCCAGCAGCTGGCCGACTTTATGGAGAAAGAGGGACTCTTTATGATGAACTCTTTCTTCCAGAAGCGGCCCCACAGAAAGTGGACCTGGTCGAGCCCCGACGGTTCGACAAAAAATGAGATTGACTTCATTATGACGACCAGACGCCAGCTGTTCAGTGATGTCTCAGTGATCGCAAGGGTGAAAACTGGCAGCGATCACCGAATGGTTAGAGGCACACTGAACCTAAACGTTAAGTTGGAGAGGTCTCGTCTAATGAAGTCAACGCTCCGTCCCCCTCGTGCTCTAATCCAGAATCCCGAAAACTTTCAGCTCGAGTTACACAACCGCTTTCAGTGCCTACAAGATTGCAATGCAGTGGACGATATGAATGACAAGCTCGTGGAAACTGTCCATGCGGTCGGAGCTAAGTTCTGCAAGACCCGCCGCAGAAGAACACAAAAACTCTCCGATCACACTCTTAATCTCATGGCTGTTAGACGGGAGATGAGGCTGCAATCGTCAACAGATTTGACAGCATACAGGCAACTGAACAGACAGATCTCCAAATGCATGCGGCGAGACTTACGCAACTTTAATACTGCTCGTATTAAAGAAGCGATCGAGCGGAACCAGGGCTCCAAAGTCTTTGCCAGAGATCTGTCTGCCCGTAAGAGCCAACTGTCAAAGCTGAAGACTGAGTGTGGCAGCATCGTTTCCGGGACACCTGAGATTTTGAGTGAGATTGAGAGGTTCTATGGGCAGTTACACATCATCGTTGGAGCCACACGCAAGTGTGAGTAACGATCCAAGAGCAAGTCTTATCCGACACTATTCCGATGATATCCCGGACGTCAGTCTAAGCGAGATTAGAATGGCTCTCCAGCACCTTAAAAACGGCAGGGCCCCAGGTGAGGATGGAATTACAGCGGAGCTTCTGAAAGCGGGTGGAACACCGGTACTTGAAGTCCTTCAGAAGCTCTTCAATTCCGTCCTCCATGGTGGCACTACTCCAGAGGCGTGGAGCAGAAGTGCGGTGGTCTTGTTCTTTAAGAAAGGCGACAACGCTCTCTTGAAGAACTACAGACCGATTTCCCTTCTGAGCCGCGTCTACGTGCTGTTTTCGAGAGTCATTACGAATCGTCTCGCACGCAGACTCGACGACTTCCAGCCTCCCGAACAAGCCGGTTTCCGAAAAGGCTTCAGTACCATAGACCACATACATACCCTGCGGCAGATTGTACAGAAGACTGAAGAGTACAATTTGCCACTTTGCCTGGCGTATGTGGACTATGAGAAAGCCTTTGATTCCGTCGAAATTTGGGCGGTGCTGCAGTCCCTTCAGCGGTGCCAAGTTGACTGTCGGTATATCGAAGTGCTGAAGTGTTTGTACAGTAGGGCTACGATGGCTATCCGAGTACAGAACCAGAGCTCGAAACCTATCCAACTGCAGAGAGGTGTAAGACAGGGTGACGTTATATCCCCGAAACTCTTCACCGCTGCTTTGGAAGACGTTTTCAAGCTACTGGACTTGAAAGGATACGGTATTAACATCAATGGCGAGTACATCACTCACCTTCGATTTGCCGACGATATAGTCCTTATGGCAGAATCGCTGGAGGACTTAAGCACTATGCTCAATGACCTCAATAGTGCCTCCCAACGGATAGGTCTTAAGATGAACATGGACAAAACAAAGATCATGTTTAATGTCCATGTCACACCTATGCCGGTGGTTGTTGGGAGCACTATGCTCGAAGTTGTTGACGAGTACGTTTACCTGGGACAAATAGTCCGACTAGGTAAGTCCAACTTCGACCGAGAGGTCAATCGACGGATTCAACTCGGCTGGGCAGCGTTCGGGAAATTACGACATATCTTCTCGTCAGGTATACCTCAATCTCTAAAAACTAGATTGTACAACCAGTGCGTGTTGCCAGTGATGACTTACGGATCTGAGACGTGGTCCTTCACTGCTGGCCGTATGAGGACGCTCAAGGTCGCTCAGCGAGCTATGGAGAGGGCTATGCTCGGAGTTTCTCTGCGTGATAGACTCAGAAATGAGGATATCCGCAGTAAAACCAGAGTGACCGACATAGCCCAACGGATTAGTAAACTGAAGTGGCAATGGGCCGGCCATATAGCTCGAAGAACCGATAACCGATGGGGAAGAAAGGTTCTCGAGTGGCAGCCTCGTACCGGTAGGCGTAGTGTAGGGCGACCCCCCACTAGATGGAGTGACGACCTGGTAAGATATGCAGGAAGTCGATGGATGCAGGTGGCTCAGGACCGTGCTTTGTGGCATTACTTGGGGGAGGCCTATGTTCAGCAGTGGACTTGTGAAGGGCTGTAATGATGATGATGATGATGATAGTCACACCTAGGCAGGTTTGTCATTTGCTGGCAGCCTAAGACAATCCATCACCCCATTTCATCCCTTAGGTGTCTTAAGAGGCGACAGTGCAAATTTCTAGAAGAATCTTTTTTAAATCCGTTAAAAGGCAGTATAAACATCTCGTCAACGCCATAGGAAAAATACCCAGACTGGCGACGGGCAGTTACGTTGCCATAAGCCGAACTTCGTTTCACCCTTCGACGTAACGTTTAATGAGAAAGGACATTATCTGTGTCCACCAGGTTTTTTGGTTTAATTGGAGCCTAACTATATAATAAAGTAAACTGTATTTTTCATATATTACTTTTTAACAAAAACAAACTATATATTTACTTCAAAAAGGTGGTTACTGACTGAGGCTGTGATGAAAGTGTGGCACAACAATATGATGTCTCTGAATAACTTAGACGTATACACTCAATTTATAGAAACACATACACACACACACGCACACACACGGTGTTTATTTCTTTTTCTCTTTTTAAACACAAATATATTGTTTTATATTCTTCATCAGTACATACATTCCATGCATTTGTTAATCACCTGATATAATAAATATTTGGCTGAAATTTTGTTATGCGTTTTGTATCCAGTTGTGGGTGTTTGTATGTACGTAGGTATACATAAATAGACATGTGTAATAAACATAGTTTGGACATTTTCGCACTGCATTTCTGGAGATTGAAAAACTTTGCACCGAAGATGCGATTCAATTTTGCAGCATGAGACTAACAGTATTAGCAATTGAACTTTGAAAACCTGGAGTATTGTCCAGTTTTATAAAGTAAAACTTCTTCGAATGCTTTTACCAGTGCAAAGTTGAATTTGTAATTGCAAATAAATCCAAAATAAATACATCGTGTAGTGACGGTGTAAATGCATTATATATCCATTGCTCCATTTCATCTCGTGGCTATCGTAAGAGGCGACAAAGAGAATCTAAATCAGCAGATGTGCGGCCGCATCTTCCTATTAACAACTAAATAAAAGAAAGTGCGGTTGCTAATCCGTTTGCCATGCGTAGCAACTGTGGCAAAAATCCCTCCTTGAAGTTATCTATAGGGGAGGCTTATCTTCAGCAGTAGACTTTTGATAGGCAGTAAAGATAAAATCAATATAAAACTGAGACATGTGTATCATTTTGAAAAAAAAAAAATGTATCACACGTAAATACCACACCTAGTTCGTTTTAAAATAACCATTTTATACTTAAATATAGTTTAGTGTCCTACCTTAATAACCTGAAACCTTAATAACTTAAATTAAATACTACTTATTCCTCTGTTGCACTAAAGAGGTTGTCCACAAACATTATGCGGATTGGTGATTAGTACCAGACCTTACACAAATTAGACGCTGCTCTACTTTCAAGTCTAGATTTTATAAATGTGACAAACGAGCACACAGTCCACTTGATGGTAAATGGATGCTGTGGCCTATAGACATCTACATCCATCTTCGATTATGAATCAATATGCAGATGCGTTGTTACCACTGAGGGCTAAGATGGAATGCCTCGTTTTCGGTTTTCCGGTTCTCTACACTGAGTATACGAAACACAGCATCATTAAGCTGCTATTTTACGCTGATATTCTGCAAGATCGTGGTCCTACCCCGGTCGAGACGACCTATTCGTTTCGTTGCTCTACCACGTATAAAATATTTAAATTATATATCTTCTTATTATTAACTTATTACAATTAAAAAAATCTAAACTCACATTTTAATCTAATGTTTAGAAACAAGTCACGTCTATCTATGTTTGTACAGGACTCCGTTAATAGTTAAGCGCGGTCTGCGAACTTTGACTTGTTGACATTTGAGGTTATTCTATGTATAGTTTTTTTTAAATGTGTATGCTTTCAACACTATTTGATTAGTGCAATAATAATGTTTAAAGTGCCCTATATCGTTTCCGTTATAGCCTATTAAATTTTATTGCTGAAAATAGGACTCACCCATAGAATCCCTTCAGGGGATATTTTGTAATAATAAGTAATTGTAAAAAAAACCGCGCCAAAATTACCAATGGTATGTCGAGTAAGGGCCAGCCCCGACAGCATCCTTAAGAGTATAGCTGGATATACAAAATCCTTAAGAGTATTGCTGAATATGAAAAATATAAAAAATTGTTAAAACGTTGCAACTCATCTCCTGATTTGTTTTCCTCGGTCGCCTCTTACAACACCCATGGGATGATATGGGATAGTGAATATTCTTACAGTCTTATGCAAAAAGTAAATTCAAAACACCAATTTATGCATGATAATAACGCTATAATATATACCCAGCCATTTCTAATTCGTTTTGTATAGTTTATTCAGTAACATAATAAAGATACTTTTGTGTTCCGGTCTGATGGTTATAGAGAGCAAGATATTTATAGGCTGTGATGCATTTCATTTTAGTCCTCAGAAGGAACTACGCGTCTGTAGCCTTCTTTTGTATGAAGTTAGCTACGGGTTATATATATTCAAGGTGGAAAACGAGCACACAGTCTATCTGATGGTAGGTGGTTGCTAGATAATTCCTACATATATTCTGCAGCTTTGTTGTAAAAATGCATTATTGTATATATTAGCCATATGAAAGAATTACTGGTATAACTAACTTGTGAAACTAACTTGAAGAGTATATAGAGCCAAAATAATTACGCGCTGTGAGACATCCCACCTTAGTCCTCGGAAGTGATAACGGATCTGTAGTCTTCTTTGTTTCAAGCCGGTTGCAGGTCTACCAGTCAACCCATGGAGTGGTGAGAATTTGATGTAGGTGTGGCAATATAAAATAAGAGAACACAATACAAATGATAATTAACTACATAATATATACTAACTAATAAACTGCTAATAAATAAACTATACTTAAATGATCTATCCTTACAAATATACAAATATATAAATAAATGGATATACATACAAGTATATATATATATATATAGTACCCGGTTGACCGAGCTTTGCTCGGTATTTTTCGCTCGATTTTTTTAATTCGTGTGTTTTGGAAATTATATTTAGATACAAATTACATACTGATGAATTATAAATAATATTTTTTGATCTTAGCGACATAACAGAAAAAACTGAACTGGTTATTTGAATAAAAAATCATGAGTGCAATTATTTTTATTTAAATTTTCGTGTTTTTAAAAATACTAAAAAAAGGGCTCGAAAAAATATATTTTCTCAAAAAAGAAAGAAACTTGAAAAAAAAAATAAAAAAGTCGGTCGGTCGGTCTGGGCTCGAACCCAGGTTTTACGATTTTGTGACCGCCCATTATACCAATAAGCTATTTATAATCATTACCAAACTGTCAAAATTTACCTTCTTATTCTAACTATATTGTAGCAGTTTTTAATTGCCTAAAAACACGGACAAAAAGACATTTTCTAAAAATAAATCTTAGCTAGATCGATTTACTATCCCCGAAACTCCCTGGACACTAAATTTTATGAAAATCGTTGGAGCCGTTTCCGAGATCCCGATTATATATATATATACATATATACAAGAATTGCTCGTTTAATAGTATAGGATATATCCTACATTTTCTAAAAATAAATCTTAGCTAGATCGATTTATTATCCCCGAAACTCCCTGTTTAATAGTATAGGATATATCCTATACTATTAAACGAGCAATTCTTGTATATATGTATATATATATATAATCGGGATCTCGGAAACGGCTCCAACGATTTTCATAAAATTTAGTGTCCAGGGAGTTTCGGGGATAATAAATCGATCTAGCTAAGATTTATTTTTAGAAAATGTCTTTTTGTCCGTGTTTTTAGGCAATTAAAAACTGCTACAATATAGTTAGAATAAGAAGGTAAATTTTGACAGTTTGGTAATGATTATAAATAGCTTATTGGTATAATGGGCGGTCACAAAATCGTAAAACCTGGGTTCGAGCCCAGACCGATCGACCGACTTTTTTATTTTTTTTTTCAAGTTTCTTTCTTTTTTGAGAAAATATATTTTTTTCGAGCCCTTTTTTTAGTATTTTTTAAAAACACGAAAATTTAAATAAAAATAATTGCACTCATGATTTTTTATTCAAATAACCAGTTCAGTTTTTTCTGTTATGTCGCTAAGATCAAAAAATATTATTTATAATTCATCAGTATGTAATTTGTATCTAAATATAATTTCCAAAACACACGAATTAAAAAAATCGAGCGAAAAATACCGAGCAAAGCTCGGTCAACCGGGTACTATATATATATATATATATATATATATATATATATATATATATATTTAAATACATACATAATTAGTATATACAAATGACTATGAATATATACGTCTGTTTGGCAATACATATTAAATAGATGAGTCATGTAAAATGCGTTGTCTTTAAGAAATGATCACGGACCAACTTTTTAAAAGCGTACTTATTGGGAGCTTTTCTGATGTCATCGGGCAAGGAGTTCCAAAGGCGTGTAGCCTGAACTGTGAAGGAGTTACCATAGAACTCGGTGAAGTGAACTGGAGTACAGATTTTGTTGTTAGAAGAAGAGCGTAGGACCCTATCATGAGATGAAGAAAGATAATGAAATTTACTCTTAAGATAAGAAGGCGAAGATGGATCATTTAATATGGAAAAAAGTAATATTCTGAAGTTGCGCCTCTGCCGGATTGTAAGCCAATTTAGTTTAGATCTGTATTGAGAAATATGATCATACTTACGAAGCCCAAAGATAAATCTTATACAGTTATTGAGGAGGCGTTCCAGCTTGTTCAGAAGATCTTGGGACAGGTCTGGGTAACACACATCTGCATAATCAATTATGGGTAATATAAGGGTAAGCTCACAAAACACTTTTTTTATCACTTATACCAACTTGTAAACCCCTTAGATCACCACGAACTGTCAAAGTTGTTTAGCGAAGTGTAGTTTGCTAAACAAAAAAACCGGCACGGAGAAAGGGACAAACAATCACACCGCTCTGTCTCATTTCTATGCAAGACGTATGCATAAATCTATCTTTTTCGTGTGCGAAAGCGAAAGAGGGCGTCAATTTGTCTATAGGTTTCTCTGTCTACGTGCCTCGCATTTGTCATAGACGTGATATCGTTTCGCCCTGTAAAATATAGATTTTAGATACGATTCGTTTCGAGCGCAATGGAATCGATTGCCAATTAAACACATATTTAAAATAATATCCGTTAGTATCTTGTTAATAATATTCTCAACAGTACAAAAATATATTATATTTATATATGTTTTAGGTACCAACCGTGCAGCGACGGTGCAAATTCTTGCACTATCTAACGCTCCAAATCGTAAGGCCGTGTCGTAAATAATGACAGAGGGATACTAACCAGAGGATAGGAAGCGTCTCCCTAACAGCAACTAGGAAAACAATTGTGCTTGCCAGCACATTGGTCAAGCGCGGCAACTATCACAACTATCCTTATGAGGCATAAAACATATAAACTATAATACAGGTCTACGTAGGTACCTAGTGCGGGATCTAGTGCAAAATTTTTATTAAGGTGCAAATTGTGTAATAAATTATTTTTATTTTCACAAGAGGAAAGTAAGGCACGTAGTAGAACCATGCTACAACTATATTAGGTACAGATATAGTTCTAGCACTAATGGGTCGGCTCAACCGGGGTAGGGCACCCTCTCACACAATACCAGCGTAAAATAGCAGCTTATTACCGCTGTATCTCGTGTGATGAATGTAGAGATCCGGAGACCCTGTTTTATTGGAAGCGAGACATTCTCTCTTAGTCCTAACGGGTGACAGTGTATCTACATTTCGATTGGTAATTGAGGATTGATGTGTATGTCTATAGTCCACAGCAACCACTTATCAGGTGGACCGTGTGCTCGATTGTCACTATATCTTATCCCATAAAAAAGTAGAGTGATGTTTTTCGAGAATGTGTATGTATATATGTCTATTTCTTTGGCACGCTCTGTGACCAAAACAGTTTGATAGATTTTAACATAATGTGAAGAGTCGTAATATTTGTCTTAATTGTGGGGGTCACGTGGGATATAAATTTTTTCTATTTTCAGTATACTTTTTTACGCAGTCAGATTATTTATTCACTGTTTTAACCTTTAACCTTGTTTGAAATAATCACCCATGACCATTTATTAACAGTTATTAGATTTGAAAGTATAGCCTAGATCACTCTCAACAAAGCTTTACTATGTGTTTGTTAAGTTTCGCCTTTCCGAAGATAAATCTCGACGAACAGACAGATAGACAAATTTTTTCATGTCAAACAACCCCTTGATTTCGATAAAATGCAATTATTTCGATAGTATTGACAGACACATCAATTTTATTTACTTCTATAGAGTATGGTAGGTACGTGCACAATATGAGCTGGATCCAAAAATTAGCTATAAATGACCGAACATTCCGCCAAGAGCGTTTTATGTCCAGTAACGGCTACAGCAAACACGGCGACCGATTGCCTCACAATTCATTGGATTTTATCTTGACCGCGTAAGCCGCAAATGGAACCGAATTGTTCAATTCGGGCTTACAACAACTATGCATTTGGAATTTCGTATATTTAGAAACAAAATATATATGGAAATATCATCAGGTAAAATAGGTTTCTTATACACTTAGTTGTGGCTACATTACTAATTACTTCTAGTTTGTTTTAACAAGGGTGACAAACGAGCTCACAATCCACCTGATGATAAGTGGAGTATGTGTCATATGACATATAGACTATATCTATTCTCATTTAACAATCAATAATGCATATGCTTTGCCTAAACTGAAATGCCTCGTTTCCAATAAAAACGTTTGCCTTTCTTTACATTCTACATACGAAACACAACAGCATTAAGCTGCTATTTTATTTATTTTATTTGTTGGCCCATGTCCAACAGTGGACTTCTACGACCAGATAAACAACAAAGAATGGCCTGCCGGTTGCCACTTCAGCTTACTGATCCGTTGGGCTATATAAATTTGGTTCTACTGCGGATTTCACCCTTTCGAAGTCTATCTCTCAGAGAAACTCCAAACATAACCCTCCCATGGTTTGTTTAGTGACCTTGAGCTTTTTCATACAGTCGGCAGTGAAAGACCAAATCTTAAATTCATATGTCATCATTATTAAGTATATAAAAAAACTTATGGTAAATCCAAATGTGCATGCCTTAAGCGCTTATGTTATACGTCAATATTTTTTTTTCAAAGTATTTTTAAAACCACACAAGTTTTCACAAATATCCATATTACTATTAATTCTTATTTTCCGATAATTTCATGTCAAAGGTCAATAAGTTTGGAAAATCCAAAAGCGCACTACTTATAATCGTGATCATAAGATCTGCTTATAATCGCGCTTATATGATCGTGAAAAAGTGTGGAAAAAATCTCAACAAAAGAAAATATTTTTTAAATTTTACTCTTTTATTATTAGTTAGATGCAATTTTTTTTATAATTGTTAATTGAAGAAACTTTTAACAAAATTATCTTAAAACGACGAGACATCGACTTTAATATTACTTTAATTTTTGGGTATTTGTACACAGGTATTAACGTAAAAAGTAGTCTTTTTTTACCTGACTCGATAATAGGTTTTTTTCTCATCATCATCATTAATATGTTCAATATAATTGTTAAATACGATTTCATGCGACAAAACGTTAGATTCTTGATTTTTAGGGAAATCAGTAATTTCATTAACATTTTCGATTATGCTTAATTTATTATGGTAAATATGAAGTTAACTTTTCATACATCGAATAGTATCGCCGCCAAATTGGTGCCATGTTGAAAGAGATTTATAAGCTCATTAGCGGTTTTAATTCATAAAGCTACTTACTCATACGAGTACGCAGGAAATGGGTTAATATTTAGCTAAAAGCAACAAAGGCCTTTTGAATTAAACTTATAAGTTGTTAAAGCCTGTATTTTAGGGTTAACTTTGTAAGTTTGCATATCCATCCATTAACCACAGGCTATATGAGTTCACTGCCTTCCTCATAGATTGCCTCATAGGGGGGATTTTGCCACATTTGCCACGGTTGACTCTGGGGTGGGCTCGGCAGTTTTCTATTATTTTGGGTTGTTATCAGGGAGGCGGTGCTGCCCGTCACCTATTTCAGTTCAGTTTGTCGCTTCTTAAGACACCGACGAGACGAAATGGATTAGTGGATATCCTTATACCGCCCATACACGGATATCGGTATTATACAATTTAGAAGGACTCATCTACAAAGATTAAATTTTTTATTAAACTAAGACCAAAGGGTTATTGTAATATAAATTAATACATGGTGAAAAGTATCCCTGGAAATAAGGTGGTAAATTCGAAGCTGTTTCTTAAATACCTTTTGTAAGTAAGTGTACAACCTGTGTTTTTATTGCATAATTTTACTTTGAAAAAAAAAGTCCCGCTTGGTTTGTTGCGGGTTCTTTTCAGAACAGAGGCTCAGGTAGGCTGTAAGTTCGTTTGTCGCTTCAGTTTATTAAAAAAAGACATTGTCAGGCTAAATCATTAACAGAGTTCCGCTTGAGTTAAGCTTCGAATTGAGATTGAAATAATACTAGTTTTAACGGAATTTATCGCTTATATTTAACTTTTTTACCCGACGTTTCGAGAGCTTTACAGCACCCATGGTCACGGGAAGGACTGAGATGTTCAACGTCCAGCTGTCATAGTTAACCGCGGTTACCATAGATTAAAATTTTAACTTTTGTTCCGATCTACACAGTATGAGCTTATGGTATCATGGAGTCTTGCAGTTGTATGCTTGGGTTGGGATTTAATTTTATTTATTATAGGATCCCAAGCAGATGGTAGCACCCAGCCATCTTCTCTATTGAAATTAGGATGTTTTTTGATTTCAATAGCCTCGCGAATCATCCTTGGAAGGAATCGGTGTTCTTTAGCGAGGATTTGTGGTCTATCAAATCTGATGTAGTGACGGGGGCGATCTTGTACATGTTCACAGACTGCAGACTTCCCGGAGCGTCGATTCTTCACATCACATCACTAAATCATCGATTCTTCACATCACATCACTCCGGGAAGTCTGCAGTCTGTGAACATGTACAAGATCGCCCCCGTCACTACATCAGATTTGATAGACCACAAATCCTCGCTAAAGAACACCGATTCCTTCCAAGGATGATTCGCGAGGCCTTTGAAATCAAAAAACATCCCAATTTCAATAGAGAAGATGGCTGGGTGCTACCATCTGCTTGGGATCCTATAATAAATAAAATTAAATCCCAACCCAAGCATACAACTGCAAGACTCCATGAT
Source organism: Parnassius smintheus behrii (assembly GCA_036936625.1). Lineage (NCBI taxonomy): Eukaryota > Metazoa > Arthropoda > Insecta > Lepidoptera > Papilionidae > Parnassius > Parnassius smintheus. The sequence continues at coordinate 6,251,841 of JAUPFT010000004.1, read as the reverse complement.
ACCATAAGCTCATACTGTGTAGATCGGAACAAAAGTTAAAATTTTAATCTATGGTAGCCGCGGTTAACTATGACAGCTGGACGTTGAACATCTCAGTCCTTCCCGTGACCATGGGTACTGTAAAGCTCTCGAAACGTCGGGTAAAAAAGTTAAATATACGCGATAAATTCCGTTAAAACTAGTATTATTTCAATGTGTAGTGTTCGCGTAAATATAAGAAATCATTTCGAATTGAGAATTAGTTTAGTATTCTGCTCCCCGGCACCGCACCCAATGAAATTAAAATTGTAATTAAAATTTCTGAATAACATCACGCTGTAAGATCTTTGTTAGGAATGTTAACCACATGGCGATGCGACGAAACGGCCTTATTCTGAAACGAGAGGCCGATTTAAAGTCGTTCATAACATCAATAACCAATTCGTCTTCTAACAAGAGGTAGTTTATCGATAGTCTCGGGCTTAGTGTATTTTAAGAGGAGTCCTTCAAACTTCAAATTGAAGAAGTCCCTTAACTTCGGCTATATTACGGATATATTATATACAAAGGCTATACATCTAATATTCTACACAATAATAAAATTAAAATGTCTGTAATATTGAAATTACTGCCTCATATTTAGCTGAGGATGTTATTTGCTTGCTGTTAAGACGTGAATAATTATTTTTAAAATTTTTATCTGACCGTCTGTCTGTCCGGGTCAATGTTCAGAGTAGTTGAACCGATTGTAGCTAAACTTCACGAACAGCTTGAGAGCAAAACCAGGAGAGATCTAGCCTATTATTTCTAATAGAACGGAAAACTTGTACATTATTCCTAAAAAAAACGAGAAATTAAAATAAATGTTGACTATCTGAAATCTAGTTACATTAATACCCAGTTTAGCCATAGCGGTTCACTAGTATACAGTAAAACCCTTATATGGTTGGTTTTTCAGTTGTCAAGTTAGTTATCCATCAAACTATGTCAAATATGAAAGTGAAACCATTTAACATTGTTATTCATAAAACCGTAAATGTTGTATGTGTATTTTAACTTACGAATAACTTCTATTTTGATATTTAACAATCAGAGCTAAAAATAAAGCCAAAGAGCTTATATGTAACGTTGATATGTGTGATGTATGTTTAACCGCAAAGACTGATCGTGGAAGAATATTGTGTATCCGTTCAGAAAACAAATTGATTGGTCCTTTCCGGGCTGTATTCTTTCTTTATGAGTTTTATTTAAAAAAAATATAAAAAATTAACTTGACTTTTTAAAATAAAACTTTATTGTAGAATAAGGGTGACAAACGAGCAAAAATTCCATCTGATGTTAAGTGGAGGCTGTGGCCCAAAGAAATCTACATTTATCCTCGATTAAGGATCAAAATGCATATTGCTGTCACAGCTGTGGACTATGATAGTCCTCGTGTCCAGTAAAAAGGGTCTCCAGATCTCTACACTCACCATACAAAATACAGCAGTATTAAGCTACTATTTTAAATTTGGTATAATATTCTCACTAAATAATAGAGTAATTAGATCAAGTATTTTAATTCTCGCACTTTCTTTAGTTTTGGTACAAAACAAATAAATAGATTGTGTTGTGTAAATAAGACCTTTAAAAGACGAAAGATACCTTTCGTCTTTCGTTCACTTACTGGATGTGATTCAAAGATTTTAAACTGCTCAAGCTCTACCTCTAATTTTATTAGGATCTTTTGCCAACGCTATCCAAGGGATCTTGTGTCAGCCATCCGTTTCATCTATATACAGAGAGAACGACTCACTGGCCCATGCCGCAAAGGAGAAAGTCGATCTTTTAGGTTTTCATTTTGAGTCCAAATCTACTCTCGATGACAATGACACCACCGACGATCCTGCGGTGTGAGTAATCCATACCGGATGTGCTGTTTACACAGCGCTCGATTTGCAAAGCACTGCTCTCCCTGGACATCAACAAGTCGAGTGGGCTTAATGAAGTCCCTCCTATTATGCTGAAGACGTATCTCCGAAGTTGGCCCCGAATTTAACGCGTCGTTTTTTACTCCTACTCCCTAGGCATAGTCCCGCATTCATGCAAGACAGTTATATCCACCCGACCCCCCAAAAAAGCACGACCACTCAGACCCGTATAACTACACGCCTATCACCATCGCCTCCTTGTTCTACAAAATAATGCAATTGCGCATTTACCGCTAAAAATAACCCATTTGACAAAGTATAGGCTAAAAAGATTGGCGTGAGCGGGACAGTACTTTATGCCGGCACACCGTTTGCAACCTTACAAGGCGCAAGTTCGCCCTTACATGGAGTACGGTTCTCATTTCTGGACCTGGGAATCCCAGTGTTAGACCTCATCCAGCAAAGAGTGGCTCAAATTGTTGTCGGCTCGATTTTGCATCCCATTGCATTTTATATCGCATTGTCTATGGAGAGTTCTTAGACAAATTGTTCGGATTAATTTTGCCAACGCATATCGGGACAAAATTCACGGTACCATTCACGTTATCTGGATGCTTGGCGGTCCACCATGACTGTGCGATTTACTAAGTTTCTTCATCGCACGATTTCTTTGTGGTTGCTTGCTCCTTATAAAAAATCCGGCAACGAACGTGCAATTTCCCTGATGTTGCAGTTGTTCATGGGCGATGATCGACACTCACTATCAGGAAAATTTGATTTAATATGAGCAAACACGCAGGATGGAAATCTAGTAAAATATAAATATAAATCTAGTAAAAATATAAATCTGGTAAAAATATTCGTGATCTGGGCAGGCGCAGACAGACTAGACCGGTGGTTGTGGTGAGGGGAGTCGTATTCATAGTTAGCCTAGGGTTGTGTAGCTCTAAATCAGGCACTGCTTCTGAGGCTGATTTGGAACGCCTCAGACTAGCTCTTTATGCGCCGGTACACAGCAGTGCACGCATTACTATTTGACGACAGTAATAGTTAAGAGGGTAGATACGGACTCCTAAAAAAGGGGTCCTACCCCCTAGCGTATAGCTTTGATGCTGCTGTAGGTGGCGGTCGCGGTATTCTATATGTGGCGTAAACGAGTTGGTATACCGCCATATATCGGAAACCATAAGTTTTTTAGCAGTTTCTACAGTAGTTTTGTAAGTGGTAGAGCCTTGCTGCAGCTATATTATGGTTGTAGCACGAAATAAGTGGGCTCAACCGGGAGGGAGCCGCGCTCGCACAGAGTACCAGCATATAATAATAAGTAGCATTATGCCGCTGTGTTTCATATAATGAGTGTAGGGAATCGGAGACCCTTTTTACTACGCATCTGTATTTTGATTCATAATCGAGGATGTGTGTTCAACTTACCGTCAGATGGACTGTGGCCTCGTTTCTCACCCCATCCTATATAAAAAAAACTATTATATAAAAATTCCTACTCACTATGTTTAACAGCCACGATAGCAGCATGCGAATATGCCTGAAGACAGTCAGGGAGATCGTGTAGGTCACTTTTAAAAAAAAAATGAAAAAATAGACAAATTTAATACAGAATTTGTTAAAATAATTTGACTACTAGGGTACCTATCGAATCCCATCAAAGTTATGAACGAACTTCTTGAAAAACATATATATTGTGTGAATATGACCTCGATCGGCTACGTTGTTCACAAGTTACACGATCACTAACGGACGTACCAACTACCTGGTACGTTACTATGTGTTAGAGCCATGCTGCAGTCATATTAGTAGCATAAGTGAGTCGGCTTAGCCCTGAAAAGACCACGCTCTCATAAAATACCAGCTTAAAATACCAGTATAACGCTGCTGTGTTTCGTATGGTGAGTGTAGAGAACCGGAGACTCCTTTTACTGGAAAAGAGGGGCAATCTCCCGTGTCATAGGGACAGTTTACACACATAAAGACTCGCAACATTTATATGTAGCCCACACATTTTTGTTATGTGCGAGATTCGAACCCACGCCGCGGTCCTAAGCGCTGCAACTCCATTGCAAAGCTATCACGCCACGAAGCCGTCAATTTATGGTTCAAAATGATTGATATTCGAAATGACAAAATCTGGAATAGGTAGGTGGTGGTGCGGCGAAGTTATTATAAATTTATATTTACACTGTAGAACGTCTGGAATGAATTCGAGAGAAACCCATTGCGCCACCTACCGATTCAACCATATTAGCTGTGATGATTCACTATATCCCCCTCCCTCCTCCTATCAGGCAATCTATGGAGGAGGACTATGTTCAGCAGTGGACTTATGATAGGCTGTAACGGTAATTTTTTCTTTATGATCTTTCTGAATGTATTATTGAGAGTTAGAATATTGGGATAATATTCAGATAAGGAAAATGACATATCTAAAATATAATAAATTATTGTTACCAGTCTTTACACCACACTGATGAAGCGTGGCAAACTCTCATCAGCTCTTCGGCCTATTGTGGTTCATCCTGGAACATTTCGTAGAAAAACATCAAGTTAAATTCCTTTAAAATATATATTAATACCCACGTTCAATTCAAAATGGGTAGCCATACTTGCCGCGCCTGGTTGGTAACCATAGTTTTTCGTTTTCTAGTTGTTACTTGAAAGACGCTACTGCCTATCTCTGCTGTGTTTCGTATGGTGAGTGCAGAGAACCGGAGAGACCCTTTTAACTGGATCAAGGCATTCCATCTGAGTCCCTCGGGGTCCATCTGTATTTTGATTCTTAATCGAGGATAAATGTAGATGTGTATGGGCCAAAGCATAGAGCAGAGGGACTTATGTAGGCTGTAATTTTACGTTAAGCCTATTTATAATACGTAAAATTAAAACAGAATAATTTTAAAATCTGCCTCGCTTGGTTAAGTCGGAGACATTTCAATTTCCTCTCAATATCAAATATTTTACAAAACTTAATTTTATAATCTAACAACAATTATAAATTTACGTTCGGTTTTATGCACTGTTCGCGTATGCGGGATCCAAACAAATCAATCCGGATTTAATTCTGAAACGGAATATTCTGCGCAGTTTTCTGTATCCATTTCAAGCTTTAAAACTGACTCTGTAAATTTAAATTTACCGTCCACCTGGTGGTACGTGACTAATACAATCCATGGATACCCGCAAGTAACTTCAAACAAAGAAGTCTACAGAAGCGTTATCACTTCTATGGACTAAGATGGGATGCCAGGGGCTCTCCATCCCCATCAGAACGTAACACAGTAGCGCGCACGGCTATTTGGCAGCAAAACTAGCAAGAGTTTGATACCTACTCAGATTTACCGCTAAGCAGAATAAGCTTGAATTAACTGGGTCAATTTAGAAGAAAATGTCATAGTGGTAGAGCCGCGGCTGCATTATATTGTTGTGTGAATAAGTCAACTAGCGCCATCTAGTGTCAGGAACGAGAGCGATGGGAGCTTTGCAGAGAATGACATCATTGTAGCACAAATGTGTTGGCTTGATCAGGGCAGGATCACGCTCTCACAAAATACCAGTGTACCAGTGTTTCGTATGGTAAGTATAGAGAACCGGAGACCCTTTTTACTGGAAGAAGACATTCCATCCTAGTCCTCACGGGTGACAACGCATCTGCATTTTGATTCGTGGTCGACGATAGATGTCGATGTGTATGGGCCACAGCAACCACGGCTAAGCTTTCCATTGACGTCCGTCGAGTTGGGGGTTGATATTTTTTTACAGAAAGGTTACATTAATATAAGCACACACGCAAAGTTTCAACATGCGGAAAAGCGTACTTCTTGAGAAAAAAATTATTGAAAATCAATTATTTTTGCAATATTTATGTCAATCCTTCCCACAGATTACATTGAAATCGAATTCTCGCCATTGAACGTTCGTTTTCCGTACTGTTAAGTTGTCATACGTTCGGTAGCATTTTATTGTACATTTTACGTAAATAATTATATTTTGTACTCATTTAAATAGTTTTCATGCATACACATAATATTTAACAGTTTATATTTAAATTACAAAATTATTATCATAATGAGCTATTAAAATTAAAAAGTGTAGTGTTTACCGTTTTTTGCCGGCTTGTGGGACGTAACGTAAAACTGACAATTTCTAAGAATTAATTAAAGCAATATATGTATAAAATTAAATAAAACATGTGTATAAAACAGTACCCGCCTATTAGGACAGATAACAAATAAAATAGGTTAGGTTCAACTTATGTCAAGGAACCGAATCAATAGACCCCGACTCCACGTGGTACGAGTCTGTCCTACCCCTAGGGTGTTTTTATAGAGCCGGAGGCGCGTAGGGAGAGCAGCCTGCACCTGCTGTAACAATGGCAAAAACAACAAATGCCTGCGATTTCTTACGCAAAGGCGTAGAGGCTGCTCTTCCCGCAGCGCCGGAGACGTTGCAGTCTCAAAATAGATACAGATATCCCTCTGAATGAGTCCCTCTATTTATTTTTGGTGCAGGGGTTTCCCCTTCCTTAAGGGGTACCCCCTTCCCCCCAAGATGTCCCCATGGTTTCTTACACTTTATATTTATCCATAAAAAATAAAATTTCAATGGAAAGTCGTACCGCAACCACTTACCATCAGGTGGACTGTGTGCTCGTTTGTCACCCTATCCTATTAAAAGAAATTAATAGAGAATGAAGCTGGGTACCACCATCTGCTTTAGATCCCGTAAGTAATAAAATTAAAACTAAATCCAACATACCACTGCAAGGTACAGTCTGATACAGACTAAAATATTTAATTACAAAGCTGAAGGTACTCCGGATTAACTTTAACATCGGAACTTCAACCACCACAGGCCCCCACCCCTTCCATCACCATGACCATAGGTGCTGAAAAAACACCCGAAACCGGAGTTAAAATTAAATAAATTATAAAATCGGTTACATTAATTTTATTCAATATCCGTATATTATCTACATTATGGGTACAATATATTAATGTAAGAAAAAACTTACCACGTCCGTACTCAGCGGCGGTAATTCAGGTCTCGAATGTGACTCGTGCGATGTCCAGAATCAATTCAATATAGCCTCTGATTGAAACTACGGACGTGACTGCAATTCTCTTTCCGCTAACTTATTTAGTTGTTCCTGGTAAATAAACCGGTAGTGTATAGTATCCTTAATAAAATCAGCTAAGTCACTGTATTTTTATTAATTACTAGCTGTGTCAGGTAAGAGTTGCAATGCCTTTTTTGTCAGAACCATTCGCAGGCTCGCCAACTCACTAAAATTTCATCGTACTCGATGAAAGGTATAGAAATTTAAATGGATATTATAATATGACGTTAAATAAAATATAGGACGATTACTCTAAACTGAATTTAGTGACATTTATAATGGTCCAAGAAGAATCGGCGCACGAGTATCGAAAACTCTTCCTCCTCAATTTTTTACGCGATTCTCTTCAAATCATCCTATTGATGATATAAGTCCATGTCGCCATGTGGTAGCTCGTTATACCTTGAACCGACGCAATCGCACTACCATAATATAGCAGCTTTAACCAAGATTGTTTTGCCGTGCTCTGCATGGTGAATATAATGTTAAGCGCTCCAGTCGACGACACAACTAGCGCCATCTAGTGTCAGGGACGAGAGCGAGGGGAGCGTGGCAGTTTATGACATCACACATCTTTCGACCGACAGCGCCACCCGAAGAACTAAGTTTCTAGAAAATCTATACTCGAACTCTCGGTACCTTGCGCGTGTTTACTTGAACATTCCGGATATTTTGCTAATTTAAATAAATAGGTGGCGCAAGATGCGATCGGGACAGAGTTCAACTCGGCGACACAAGCGAAGCTTCGGAGCGGAATTAAGTGAATTAGTGTGTTTAATTATTAGTGTTTTAACTTTAATTTGTGTAAAGTAAATTAAAGTGTTAATTTAGGTAATTTTATCGGCAATTTTTATTGTCACGAACCTCAAGCTCGTAACAATTGGTGTCAGAAGTGGGATAAAATAATGCCGATTTTACCTAAGGAGGAAACGGAGGGTGTCCGTACCCGAAGTCAACGCCAGCAGGAGACGGACCAGAGGAGATTTGGTGGTGCAACGCCGCAGATGTCTGAGGGTCAGCCGCCGGCCACGGAAGCCGGTCCGTCAGCAGCTTCTATGTCTGTGGCACCTGACTTAGGTGCTCTGATGGTGATGCTGCAGGAGCAGGCTCGCCGACAGGAGGAGCAGGCTCGCCGACAGGAGGAGCAGGCCCGTCAGTTGAAAGAGCAGCTGCAGAGCGGACAGGAGGAACAGGCCCGCCGATTGGAAGAGCAGCTGCGAGGCGGACAGGAGGAACAGGCCCGCCGACAGGAGGAACAGGCCCGTCGTTTAGAAGAGCAACTCCAACGCGATAAGGAAGAGCAGATGCTCCTCATGAAGGACCTTCACGCTATCTTCGGAAAAGAGATACGGGAGGTGAAGGATAAGGTTGCTCAACATGACAACCGCCTGTCGGAGGCCGAAACCCGAATCGACCAAGTAAACAATCGGGTTGACAACGTAATGGCTGACGTGAAGAAAACGCTGGACGACCTCAAACTTGGGGATGGAACAACAGCTCCCGTAGTAGCTACAACACCTTCGCTACGTGGATTCAAAGTGCCGCCGTTCGACGGGACCTCTTCCTGGTCGGCCTACAAAATCCAGTTCGAGGCCGTCATGGAGGCGAACGGCTGGAATAAAAGCCAAGCCATGACTGCACTCACCCTAGGCCTGCGCGACCAAGCCTTAACTGTGTTGGAAGCTCTCGGTAAGAAAGTGACCTATGAGCAGCTTCTTGAGGCCTTGGAGGCGAGATATGGTGACGCTCACCTGGAACACGTCTTTCGCGCGCAGCTTAAAGATCGTGTGCAGCGCATCAACGAAAACCTGCAGCAGTGGGCCCTTGAGGTGGAGAAGATGGTTCGTAAAGCACACCAGTCTGTACCTGCGCTCATTGGAGGGAACCTGGTGCAAACATTCATCGACGGCATCCGCGACTTGGAAGTCAGAGCTGCTGTGAGGCTCGGGCACCACGAGACGCTTAAGGACGCCTTGGCCCATGCACTGGAGGTAGAAGCCGTGCGGCAGGATCATCGTTCCCATCGCGTCAGGGAGGTTGCAGCAGCTACAGTTCGCGACCGCAACAAAGGATACAGCCCTAGGTGCTATGGCTGTGGGGAAAAGGGCCATCATCGATCCAGCTGCCCTAAGCGAACCCTAGAAAAGGAAGGTGAACGATCCCAGGAGGGTAGTGCGGCCAACAGCACCGCCCAGCAGCAGCAGGGAAACGAGTAAAAGCCAGAACTGCGGGGCGGGTGCTGGCTGATGTTAAAAGAGCCCCAAGGATCTCGATCTCACAAACCCATGATGGGAACAGTCTAATCATCAAGGGCGAGGTCAACGGAATGCCGTGTAAACTGACCATAGACACTGGAGCCTCTCGTACGGTTGTTAGTTCCCAATTTATAAGTCAGTTCCTTGGGGACTCCGCATACAACCGAGAACGCATTAATTTGGTAACAGCCACCGGTCAGCGTATACCCGTCCGTGGAGAGAAGGAGATGGAGTTGAAGCTTGGCAACGTGATCTACCTGCATAATGTCATCGTGGCTGATATAATGGACTCTCTCTCTCACAACAATTATTCCTCATAAAGTCTAGGCATCCTAGGCCTAGACTTTATGAGGAATAATTGTTGTGAGATCGACGTTAAGCAAGGTGTTTTGAAATGTGGACAGGAGGAACTTTTTATGGAAGGTGCGTTACCAGGGAACGTGTACAGCATTAAGAAGATTGTTCTTCCGCCGAGATCGGAAACGATTGTTCCGGTTAGTCTTCCCCGAAACGCTGGGCAAGCTCACCGTTGTGTACTTGTGGAAAGGGTAAACAATGACCTTCCATGGAAAGTAGCTCGAACCTTGGTCAGGACCACTGACATCTCAGGAGTACGTATGCTGAACCTTTGCGACCGGGACCAGATTATAGAAAAAGGCACATTTATTGGTACTTGTGAGGAAGTGGATTGGTTACGTCGGTGCCAATATATATCGAGTGGAAGGACAGCTTACTACATGCACAGCAGGAAGATCCGGACATCAAGCCGATTCTGGAATGGATAAAGGCCAGTGCTCCCAAGCCCAAGTGGAGTGACGTCTCAGCGATGAGTTCGACCACTAAAAGCTATTGGGCTCAGTGGGACAGCTTGCTGCTTCAGGATGGAGTTCTGTGTCGTAAATGGGAAAACGTTCGGGGAGACAGCTGTCATTTGCAAATGGTTGTCCCTAAAGCTAAAGTACCGGATGTTCTACAGCTGTACCATAATGATTGTTCAGGAGGCCATCTGGGAGTTAAACGAACTCTACTGAAGATCCGAGAACGGTTTTACTGGGTCCACTGTCGAAACGATGTCGAGGACTGGTGTCGCAAATGTACAAGTTGTGCGGCTGTAAAGGGACCTCAGACTCGTTATAGAGGTGCATTGAAGTTGTACAATGTGGGTGCACCATGGGAGAGAATAGCCATTGACGTGGCGGGGCCGTTTCCGGAGAGTGAAAGCGGTAACAAGTATTTCATGGTTGTGATGGATTACTTCACTAAGTGGCCAGAAGTCATCGCCATTCCAAATCAAGAAGCTTCAACAGTTGCAGATAAACTAGTTCATGAAGTCTTCTGTCGTTTTGGAGTACCTTTAGAGATTCACAGCGATCAAGGAAGGAATTTTGAGTCTCAAATATTCCAGGAAACTTGCCGAGTTATGGGTACTCATAAAACAAGAACGACTTCTTATCACCCGCAATCTGATGGAATGGTGGAACGATTTAATCAGACATTGGAGAGGTACCTAGCAAAAGTTGTAGACAATCGGCAACGAGATTGGGACAAGCACATACAACCGTTTTTGTTGTCATATCGAAGTTCTGTTCACGAAAGTACAGCAGTGACACCAGCTTTCGCAAACTTTGGAAGAGAATTACGGCTGCCTGCGGACCTGATCACCGGGATACCACCTGATGCCCCACGCGGTATAACCGATTATGCAAATGACTTGCGGAACAAAATGAATGACATTTATGAGCACGTCAGACAATCGGGCCAGCAAATGTCTGAGAAAATGAAAACCCGGTACGACCGCAAAATGAACAATAAAGGGTTCAACGAAGGTTCATTAGTGTGGTTGCACAATCCAGTCCGCAGCAAAGGGAAATCTCCTAAGCTTCAAGACGGCCCGTACCGGATTGTAACCAGGATCAACGATGTGACCTACCGGATACAGAAAGGCGCAAGAGGGACTCCTAAGATCGTCCATGTGGATCGCTTGGCGCGTTATTATGGGACCGATAATGCTCGGGACGAGCATGTCTTAGGAGGGGGCAGTGTTACGCGCTCCAGTCGACGACACAACTAACGCCATCTAGTGTCAGGAACGAGAGCGAGGGGAGCGTTGCAGTTTATGACATCACACATCTTTCGACCGACAGCGCCACCCGAAGAACTAAGTTTCTAGAAAATCTATACTCGAACTCTCGGTACCTTGCGCGTGTTTACTTGAACATTCCGGATATTTTGCTAATTTCAACAGGAGGGACAGAGTTCAACTCGGCGACACAAGCGAAGCTTCGGAGCGGAATTAAGTGAATTAGTGTGTTTAATTATTAGTGTTTTAACTTTAATTTGTGTAAAGTAAATTAAAGTGTTAATTTAGGTAATTTTATCGGCAATTTTTATTGTCACGAACCTCAAGCTCGTAACAATAATAATACTAAAAAAAGTTAATGTATTTTAATCACACGCGATACTTTAATTAAATACTCAAAAAGAAAATAATAACGATGCATGCAACGAACGTCTCTAGGGAGTTATAAAGTCAAGCTTGGTTCCGACGTTCGACGTTCGAATGAATAAATTACACGAGTGTTTCGAATATAATTCATACTAGTGCTCGAAAACTAAACTAGATTTTGCTGCAGGAATCTAGCAATGAACACACTTTGAGCGCGATTTCAACAACAAAACAAACTAATGTAAAGTTTAAAGACATGGCACAAGTTTCAGCTCTGTATTTCATAAATAAAACTTTTTGAAATATAAAAGAGAACTAAGGTTTACAATGGCGGTATGTATACGTCGAATTTTAACGTTCTTTACAAATATTGAAATGAGCAGAACCACGAACTTCGTCGGAGTTCTTGGTTCTGCTATTAAATTAATCCATGACAAATCACTAGCACATCACAATAAAATAGCAATTCACGTATTATCTTTAATGAGAATAGTCTATTCCACACAAATTCAATAAAGTTCACAGTAATCACTGATTAATAGAAATAATAGTACGGTTTACTTATTTAAATTACTCACAGTATTTGCTTTTTGCTTTAACACCTCAAGCGCGGACCCGGACCAGAGAATGCCCGTTCCAAATTCCAATGATTTTTCGGTAAATGTGCACTTCATCACCCCGCGCGGTCGTAAAAATGCTTCGGCCAATGGCGTTGCGCAAGCCCTTAGATTTTAACCAGTTTAACTTCTTATATTCTAAATCGAAGTATAAAGAGTTTATTCTATGAATTCATAGTACACCTGTAATTACTAATAATTAAAGACAGAATTTCTTAAGATTAGAACACAATGATTGCTAATTATTAAACAATTATTACTCAGTTAAAACTCGAATGCAATAATAATTACAGGGTAGTCAAAACAACTACTTTTAAAACAATTATTTGCTTTTAAAACAATGCAATTGCTATTTCACTAGTAGTTATTTTACACGGACTAATTTCATTACAAATATTACTAGGTAATAATGCATTATGAGGATAGGATATTAAAAGCTGTATTCGAATTAAATGAATGATTCGAAATGAAAAGAAGTGAATTTTGTTTGCATATGCCTAATTTGGTACAAATTAGGCATATGCAAGCAAAAACTTCCGGGAACTCTTCATAATTGGTTCACTAAAGATGTTGACTTATAAAATATCTTTGTGGTTCACAAATCCGTCATCTGTAATTTCATTGAGGTTAATTTGGGTAATTTTCAAAGCGCACATCCAATCTCTACCCAGCAAGGGTCGTGCCCCATCTTTAACGATATACAAGGGTAACGTTTTATCTTTAGTACCTATTACTTAAGCAAACGTCTGCCTCAAAATAACCGAGATACTCTATTTGGGAACCTGAATAGCCGCGTAAAATTAAATGATGTCGCTACCGCCCCGGTGCAGCCGCTCATTTCGGCATGCTTCTCGGAAGAACCTAACCTACCTTAACAATAATCACCTAGTACCTAACTAATACGCTCAGATGAAGTAATACGTTACATAAACCTATAATACGTTACATAAATAAGGTTTATTTGCTCAAAACACACCCTTGTTTATTTAGGAACTGTCAAAGTGAAACTTTTTCATAGGAATTGTATGATAAGGTGAGTAAATAACGTTATATTACTTGTGGTAAACACATTTTTTTTGTATTTAAAAAGAACCATTTGAACAACTTTAATCATGATTTTTGTAGAAAAAGGGTGACAAACGAACACACAATCCACCTAATGGTAAGTGGATGCTTCAGCCTATAGACATCATCATATGATAAAAATCAAAATGTAGATGCGTTCAGTTTTCCTCATGGCCGGTACTCCAAAGCACTCGAGCGTGGTTATATAGTCTTTGACTCGAGCCGTGACTCGAGGCTTAGGGAGTAAGTGAAATGTAGATCTCATTGTCACATAATTCATAACAGTTTTTTTATAAGTTCCGTGAGTATTTGGAATATGGAGGAGGTTTTTTATTTCCTAAGTTGGGTTATGAGTAAAAACTAAAGAAGATAAATAACTTAAATTAGATGAATATTAACTAGAAATATGGTTATATCTGAACACAAGCCGGAATAAAATTTTACAAATATTATTAATTAAAACTATTGTCTTAGTGATCGCCACTATTTGAGCAGATTTGTTCATCTCTTGTTGTATCATCATCGTTACAACCCATCACAAGCTCACTGCTGATAACAGGTATATCTACAAGGTAGGCCTTGTAGATACAAAGTACTGTCCCGTGCCACCTATATCGATTATCTGGAGGTTTCATCAGATTGTCATTTCATGTAGTAAGGGATCGCACAACACTGCGCTTGCCAGTAGCCGGATAACACTCTACAACCTTCCTTCTCTATTGGTTGTAAGTTCTTCGAGCTATATGGCCGACCCTTTGCCAACCCTTGCTTGTTAGGAATTAAAATAATAAATGGTAATAGCGTGTCTTGTTATTCATTTATTTTTATTTTTCATGTAACATTTCTTCTTATTCTTTCGTTACAGCGTATTAAAGTCCGCTTTTGAACATAGAATAATCCCCGTAGATTGCCTCATAGGAGGGATATATTCTCAGTTGCCAAGCTTGGCAAGCGGGTTGGCAACGGCAGTTCTTTTATTTTTAGTCGTTATTGCGAAAACTCTGCTGCTGGAGATGGCTCCCAGTTTGCGTCCCCCTGTCGCCTCTTACGACACCCACGGGATGATATTGGGTAGTGGATATTCCTGCACCGCCACTATAAGATCTTCTTCTTCATATTCTTCAGCAGTCTGTAAAAGGCCACGGCTGGACATGGACACACAATGTACCTTTCCTTGGTGTATCTCACAGTCGCCTCAGTCACGAGACATAACAGTGTGTTGGTGACTCTTAGAATGCCAACATACAATATTTATTATTTTGTAATTATTATAGATATTTTATAAAAATTTCACTTAAGTACCTATTTACAACACAATATTTCCATTCAGTCTATTTGTTTAGATCGATTTTGATATTAATTTATTATTTTTGTAGATCCATTCCGTCCCAAATTGAGTTTCAGAAAATAATTTATGATATAACATAAATTGCTTGATGTTATTTATGGTCATAGGTGTGATATCACTGATATTTGTGTAGTTAGGCAATGCTGTTGAGGGATCTGTATATCTGGTTTCGATTCCCGTGCAGAACAGTTAGTACTTATATAACTACGGCATGTGCTACAGTAAAATTTTGGATTATCCCAAGCAGAAAAAAAAATTGACCTAACTGAATATTTGAAAGGCAATTCAATATTTTGAAAACCATTAAATTATATAAACTCTTCCAAGAGTTGCGAGTTTATATACCTACCTACCATAAATTAAATATGCACGCGCCCACACTGGACAACTTTGTGTTTTTTTTTATAGAATAGGGGTGACAAACGAGCACAAAGTCCACCTGATGATTGGTGGATGCTGTGGCCTATAGACATCTTTATTTATCCTCGATTAAGAATCAAAACTCAGACGCGTTGTCACCCCTGAGTACTCAGATGTAATGCCTCGTTTCCAGTATAAAAGAGCCTCTGGATCTCTACGCTCACCATACGAAGCAAAGCAGTATTAAGCTGCTATTTTACGCTAGTACTCTGTGAGAATGTGGTACTTCCCCGGTCGAGCCGACCCATTCGTGTTACAACCATAAAATAGTTGCAGCGTGGCTCAGCCACGTCAAAGAATATATACACTACGCGAAAAGAAACGACACTTAAGCATGTGTGCACGTAAAACCGCTTGCGGCTATGTGTGGGTGTCTGGATGTGTGCGGGGGCCTTGAGAGGCGCGCGGGGCGTAGAACGGGCAGTCGCCGACTGCCCTGGCCGAGGGCTAGTAGTAATACCGATATTTGTCAGTATTAGTTAATATGAATATATTCGTCAAGTGATATTATAATATTTCAATTAATATATGAATATTACTGATATCTTAATGTACATATTACTATTCTATTCATGTAGGTATTAAGTTTATGTTACCAAGTAACGTTATTAGTTTTTATAGCCGGTTTATATGCTTTGATAAATATTAATGTTGTTATTAAATAAATAATATTATAGTATGTATTACTGAAAGTGATTTTAAGTGATAAAAATTAAAATAAATTCCACTGCACAAAACGAGGGCCCTTGTTTTGTTAGTTTAACTTTTAATAATGTTTTATGATACCTAAAAATATGTGAACTCATTTTAATGAAAGTCGATATGATCTTAACAAGAATTATAAGGAAATACCATGACAATAAAACTAATATATCGCCAATAATTTTATTATATTACATTAACTGAAATATACGCTAAGTATTAAAAATACCACTAAAGAGTCAAGAAATTTTAGATATTTATAAGGAGTTTTTGTATTTGTTCATTGTTGTATTTATGGATTATCTCATTAGAAATAAAAATGACTTATGTCCTCAACACATAGGGAACAATTTGTTGGCCGCCATGTCCCAGGAAACCTGCATACCTTTGGATTTTCTAAAAAAAATATACATGCTACGAATTTTTGCAATTGTTAGAAATAATAATGAAAATTAAAAAATTAATCGAAACATTCAAAAATATATAAGAGTAAATTATTTTTAAAGAATAGTAGGTAATACTGATTATTGCGTACTGAAATACTAAGTGTTGGTTAATTATTTAAGATTACCATTAACTGTCGTGCATATTTGGTTTTGTCGGAAGTTTTAATACTCCTCATTTAATAAAAGTTGATTTCAAATTGCACGTATCTTTCACTACCCAAATACATAAGTTTGCATAATATATAACATATACCTTCTATGTATCTTCTTTGGTATAAGTCTATAATATTCCACTTCGGTTCGACATCAACCCTAGCATTACGCGCTTCGACTCAAGGTCACCGACGCTTAAGCTCTCACGTACAGGGAGTGTCACCGCTGTGGCCACGTATAAATAAATTGTACCTAATACAAATAATTAGGTGTGTCTGCTTGTTCCCGAGTAACAATAAATGCTTGTAAACTAATCTTATTCAAAAGGATGTCTCACTAAGTTTTTCCCAGGACAAAAATATTTTCCAAACCAGTGGTAAATTATGCATAAGAATGACTTACAGTAAGTTTTTTATATAATCTTTATTGAAGAAAAAAGTTTCTATTGGTATTTCTATAATGTTATAAGTATATGTACTTGATAAAATGAATGTATAAAAGTATCTAAATAAATATAACGACGCGACAACATGCAATTCTCATTCAAGTAAACGAATAATAAATTTATTATAACCGCCAACCACCACCTCCCCAGGGTTGTTTCGAGGCTATAAATTTGACCAATAAACGATGAAATAGATCATAACAAAATTTCGACATTTAATATTACGACGTAGCAAAAGACCTTGTTTATGAGCAGTGAATTATGATAATCGTATTCATTGATGTTGTATTAATTTAACCAACTTTATAAGAGAAGGAGGCTATCAATTCGAGTGTATTTTATTGTATGTATTTAACGCGATATCTACGACTTTTGTTTTGATTCTGTTTTATTGAAAAGACTGTATGTCAAGAGTTGCCTCATTTTAATTTGGAAAAAAATTAATCATGTCAAAACAGGACATGAAAATTTATATTATATAACAAGTTGTTACCTTGACTTGGAGTTATTGGTATATCCACTCAGAAGGAACACAAATAATTAAAATTAAAAAAATAGGCTTTAAACAACGCTCTCTCCATGCCACACTTAGTTTCCAGGTTGAAATAGGACCGTTTATTTATTAATTTATTTTAAAGATACCCAACAAGACCTATATTATTTGATATGTAACAATATTTATATTCTAAGATTAAAACTAAATGTTGTCTTAATTGTAAGTTACCAGATACCGAAGACAACCCGTCACGACCAGAGATATATCAGGCGCAGGACCAACGGCTTTACGTGCTTTACGAGGCACGGGGTGAAGCACCGCCAACTTCTGTTCTCCGGGCTGCTACTGAGAAGGTTTCGACAGAAAATCCCAATAACTGATTTCCACTGACTACTTCCCATTCCTACCACCACTTCTATGTATACTGCTAGACAGACACTACTGTACTTATACTTAATACATTGCGCACAAAGTTACGGTCAATTCTCCGTAACTCTTTTAGTCAATTTCAATCGGGTGAGAAGACTAGTTCTTTGTTTGGTTTACGAACGTTGTTTTCGACAATCTTACACTAATTTTGTTTAAAATGGCAAATAAAGCGCTGTTTTTATTTATGTGCGCATTTTGTCAGTTTTTAGACAAATATGTAATTTCATTTAGCATTGCCAACACCCTTATACGTGATAGAGCCACCCTTTTAACTGAAATCGAGGCATTCCATCTTAGTCCTCAAAGGTGAAAACGCATCTGCATTTTGATTCTTAATCGAGGTTAAATGTAGACGTCAATGGGCCACAGCATGCACTTACCATCAGGTGGACAGTGTGCCCGTTTGTCGTCCTTATTTTATAAAAAAGTAAACTTAGCCTATCACTGACATTTTGGCCAAAAACTGGTTACGCGGATGATATTTAACTACAGAAAAAATCTAGGTTTGATTAAAACATTTTACGAAATTACAATTTTTCCAAATAAATAATCAAATTGCTTTGACTACCAAAGGAACTCATATTATATATATTATTTACAGTTTTTCCTTTCATCATATTCGTTCCAAGCATAACAACGTCAAGTTATTCATGTTCGCTTAACACCTCATTTATTCTGACGATATGAAACGAAATTGCTTACTACAAAGGCTGGAGATGACATATGGACTCCTGTAACTCACAAACTGTGGAACATTTTCTGTAACATTAACTCATATTTATTTACGTGCTACTTTTGAAGGAATATGTTTTATGTTAAGGAATATAAATAAAAACATTTATAGTTTTTTTTATTTGGCGAAGGACCTTTTTAGAAGGACCGATTTATATAACCTATTCGAATACTACACATGGAATATTTTCATCAAAGTATTTTCAAAAAGTATTTTCATCAAATTTAGTGACGATTCCTTATAATCTCTATATTACACAAGTAATATTAATTTTACCATATCTAACGGGAATACTGAGAAATAAACAATCAAATGGCAATCTAACTATAACCTTAAATCTTAAATGTGAGACTGTCTAGTAGTTTATATCGATATTCTATGTTATAATAGTGCACTGTTAATAATAAAAAGTATAAAAAAATTGTAGATTCTTCAAAATCTTAAATACTACTTGGTGGATTAATATATATATATATATATATATATATATATATATATATATATATATATATATATATATATATATATATATATATCTATATGTATGAGATTGATATAATAAAAAAATTCTGCAGTGTATGCTGTAAAAAAGATTAGAACCCTTACCAGTGTTGAAACAGCTATACTAGTTTACTTTAGCTATTTTCATAGCATAATGTAGTAAGGTATTTTGCTATCGGGATACGCGATTGACACTGAAATTAGGTATATTTGTTTTATAGAAGAGGGCCATTAGTGCAATCTATGATTTAAAAACTAAAAAGTCGCTCAGATAAAAAAATAAAGGAAAGTGATTTCTTAACTTTTGCTTCTCAATACATTTATGAAAATTTAATGTACGTACACAAATATAAAATTAGTTTACCTAAAAGAAGTGATATTATTCTGTAAATTCCAATTGCTCAACTGTCAGTAATTCATTCTCGGGGCGATGTATGCGCTTTTACAACAAAATCCGAGAAAATATAGAAAATTTGACCTGTACAAAGTTCATAAACTTTAATAAACTATATTTGTATAAAAAAGGGTTATAATAAAATTAACAAGCTTATGGATGATAATAATCCCTGGGAATGAGGTGATCACTACCAAGCTATTACTAATTTGTTGTGTTGTTGATTTTGTATATACATGAGATTGTAAGCTCTTATTTTTTTAAAGTCCCGCTCGGTTTCTTGCTGGTTCTTCCCAGGACAGAGGTTGTTTTCCGAACCTGTGGTAAATTAACAAAAGCGTGACTTTCAATAAGTATTATTTAAAATAAATATATATTTGAATAAAAAGTTTCTGGTTGAAGACGTCATATGCGTAGGTGCTGTAAAGCGCCCGAAACAGGAATTAAAAAAATTAAAAATAACCGCGATAAAAGTCGAAGAATTAGTTTCATTCATTCATAGTCTGATGGATCGGTAATCCGACACGAGATCAGGCACTGAACCAACGACTTTACGTGCTTTCCGAGGCAAGGGGGTGAAACTCCAAGAACTTCTTGACTCCGGGATGCTAATAAGAATTTCTTATCAGAAAAACCTAACTGATTTTTGGTCCGATACGAATCACGTATATGATCATTAAACCAACGTGTCCGTCAAATATAAATCGTAATATAATCACTAAAAATCAAGTGTTCGATCCCTGCACAGAATTATATAGCCTACAAATTCATTGATCGATTGAACCGGGCTAGTTTGCGCAATGCTACGTCAAAGTGCGTGTTTTGCGTTCACTGCATGAACTGTGCTAAGCTAATAAAAACATAGTTCCATTACTATGGATAACATAATTTACTTGAAATAATCTCTGCGTTCATCAGTATTGCAAATTAGCTAAATTTGACCGCGCTTGCCTCTAAGCTGAATAAGCGCTTATGTGAAATAGGTTGCGGATAAATTCTAAAGCAAATTGCTGTTCCTTATTTAACATAAATATTTGGCGAAAAATTAACAATATGCGGTTTGTGTTAGGAAATATTTTTTGATAATGGTTTGTTAACATTTTAAGCTTAATATAATAAGTTCGGGGCTAATTTTTTTATAGGATAAAGGTGACAAACGAGCACACAGTTCAACTGATGGTAAATGGATGCTATGGCCTATAGATATTTACATTTTATCTCAATTAAGAATCAAAGTGCAGATGCGTTGTCACCCTTGAGGACTAAAATAGAATGCCTCGATTCCAGTAAAACGGGTCTATGTTGTATTAGGTGGTATAAATGTTGGTTGCAGCTGCATCCATGATTTTACGAAATAAGTCATGCTGTAAATTACCAACCTTTCGTTATTCATAAGCACCATATTATTTCAAAAGCTTGAAGTCTTACTTTGCATATTTAGGATAGTATCGAATGTTAATACACATTAAACAATTTTGCACAAAAACTGCACATAGTTATGACATAAATATTCACACAATACATAAACCTACTTAAATAAATAATATTTATGCCACTTGTGTAGACCATGGGTCCGTTGGCTCCACTCGCGCCTCAGATTCTAAAGGAACTGTATCCGAGACTGGTCGTTGCCGCTGGCGAAAATGGCCTTTCCAAAAGCCAAAACGCTAAGGCATAGCCATTCAGCAAGAAAACGCCGCCAGCGTTCGGCACTAGAGCGTTATGATTTTTTTATTTTCTTTTATTGTAATAACTATTGTATAAAATATTATGTAAAGAAAACTTATTATTAAAGCATACGTAACAAAGTAAAAAATTTTTAACCATTCATCCATAACCTACAGCCGTTCACAAGTTTACTTCAGAACACAGGTCCTAAATTTCTATTAACGATTACATTACTATAGCCGGGGTTTGAACCCAGGTATCTCGAGTACTTTAGAAATTAATGGCGAGCTCTAAAAAAAGCGAGCTTTAAAAAATGTTAAATACTAACATTAGTTTTAAGTAGTTATTGTTCTACTAACATCTTTATGGACAAAGTCTGAAAATAAAGTATTATTATTATTATTATGGGGTATCTATATAATTTTCTCACCTGGTTGGGTGCTATAAATATATAATTATAAATTAAAATGAAAAGGTAAATATACATAAATATCAATAAAATAAAATAAATACAAAAACTACATAAATAAATAAGATCCAACCAGATGGGAGCCTTTGGCAGGGGAGACCAAACGGCCGAGGGTTAGGGGGAAAGGGAAAGAAACCGGCGGACGATGCGGGCGGTATCGAGAAGCACCGCCTTCTGCATTTGAGCCCGGAGCGGTCCGTCACGGAGTCCCAGTCGCCTCAGATGACCCGAGAGGCTCATCAATCATTATTATTATTATTATTATTATTATTATTATTATTATTATTCTAACATATTTACGTTACGAATTCGACTATGAAGGGAAACTACGAGCACTATAGCCATAGCTTATTGAGCGAACTTCAGCTTTTTTTATACGGCCAGCAGTAAAAAACGCCATCTTAAATCAATTTATCATTACTGGAAACAGGCATAATATGTTTCGTATTAAATGATATAGAGCATTTCCAAAATAATGTTTTTAAATGATTACCTTATATTTATTTTTTGTTTTTGTTTGGCCGATGGGTTAAAGACCCAAAGTAAGAGTAAAGTTCTTTAAAGGCAAGATATTTAATTTGGGGTGCGAAGTCAGAAGTCCTCCACGTGTGCCAGGTTGCGGGTCCCTCTCAATACGTCTGGAGGGAAGAGCAGCAACTGGGCCGGTGCACCCTGGGCGCGGCGGTAATCTTCCTCGAGAAATGAGAACAAATTCTTATTCCTTGGGGAATGTTGCTGCCGCGGCTAATTATTCTGACATGGGGGGGTGTCCGTCCCGGACCAACAGTGCGTTCCTCTGCGTGACCCTCTGATCAGCAGAGGGCATAGCAGAGGAGCGAGGGCGGGCTCGGTGTGCACTTACCCTGCCTCCGGGCAGACAGTAAAGGATTTATCCTTTGCTGTCTGCCCGGAGAAAACCTCTATAAAAAGTTACTCCGAATCCCAAGCGGCGACGCACCGCGAGGGGATGGATGGCTGACGGGGTTCTATGAACAAATCAGCCGTAAGTGCGCTCCTCGCCAGGGTACCTGCAGACCCCCTGGCGAGTAATAAATCCTCTAAATCTGCTTACCTTGGTACAGGGGTCTCTGCCAAGGTGGACCTTTAATTCCCCCATACTCGTGGGTGCAAAATGGAAAACCAACAAAAACAAAAAAAAAACTCAGGGAGCTCCCGACGCGTGGGGCCTGGGACCGCGGAGACCAGTAAGTTCTTCCGCAAGCGGTCCAGGCGGGATGGCGACCAGGGGCCGTCATCCGGTGAAGAGGAGGTTTCGGCCCGGAAAATCCCCACCAACAGGCGGGGCGGGCTGAGAGGCAAGGGGAGGGGGCTCTCTGACAATCAGATGGCCGAACGAGCGGCAAAGCTTGCCGAGGAGGGGCGCCACCCGGGCGATACGGCTCGGGTAACAGGCGAAGAGACGAGTGCGACTGGCGGCTCCGAGGTGGAGCGTAAGGCCAGATTCGTAAAGGAGGTGGACGCCGCGATCAAGGTCGTGGCCTACAAGCAAAAGCCCTCCTCAAAGTTCAAGGCCATTCCCGGGGCCTCCGCCTCCATCACGGCGCCTGCGGAGGCCAACTTTGTTGGGGCCGGGCCTAATGCGGACGAGGTGGCGAAGCTGCGAGCGGACGTGGCACGCCTGACATCTGCCATGGAGACTCTCCAGAAGGAGAACGAGCAGCTCCGCGCAGACCTGGCCAGTCTACGTGAGCCTGCCTCTCGCGCGGCGCCCCAGACGCAGCGCCCAAGCCAGCCCGTGCTGGTGGAGAACCAGGTTCTGAACCTGGTCCGGCAGGAGCTGGCTGCCTTCCAGCACTGGTTCTCCGTGCTGGAGGGCATCGTCCTGCGCCCCCCCCCCCCCCCTCCTAGGGGCAAACAAGACGGCGGCGAGGCCGGCAACGTACGCGGCGGCCATGGCTACCGCATCCAGGCCGGGGCCGTCCAGCCAGCCCTCGGGCGGGGCTGCAGTTGCCCCTCCCCCCCTGAAAAGCCGGCTCCGGCAAAACCGGTACCGGCTGAACCGGCTCCGGCTAAGCCGGCGACGGGAAAGAGAGGCAAGACGAAGGCAAATAAGGGCAAGGCGGCAGCACAGATGGTGGCTGCACCAGCCCCAGTGCCTGCGGCGAATGTGTCAGCGCCAGCGGCAAGCCAGCTACCACCGCCGTCACCGCCCCCCCAGCTCCCTACACTTCCCGCGGCTGAAGCCGGTTGGCAGGTGGTCGGGGACAAAAAGCAGGGGAAGAAGGCAGCCAAAAAGGCCAAAGAGCAGGAGCGGCAGCGCCAGTTCAGGGCGCGCAAGATCGCGGCTAGGCTCCGCGCCCCGAAAACCGCAGCTGTAGTGATTACACTACAGCCGGACGCGGAAAAGAAGGGCGTTACCTACCGCGATCTGCTCGCGAAGGCGAAGGAGGCGGTGGATCTCGGGGAGCTTGGGATCACCGGGGGCCTCCGGCTCAAAGTCACCCAGACGGGGGCCCGTATGCTGGAGGTCCCCGGGGAGTCCAGTGGCGCGACCGCGGACGCTCTGGCTGCAAAGCTCAGAGCGTCTCTGGACGCGGACGAGGCCCGAGTGTCCAGGCCCGTCAGATGCGCAGACCTGCGCATCATGGGTCTGAACGACTCGGTATCGGAGGAGGAGTTGGTGGCCGCCGTCGCCAGGTCCGGGGGGTGCACTACTGACCAGCTCAGGTCAGGCGAGGCGGCGAGCCTCCTTGCCGGATTGCCGCCATGGGATCTGGAGGCGATAGTCCTCGCGCGCCTGCACGAATAGCGCGCGGAGGCACTATGCCGTGGGGTAACCCCGCTGCCGCGGCAAGTTGTCGCGCAGCGGACAGACTTCCGGCACGATCTCATGGCGACATGGAGACAGCGACTGTCGCAACCCCGTGTTGGGCACGCCACTATAGCGGCGATAAGACCCCTCTTTGAGGAGTGGCTTGAGAGACGCCACGGCATCCTCACCTTCCGCCTGACGCAGGTCCTCACCGGATACGGTGTGTTCGGGAGGTTCCTGCACCGAATCGGGCGGGAGGAAATGCCCGGGTGCTCCCACTGCGAGGATGGACCGGAGGACACGGTGGAACACACCGTGGAGGTGTGCCCTGCTTGGGCGGAGCACCGTCGTGTCCTCGTAGCGGTGATAGGCGGCTGCGACCTCTCGCGTCCGGCCCTGGTCGAAGCCATGGTCCGGAGCGAGACGGAATGGGATACCGTCACCACCTTCTGCGAAGCAGTGATGCTAGCGAAGGAGGTGGCGGAGCGGGAGAAGGAGAGAGCAGCAGCTTTCTCCCCGGCCGCC
Organism: Parnassius smintheus behrii; assembly: GCA_036936625.1. Taxonomy (NCBI): domain Eukaryota; kingdom Metazoa; phylum Arthropoda; class Insecta; order Lepidoptera; family Papilionidae; genus Parnassius; species Parnassius smintheus. The sequence goes on along the minus strand of JAUPFT010000004.1, from coordinate 6,226,939 downwards.
GCGGGAGACGCCCCGGGCGTCGGGGGCTACGTCGTGGCCCCCGGCCACCGTAGGCGCGGGCCTGTGGACGGCGAGCAATGGGTAGCTCGCCGTCCGTCCGTCTAACGACGACGGGCCGTGTCGACGGCGCGTTTTGTTCCACGCGCGCCTCAAAGAGCTGTCAGCAGCGTGAAGGGGCCCGCAAGGGCCGACGCCTGCCGGGGCTGCGGGCTGTTCGAAAGAGATACCGCGGCTCCGGAACGTAAGGGCACTGAAGGAACACGGATGGTTTTTGGTCAGTAAAAGTCTGACACTCCCTTACGCTCCACCCAGAGCGAAAGGCGTCATTAGATGATTTTCCATCCGCAAAAAAAAAAAAAAGATATTTAATTTTCTGCTTTAATCTATAATTTTGCAGAAAGTGTCAAAAAAGGCACGTATGGCAATTCACAACGCTGTGTTAGTTAGTCCCTCCTTTAAGGTATGGTATTAAAAATTGGGTGTGGTAGAAGAAGCAGGAGAGTAGAATAACTTAATTTAAATTGAAGTGGTATCTTTTAACATAGCATATTAAAGGAAGATTCAACCAAATTCCTTTCGTAATACAATTTTAATAAGTTTCGCGTCACGCGTTGTTGCAAACTCGCCTGGTTCCGTCACCTTAATAGCATTTTTATTCTCATAAAGGATGAACTTGGCTGTGATTTCCTGTATAAATTTCAGTAACGTCAGTAAAATCTCAGTAAATATGTATGGTAATATATATGGTATGGTTTTCTTACAAACTTTGTGTATCGTTTTAACTGACATGTATCTTTCTTATTATTTCTGCAGTATTTTTGGAATATTTGCAATTGATAATTAAGTTATCTATATCACACTGGATAGTGGATCTTCTTTTCTGTCTAGGGGCCCATCTGTGTAGGTACCACACTCTTAACTTTATCTGCCTCCAACAGTGCTGGCACTACTATGTTCCAGTAGACACCTGAAGGGTGTCTACTGGACATAGTAATAACAGGCAGTGAAATTTGCCATCTAAGTCCTCAGAGGTGCCAACGCATCTGTAGCCTTTGTTTTAAGTTGGTTGCAGATTTTCATAGGATGCAGCAGCCACTTAGAAGTAGACAACGTGTAATCAAGTGGACTGTCAGTTTGTTGTTTGTAAAGTTATAATATGACCTACCCTATAGTAGTCTGGATATACTTTACATGGAATAAAGTCAGTTTTCTTTTCAATTTATCAAATTCTTGTTGTTGCAGAACCATGTGAACGTACAAAAACAAAGAATAATTGAGAAGTTTTTCAAATTCTGCAACGAAAATTACCTAACGATGTCGTCGATAGAAAATATTAACAAGTTATTTTTGATAAAAATAAGTATTAATTCTACAGCAAAAGAATTTGCTATACTATATAAAACACTGTACTGTATAAAATGCCATGTGGTTAAAATGAAGAAAATGTTAGTAAGTAGTGACAAGATCTAAATTGACTTTGGAGAACGCTGGCTTTACTCAAAATTGACGAATATTGAGTGGTGAGGAAAAGTTCGCATTAGAAAATTACCTCGAGAAGGCAGCAGATATTTATTACATATTTACTCCTTATGAAACACGAAGGTTTGGACTGTTTATACAGACGCACTCGAAAAACAAAATTTTAAGTAACTCAAAATAAAACAACAATCTCGTAAGACGCTGAACAAGAAAACAAAGAAACCAAAGATGACAGAGGAAAAAATTAAAGGGACTAACAATTTTAAGGGAAACGCAAAAAGATAAAAGATTTTCATGAAAAAATAAGAAGAATTAAAAAAAATTGCTTACAGTGTACTGAATTATTACTTACGTGCACTATAATATAATTATAATATTTCGCGTATTCCTAGAGAGGAATGGATTCAATGCACTATGTGCAAGTCATGGCCCCATGAAAAACACTACAAATGGCAATATTTTGTTCTATGAATGCAAAAATTGAACATCTGATTTAAAAGGCTGATTTGCTAGCCAGGTTCCAAAAGTGTTAAATTAGTTAAGACTGTTTGTTATTATTGTAAATCATTAAGCTAATAAAAAGTTTTCTAGTTTCATTTATAAATAGTATTATGTTTTAAGTGTTTAGTTGACAAATGTTAAATGTATGATTGTTTACTCTAATTGAAGAAAAATATAATATAATCTGTTGTCCTAAATTTAACATTATAATAAAGAACTTAACTAAAATAATAATTAAAATTATAATATTTACGATTAAAACTAATTATATATACAATATAAAAGAAGAAACTATAATATAGAAAACCTAAAACTAAAAATTTAAATCGTCAAAATGACCTGCTCCCCGTGGTATAGTGCCAAGAACGCTGGCTGCGTTTCCTCGCTGAATAGCTATACTTAGCCTTTCAGCGAGGAAAGAACCAGCCCTCTTATCACCAGCAGCGACGACCAGTCGTGGATACAGTTCCTTTAGAAACTTCATTGCACGTGGACCCCACGGGCCGATAGTCTCTACAGCAAATGGCACAAATATGTAGTCATTTCTCAAAGACTCATATTTGCGCCATTTACTAAATTCGGCTGCCTCTGATGCCGCCCCGGCTCTAAAACAGGTACCCTTGAGATGAGAGGCCGCCAAAGTGTCAACGCAAGTAGCATCCCACACTAGGGCTTCACCTCTCTCCCAAGGGACCAAAGTCATACCGTCGGGTCTCTTGCCATGGTCTCTAAATATCCCGCAAGGCTCTAAAACCGAGGGGATATTTATAGAGACAAGAGCCCTTCGGATGATTTCGTTTAAAGAACCGTGACGGGAAAACCTACCTGCACTTTTTTTGCATGAAAGTCCGTGGAGCCAAAACTCATCGACGCTGCTACCACAGGGGCACTGGTGAGGTTGACAAATAGCCACTCCTAGCCGGATTCCTACGGCAATGCGCAAGCTTTCCCCATCAAGCAATGTGCCGAGATTACTTGATGGTAGAGCATGTAACCAGTGGCTAGATTCCTTAGTCGAAACAGCTAGAAGGCGAGCCTGATCTTGTTGAATACGGAAATTTTGAAATAATTTTTTGTGGACACTCCGTACCAACGGAATATCCCACTGTTTTTGTTGGTTAACTTCCAGTGGGACATTTTCGCCGGGACAGAGCGTTAGCCATATTTGATTTGCCTCCGCAGCAAAGCATAGGTCTATTTTAATATTTAAAATTGTGTTACATAGGTCATTGACACTATGCACGGAAGCAAGAAAAGCAGGCAATGCGACGCTAGAAATATTTCTTATACCAATTCCACCAAATTTGATAGGTAAAGTGGCTTGATTCCAGGCTATTGTATTTAATCTCAAATTTAGAATGTTTTCTAAAGCAATTTTAAGATTATTATCAATATCTTTTAAAATATCCGAACATTTCCAGACTGGACTTGAGCGTAACAAGTATGTAAATTTAGGTACAAGGATACAATATTTTAAAATGGTAAGGGCAATATGGGGGTTTAAAATATATAATTTATCAACGTGATTTAAAAATTTTGTTTTTAAAACAGGTTTAATACTATCGAAAAACAACGGAGCACCAAGCAGGTAAAGCGATTCCGAATTTAATAATTAATAAATTAAATTTATAATTATGAATAATTTATAATTTATGATGTTTATTTAAATTGTCAGGATTAAAAATTTCGTTTCAATAAATAATGATAATTATAAATGATTCTTTTATTTTTAACCTGTTTATTCCTATAATGTGTACTAATTGTTTCATAGTTCAACATATATAGTATAGTACCCGGATGACCGAGCTTTGCTCGGTTTTTTTAAGTTACATTTATATACAAATAACATGAATAATAGTTTTTGATCTTGACATAATAGAAAAAACTGAACTGGTTATTTGAATAAAAAATCATGAGTGCAATTAGTTTAATTAAAATTTTCGTATTTTTAAAAAGTACTAAAATAGGGCTCGAAATAATAGATTTTCTCACAAAAGAAGGGAAGTTGAAAAAAAAGGAAAAAAGTCGGACTCAAGACGGGACGTGAACCACGGAACTCCGATATCACGCCCGAACAACATCCCACCTGAGCTATTACGATCGTTGGTAACCTGTTAAAATTTATCTTCTTATATTGTAGCAGTTTTTTTATTGCCTGAAAACACGGACAAAAGGACATTTTTTAAAACTAAATCCTAGCCAGATCGATTTATTGCCCCCGAAACTCCCTGGACACAAAATTTTATGAAAATCGTTGGAGCCGTTTCCGAGATCCCAATTACGTATATATATATATATACAAGAATTGCTCGTTTAAAGTTATAGGATATTATAATGATTAGTCAACCAAACAATAAAACAATAAAAAAAATATAAACTAAACGCTATAATTGGTTGATGAACCTAATTTGTCAGATGTTACGAACATACTTTTATAAAGATTTTAGTTGTTTTATCTATTAGTTAATGTCTAATTTTACATCACATAACTAAAGCTCGACACATGACACACGGTCGGTTAAACTGATCAGTTCAACTAACCAATTAAAACGGTAGAAAAACTCAGTAACTGGTTTTCACAATTAAACGCGAGAGTGCATGATTAGAAGTTGCGGTTTTATGACCAATAGACTGAGACTGACGAATGAGGTAGTTAAAGGATGTTTCTATGTCGAGTCCGCCAACTCGCATTGGGACAGCGCGTAAGCCTCTTACTGGATTTAGCATTATAGACCAAGAAATATATTTACGTACCCAGCAGTGGTGGGGCGTTCAATTCAATACAACATGATATCTTAAATTCAGATTTCTGATTCTGACTTAAGAGTTAAGAAAATTGTTCCATTCATTGTACCTTAACTTAAAAATATTTATAAAACATAAATATGACTTGAAACTATCATATACAGAACAATATTAAGTGTAATATTTTAACACGTCTCTGTTTTAACGATACACTTCCCCAGGGGCCAGAAATGGGAAGCGAGGAATATCTTATTGTCTATTTATATGAAAAAGATATACTGAAAGATAAAGTTAACATTAAATTGACGTGTCAGTTCCTACAGCGGACGCGAGCACCAAGCTGCTCCAAAACCGTCCATTTTGCGATGGTTTTGTATTTTGTTGACGTCAATCTGTTTAATTTATTGCAATTCTGGCTTCAGCTCGCAATATCTTGTTTTGTGAACGGTCAATTAAGTGTTTTATTAAAGTTCTATGATAAGAATGTAATGAATTTTTTTGGTTACTTGTGGTAAAAGTACTGCGCTGATGCGTTCCTGTCTGAAGAGCTTGTATAATTACAGGACGTAGGACATTCTTTAATTCTCAGACGTGACAACGCATTTATAGCTTTCTTGGTTTGTAGTTGGTTGTGCCCATGTGGTGAAAGGCCACTTATGCCTATACACAGGTGGACTGTAAGTTCGTTTGTCACTTCCGTTTTATAAAATACTCTATATAACATTGCCAGTTTAAATAAAATGTTTTTGTGACTTTGGTTTCTATACCGTAATATACCTAATGACCTAATAGGATTATTTTTTTATTGCAAGTATTGTGGTAAGTTTTGTTATCGGAATTTTTGGCAATTTTTCTTATTCAAAACAAAAGTGCGTATGGTATGTACGGGGCTGGTACGGGTAAGAGAATTGAGCATCACATGCATTTAGTTGATGGATACAAGTGGGTAAGGTCCTTGATTTGTAGCATTTCTAGGGGGTCTGCGTGATGGGCTGTCATGATGGTCTGGAGTAGATGGGTAAAAATAATCCGAGCTCTGAAATTTAGGAGAAAATCTGTGAACCCATCTCGTTCCCTAAATATTGTAAGAGTCGATTGAGAGAAATGTCAGGATATCGTGGCCACCGATAGAGCTTCATGACCTGAGACAGATTAATTTCAAGGTTCAAAAACGAATTCTGCGGTTACGTAGTACGAATACGAAAAATCTTAATTACACTTATGTGTGCGGAATGGAGTCCATATAATATTATTATGATGTCATATAAATAAAATAAAATAATATTTATGATGTAATATATATGTACCAGTACCGTAAAGTTAAAAATTTAAAGTTACAATTACTATATGTAATATCTATACGTCCCATTGCTGGGCGCAGACCTCCTTTCATTTCTGAAAAGGTTACCACCACCATGAGCCTATTTTTTCCAAAAATTAATTATTTTTAAAATATAAAATTACAATAACTGCTCATTATTTAGGGTTATTAGTCATCTAGCAAACAAATTTATGAAATATAAAAAAAATCAAGAAATATTTACATACATACATACATAATCCTTCTTAAAATATATTTGGGGAAAAAACTAGTCTAGTTTTGGAGGAGGAAACAGGGGATTTCGGATGACGATTTTGTCAGGTCAGTTTTCATAAGTGTTGTCTCTCTTTGTTACCTGGGTCGGTTGTTAGGTATATAGTAACAGAAAAATATCGTTAAAACCTATTCATAAAATTTCTTGCAGCCTAGATATCCTCCGAGCTAATGAAGAGTTACAGATAGAGAAAGATATAGGGAAAATATAAAAATACTGTGGATTTAGATTTTATTCGATGCAGAAGAACAATTTGGTTCCCGTTTACGACTATAGCAGTCAAGATAAAATCTAATTAATTGCGACTTCCAACCGAAATCGTATTTACTGGAACTACACTGCTCTTGGCCGGGCATTCGGTCGCTCGGTCGCCTGTTTTGGATCGGACTCAAATTGTTTGCGCTTCCAAAACAAAAAAATACTGCTGAAATCTCACAAATGGTTTCTATAAAAATCTGTATAAAGTTTTTGTGTGAACTACAAGTCATTCTTTACGATTGTAAGAAATAAACACAAAATAATACACATATTACGTTATACCGTGCTGATTATTACACCCGACATAGCCCTCATGTGCTATTGTCACATTTACTTCTTTAAAATGTCTCTCATATGAATCATCGGAATCGTATTGTAACGCTTCCCACCTCTCATAATAATAAATATATTAAATATTAAATATATTCTATATAATAAATTTACCCCTTTTCGATAAAATTTATATATATGTGACCAGGATTAATAAAATATGTTTTGATCTTTCTAAAGGTTTAATAATAGGCCGTTTGTACTATTTTGGCGTGATCGTCTTGGTTAGGACCCTTATTTACGTTGTGTTGTTTAGTAACTTAGTTCTTTTAGGTGTCTTTTGGAAGAATGAATATTCACTAGAGCAATTGAAAGCTGTTGGTAGTGCCTTATAAGCTAAGTGAACCCCGTTCACGAAGACGGGGCTCGAGAAAGGTTAAGAACATAAAACGTCCGTATTCCACTTGTATCAGGTTTCCATTATTAATTATCCCTTCCCGCTCGGAAAAGGCTCAAAATATATTTATACAAAATACCCGATACAAGGGCTTCGCTCTCCTACATTTATTAAAAAAATGTATGGGAGGCACACGGCCCCACACACGCCGTGCACGGTGAGCGCCAACCATTTTGATGCACTCCTCCCGAAGGGAACGTTAATTCGGGAACTGGACCGTAGTCCACATCAAAATAACTGGAGAACCAGTGAAAGAGGCTTGGCCCCTTGTTAGTGCGCAAGCACAAACATCGACCGAAGTCGCGCATGTCAATGCGTCTAAACGCCATACAGAATACGAACGAATCCAGCCACAGTGAATGTTTGTCACACGGTTTAGGCAAATAGGCACACTGGCCGTAAACCCTCTGTAAGCGCCACCACCTGCCAGACCGCCGCTCCTGCAGACGTGATGTAAGTGTATGGCATCACCACCAATTGCATGATCAGCACGGCTACTAGCCGCAGAGCGTGTCATGAGTCTACCGCTCACCTCAAGGGAATGAAGTCCCACGTTGTGCGGCTTTCGGCCGCAGCCTTGAGAGTCTCCTCAGATCCTCCCGCCAGCTACCACCCGCATTAGGTCGACACATATGCTCCACCAACCAATACAACGGCAGATATAGCCAAAAGGCAGTACAACGGCAGATATAGCAATTCGCCATCAGAAAGGGTTTGTGTCACTGACGTTGAGTAAATGCATTTTCGATCATGTTTGTCTCATCTACCAACAAGTTGCCTTCAATCATTCAAAGGTGGGAAAGTTACAGAGATATATTATTATGTGTGTGTGTTATTATATAAAACATCATGGAGGGCAGACAGCCTGCAGCCCCGTAATGAAGGGACCCGACTTGGGCAAAGCTACTTAGGTGTGAGTCAAACCAAGACGCAGAGAGCGCCATTGAGAATAGCGTCCAACCAAACAACCATCGCAGAGACGCAATGCTGCAGAACGCAACAAGCATCAATACGACTATCATCGGGCTTACACCATCCCAAGATCCCCCATACATCCCAGCAGACATCACCACCCGCATACCTCCATCGACCAGAACCACAAGAATGCGTCGAATCAGGCGCAGCACACCCGCAGATCCATCACAAGACGCAATACTGCAAGTAGCAGTAAGCATCAAAGCAACTATCGTACGGATGGCACCCCCTCGCAACACACCTCACACCATGACCCCTATCGATTTTGGTAACAAAGTTTTTATTGTTGTTATATAAAAAATATCACCAACGTATCATAGTAGCACGCTACTAAGACGCCAATGAACAAAACTCCACGTATCATAGCGCTAATGCACTAAGACATGAAGTTCAGTATGCCTGTTACACTTAAAAATGCTACCAAACACACTCATCATCCCAATCCGAAATATAGACGACGCATCGCTATGCGCTACTACGCCGCCCACAAACGGTATGGGTGTGCGATGTCCACGGGAAAGCCGTATTGCTACAACAAACCCGCTTACCACCAGCACTAAGATGATACGTCTGGGACACATCGGTTAGCGAGTCTAAGTTTACCTCGGACCAATTGCTCGTGAAGCAGCATACACGCCACTATAATATTCCTTTTCAAGTCCCTAATAATAAACTAGTCATTTTGCTACAGTACTAGGAGCAGTCGGTCACCCGACCACTCCATACAATGCTTATGCATCAAGGAGACCTCCTATTAATATTGCTTTTGTATCATAGACCTTACTTCCATAAGTCATTCATATATAGGATTCGAACCCACGACCCTACTATTGTAATGCAAATTCATCATGGAGACCTTCTATAGTATTGCTTTTGTATCATAGACCTTACTTTCATAAGCCATTCATATATAGGATTCGAACCCACGACCCTGCTATTGTAATGCATTTTTATCATGGAGACCTTCTATAGTATTGCTTTTGTATCATAGACCTTACTTTCATAAGTCATTCATATATAGGATTCGAACCCACGACCCTACCATTGTAATGCAAATTCATCATGGAGACCTTCTATAGTATTGCTTTTGTATCATAGACCTTACTTTCATAAGCCATTCATATATAGGATTCGAACCCACGTCCCTACTATTGTAATGCATTTTAATCATGGAGACCTTCTATAGTATTGCTTTTGTATCATTGAGTTTAATATCATAAGTCCCTAATATAGGAGTAGTCATTGTGCTACAGTACTTCAGGCAGTCGGGCTCCCGACTACCCATATATATGTACAACTGCAGGAATGTATCTCCGGCAGCTCCTCCATACAAAACATCTATACATGAACACCTTTCATAACTTAGGAAAATTTTCTTTTATACATGAACTCCTTCCACAACTTAGACAATTTTTAAACAAATTTTCTAATTATCTTATAAACGTTATTTATCTTAATTTTTATAATATTTTCGACTACTATTTCTATTGTTTATCATGTTTTAAATATTTTTACAAGTTTTTATAATACATTTATTTATTATGGAAGACAATATTTTTGCCTTTTATTTACTATGTTATTGGTCTAATGTCTGAAATGTATTTATATTAACTTTATGCTTATTAATGTAATTTTATTTCTTAATATATATCTTTTAAGACTATTTTTGACGCCCCTTTATATTGAATTTAATTATTAATAATAATATTGGGCCGTCACAGTATGAAGAAAGGCTCGTGTTTGCGAGTATTTCTTACACAACAAGAAGTCTTTAATTAACATCGACATGCACGTGGACTCAGTGCCAGATCAGGTGTGAAACCTACATATTACTGATTTGTAGGTCATACATGAGGCATCCGCAGTAGAACCAGGAAAACTGACATAGCCTAACTATAGGCCGGTCATATAGGTCGAAGAATCGGTAACTGATGGACAAGAAAGGTTCTCAAAAGGCAGCCTCGTACCAGAAAGCGAGGTATAGGGCGGTCCCTAACAGATTGAGTGACGACCCTGTAAAAGGATCAGTATCGTGTTTTGTGATATTTTGGAGAGTCCTATGATCAGCAGACAACTTTTTATTACGAGCGTTATGGCGCTATCGTGCTGAATTCAATTTGTTAATATAATAAAAGCGCGCGATTGACTCGCTCCATTAAAAGGTTTGTTTTACATTTTCTTAAATTCAATAAAATAAACAGACTTAACTCTATTAAAGTTACATACGTCCCACTGGTGGGCACAGCCCTCATCTCGTTACTGAGAGGGTTTTAGGGTAAGCAAATGTCCGCCAAGCTGCTTCAATGCGTGTTTATGAACTTCACGCCTTTCATCTTTTTAATTTCTCACGTATGCAGGTTTCCTTACGATGTTTTTCTCACAGCCGAACACGCGGTAAATTAGCACTTAATACTACAATTAACAGTTTGATTGGAGTCGCCAGGATAGAACCCGGATTACTCGCGTAGGTAATGTGAAATTTACGGCGATCCCTAAGCTGTCACGTTTTACTCTTTAAAGTTCTAATAAATTACTTTATTAATTTACTTATTTAATTTATACGTGGTAGAACCATGCAGCAGATATATTACACTATTACAGTTGTAACACTATTGGGTTAGTTCGACCGGGAAAGTATCTCACTCTCACATAATTTTACGCTGTTGTGTTTTGTATCGTGAGTGCAGAAAACCGGAAACGTTTTCCACTGGAAACGAGGTATTCCATCTTAGTCCTCACTGGTGACAATGCATCTGTATTTTCATTCGTAATCGAGGATAGATGTATTAAATTCTGTGAGAGTGTGATACTTTCCCGGTCGAACTAACCCATTCGTGTTACAACTGTAATAGCGTAATATATCTGCTGCATGGTTCTACCACGTATAGCTTAGGGATCGCCGTAAATTTCACATTACCTACGCGAGTAATCCGGGTAATATATATATATATATATATATATATATATATATATATATATATATATATATATATATATGTAGCATTAGTATACATAGTAGCCGACCCTTTGATAATTTTAATACACAAACGCGTGCAAAGCAGCGCTTTCAGCAAGTTCTTACTAAAGAGGGCGTGTACTATAAATACTGGGTGTTGGGACTACTTTTCTGTCTAGAAGTTCGTCTGGGTTTCTGCTTCCAAACAGCAGTGCTCATGCCGCTGTCATCCTGTCTGCAGGACATGAAGAGACAGTGTAACTATATGTTGTGAGGCATTCCATCGTTGTCCTTAGAGGCGACAATGTATCTCTAGCCTTCTTTGAATTCGTTTGCAGGTGCCATGGACTGCGGCAGCCGCTCATCATCAGGTGGGCTCTAAGCTTGTTTGTTACTTCAGTTATGTAAAAGTGAATATTTGATCTATAATGTTTTAATCAATGGCGTCCCGTTACGATGTAAAATCTATAATAATTTTTTCTGTTGCTTTGAACTTTTTTTTAATTCTTCATTTTCCTTTTTTAAACGTTGTCTCCACACTAGGATTTTCTCACAAGGCAATTTACATACATGAATTACACAAGGACAAATATCGTTTTGAACTTGATTCAGCTATGTAAAAATCGCATCTAAATTGGCAGTTTGTCATTGTACCCACTCTTAGCATACTAGCTGGTCCAGTTCAGTATTTTCCGTTATTCGAAATACATTCGAAAATATAAACTTTATTTTTAACAGCAGATATATCCTCATATAAATACAAATTAAATGAAATTTAAAATTCAATACTCGTAAGTGGAAGGATTTCCAATACTCCAAAACGCAATTTTAAAATTCTTCCAATAACACGAAAAGCACACGGGCACGGAATAAATAATATGACATAGGCCACTTTATAAAATGAGGAAAAAATAAAATTAATAAACATTTTTGTTCGCATATAATGTGCATTTATGTTCAATTTCCGCCAGCACTAATTAAATTGTTAATTGCAATGTTTAGTGTTCTAACCATCTTTTATTTTTATTATTTTAAAATGATACTAGCTAATGGTTCACGACAGTAATCGAATGTTGGATTCGAACGTTTCATGAAAACATTTAGCGCTCTCACTACTTGGCGGTGAAAGAGAAAATCGTTGGAATATATGCGGTGGCACAGTTATATAATTGTTCTATAACCCATTAAGAGTTTAGAGAAGGCTTACGTCCTACAGTGGGAAGTATAAATACTGTAAGGAAATTAGAGAAGGCTTACGTCCTACAGTGGGAAGTATAAATAGCGTAAAGTAAATTGGAGAAAGCTTACGTCCTACAATGGGGAGTATAAATACTGTAATTTGAAATTAATTGACATATTGACTCAAAGTGCCACAAATGAATAGAGTCTAGAGTCATTAGTCGGATTCTCTGAGCGGCATTGGCTTCGTTCTTCTACGACAAATGCAGGTGTGTACGGCTATGGCCACAGTTTCCCCTACCATCAGGTGGACTGTGTGCTCATTTGCATAGCCTTACTTTTGCTCCTTTCTCTATAAAAATAACAAAAAGTCAGTAATTATACTGGTTCTCTTAACATTCAAAACTCACCACTATTGCTATACTGCTTGGCTGAAATCATTTTGAAGGTATTAGGCAGAAAATACATAAACCAGGAATCATCAATTGGGTGCAGAAATTACTGATGCAACCCCCTGGTTCCCAGGCGTTTGCATCAAACACTGCGCTTAGTACATTAGCGGCTATGATGTATTCCATTTAAGCATTCTGGGTAAACAAGGCATAGGTAGCTGATTTTGTTTCATATTAGGTGTAATTGTCCATGGCCTACAAAATCCACTTTTCATAAGGAATCCCCTAATCCCATATCTTTCCATTTTATTTTATGTTATATTAAAAGACAAAAGTAAAGGTTACAGTCTATATACGACCTAATGGTGATCCATGCCTCCTCCTTGGTGGTGCTCTGTGGCAACCCCAGTGACAAGTTGTAAAATAATAGCTCCCAACTATTTACCAAAAATTAAATATTGTAAATTGATAATATCCACCTCAATTTCTAGTTACAGTTGTTAAATAAGACTTAATTGTGTTTGTAAAATAAGTAAAAGTCATAAGTATTTTTGTTTTGTGCTTCAACTAAAAGTAACAGCTGTAACGAACTTCATTTGAACTTTCTGTAAGTTATTGTAATTCTTGTTATCCCTTTAATATTTTAAGATTTACCTTTTAAATTAGTGCTGTTTCGGATTTCAATTTGAATTATTTACCTGATAATTTAATTTGAGATCTGTAAGTAGACCTATAAATCTAGATATTAGCTTACTCTGTTTCTTCGGTTTTCTTTATTTGTTTTCTTTTGGTATTTACACATAATAGTAAAATGAATACGCGCAACGCTAAAACGCGCCAAATGGAGAACCAACTTCAAATGGCACTTCTAGAACTTAAGGCGTCAAAGGAGCAGTGTGAGCTGTTGCTTAAAGAAAGGGATGACAACGAAAAGGAAATAATAAATATAATTACCAAAAATAGTCAACTAAAAAGTGATATGGTTAAGTTGCATAAGGACTATACAAGTGTTTTACAAGAAAGTGATCAGCTTCAGGGAACAGTCGATGAGTTTGACCGATGCAGCAAAGAATATGAGGAATCCCTCAGATTAAATGCTGCATTGCAGTCGCAGTTAAGTGAGACTAATGAGCAGATTGTGCAATTAAAACAATACTTGGATGAATTGAAAGTGTCCCAAACTCAAAGTCTGTTCAATTAGCTCATAGTATGTAAATCTTCAAAAACATTGCAACCCTCCACAACAATCGATTTGACCGGTGATGATTTTGTCACATCAAGAACAACAGAAAGGATTACATGCAGTAGAAGAAAATTAAAGAAATACATAAAAATTAATAAATATGTTAGGAAAGTACAAAAGTTAATTAAACCAAAAATCAATACAAAAAATTATATAAATATATGTAAGGAAAAGCATGAATTAATTAATAAACTTAAATTATGTTCAATTGAGGTGGAAAATATGAAAAACTGTTATGAGACTGAAATAGAGTGTCTCAATGCAGAAGTTTTGTCACTTAAAAACTCCTTACAAATTATCTCAAATAAATATGCATCGGCTCAGGTTGAGATAAAAGAACACATATTGGCCATGAATGATCTGGTAAAGTCATGTAAATGAGGAGCGCTTTGACTCCTTAATAAAACATTAGAGTGAGAATCAACGCTCCATACCATGTTCATCGGGGACAATGTGTAAATAGCAATAAATAGCAATGACTCCTCACATTTCTGAGGGAAACTTGCAGTAAAGTTACAGAAAGAATAAGAAAGTTTAAACTAAAACTTATCTCTTTTTACTTTTCTTTGCAATAACATCACAACAGCTTTTGTTTGAAACTCCGAAATTCCGACTCGTAGGGAATTTTTAGAACTTTCTTAAATTTACTGTGCTGTGCTAAAGTTTCAAAATTAACCATATGTTAAAACTTACAGCAGGTTCAATGGTTCAATTGTTGCTCTTAACAATCCCATTCTAATTGAATGTCAAAATAAAAGTAAGAATCATGTATAAAAAATTTATATGGGATGTGATTACTACAAAAAGGACACTTTGTGATATTGTAAATGTCTTTTACTACCCTAATGGATTTTGTAATTTTATTTGTATAGTATCTGCCCTTTTTTTATGGAACGCAGACAGAAATTATGTATCATTACTATTACCACTACCAATACTCCAGCCAGCAAGTCCACTGCTGGACAAAGACCTCACCTATCGATTGCCACTAAGTATGGTATAGATCTCTTTGATCGACCGAAGAGGTCAACACGGCTGTGCTACTTCCGGGAAACTGCGACACTGGGTCTTGTCTGATAATCTTCAAAAGTTTTTACACGTAAAAAACTTTCAGTTTAGAGACGTAAAAGAATAAACGTGGAAAGAATAACAAATCATTATACTGTAGAAATGAGTGGTAGAATTAGCAAACTAGTTTATCGACCAAATCGGCGATATATTGAGGATGGTCCAAACTAAGATTCTTAATTAAGCATGTGTGCGTAAATATAATATCACAATCGTGTCAAATAAATGCCATAAGTATATGTATACCTACTCGTTTGATTACTTTTCCATAAAAAGAACCGTATTCTCTGCTTACTCCTCCTTGGTGACAGACGTGAGAGCTTTTTGTTTACGTTTACCTAACAATAGTTGTCTAGTTTTTTTGCTTGTCCACGTACATAACGTTTATGTACGTAAAATATTTCCACGAAACAATACCTCGTACAGAACAATTAACTGTTTTAACTGTTTTTTTATTTAATTTAAAGCGCTTCTACACGGTCGGGACCAACCACCAACCAACGTGACCTTGGTCGGGTCAACCGATTTTTGTATTCGTTCTACACGGTCGGTTGGTTGACTCAACTTGTCAGTTTCTCTGGTATTTAAAGAGTAAAGACGTAAGGTAGTTACTTTTAAAAATGGCTCCTTGCTTTTCTATACAACAAAAAATAAGTTTAGCTTTAACGTTTTTATGGTTGAATGAAGATGAAAAAAAAAAATAAAAAAAATATTAAACGGATAAAATTGAAAATGCGCACTGAAAGAGCGCATTACTTTAAACAAACATGACATGGTACTTTAAGACATGGTAAATCACAGTAAAGTGACAAGAATTCGGTCAGGACCTCACGTTCTTTGCTTCCGTTCGTATCCATAGTGCCGTCAAACATCCGCCTGCGACGACTGCTAAGCGCGCACTGAAGCGCTCTCGTCGGCCGACAGCGTTCCACACGGTCGGCGTCAACCACCGACCCAACGTGTCGTGAGGGATGCGTTCGCGACCAAGGCCGTCGGACTCAACCAAAATATTGGTCAGACAACCGATGTCTACACTGTCCATTTTTACATCAACTCGACCAAGGTCACGACGGTTGGTGGTTGGTCCCGACCGTGTAGAAGGCCTATTAAAAAGCTTGTTGACGTAAATATAAAAGTACAGAATGTCCAGTGGCAGATTTCAAATTTTGAAGACTTGTAAAAAAAACTACACCTTTAATACAAATTACATTTATTTTAATGTTAAGACAATATATGCGGATTTTATTTTTTGAAAACCACGTTTTCCAAATGGCGACCACCGACCCTGACACACTCCTCGAGTCGATCACGCATGTTTTCAAAAACGCGTTTACAGAGCGACTTGGGAATCCTGCTAATTTCTGCTCGAATATTTTCTTTAAGAAGTGTCACAGTGTTCGGATTTGTTTTGTAAACGACAGATTTTAGGTATCCCCATAAGAAAAAATCACACGGAGTTAAATCTGGTGACCTAGGCAGCCACGGTATGGTGCCGTTTCGGGTAATGTTTTTTCCAGGAAATAACTGCCGCACTGCATTCATCGACACACCAGCAGTATGAGCTGTAGCCCCGTCCTGCTGAAACCACGTGTTTTGGTTGAAATGTGGAATATTCTGCAATTGTACTCCAAAAAAATTACTTATCATCTCAGCATATCTCTCCGAATTCACCGTTACAGTTTGGCGGCTTTGAAATCTGCCACTGGACAACCTGTATAAAGAGTCAAACGGTGCCAATTTTAATGTACTTGGTTTCCAAATTCCAGACTTTACTGGCGTTTGCTACATTGATATTTCCATGTAGTTATTGAATAAGTCAACAGACCCAATTCTATTCGTGTTTAATCTTCACAATTACGACTATGTATCGGAATTGCGAAGTAAACTCAATTTGCTCCCGATTCGCCTTTTGAATATTGATATTTTTTTTTACTGTTTCGAATACTTACTGTTGGATCCGCAAGCTCTTGAGTACTTTACTTAAAAGTTTCCTTATCTAAACGAATATCAGACCGTAAATAATTGTGTTTTATGTATTGCTTGATTTCAAAACTCGATGTCGATGTCTGTATGTCTTTTCATCCGAGTACAATTGGTCTTCGAGGCAAGTGTAAATAGGCTTTTGTTAAAGTGAGGGTGCTTCATCATCACATCGGCTACATCACTGGTAACGCCAGTTAACAATCTACTTTATCAACATTACATTACATATCGCATTGAGTTCGTCCTAAGTTATATCTACTTTATCAACATGACTAGTGCATATTTTTTGTTTCCTTCCTTCCTTCCCTTTCCTACCGCACGCGCTGCCGCCGAGGTGGAAAAGAGGATCTCGGCGCGCGTCAGTATACTAAGTGATATTACGCCATCCGCAACGCACGGCCACCCGTCGCGTCTTATGTACATTAACTGCAAACCGCGCAGGATGAACATTGAGTTCTCCTGTTTATGTTTAATATTCACCGCATCAGACATTGTGTCTTTGTAACTCATAAAAGTGTGGGACGCCCCCGTAAGGGCAAAGGTGGAGAGTGTGGGACTTCACGAGACTGTTCCGAGAGTGCGTGTGCGCCGAACCACGTGGCGAGCTTGCTGTATAGCAGACACTCCAGGAGGAAGGCGCGGCAGCCCTCATCAGGTCAGTGCGTGCTATCCCACCTATTTATTTTCCCCTTTGCCGTATGCACCAAAATTACAGTCCACTAAATCTTTATCGAAGATACCTCAAGTTACTGGCGTCTCCATTTTTAATGGTCCTTCTCGCTGGATTGACCTTGACTTTCCATTTTTTAATGGTCACTTCTCGCTGGATTGACCTTGACTTTCCGCCCTTATTAGATCGTTATCGTAATAAGCGTTTATATAATTAATTATTTATATTTTAATCCGACTTCGGATTAGCCCCGCCCTTATTAGAACACTAGAATAGGTCCTAATAGGTGACATTCATAGTAATTTTAAAACTATATTCATAGAATGAATAAGCATATAATTATCTATATAAATTATTTGTTGTATGTTCACATCACGTCATCAACTTTTAACTACATCTATAGATTATACTGTTAAATTACATTTATTATTTGCACATATATTTAAGCATTATATTCGTTATAAATAACTTCATAATTATTATAAAAGTTGACAATTAAAGTTCATCGTTAACAAAACTAATATTTAATAATTCAACCGCGTAGCGAGGTCGCTTACAGACTACCCGCTTATAATTATATTATTTTTGCCGCATAACTTAAGTTGTAATGCCGCCTAAAAAACAAATAGCATCGAATAATAGCGATTCCTCGGATAATGAGGGCACACCTGATGCTGAGTTGGTTTTATTGTTAGCTAAACGAGATGCTTTATTTGAAATAGTGCAAAAAATATATGATATGTCCTCGGACATCCACATAAACACTTCCACGATGGAGCGTTTTCTTGATGGAAGTTCTAATATTAATGCTTTACGTATTGAGTTTAAACAGGTCTTAGATAATTATAATTCACATTTATTAAAAATAAACCCTATTGCTAAACCTGATTATAACAGCCTCATTGCGTTTGAGTCTCTTTGCGGTAGAATAAATAGGCTTTATTTACAATATTCGCAATCTAATTCACAAAGTACTAGTACACCATCTAAAGCCAGATTCACACTTCCGCCTATCGAACTTATGCCATTTTCGGGTGACATTCGCTCATGGCCTTTATTTTATGCTAGCTTTAAATCAACCGTCCATGACAACACATCGCTTACCGACGCTGAAAAGTTATACTATTTGCTAGGTAAACTAACGGGCAAAGCCCTATCTGTATGCTCAGGTATAACTCCTTGCGCTGAAAATTATAAAATTTTATTGCAAGCACTCGTTGACAAATATGAAGACCGGCGTATGCTAGCATCTACATATATTAATCAGATGTTCGAATTTAAGCCATTGCAATCGGCCACCGCAAATAATTTTGATTTATTTACTGATAACTTTATAAGTGCAGTGCGCGCTTTACAAAACTTAAAGTTAGATAATCTCGCGGACTTAATTGTTCTTCATATCGCGCTTAAGAAGCTGGACCCGGATACCATTCGCTCTTTCGAATCTAGCCATAACTCGATGGTGCCTACCTTTGATGATTTAGTAAATTTTATTAAGACCCGCTCCAAAGTTTTGCAACGCACCGATTCTAGTACAAATTCTAATAGCGCACCAAACAATCGACGAGGTAACGGTAATAATCGTCGCTGTAATAATACTTCGTCGCCGAAGTATCAGGCGTACGTAAGCACGACGACTAGTTGCTCAAGGTGTCTGTGCGATAATATTGTGCATCAACACCTATTTAAGTGTGCAGACTTTAATAAAATGACGCCGCAGGAACGATTTAAATGCGTAAAGAGTAACAATGCATGTGTGAATTGTCTCAGTTTAAGTCATCGAGTGTCTAGTTGCTCTTCAAATTATAGTTGTCGAGTTTGTAAATTTAAACATCACACATTGTTGCACTTCCACCGCAGAAGCAATAATGCTTCCCCTGCGCTGGCGCGTTCTCCACCGCTTCAGCCAGTTACACTGAAGTCTACAACCCCCGCGCCTGCACACTCGCCACCCCTCACCGCAGGTGCGCGTTCAGACGTCGCGCTGTGTACTTCGTTCAAGAATGTTTCTCAACGTTCACCGCCTCCCGCGCGTGCAAGTCGTTCGCAGAGAACTGTTTTATTATCAACCGCTCAGGTATTTGCTTACGATGCTAAGGGAGAGAAACAAATTATTCGTATATTATTAGACTCCGCGGCTCAAAGCCATTTTATGACTAAAGAGTGCTGTCATCGTTTAGGCGTTCAACAACACGATACCGAATGTACTGTAGTAAAGGGATTCGGTGGAGTTGAAAAAATTGTAAAATCGAAATCGATTGATATTAAAATTTTCTCACGATTCGACTCGAATATTAACTTCAATATTTCAACGCTAGTTGTTGATCAAATCACCGACCTTTTGCCCACCGCTGTGGTAGACACATCTGTCTTATCACACTTCCATGGCATAAGACTCGCTGATGAATGTTATAGCATGCCTAATAAAATTGATGTTTTGATAGGCGCATCCCTTTTCCCGCACTTACTATGTCCAGACGTAATTTATTCGTCTAACGACTTGTCTGGGCCCTCGGCTTTGAGTACGGTATTTGGTTACGTTATTATGGGCTCAGTGCCGACACTTCAGGTAAATCATTCTTTAACGTGCTGCTCAGTTCTAGAGTCTAGTCCTATCGTTGACAAATTAGTGCAACGATTTTGGGAGCTTGAACAGCCACCCTCCGCACCGCCCATTCAGTGTCCTTCAGACATTGAATGTGAAGAGTTTTATAAATCTACGACATCCCGCGATCCTTTTACTGGTAGATATATTGTTGGCCTGCCATTTAAAGATGACGTTTACTCTCTCGGAGATTCTTATGAAACCTCTCGACGACGATTCATGTGCTTGGAGAGGAAACTTCAAGCCTCGCCTACATTAAGGTTAGCATATGATGACGTCATAAAGGAATACTTAGCTAAAAATTATATATCCCCCGCACCGCCGTATGACTCTCATGAACCCGCTCCAATATATGTCATACCGCATCATGGAGTCTTACGCGAAGATAAGAAGTCAACGCGTCTGCGCATCGTCCTGGACGCTAGCAGTAAGACTAGCACTGAGCGATCATTAAATGATATTCTGCATTCAGGACCAAATTTGCAAGGCGACTTGTTCAATATAATTTTAACTTTCCGCTTACATCCAATCGCTATGACAGCCGACTGTCGCCAACAATTTCTGCAAATAGTTGTTCGCGATTCTGATCGTCGTTACCAATGCTTCCTATACCGCTTCCGTCCACAAGACCCACTTGTGTTATACCACTTCAATCGCGTGTGCTTCGGTTTAACTTCGAGTCCATACCATGCATTGCGCACGGTAAGACAGCTCATTGATGACGACGGCGCAAAGTATCCACTTGCGAGTCGTATCGCATTTACTTCGCTATATATGGACGACATCGCGTTCTCTAAGCCCAGTGAATCCGAGGCCAGTGAGACCTCTCGGCAGCTGATAGACTTATTCAAGGGTGCCCAATGGGACCTGATAAAATGGCATAGCAACCGTCGATCTGTTTTAGATGACCTCCCTACTTCCCATAAAATTACAGGAGAAGTAGAGTTCGATAAATCAATGCCACATAAAATACTAGGCTTGCATTGGTCTACCGATAGTGACGCCTTTTATTTTAAGATATCTGTTCCCGCTGATGTGACGTGCACTAAGCGCGCCATCTTATCTACTGTCGCTCGCCTGTGGGACATAATGGGTTTCGTTGCTCCCACAGTCGCGTACGCCAAATTGTTAATAAAGCAGCTTTGGCAACTTAATTTAGATTGGGACGACATACCACCACCGCAAATTATTAAGATGTGGAGGCAATTCTGTGCTGAATTACCAGCTCTTAATGATTTACGTATCCCGCGACATGTTGGTGTATCCAAAAACTGTACTGCGTCACTCCTGGGGTTTTCCGACGCCAGCGAGCACGCATACGGTGCCGTAGTCTACATACATGTAAAGAGCGTCAATGGTAACACCGTCCAGTTGATTTGTGCAAAGACTAAAGTCGCACCGACGAAACCACTATCTATTGCACGCCTTGAGCTTTGTGGAGCGGTTTTACTCTCAAAATTGCTTCGCAGAGTACTCGACAATTATTCTCTTGACCTTGCACTATCAGTCTATGCCTTTGTAGATTCAAAAGTAGCTCTGTACTGGATAAAGAGTTCGCCACACAAGTGGCAGACCTTTGTTGCAAACCGCGTTGTTCAGATTACCGACAATATTCGCGCTGATAACTTTTATCATGTCGCAGGTACTGAGAATCCCGCTGACATACTTTCACGTGGCGTTACGCCAAATAAATTAGTTTCAAACCCCCTGTGGTTCCATGGGCCTCAGTGGACTTCGTTAGATCCATCTCAATGGCCTCTTCGTACTTTAGACAATGAGGTTATTGCAAACATGCCTGAGAAGAAGATTTTGTCGCACACTGTGTGCACATCCGTCTGTAATTCTGCGATTTATGAGCTCGCACTCCGCATCTCTTCTTGGAGTAAACTTCTACGTATAGTTGCGTACGTGTGTAAGTTTGCTAAATTATTGCCCCGCCGCAACACTACTGTAGTGACTGCTGATGATCTCAGTTTCTCTGAGGTTATAATCCTCCGCGCCCTGCAAAAACAGCATTTTGCAGTGGAATATTTAAATATTGAAGGTAACAAACCTTGCTCGCCCGCTTTCAATCGTTTAAGGCCTTTTATTGAGAATGGTTTAATCTGCATTGGTGGTCGTCTTTCGAACTCCGCATTAGATTACACACAAAAACATCCAATTATACTCCCGCGCAGTGATCATGTAGTGAACATGATCATTGACTATTATCATATTAAAAATTTACACGCTGGGCCTGAATTGTTATTGCAAAAATTTTGGATCCTTTCAGCACGCCGCATCGTGAGAACTACTAAGGGAACATATCTCCGTCCTGTTGCTCGTCTTTGCCCTCTCCCAAGACAATAAATCACGATTATTTTGATTATAATTATTTATCTAAATTAGGAATTAAGTTTATATTTATATATATTAAAAAGGTATTAAACCGCAATATTATATTTATGTATACATTTTCTCGCTTACCAAGTAAGGTTAGTAGATGAGACATGCGCATTGAGCGCATCCTCTCACTTTATATACCGCTTATTTATTTGTTTTCCTTTTACTTTTTATATTACGGTTGTCTTTTAAAGGTGACCCTTTAAGGGCGGGAGGAAATGGTAACGCCAGTTAACAATCTACTTTATCAACATTACATTACATATCGCATTGAGTTCGTCCTAAGTTATATCTACTTTATCAACATGACTAGTGCATATTTTTTGTTTCCTTCCTTCCTTCCCTTTCCTACCGCACGCGCTGCCGCCGAGGTGGAAAAGAGGATCTCGGCGCGCGTCAGTATACTAAGTGATATTACGCCATCCGCAACGCACGGCCACCCGTCGCGTCTTATGTACATTAACTGCAAACCGCGCAGGATGAACATTGAGTTCTCCTGTTTATGTTTAATATTCACCGCATCAGACATTGTGTCTTTGTAACTCATAAAAGTGTGAGACGCCCCCGTAAGGGCAAAGGTGGAGAGTGTGGGACTTCACGAGACTGTTCCGAGAGTGCGTGTGCGCCGAACCACGTGGCGAGCTTGCTGTATAGCAGACACTCCAGGAGGAAGGCGCGGCAACCCTCATCAGGTCAGTGCGTGCTATCCCACCTATTTATTTTCCCCTTTGCCGTATGCACCAAAATTACAGTCCACTAAATCTTTAGCGAAGATACCTCAAGTTACTGGCGTCTCCAATCACCATCATGTGGGCCAGTTAAGTACTGGTTTATAATAAAAAAAATCATCACAACATAGCCTTACCTGGCCAAGTAATATGATTTTTAATTACATTGTCACCAAATACATTTGAACAGTTATATCTTTTAAAACTACCTCCTCGTCTCTTCAAGGGCGGTATACTAAGAGATCAGTGAATAGGCTTTTTTAAACTTACAATCTAAGACTGCAAAATCACTTACCAAAATAGGATTATTACGTAATGGAAATATTAATTATACTATATATATTGTTACGCGCTCAACGCCATACACTAGCGCCATCTAGTGTCCGGAACGAGAGCGAGGGGAGCTTTGCAGAAAATGGCATCACAAATCTTTCAACCGACAGCGCCATCCGAAGAACTAAGTTTCTAGAAAATCTACACTCGAATTCTCGGTACCTTGCGCGTGTTTACTTGAACATTCCGGATATTTTGCTAATTTAAATAAATAGGTGGCGCAAGATGCGATCGAAACAGAGTTGAACTCAGCGACACAAGCGAAGCTTCGGAGCGGAATTAAGTGAATTAGTGTGTTTAATTATTAGTGTTTTAACTTTAATTTGTGTAAAGTAAATTAAAGTGTTAATTTAGGTAATTATATCGGCAATTTTTATTGTCACGAACCTCAAGCTCGTAACAATTGGTGTCAGATGTGGGATAAAATAATGCCGATTTTACCTAAGGAGGAAACGGAGGGTGTCCGTACCCGAAGTCAACGCCAGCAGGAGATGGACCAGAGGAGATTTGGTGGTGCAACGCCGCAGATGTCTGAGGGCCAGCCGCCGGCCACGGAAGCCGGTCCGTCAGCAGCTTCTACGTCTGTGGCACCTGACTTAGGTGCTCTGATGGTGATGCTGAAACAGCTGCGGGACGGACAGGAGGAACAGGCCCGCCGATTGGAAGAGCAGCTGCGGGGCGGACAAGAGGAGCAGGCCCGCCGACAGGAGGAACAGGCCCGTCGGTCGGAAGAACAGATGCTCCTCATTAAGGACCTTCATGCTACCTTTGGGAAAGAGATAAAGGAGGTGAAGGATAGGGTTGCTCAACATGACAACCGCCTGTCGGAAGCTGAAACCCAAATCAAGGAAGCTAAAACCCAAATCGACCAAGTGAACAATCGGGTTGATTACGTGGTGGCTGACGTGAAGAAAACGCTGGACGACCTCAAACTGGGTGATGGTACTACAGCTCCCGTAGTAGCTACTACACCTTCACTACGTGGGTTCAAAGTGCCACCGTTCGACGGGACTTCTTCCTGGTCAGCCTACAAAATCCAGTTCGAGGCTGTTATGAAGGCGAACGGCTGGAATAAAAATCAAGCCATGACTGCTCTCACACTAGGCCTGCGTGACCAGGCCTTAACAGTTCTTGAAGCTCTCGGTGAGGAAGTGACTTATGAGCAACTCCTTGAGGCATTGGAGGCGAGATATGGCGACGCTCACCTGGAACACGTCTTTCGTGCGCAGCTTAAAGATCGTGTGCAGCGCATCAACGAAAACCTGCAGCAGTGGGCTCGAGAAGTGGAGAAGCTGGTGCGAAAAGCATACCGGTCTGTACCTGCGCTCATTGAAGGGAACCTGGTGCAGACATTCATCGACGGCATCCGCGACCTGGAAGTCAGAGCTGCTGTGAGGCTCGGGCACCACGAGACGCTTAAGGACGCCTTGGCCCATGCACTGGAAATGGAAGCCGTGCGGCAGGATCATCGTTCCCATCGCGTCAGGGAGGTTGCAGCAGCTGCAGTTCGCGACCGCAACAAAGGATACAGCCCAAAGTGCTATGGCTGTGGGGAAAAGGGCCACCTTCGATCCAGCTGCCCTAAGCGAACCGCAGAAAGGGAAAGTGAACGATATCAGGAGGGTAGTGCAGCTAACGGCACTGCCTGGCGGCGACAGGATCATCGTTCACCTCACGCTAGGGAGGTTGCAGCAGTTACGGTTCGCGACCACAATAAAGGATACAGCCCTAGGTGCTATGGCTGTGGGGAAACGGGCCATCTTCGGTCCAGCTGCCCTAAGCACACCCTAGGAAGGGAAGGTGAACGGTCTCAGAAAGGAAGTGCGGCTAACAGCACCGCCCAGCAGCAGCAGGAATACGACTTTACTATCAGGCACTGCAGCGGGAAATCTCACGGCAACACAGATGCATTATCAAGAAGACCTTGTCCTGAAGATGGCAACCATTGTAGTAGGCAAGGTAAGGAAGTGGTATCCGTGAGGATGCTCAGGACAGACCACCTCAGCAACGGGTGGAAGGACAGCCTACTACATGCACAGCAGGAAGATCCGGACATCAAGCCGATTCTGGGATGGATGAAGGCCCGTGCTACCAAGCCTAAGTGGAGGGACGTCTCAGCGATGAGTTCAACCACGAAAAGCTATTGGGCCCAGTGGGACAGCTTGCTGCTTCAGGATGGAGTCCTGTGCCGTAAATGGGACAATGGTCGTGGAGACAGCTGTCGTTTACAAATGGTTGTCCCTAAAGCTAAAGTGCCGAATGTTCTACAGCTGCGCCATAATGGTCGTTCAAGAGTCCATCTGGGAGTTAAACGAACTCTACTGAAGGTCCGAGAACAGTTTTACTGGGTCCATTATCGTGACGATGTCGAGGATTGGTGTCGTACATGTACAAGTTGTGCGGCTGTGAGGGGACCTCAGACACGGAGTAGAGGAGCATCGAAATTGTACAATGTTGGTGCACCACGGGATGGGACAGCCCTAGACATTGCGGAGCCGTTACAGAAAGGCGCAAGAGGGACTCCTAAGATCGCCCATGTGGATCGCCTGGCGCGTTATTATGGGGCCGATAATGCTCGGGACGAGCATGTCTTAGGAGGGGGCAGTGTTACGCGCTCAACGCCATACACTAGCGCCATCTAGTGTCCGGAACGAGAGCGAGGGGAGCTTTGCAGAAAATGGCATCACAAATCTTTCAACCGACAGCGCCATCCGAAGAACTAAGTTTCTAGAAAATCTACACTCGAATTCTCGGTACCTTGCGCATGTTTACTTGAACATTCCGGATATTTTGCTAATTTAAATAAATAGGTGGCGCAAGATGCGATCGAAACAGAGTTGAACTCAGCGACACAAGCGAAGCTTCGGAGCGGAATTAAGTGAATTAGTGTGTTTAATTATTAGTGTTTTAACTTTAATTTGTGTAAAGTAAATTAAAGTGTTAATTTAGGTAATTCTATCGGCAATTTTTATTGTCACGAACCTCAAGCTCGTAACAATATGTACGTCATCTACAATTTCAAAGTAAAATTAAGTATCTGGAGAAAATAAAAGAACGATAAATTAATAAGTTTGAACAAAGGTCACAAATCAAGTTACGAACTATTCAGACATGTCAATTATTTTAATATTCGAATTCTTAAAATATAAAAGTGTAAATAGATTCATAGCATTGATGGATTCTATATCTTCACTACCATCGTACCCAATGCTATCTACTAATGTAGCGTTATTTAAATCATAGATAATTAAAAATCATTGATTTTATCAACTTTCCGTTTCTTTTTTAATGTCTAAGTAAGTATATCGAAAAAACATAGCTAGATCACTTCTCGCATAGCTCTCTGTCTGTTCGTGGAGTCTCATTACAATGGTCGAAGCCATTCCCAAGTTTAGCCCGGACAGACAGACAGACAGACAATCATTTTATAATGGTTACTTATATGTATATGAGCTCAACGCTGGCATCTCACCTGTAACTCCCCTGGTGTTGCAGTTGTTCATGGGCGGCGGTAGTCACTTACCATCAAGTGATCCGCATGCTGGTTTGTCCCTCTTATTTAAAAACATATGGTGGTTATTACGATATTACATAGAGCCTGTTACGGACGGCGAAGAAGCCATCGTCCGTCGCCACGCACCGCACCCGAGTCGACACGTCTCACGCACCCCGCATCAGAACAGGGCCCCGCCAGAACAAGCGCTTGCACCAACTCCGTGCCTACGTAACGCCTATGGAGTGTAGAGGTAAGGCGTACAGACTCTGTAATAAAAAAGTGTCCGTGGGAAAGCGCTAAATAAGGGTGGCGCCACTGTAGCTACAGTTTAAATTTTAAAGAAATTTTTATAATTTTTTATTGCACAGAATTTCACCATAATTCTTTTTGACAATAATTATTTTATTGCTTTCAAAATTTTTATTTTCAAAATCACTGTCAACTGTGATTTAACATACCCCGTAGCTAATCGAGCGCTCTAGTGGAGAGGTTTTGAACTGTTATTTACTGCTTACAGATGGACACTTTTTCAACTATTCTCTTATAGGAGTTGGTACTCCTTACGTCTAAACTCCATCTCCGACCGTAGAAATAAAACACAAAATAAATACAGCTTTCAAGAGATCACGAGCAATAAAGAAGCCCCTCAAGCTCCCTATTAGGTTCATATAGTAATTAAATAGTGTTTAGCCGCAATTTAATTGTAAATAGTGTACAATATAGTTAGTATTTCGAAGTTCTTTAAATTCGTCTTAACCCCTGTCAATTTAAAATAGCAATTATCGTCAATTAAGTTATTAGTCAGACAGATGTCACAGTAATTAGTTTTCTTCTTCATAGTAGCTCAGTTTCTCCCTCAATAAAACATAAATACAGTCCACTGAACTCTCATCCCCCACAGAGCCACTTCAATTTTATTTATATGTGTGGTAGTATAAAGACTTCTAAACATTTTAAGATTTATACTCTTTTCCTTCATGATATCACTTCGTGAAATCTCATATCTCACATGAATAGATTAACAATCCCAGTACCAGACGGCTCACATCCTTGACGCTTCCTGTTGTCACCGTCAAGTATTAGATAATATCTTGTATAACTATGAGATTGTTATTCTGCCGTCTATTAACCAGTTGAACAGATTTTGATGAAATGTTTGTGTTTATTTGACTAACCCTGGATGGTTTATATTTACAATTGGAGATGGATGGCGCTGTTGTTGAAATCCAGAATCCACCCGTGCATGGTACTGTTGTGGAGATCCAAAAATAACCCATGCGATGCCAGGGCGAATCGCTAGTTTATGTTTGTAATGTACCTACAATTTCCTCTTGACTAGTAGAGCATGTTGCATTTTAATTATAGTTGATTGAGATTTTATAGAAAAAAAGAAACGTAGTAGCTCAAGGGCTTAAGCACTTACTGTAAATTTCACCCTACGCAAGCAATCCGATTTCGATTATCGCCAGCACAAATGGAATTGTCAATTTTAAACGCCGATTAACCACGCGTTCGGCGGTAAAAGAAAATACCGAAAAAACACCTGCACGCTGGACTTGTGAAGTCCGTCAACACGCACTGGAGCGTCCATCCAACTTTTAAGGCCTATAAAAACCACCGATGTAGATAAGCTTCCCAAGTAAATTTCCTCATATGTGGAGAGGTTATACTACAGATGTCACACCTAGCCCCTGAGCTACCACGGCTACATCGTTACAACTAAAAATAAAAACTGCAATTGCCAACTCGCCTGACAAGCGTGGCAACTATTGCAATCCCCCCTATGAGATCATCTATAGGGGAGGCCTACGTTCAGCAGTGGCATTTTGATAGGCTTTAACATTATGACAACGGTTTAGTTATTTTGCAACAGACACGATAATTCTTGTTACATTCATCATTATTTTTATAACAATTTATTACTGAACGACAAGTATTAAGCAAGGGTCTTGATTACCGCTCACGTTACAGAGTTTCTGTAAATTAGAAGCAAAACCCGCAAATTTGCACTTTACCGGGATCTGAGTTTCACGCTGCTGTATTATTAATTGAATGTTTTAGTTGGAAAGCAATTGGTTTATGATGTTGATGTGGAATATATGTTACTGTATTGGAATTTAATTAGAAGAGCTGTCATAGCAAAAATGCTCAGCAGTAGACTTATACAGGCTGCAATGTGTATACTGTAAATGGAATGAATATTACTATAGGATATTAAATTATAATATTTAACGCTAGTTATTATATAAACTTCTTTGTAATTCAATTAATTCTCTTAAGCTCGCTCGCACACTCCGGGAAGTCTGAAGTCTGTGAACATGTTCAAAATCGTTCCCACCATTACATCAGATTTAATAAACCACTCGCAAAAGAACACCGATTCCTATCAAGGATGATACGCGAGGCTCTTGAAATTAAAAAAAACATCCTAATTTCAATAGAGAAGATGAATGGGTGCTGCCATCTGCTTTGGATCCTATTATTCAATTCATGTTATTATTTATTATTATATTTATATTCGATCATATTAACAAAATTAAACCCAAACCCAAGACATACAAAACTGTCGCTAACAATAAATATTTTCAATAAACAACAATAATAAAGCCTTGGCATTCGTTTTAAAAAAATTAAATTTTTATTCAGCAAAATATCTTGAACAAAACATTTTGAATAAGGTTTATTATACTACTACGGAGTACATTATTGATAATTGCCCCTGGGAACGAGATGATCTCTACCATGTTGTTTCCAAATGTTTTCATGATTAATAGTACAATATATTGTATTTTAAATGTTTTTTTAAAGAACGCATCGATATTAGTGCTTGTTCTTCCCAGGATAGAGATAAAACCATGAATAACTTTCAATAAGTATTCCTATAATACCTACATATTGAATAAAAATTATTCTTATCTGTTACATTACATACATATTTTTAAGCAAAAAAAAGTCAAAAACTTAGTTTTATTTAATAGACTAAGTTAAATATTGCTGTGTTCACGATTACTTTGAATTCTCTTCATTTATGTAACAGAAAATTATTTTTTAACATTTATCAAGATAAGCAAGCGGACAGTACGGAGCGACCCCATTAACTAATTCATCTTTGAAGTAAATTCTCCTTTCGAAAGATGTTTAGCTAGATAAGGATCAACTACCAAGGCATTTAACTAAATATTAAATGAGTTTATTTATGTCTAACCTTCTTATTTCTAATTATTTTTCTGAATAAAAAATTATATCGTTAAAATAATGTGGTTTTTGAAATAATACTAGTTTTTACGGAATTTATCGCGTATATTTAACTTTTTAAATACCCGACGTTTCGAACGCTTTACAGCACTCATGGTCACGGGGGACTGAGGTGACTGACGTCCTGATGTCAAAGTTAACCCGGAGTACCTTCAGCTTTTTAATTATTGTCTTTGGTCCGATCTACGCAGAATGAACTAACTGTGTTTTGAAGTCTTGCAGTGGTATGCTTGGGTTTAGTTTTAATTTTATTAATTATAGGATGCCAAGCAGGTGGTAGTACCCAGCCTCCTTCTCTATTGAAATTAGGATGTTTTTTAATTTCAATAGCCTCACGTATCATCCTTGGTAGGAATCGATGTTCTTTCGCGAGGATTTGTGGTCTATCAAATCTGATGTAATGGTTGGGGCCATCTAGGATATGATCGCAAACTGCAGACTTCCCGGAACGTTGATGCTTCACGTCTTGCCCTATATATGAGAGACAACAATCACAATCAACCTTGTACACTCCTGCATCTTGTAGAGGAATATGACACTTGACTGATGGTAAGAACTGACTAATCTTCTTCGGCGGCTTGTAGAATGTTCTAATAGAAGCTCGCTTCAAGATGTAGCCAATCTTGTCTGTGACACCTCTGACATATGGCAGTACAGCAGGCACACGCTCGACTGTGGCCGGCTTCACTCGGTCACTGTGACGGAGGCGCGGGACCCGAAGCTTGTTGTCGTGCAGAACCTGCTTGACGTGCTGAAGCTCGGCGGCCAGGTGTTTGCTGTCACAGATCCCTCGTGCTCTCTGTAACAATGATTTGCCAACAGTAGCTAACTGTGAAGGATGGTGGTGAGATTCACCATTTAAGTATCGGTTTGTATGGGTCTTTTTTCTATACACAGTACGACCTATGGTGTTGTTAGGATTTCGGATGACTAACACATCTAGGAAAGCTAAGGAATTATTTGCCTCTAATTCCATATTAAATTGAATTTTAGAGTTTATGGAATTAAGATGTTCTAAAAATGCAGTTACTTTGTGTGATGGTAAAATTGTGAAAGTATCGTCTATATACCGCTTGTAGAACCTTGGGGTAACAGGTGCAGTAAGGAGGGCTTTCTCCTCAAAGTCTTCCATGAATATATCGGCGACAATGGGAGATATAGGTGAGCCCATCGCAACACCATCTACTTGCTTGTAAAACTCTTTCTTCCACAATAGATAGCCAGATGTAAGGCAATGTCTTAGTAGTACTGCATATTCTGGTGGCATGTTATTTTCATCTAGTTTCCTAGTTATAATTGAGATGCAGTCTTCAACAGGTAGGCATGTAAATAGATACTGAACATCAAAACTGACCGTGGTTTCATTGTCAGCAAGACGTAGGTCTTTTATCTCACTGACAAAATGGTATGAATCCTTAATATGTGCTCTTGTGTGTCCTGTGAGTGGTGATAATATTTTGGCTAAGTGTTGGTTTGTGTATTTTTGGTAACCCATACAACTTGGGAGGTTTTGCACACGAAGGTATCATTGAATGCGTAGATCGGACCAAAGACAATAATTAAAAAGCTGAAGGTACTCCGGGTTAACTTTGACATCAGGACGTCAGTTAAGTCTAAGTCCCCCAAAGTCCCCCGTGACCATGGGTGCTGGAAAGCACCCGAAACGTCGGGTATTAAAATTAATATAAATAAAACGCGATAAAATCCGTAAAAGTAGTTTTAATGAGTTTTTGGACTTTATTTAGAACTAGACTGGAGTAATGATCGTGATAATGCACTTTTAGTTTTGAAATAATGATACAAAAAGATATAATACATTTCGAACTTACATGAAATATGTACACTGAGAAATGTATATTAAAACAATTCATAGGTTTCTTTACAAAGAGATATCAAACTACAGTAAATCAAAAATCCTAACTAATATTATAAATGTGAAAGGGAGTTTGTTTGTTTATTGTTTTGTTACGCTTTCATGCTTAAACCGCAGAATCGATTATGATGAATTAATTTTGACATAAAGATTGATAGGGACCTGCAGACTGTCATAGGCTACTCTTTTTTGCTTAAAAACATATAGGGGGTGCGGTGAGGGGGGGGTAAACTTTGTACGGAACTTATTATGTTGTCCCATTTGCTTAAAGCTTTGCAGAAATATTTTTGATGACAAACTATTAAGATTTGTATTTGTGAGGTAAAATAGGGGTAGCGTAGTTTATATGGAAAAATCTTATTCTAAAAATCTATCTTACAATGATTACATATTCGGCTAATTCAGCTCTGTCCGTTCACCATTTTTTGTTAATTGACAAAATTGTCGTAACAAGTTTGGTGTTTTTCAGTGGAATCACATAAAAACTAAATTTTTACTTAAGTAATTTTTACGTTTAGTACTACCTATAACATTCGATGGATGAGGCTGAGCAACGCTTACAACGTGGGGTTGTTTTGTTTATTAAACGAATAAATATCAGAAGTACATGTTTTTGATTCATTTGGTACTAATTACTAGCTTTTACCCGTGGCTTCTCACGCACTAATGTTGATTTTGTCAACCAATTCTGGTTGTCGATCGATTCAGAAATCATTAACGAAAAAAACTTTGATTTATTTATATCAGGTTATTGGTGAAAACATAAGATGTTAAATAACTGTTTAAATTTAAAAAGACTCAGAAATTTAATTCAAAAAGGCACAGCAGTTGCTTGGTGGACAAAGGCAAAAAGGTATCGCCGTACCAACGCAGACTCGTAGGCAGATAAGGGATCTTCTTAATATGGCTTTACCAGGATCACAAAATGCTAACGTAAAACATTCATATAATGTTTGCGTTTGTGAGTGATAAGAACCGGTTACCCGTTTTAATAGTAGCAATAGCAAGATTAGTCCTCGGGTTATAAAACGCATCTGCATTTAGTTCTTATTCAATAAAAGGTTTTGGTGTCTATTATATATAGACAAAACCATCCACTTACCAGCAGGTGGACTATGTGCTCGTTTTTGCTGTTATTTGTATAAAAATCTATTAATTTATGACTGAAACCTATTAATGTGAAATCGATTTTATTTTTTTATTTTATATAAGTTTGTTCTAATGTCCATCAGATTGAATTTCGGTTATGGCGGCCAGTCTCAACGGAGATTGGCCATCTGCACGGGATAAGAACATAGAGCACAGGTGCACTGCCTACACCCTCACTCTCATAGTCTGATGGCACGGCAATACCACACTACCGAAGAGTGATTAGGCGCAATACCAACGGCTTTTTTCAGACATTATTTCAGAGACTCGAAGACACTGCGAATTTCTTTAAAGAAAAACACAATAACTGATTTTGTACGTCCGACAGTGCAGTGCCGTGCAGTCGTGCTTATGACCACTAGAGGAACAAACTGTCATTCATTAATAAGTAAACGTACAAATTTAACAGCAAAGTATAAAACCGAATTCCAGTCAAGTTCAAATCCAACAGAAATTAATTCCGTAAGTACCAGGCGGTCCCATAATGAACTGGCCTGATATAGTTCAACGTGACATGTCGCTACATGTTGTGTTGCATTAAATAGTACGTTTATCGTGCACTTAATATAAGAAACATGCATCGACATGAAATGCTTAGTCTTAGTTTAACAGGCATTTGAATAACGAGAGTCGCGTATTTTTTCAAAATGTCGAAAACTGAGTATCGAAGTGTCATAAAGTTTCTGTTTAAAGAAGGTTTATCCCCTGCCCAAATAAAAGAACGGTTGGATGGCGTGTATAAGGAGTCTGCCCCCTCCTATAGCAGTGAAAAATTGGGTGAAAGAGTTTCGCCTCGGGAGAGAAACCGTCGAAGACTTTGGCCACGACGGTCGACCTGTGGAAGTGCTCACTCCCGAAACGATTGCTCTTATCGAAGAGGAGGTTCTGAGTGACAGCCGTTTGAAGATTAAAGAAATTGCAGCAAGGCTTGGGCTCTCTAAGAGTACCGTTCATCGCGCGATCCATGAACATCTTCACATGAAAAAGTGAGTGCAAGATGGGTACTGAAACTTCTTTCAGCGGTACAGAGACAGGAAAGAGTGCGCTGCGCTTCGGAGTTTTTGGATCTTTGTAGCGAAAATCCAAAGACTGTGATCGAGCGGCTAGTGACTGGTGATGAAACTATGATCTTGTATTATGATCCACAA
This sequence comes from Parnassius smintheus behrii, assembly GCA_036936625.1. NCBI lineage: Eukaryota > Metazoa > Arthropoda > Insecta > Lepidoptera > Papilionidae > Parnassius > Parnassius smintheus. Next base: position 6,192,199 of record JAUPFT010000004.1, on the reverse strand, counting down.
AGCAAGCGCGAGTCAATGGAATGGCGTTATAAGGGTGAAGAGCCCCCTAGAACGGCAAAGGTGCAACAGTCGACTAAAAAACTGATGTGCACAATATTTTGGGATTTTCAAGGCATTTTGATGGTGGATTTTAAAGAACGTAATACAGTCGTGAACGGCGAATATTATGCTTCTTAAATATATAAATTACGAGACAAGATAAAGGAAAAACGAAGAGGCAAGCTGTCTAAAGGTGTCCTGTTGCTCCATGACAACGCCCCTGTTCATACCGCTGGTGTTTCGAAGGATGCAGTTCGTCAATGCGGGTTCACAGAAGTTCAACATCCACCTTACAGTCCAGACATGGCCCCGTCCGACTATTATTTATTTCCAAATTTAAAGCGGGACTTAAGAGGAAGAAAATTTTCAAGCGATGAAGAGTTGCAGGCGGCCGTCTTCAGTCATTTTGAGGATAAAAAATGTGATTATTTTTATAAAGGTTTAGAGATGTTGATTCACAGATGTCAGAAGTGTGTTAGTATTCATGGTGATTATATTGAAAAATAAAATTGGTTTCGTTTCATTTCCTTCATTGGTTCATAGTTAGGCCAATTCATTATGGGACCGCCTACGTAAATATTAACTTCACACTGTTGTGCACAAACCCAGCGAACTAAAACGGGCCGATATACAAATAAGAATAGTAACAATAAATCGAACTTGGCTCATGACGATAAAGTTTGCTGGAATTATACGTATTTGAACTTACAATACTAATTCGACATTTGAATATTGCATAAAAATCCCAAACTTTTAAATATGAGATTAGAATTACAGTACTGGGTATCTTTTCCTTCCCTTATTATAGGTTTTAAGCAGAGGATTGTTTATTAATTGAATCAGAAGAAAATATCTAATACTGTTTTTTCTTCTTTAGCAGTAACCGCCATGAACTACTCGGTATTAAGTAAGAAATAATGAATTATCGAATATGGACTTTGAGCTAAGAATTTGAGAAGGCACTGTTTCCTGAGATACAGGTGATAACCTAGTTCAGGCGACAGATCTCATTTGTTACCGCTACTGTGACAGCCTATTAAAGTCCACTGCTCAACATAGGCCTCCCCCGCAGATTGTCTCATAGGGTTGACATTTGCCATAATTACCACGCTTGGCAAGCGGGTTGGCAACCACAGTTTTTTATTGCTACCTGATCCGTTTCCCTCTGTCAACTCTTTACAACATCCACGAAGTGATATAGGGTAGTGGATATTTTTACACCGCCACTACATGGTAACTACATATTTGGTTTCTGAAAAGTTATTTTTAGGGTTCCGTAGTCAACTAGGAACCCTTATAGTTTCGCCATGTCTGTCTGTCCGTCTGTCCGTCCTCGCTTAATCTCTGTGACCGTTAGCACTAGAAAGCTGAAATTTGGTACCAATATGTGTATCAATCGCGCCGACAAAGTGGTAAAATAAAAATTGGAAAAAAATGTTTTATTAGGGTAGCCCCCCTATATGTAAAGTGGGAAGTGATTTTTTTTTAATTTCAACCCTAACGTGTGATATATTGTTGGAAAGGTATTTAAAAATGAATAGGGGTTTACTAAGATCATTTTTTGATAATGTCAATAATTTCGGAAATAATCGCTCCAAAAGTAAAAAACAATGTGTCCCCCCCCCTAACTTTTGAACCATAAGTTTAGAAAATATGAAAAAAATCTGAAAAGTAGAACTTTATAAGGTCTTTCTAGGAAAAATATTTTGAACTTGGATGGAAAGTCGGAGCGCCTGCCGCGGAGCGTGCAAAGTTGCACGCTCCATGTTCGCGCACGTACCCACTACCGGGAGCAGTTGCAGGAGCGCGGAGCGCTGCTGGAGCGCGAACACCTTTAAACTGATAAGTGGAAATACTTATTGTGACGGACGGGAAACTACGGAACCCTACACTGAGCGTGGCCCGACACGCTCTTGGCCGATTTTTTTTATTGTTTTCTCTATCCACTATATAACGTATAAGCTTAAGTTCAATGTAATGCCAGTTGAACTCTATCCATAAAACCTTTACAAAGTCTACTGCACTTACTATATACTTATTGGATATTGGACTCTCCCAAAGCAGCCACGCTTGACGGATGGGCAACCGTAGTTTTGTATAACTTTAAGTTGTTTTCAGGAGGTAGCGACTACCTACCACCTGCTTCTGTGCGTCGTTGTCGCCTCTTACGACTTACACATGTTGTGGAGAAGTGGATTTTCTGCCACTGCACGGTGCATTTATAATTAATTATAAACAAAATGTTTCAAATTAAGTGATAATATTTAATATGGACGAAGTCATTAAGCATCCAAAATAAACCAATCGACGAATCGTATGAATATCAACAATATCAACGAATAAATATTGAAATGACTCGTGAATACTACGCGCTAACACGTGGCTTTCCCTGGTTTTATACACTCACCATACAGAACACAGCAGCATTAAACTGTTCTTTTTTGCCGCTACTCCGTGAGAACGTGATCCTTCCCCAGACGAGTTAATTTATCCGTAAGGTTTTTTTACTTCATTCGTTAAAAAATTATGTACGTTAGAACCTGCATTGCACTACAATGACTTTTGTGCCTCCTATAAGTAAAACTTTTCCCAATTTCTCAATATTTTTTTAAACAAATATTAAAAGATAGGATTTTTCTGTATTGAGGAGGCAGTTTACATATATAAATTGCACAAGGGCAAACATTCAAGCCAGGAACAATTATTTACAGGTCATTCAAATACTTATTTAGTGTGCGATTCGAACCCGCAGGTCTCAGCGCAGCAACACAGTCTGATCCTTGCGCCACCGTGCAGTCACATATCTGAAGTTTACTGAGAATTATTCACAGAAAAGTTTATAATTCATGTTTCATTGAATTAAAAGTGTTTAATTTATGTTGTATTTGTTATAAAAGCGTATAAGGGAGTCAGTATGTTCTTTTTTTTTCATTTTCAATCCTTATGAATAAAGCACTTACTCTGTGTTACCAGTTACTCCACACTGGTAACACTAGCTTGTGTTTGTTCCTAATATTTACATAACGTATATTACTTTTTTTTTAAATAAATTACATTAAGTTATATTAAATGGACAAATTGATAATTATGTAGTAAACCATAGAGGCAAAGGGCAAAATACTTTTAATTGAACAATACTTTTTATTTTAACGCAAAAACACAATATATTTTTTCTACGCAGTGCAAAACAATAGATAGGCGTTTTGTATGAAAATTTGGGTCAGACCAGGCATTACGTGAAGTGACATCATTTCGCATTTGTAACGGATCAGATTGACGATAAAAACTGACTATTTTGCTTTTTGATTATTTGACTATTAAGGACATTTTAATATGATTATTATGTATGATACAAAATTACATATTGTTAAACCGAAAAAAGTTCTCTCTTCCCAGAAATCGGAAATAATTATAGAAGCAAATTTAAAAAAAAATACTTAATTTAAAAATGTAAAGTTGAGCAGACAAAATATTTATTTTAAATTTGATAATATTTTATCCTAATTGGTCCTCAATTCAACATTTTGACAAATCTACTATTTTTAATGTCAACAGGGCTGTTACAAATGTAAACACATACTTAAAAATATTATTATGTTGATTAATACTTGCACTCCATGATAAATAATTAAAGTAAACAGAATGTCCCACTTCACGGTATCGCATAAACAAATTTTTCTGCCACCAGGGCGGCGCCACGTTGGCTTGACGTGAAACATAATATAACATTCGAAATAAATTTATCAAAACTACAGGTAATTCTCAAAGAAAAATAATTATAAAATAATTATAAAAGTTAAATGTGTAAAAACAAACTAAAAACTGACAAGCTTTCAATTTTATATAACGATAATGACAATGTGTGAGCCGCGTGACAAGTAGTTCACTTCAGCCTAGCGACATCTAGTGAGTGTAGGATTAATAGTCCTTATTGAAACATCGTAAAGCTAAACAAGAATTTAGTATTTCTAATTAATTTAGAGATGGGATTTATAGTTAATTTATAAATTATATTGATATAATATTTATTGTTATTAAAATATTTTTCAAATTCTTTAAACTTACATTCATTGCAGTTCGGAGTGGAACTGGATATTGACGAATATTTAACCTAATTTTTTAGATAACACCTAAACCATTTAGTAAAGAAGATCACTATCATTGAAATAAATTTGAAAAATTGATCAAAGAATCCTTTAGTTATGTCTTTTTCAAAAAATCATGTAATTGTAAATAAACTGTTTTTGGCTTTGTAGCTCATTGTTTATTTCTACGTCCGTTAGTAACTAGATGGAGCCATATATGGTTGGAATCGTGCTATGGTTTAACTTTAGTAAAAATATGAGGGAAATTTCTACGATTACATGCTATTCCCTTAGTCGCCTTTTATGACATTATTTTTGTTAGTCCGTCGCACGTCACTTGACTGCTATACGGACTTGTTTCTGGAGATAAGACATACTTGCAAAATTTAATACCAGGGCTTTCAAGTATGGGTATGGAAAAATACTAGAGACAGTTTCTATTTCTTACGTTCTAATAGGTCTAGGTGACACTCCACTCTTCAACTTCACCATTTGCATTGGATCCCATTTTATTATATTATATTACACATTTTAATATAATTAGGGCATCCACGACTTTTTCTGCCACCAGGACGGCGCCATTTAATATGAGGTGTAATATTTGATATTTCATAGCGGATTAATTAAATTATTAGAGAAGTATAAAAGTTAATGTTTCTTTCTGTAATATGAGTTTTATATTAATTAGATTAAAATTAAATAAACCAAACCAATCATATAATTAATAAAAGTAGAAAAATGACAAAAAAGAGTTAAAACGTAGCTCGTAACTTAGCTCCCGCTGTTGCTGCGTTGTTATAACGTGTGAAATTATCACACGCAGGGGATATTTTGATACATGTTGGTAATTTTCTGCAGCCAATAACTCAGACAGTTATTGAGGATTTTAATATTAACAGTTATATTTTTTGGCAGTTTTTGTTCCAAACGGTAGATTGTGTGGTTTCTATCCTATCAACTAATGTCGACTTAGATAAAGACCGCATAATATTATTGTGCTCGTCTCTGTACTATATATGACTTTTTTATCTTGACGAATACTTTAGATTTATAAATGTCACATGTTTGTATCTAGCTAGTGATTATGAACGAGGATGATTAATTTGTGTGTATTAGGTCTTTCAAAAGTAACTTAAATATACCACAAAAAAGCATAACTAGTCTCATTATCCATAGTCGTATTCCGGTTTAAATTTTTAATGTTTGTTTATAAGTTTAATCAGTTTTATTTATTACATTCCCATTTTGTTCTAAGGAATTTAAGTTACCTAAAGTTAAATATAAGTTACCTAAAGGACATTGTTAAAAAATAAATCTTAGCAAGAGAAAGTGATGTGATACCAAAATGATTCGGACTTAGCATATGCTACCGCATATACTGTAGCATATACGCATATGATTATTATAGAGGGTAGAAGTAATATATGTATAAAGAAGTTCAAAGACACTTCAAACACATAAAATACGTCACATTATCACACATCGACATAGGAATTAGAGTATCTGTCACAGCAAAGCGGATCAGAAGGCCAAAGCGAAAATGAGCCGGCCATATAGCATAAAAACTAACAACCAGTAGAAAACAAAGCTTTGCCTGCAGCAACTTCGTATTCACAAGTGCAGTATTAAGCAACCCCTCGAATGGGTTCCCTCCTTGTCCTGCCGGGTGGGCTTAGTAGCCTTGGGTTGGTCTCAAAGGAACCCACATTGCTATACCTAAGTTGAGGTGAAGGGGGCTGGCTCGAGGTGACCACTACGAGTGTGCTTGGTGAGCCCATTTCGTATGTATGTTGGTGGACTACGAGGGGGGTGTCATCACCTCCTACCGCCACCGCAGAAGTGGAGTCACGGAGGATGAGGAGTGTTGGTATGGTGATACACCACTCGCTCTCCTCCGCGACTCTGGCGGAGTCATACCGCTGATGCGGTGGTGGTGGGACCCCGGGGGAATGATAAATCAATATTGCGAGACGTCGCACCCTGCCTGGTTGTAATATGGTTGGCAGCAGCGTAGTCTGACCAGATCCGCTGCTAGGTTTGCTAGGCGGATGACTCCGAGAGCTCTTTTTTCCTGGCCTCATGGCCTTCTTGTATCGGAGTCAAGATGGTGGCTCCATAGCACAGGTGGAGTTTGAGTTTGCGGAAGAAAGCATAACTTGTATTCTGGCGCATCTTATCTGAGGAGGAAAACGGGTGGATTGAAGAGGAGGATGTGTACAACAGGTTTCCGTGCCCCTGCCAATATACGGTGAACGTGGATAGAACACCATTATAGATTTAGTCAGTGAAAGTCCGATATAACCCGGTCTTGTCCACGCGAGATGGGTATATATAAGCATTTTCTCATGTATAAAACTTCTATATGAAGTGAATATTGTAGATTTTTACTACTACTTACTTTTAGTATATATATATATATATATATATATATATATATATATATATATATATATATATATATATATATATATATATATATATACTATATGAAGTGAATGAAACTGGCCGGTAGTCGATGAATGCAGGTTGTTCAAGACAACAAAATAAACTTGTTCCTGGCTGTAATTATTATGATAATAATGGTGTACCACCGTATCCCCTTGCTATCAGCCTGTCTTTGTAACTACTGATCACCGTTTGATAATGGTGATAGTGGAGTGCTACAGTATCCGTTTGCTAACAGCTACTCTAAAACGTTTTTGTTTTGTTTGACAAAGTATTCATTTTTTATCGCGCATTCAGCGTGTAAATTTTATTGTAGCTTCCCGGTCTTAAATTAAGAAATTTGAATTCACTATTATGACAAAAGTTACAGAAGCTGTGAGTGTAGGTACAACAAATTGTAGAAATTGTGATTTCTAACAAGTTTTAGTGCTAGTAATCACTTCCCAATTTTATTTCTTTATCACTAGAATCTTAATGCAGTTGGATATTTGGTTTACGTCGTGCGTGAGTGCCTCTGGGAATGAGATAATCGCTCCTAAGATATTTCTAATTTGTTTTATACAGTAAATTGGGCAAAATGATAATCCTTTTTCCAAAAAAGTGTTCCGCTGGATCATTCAATAAGTATTATTTATAGTCTTCTTTGAATAAAATGTACCTATTTCTATTACTGTGTGAACGTGCGTATGAACACCATGTGATGGATTGCGGAAGAGAATCTTTCATCACCTTTTATCCCGTGGATGTCGTAAGAGGCAGCTATGGGATACGTCAGAAAGATCTAAAGCACTTTATACTGAAATAGTGAATACGAAAAAATTTCAAAAGCTGCATATCAAGAGAAATTCATACTTACCATAAACTTAGACCAGCCACTCGGGACGGTGTGTGCAAGTCTTATTACGTTACATTGATTACACTTAAGCCCACTGTCCAATGAATTGGATTTTGAAAATTTTAAAAAGGTTTTATTTCATAAGTAAGCAAGTTGTACAATACAAGGCAGATAAGAGAATCTTATTAAGACAAAAGATTTTATATGTTTTATATGTGGTAGAGCTACGATAAAGCTATGTTATGGTTGTAGCACTAATGGGTCGGCTCGATCTGGGTAGGAACACGCTCTCACTGAATACCAGCGTAAAATAGCAGCATAATGCTTTCTATGATGAGTGTAGAAAACCAAAGATACTTTTTATTGGAACTGGTCTGAAGAGTTGAGAGATCCAGTATAATTACAGGCCGCTAGTACTCAGTGGTGACAGTCCTCCTTTGTTTGAAGTTGGTTACAAGAGTCAAGGCTGCAGCAGGCACTTACCATCAGGTAGATTGTAAGATCGTTTGTCACCTCAGTTTTATAAAAAAGAAAACAATTATTGTGAAAAACATATCGTGTATTTAACCGATTCCTTAAAATTAATTCAAGTTAATCTATCTACACATTAAAGTATTTAATTGGAAGAACTTCGCTAATATCAGGTCGAATAAGTCAATCTTCACCGGCAAACATTTTGTCTCTACAACGACCATAATAAATTTGCCGAACGTTTAAGTCACAATTTATTGGATCTTATCTTGACCGCATAAAGTATTACTCGAGTGGATAGTAATTATTTTTAAGTGGCTATATATTTCAGGAGTACCGAGTACACTTTCATCAACAGACTGATTTGTTCAGCTGTACTCTGAACGAATTCACAAAGGCCGCTTATTGTAAAATATCCTTAAGTTGTGCAAAATATACCTATATTATGTTTGTTCTAGTTTATTAGTTGGTAACTGCACTATTGTATTAGGTAATACACCTGTGATGATAGTTGTAAGTGGTAAAATAAAATAAATCAAATAACGCAAGTCACGCGAGTGGAAATTCGGAAACAAATGCGGTAGTTTCTAAACATGACGTTCATTATATTATTTTTAAATGTATTTAGATGTTTATTATTTGAATATAGCTTCGATATTTATGGTTTTTACGTTCGTGACAAAATTTTTTATACCCGCAACCGGTCAAATTTGTCAAGTAACGTCGTCGTACCATTAAGCGCAGTGTACGGGCCGCCCCATTACTAGATGAGAATCAGGACGAGCTTAAGAACTGAAAGATGGCTTAAAGAAGTTAAAAAAGAACACTTCGCTTTTTTCTTTCATTTTCATTTGTCTGTTTATTCACAATTAAAGTCAAAAGCTCATTGCTTAGTATAGGTCTTCTTCCTAGATGAGGCACCTAGGGAAATACTTGTCATAGTAGCTGCGCTTCACATAAAGAAATAGCATGTACCAACAATAAAAATAAATGCATAACATACTCGTAATAAATATATTTTCATGTCATTTATTTCAACCGCACATAAAAGTCACACACACTATACAATATGTTAATATTAACACATTGTATAACACTTGATGCTAAATCAACGAACTTCAAATATTTTATATTCACTTTTCGTAAACAGTAAATAAACAAATTCAGTAAAAAGTTATTAAAGTACTAATTATGACATTACTAAAATCTAGCAAAATTTCGAATCACCAGTCGTAAAATCTATATTTATAAAATAAGTGGTTTGGACTTCTGGCAGTTTTCCTTTAAATGCCATTAAAATTCACAATTATTTTATTTATTTTCATATTAAAATACACATTTGAAATTGTCGATTTAGAAAAGAGAAAGTTGCCTTTGGACGTTCTTAATTATTTTACGAAAATACTTCTGTACTCTCACTCGTTTTTAGGGTTCCGTAGTCAACTAGGAAGCCTTATAGTTTCGCCATGTCTGTCTGTCCGTCTGTCCGTCCTCGCTTAATCTCTGTGGCCGTTAGCACTAGAAAGCTGGAATTTGGTACCAATATGTGTATCAATCACGCCGACAAAGTGGTAAAATAAAAATTGGAAAAAAATGTTTTATTAGGGTAGCCCCCCTATATGTGAAGTGGGAAGTGATTTTTTTTTTAATTTCAACCCTAACGTGTGATATATTGATCTTTAGGGCATAGGACAAACTAAAAGATCAATTAAAACCCGCGTCAAAGAACATATAGCTGATGTGAAGAATCGACGCTCCGGGAAGTCTGCAGTCTGTGAACATGTACAGGATCGCCCCCGTCTCTACATCAGATTTGATTGACCACACATCCTCGCTAAAGAACACCGATTCCTTCCACGGATGATTCGCGAGGCTATTGAAATCAAAAAACACCCTAATTTCAATAGAGAAGATGGCTGGGTGCTACCATCTGCTTGGGATCCTATAATAAATAAAATTAAATCCCAACCCAAGCATACAACTGCAAGGCTTCATGATACCATAAGTTCATACTGTGTAGATCGGAACAAAAGTTAAATTTTAATCTATGGTAACCGCGGTTAACTATGACATCTGGACGTTAAACATCTCAGTCCTTCCCGTGACCATGGGTGCTGTAAAGCCCTCGAAACGTCGGGTATTAAAAAGTTAAATATACGCGATAAATTCCGTAAAAACGAGTATTATTTCAATGTGTAGTGTTCGCGTAAATATAAGAAATCATTAAGTTCTCAGAGAGTTTTTTAAAGAATTGTTAAATTGTTGGGAGCTCTAAGTCCCGATGAAGGTCGGCATTACGGACGTACCAAGGTGCGTTCGCAGCTCGACGACAGAAGAGGTTCTGAACTATTTGGAGTTCATTTAAAATATTGGGGTTTGCGTGGGCAAAGACGGGGCCCGCGTAAGACATGACGGGTCGTATACAGACCTTATAAAGGGTTCGCTTGTTTCGAAGGGACATTTTACTGTGTCTGCCCAACATACTGTTGAGCCTACTCAGGTAAAACCGTGCGTGACGGGTGACTCGTTTGACGTGGGGCCTAAAAGTGAGCCCGGTGTCTAGAGTGACACCTAAATATTTGGCGGTCGTATGCCAGGGGACAGGGGTCCCTAGCATATGTATTGGAGGGGTGTTTTTAAGACGGCGTCGTTTATAATCGAAGTGAACGGCGGAGCTCTTCTCCGGGTTCACATCGATGCGCCATTTTTTGAACCAAGCTCCTAGGTCATCAACTGACTTTTGGATCTTGTTCCGTATGAAGGGTAGTGAGACACCTTTGCAGTAGATGGCAGTGTCGTCTGCGAAGAGAGAGAGAGTTGAACACCTTTCGACGGGATGGGAATGTCGTTGGTGAACAGGATGTACAGCAGAGGAGCAAGTACTGAGCCCTGAGGGACACCAGCCTTGATAGTTCGCTGTGAAGATAGCGTGCCTTCGTGTCTAAAACGAAAGGTACGATGTTTCAAATAGGAGGCCACGAGACGAACTAGACGATCGGGGAGACCTATTTTGTAGAGCTTGTAGATGAGGCCTGTGTGCCAGACTCTATCGAAAGCTTTGGCTATATCGAAGAAGACCGCGATGATTTTATGACGTCGAGGATAGAAACCGCTGAGGATATATTCCACAATGCAGTGAACTTGTTGGGGACATGAGTGTTTGGCTCGGAAACGGAATTGGTGGGGAATGATGAGAGGGTCACCGTCTGTGGGAAACAGATAGCGCCTCATCCGTGTTTGGATGACTCTTTCGAAGAGTTTGCCCATTGCCTTGAGGAGGCTAATGGGGCGATGGCTGGAGGGGAGGTTGAGAGGCTTGCCTGGCTTGGGAATTCCAATCACAGTTGCCTCTTTCCACGTAGTGGGAAAATAACTAAGGTTGAAGCAGGCGTTGAAGATAATAGATAAAAAGGTTAACACCTGCTTGGGAAAGTGTTTAAGGGCTTGGTTGGAGATGCCATCCGCGCCCGGAGCCTTTTTAGGCTTAAGTCCTTTGATGAGAGAAGAAATCTCATCATTGGACACAGAGATAGGTTCGGAGGCCGTAGGGGGTGAGTTCCGGCGGTGGACCTCATCCTCCACTGCCTGGACGTGTGAGGGGTCGACAGGTTGAGAACTAGGGGAGCATTGAGCGGCAATGCTATCCGCAAAGCACTCAGCCTTTTCCTCGTCCTCGAAGGCAACCGTGCCGTCGGGACGGGAGAGAGGGGGAGTGTGGGTGATAGCGTCTATGCGGAGGGCTCTAGCCATCTGATAGTACGCTGTGTGAGATGGAGAGATATTCTCCATGAGCTTACTCTTTTCGAGATCTTGAAATTCAGAGAGGCGGAAGCGGAGTTTTCGTTGAAGACGATTGGCCGCGCGCCTATATTCGGGGGTGGGATATTTTGCTGCTCTCCGGAAAGCAGCTTTTTTGGCTTTTATTAGGTTGCTAATATGTAGGGGAAGCCCACTATTGTTAGCAACCGGGACGACCCTTTCGTTCTCCTTAAGGGAGGATTTAATAAGGGTGGAGAGTGAGTCGACCGCGGTGTCGATTTTTTCGGGACTGTCTAAATCCGTCGGTATGGGGATGGTAGAATCCTGTGAGTCCAGGGCTTTAGCTAGGGACTCCTTGAATCCCTTCCAGTTAGTGAAGGTTTTCGTGTGTGTTGGGGGAGGTGGCTGATGGCCAAGAATGAGGGAGACCGGTCGGTGATCTGATCCTAGATCGTCTAGTGTCTCGATTGCTCTGAGGTTGAGAGAAACTCCTTGGAGTAACGCAAAATCTAACACATCAGGTGAGTGATCGGTGTTATCGGGAAAGTGAGTAACACCGAGAGGACTATGGACGGTGATATCAAGAGACTGCGTGATATCGAGCAGTATCTTGCCACTAGGGGACGTAGTGCGGCATGTCCATTCAGTATGCTTGGAGTTAAAATCTCCAAACATAATGACTGAATTGCCCAAGGATAAAATGGCCTCAAAATCTTTTTGAGGGGATAGGTTCCTGAAGGGATGTAACAGGAGGCTATGAGGATGGACTGATGTCCATTCATAGCTAGCCTGCATACCGTGGCTTCCATGTTGGTAAGCTGCGGAGTAGAAATGGGCGAGCAATGAAGTGTCTTCTTGTAATAGATGGCCGTTCCGCCGCCTCGGCGGTCGGGTCTGTCATTACGAAGAAGAGAGAAGTTTTTAATAGAAAGGCCTCTAGTGTCCTTAGCTTTGAGATTAGTTTCCTGTAAGAGGAGGAAATCGACTTCACGATTTCGAAGAAAGAGCTTAAGCTCTGGGAGGTTATTTCGCAAGCCGCGAATATTAAAAGATACAAGCGATAAACCCTTAGGTTTGATACGACCGTGGGATCTTGGTAGGTTAATTTGCTCAGACACTGGAGTTAAGTTAATTAGGTTAACTTAACTTACAACGCTAGCAGAAGATCGTTATGTTCGGCAAGAGCGAGGAGACGCTCTTGAGGGGACTTCGCCGCGCGCAGTTTGCGTGCTATAACTGTGATCTCCCTAACATCGATATTCCTAATCGCGGAATGTAGCGTGTTGTAGTTGTCTGTTGTGGGCTCTGCCTCGTGTGCGTACGAGGTTGTCCGCGGAGGGTCTGCCTTTTTGGGCCCCCAGGGAAAGACTGGAGGCTGCATTGGCTTTGAGAAGCCCGGAGGGGGCCAAATTATGCCCTGAGGGGGCCTAGGGGGACCCTGAGGGGGCCTAGGGGGACCCTGAGGGGGCCTAGGGGGACCCTGAGAGGGTCGAGGGAAGCCCTGGATAGGCTGAGAAGGGCCCTGACGGGGCCGTTGTTGGAGGGCCGGGAATGAGCGGTCATTCACCGGCGGTGGAGCTTTCCTACTGGGGCGAGGTTGAGGTGCGCGTGGGCAACCCTTGTAGTTCGCCGGGTGTCCTGTCTGGTTGCACAGGACACAGGCGGGCGGGGATTCGGCGTCTTTGGGCCGGGGACACTCTTTAGTGTTGTGTGGCTCCAGGCACTTCACGCACCTGGGTGGGGCGGAGCAGTTGGCCGCCGCATGACCATAAAGTTGGCAGCGGTGGCACTGCGCTGGGAAACCGGGCCTATGTGGGGGCTCTACCTTCACCCTTGACAGGCCGCACACTGTGCGCACCTGCCGGAAGATGGCTTTAGCCTCCGGCACGTTGGACATGATTACTAGGGCAAGGTTGTATCTCTTGCCCGTACGGTTGTGCATTTTGTGCACTGCTTCTACTGGGAAACCTTGGGACTTAAGGTCCTCGAGGATTTCCTCGTTGGAGAACTCAAAGGGGACGCCTCGTATGACGGCCCTGACTTTACGCTCTTCAGGAAGAGCGTAAGTGTGGTATGAGATACGTTCGGCTGTGAATAGCCGGGTGATTGCGCGGAAGTCCTCGATCGAGCTTGGGATTATTTTGATTGCCTCCCCGAGGTTGACTGCATGATCGTATTTAATACCTGCGTCGTAGCAGGTCTTAGACAATTGGGTGAACTTTGCCTTGTCTCTTAGGAAGACAGGGGGCGGGACTTGCTTCTTCGCTAGTACTGGAGCACAACGAGAGGCTGGTTTGGATGGTGTGGGGATGTCTAGTGACATAAGTGGGACGGGGGCACCGTCAAGGGCTGCGGAGGTTGAAGGAGCGGCAGGGGCCGCTGAAGTAGGGGGGGGGGTGCGTTTTATCGCGGCGCGCTTTCCGTTGCGCTTGGAGGTGACGGTGGTGAAGTTTAACTCCCCAGTTCCGTCGGAGTCAGAGGACTCCGATGAACCGGAGCCTGAGGTAGTGGCGGGCCTCTTCCGGGAGGTAGACGCCGAGGATTCGGAGCATGCGTACTCCATTTCTAAGGGGGCTGATTGTAGCGGGGCAAATGAGTTCCTCGTTTCGAGGTATGACTGTACTACTGGCGGCGGAAGGTGTGCCTGAGGGACAGGGAGGGGAGCCTGGGCGGCGATGGTGGCGATGGCGGCGAGGACCGTCTCATTGCCGTTTAACCCGTATTGGGTAATGAGGGCGGCTAGGGACTCAGTGAAACTGGAGTTGGCCATTTTGATTGAGTGAGCTAAGCTAAGTAAAGATGAGGACGGATACCCACCTTTAAACTCATAAGTGGGAACACTTATTGTGACGGACGGGAAATTACGGAACCCTACACTGAGCGTGGCTCGACCGCTTTTTATTTTCTGAAATAAACTTACTATTAATACCGATAGCTACACATGTAAAGAAATTAGCGTTGCCACAGATAATTTTATGGAAGAAACGCGGCTGTTTAAGGTTCTTAGTAAGCTTTTAATTTTCCTACAGTATAGCGAAATGCGATGAATTGTTATTTACTGCTCCGTCCGTTGGAATGGGGTTATGTGAATAACTGTAGAAATTAAACCTAAGCTATCTTAACAAAGGTTTCCACTTAACCTTTGAATGATCCCAATTAAAGTTCAGTAATGAAATCAGCGTTTGCGATATATTAACGTAAGTGGATAAACTTTTTGAGCATTATTTTCTTAAGGCGGTACCCTGACCAAAACCTGGCAAAAGTGCGTTTTTCAGAGATTATTATCTCTTTAGTTATCAGAAATAAGCTACATCTAAAAGCACATTATTAATGTTCGATATCCTATCATCACATTCCAATTTGTTTTTATGTGTTATGAATGCATTTAAAATCTACTTTTAAAAAATGACTAAAATTATTGATTACATGCATCTATTACTAAAGGAAATGCTCTAATCATTTGAGAATTACACTAATGGATAGATAATTTAAAAATCTATATTCTACACGTTTTATTTAATTTCTTAAGTTCGCTTATCTTTTTTAATGGAAATAATTCCAAATATTCGGGCGTATTTTTCCGTGATATATTGTAGCGAGAGCGCGTGGATTGTATGGGACCGAACGCTCAAGGTCTCTCGCTAGGGGAACCGTCTTAAGGCGCTACCCTGACGAAAACCTGGCAAAAGTGCGTTTTTCAGAGACTATTATCTCATTAGTTATGAGAAATAAGCTACATCTAAAAGCACATTATTAATGTTCGATATCCTATCATCACATTCCACGTTCTAATTTGTTTTTATGTGTTATGAATACATTTAAAATCTACTTTTAAAAAAATGACTAAAATTATTGATTACATGCATCTGTTGCTAAAGGAAATGCTCTAATCATTTGAGAATTACACTAATGGATAGATAATTTAAAAATCTATATTCTACACGTTTTATTTAATTTCTTAAGTTCGCTTATCTCTTTTAATTGAAATAATTCCAAATATTCGGGCGTATTTTTCCGTGATATATTGTAGCGAGAGCGCGTGGATTGTATGGGACCGAACGCTCAAGGTCTCTCGCTAGGGGAACCGTCTTAAAGAGTAACATTTTTCATAATAATATTAAAATGAAATCTTGAATTGTGATGTTTTTTATTTATTAATTTCTTTGAATGCACTTATTTTATCGTGTTTATTTAACTTATTTTACTTATATTTTACTCCTTGCGCTTTGTGCGCTCTACAGCACTCATGATAACATTGATGATTGAGGAGATTGAGGTATTTGACGTCCTGAGATCATTGTTAGCCTGAACTATTATCAGCTGCTTTTGAAAATGAATTTTTGGCCTAATCCACGCAAAGGGAACTTAGAGTGCTTTGAAGTCTTGCTTGTTATCACTGCAAACTCTGACTTCAGAAAAGAATAAATATTTGTTAACATTCTTATTTTTATAGAGGAGAGCCTCGCTGAAGCAATATTATGACTGAAGAAAGAATGGCTAGGCTCGACCAGGGAAGAACCAGGCTCTTACAGAATACCAGCATATAACCATAAAATAGCAGCTGAATGTTGCTATTTCATGCTGGTATTATGAGTATAGAGATCTAAAAACTTCGAAAAGAGTCATTCCATCTTAGTCCTTAGGAGGCATCTGCATACAAGGCATCTGCATTATGATTCTTTATCCAGAATAGATGTAGATTTTTAAGGGCCCAAGCAGCTACAAAAATGCAAAAAAAGGTATGGTATGGTATGGTAAGGTATTTTCCTGCTACGTGCAATATAAAATAAAATAAATACAAAAATTGAAAGAATATTTTCTAGAAATCACACTTATTCAATGACGTATTATTGTCCTCGAAAATCGCAGACCTCCTGTCTAAAGATATTCGGAAACGTTCAAACTCGGAGAATTCATTTGTGAAAGGATAAGGGAAATATTTGGCTGCAGTGCAACTTCCGTGTTAAGAGTTAAATAACCTCTTCAAATGTAGGTCGGAATAAATGTAAGCATTATACAGGAAAGAGTTAACTTTTTTTAGCGTCGTGAACTACTCGTATTCATATATTCATTACCTGTTTACTGCAGTTTGTACAAAAAAGGCTGCTGATGTGTTGTCTCAGCCTTATACCGGCTCTCACAATCTTTAAGACGGGAACACGGGTTAGTGCACTACAGAATCTGAAAGGCAGTGATACCTAATCAGACGGACTCGTAGAAATTGGAAACGAGGCATTCCGTCTTAGTCATTATAGTCAGTAGACAGTTCTGCATTTTGATTCTTAATTGAGGGTCGATGTAGATGCATATGGGCCACAGAATGCACTTACCATTAAATGGGCTATACGCTCGTTTATACTATATTTAAAAAAAACACAATGATAATTATATAGCGTATAATTTTTTCTTTTGTAACGGTCTCTAATTATCGGTTCCAGATATCTTACGGTTAATCACCAAGGGTAACACTGGGTAATAGCTTCCATAATAATTTAATTGTAGATCGAAAACGTGCAGTAAAAGTAAAAGGAAGATGGTAACTTCCTTTTACCCTACTAGTTCATATGTTCCCCGCAACAAAGTGAAAAAAATAGTGAAAGTCTTTACGTCAGTAGTGAGTTTTTATCGCTGATCCTGTCTCTTACAAATGAACAATGATGCAACTTCCAACAATACCCAGCCCTGCCCAAATTTTCATACAAAAGATCTTTTACAATGAACAAAATGAAGTCCTTTTTGTATCTTTGGCAGTGAAATTTTAGTACACAAATAGCATTCAGTGCTACGAGCACTTAGTGCTCGTAGATTCAGTGTCACAGTGGCAAGGATGACATTAAATGTTATTTAAAACAACTTGAACTAAAACAATTTCATATTTTATTTTAATTTTAGGTCCAAGACGTGAGCGTACATTTTTTCCATTTGATGTCAATTAGATGCTGTAGCTCATAGATCTACTTTTATCTCTTTCCTCGAATGAGGATCAAAATGCAGATGCACTATCAACTAACTGTAAAGACTAAGGTGGAATGCCTCGTTTCCAGTAAAAAGGGTAGATGTTTCTCTTCACTGACCGTACAAAACACAGCAGCAGTAAGCTTGTATTTCGTGCTAGTATTCTGTGAGAGTTTGATCCTTCCCCAGTGGAGCCGACACATTAGTGGCACAATCATATTAAAGCTGAAGCGTGCCTCTAACATGTAGGTATCTGTGAGAATATTTTGTGAATGTAAATGATAATAATATATTACCTTGTTTACTTATTCAATGGGTGTCTTATGGTGTAATCAGCTGGATATATGGGCGTCACTTAAACACAGTGTTAAAAATATTCAATGTTCAATATAAGGGCTCTACAGTTATTGGCAGTCTTGTTTGCGTGGGTGATTTTTAGTTTAGTATAAGTTTAAGTTTTCAATTTATTTTAATAAGATTATTTATAGCCAAAATTATTCTTTTTTGTTATCAAAATGATTAACCAAGTGCAAATGACGCGAAAAATAATAACGCGGACGACGACTATGGGTCATCATGAGCCTAGATTTTTCCAACATTATTTTCATATTATTGAAGGAGTTGTCTTACATAATTTAGTGAGTGTTTGTTAAATAAGATTTACTTTGCGTACTCGGATCAAAATTTTATTAGCTTTCTGAATTACTTGTGCAAAACTGGATAAATAACTTTTATTTTTTTGGTAAAGAGTTCTACATAATAATGGTAATCAATAATCTAATCTCATAAAAAGCTTAGGCAAATTTGTCATCGTAACCATAATAGAAAATTAGTCTTCTACATCCGTATTCAACGAGATGAAACAACTGCAATTATTAGACGGCTCCATGGCGCAGTGGCTTGGCAACGGCAACTTGAGATACGGCGCTGACGGCTGCTGGTTTGAATCCCGCATGGAACAAGTATTTGTATGGCCTATTAGTAAACCTTTCAGGTCATACGATACAGGAGAAAATCCTAGTATGGAGGAAACTTCGTTTTAAAGAAAATACATTTTGACGGCGTTTTAATTACTGTGTTATCTGTATCTGAGTTCCTACACGAAAGTATTTTCATCTAATCGAAATGAGTTGTCAACTACTATTACAGTTATACGAATCCATTACCAAGTTCCTTTATTTGTTTGTTTGTCCTCAACTAATAAATTCTAAGATAAGAATCACACTAAGTGGGAATTTTGTTGACATCACGTTAGACTTCTTTGTTATATCTGCTTTTAATTGTATTTATGGTTGACAAAAGTTTTGTGTGTATTGCTATTTTCGTCGGTGTATATATTATTTGTTTTGTAGTAATGTTTACACGTGGTACATTTACAAAACTACCGTGTAGTGGTGGTGAAAGAAAATCCACTAGCCCATATGTAGTCCCGTTGGTGTTGTATAAAACTAAACGAAAGTACAGGCACGGACCTGCTCTCATTTCTGAGAGGGTTTTTGGAGCAGAAAATAATTAGACATGCTGGTTAATGCGAACTTTTTCGATGATGAGTTTTAATTTTTCAGACTTGTAGTTTTTTATATATGTCTTCTTTCACGGCCAAGCACGTGGTAAATAAGCCTTTAAATTGTAATAAAAAAATTCCGATGGTGCAGGCCGTAATTGCTGTTAAATGTATCGCCACTCTTGAAACTACTTCTATAGCCGGTCTAGTTGTTTAAGGTATGACTTTTAAGAAATATTTACTCCAGTGAACTTTACATGATGATGATGATGATGTAAAGTTCATTGGACACAATATTGCTATTATAATACTAATATGTTAAATATTGTATCAATATTGCTATTTATGGTAGTGGTTCGACAGCCACGATTGTCTATTGGTTCGACTCTTGGATCGGCCTAAATCAGTTGTTGGGTTCTACCGTCAATAAATTCACAGTAGTAACCCGGAGTCAGGAATTTAGAGGATTTTCTACTTCTTGTAACGTTACCGTAAGTCCAGCGCTTGATTTGTCTCCGATCGTGTCGGTTTTCTCTCCCGTCAGTCGTTGAGTGTAAGGGAATAGAGTGTGCACTTGTGCTTGCGTATACACTTGTGCGTTTTAATCTTTTCCTGCACAGATTGACCGGAATTCGACCTGGAGGAGATAATTTTGGAGTATCTAACTAAATTATCTTACTGTAAACAGCGTAATTTGGTGTAAACCTATCGGCAATGTTGTGACATCGCAAGAATATGCACAACCCGATGTCATCCAGTTGGTGTGGTAAGATAACTCAGAGGGAATCGAATATGGAAAATGAGCGGCAACATCTTTCCAAAACAGGCGCTTCCTAACTGAATCTTGGGCAACTATAGCAAAACCCCCCTTTGAGGTGACCAAAACATATAGATAAACATATGTTTAGCAGTGGAATGTAACATATTATAACTTACAAGGTTTTACCCACGGCGCTCCTTGCATTTAATTAAAACTGACAAATTTTATTGCACCGTGGATAAATAAGACTGTAATTTGGGATAGACTAAATCTATTATAACTAAAATGTGTTCAAATATCCAAATAAGTCTGTGTCCTATTCTGGTTTGTTATCTAAAATTGCCAAGTTTCATCAAATTCTGCTCAGTTTTTTTTAACTGATTGAGCCACAAATATAAAAACAGCCGAGCAGACTTTATCATTAATAACATTACTAGTATTGTAATAATAAAACTACTATTAATAGCAATATCGAAGAAAAGAATCTGAATCGTTTAACATAACAGGGGCAACATAAACTCTTTACAGAGATCTTAGACTCGCTTGGTGACAAATTGTTTCAATATTTCATGGCCGGAAGTTGAAACTTTGAAACAAAAGCAAGAAAACCTTCATTGTCCGTTATCTTGAAATACACTTCAGAAACATTTTTAAAGAAAAACGACGGCATGCGTGGTAAAATAATAAGTAATGTACTAAATGTATATTTAATGTCTTAGTTTAGTTTAATTGAGAAAGCGTTCTGCATGCTGTTATGATGAGTCATACAAAACACGGCAGCAATAAGCTGCTATTTCACGCTGGTATCCAGAGGGGGCGTGGTTCTTCCCCGGTTGATAGGATCCACTCGAGCTGTGGACATAATGCATTACATTAATCTATTCGCTACAGCTCATCAAGAATTCACTGCTGAACTATTAGCCGCCCCAATAGTTTGCCTCAAAGGGGGATATTTGTCATAGTTGCAATGCCTGCCGCCATCGCGGTTCTTTTTGAATTATTTGAGTTGCTATCAGGAAGATGCTGGTAGCGAGCGTGTGTCATTTCTCTTTGTCGTCTCTACGGCACCCACGTACGTGGTAGAAGCTTGTGAATTATAGTCGAAAGTGAATTACAGCTTGGTTTGTAAACATGCCTGAAAATTTGTTAAATTATTGTTAATTTCGACTACTACACGTAATTTTTTTTAATTATGTAATGTTCGCGTAAGCATAAGAAATCATTATGTATTTATATTTTGTACTAGTCCTGCGCAGTTTATCATATGTTTTATTTAATAAACAAAACATTTAAAAATGTCTGACATTGTTGTTCGGTGTACCAATAATTATCGGGACTAGACTAATGTTAATCATTATTAACAATGTAAGAAGTTTTAGTTTTTGATGTGACGATTAATTTGAAAATGGAAAAAAATTACTGTTACTGTAACTCGATGCTCGCGTAGCAACCTACGTACAGACATTATCTATTATACATTACTTTTTATTTTACACTTACATTATTATTTACTTACTTTATTATTTATTATACATTATTATTTATTATACATTATTTACTTTTACATTATTATTTATTATACATTATTTTAGATGCTTTTTTATTTCGTCTAAATAATGTAGTTTTAGTTTTCTTTTTATGTTATGCGTAGTAATGTCATTTTAAGCGTACAGGATAATTCAGTTCAGTTTGGATATAATATAGGCAAGTCGTTGTCTTCCGTAATGATTTTGAGTTCGTGGTATTTTCAGTAAAGCTTTTGACACACTGCGAATCTGATTTTTATGATCAATTGAGTGTTGTATGTCTTTATTATAAACTTGTTCGTTAAGTAAAGTTAATTTAACTTTCTCCTGGACGGGTATAATTTTACAGTAAGTAAATAGACCGTCGCAATTGTTTCTGTACTCGTCTTTTATGTCAGGTGATACGATGGTTTTAAGAATTTTTAGCTGGAGTTGAAAAATTAAGTCTAGGTGTGATTTGTATATCCGTCCATAGCTACTCAGCCCATGTGATATGACAGATTCTCCTAATGCTTTGTACAACAGGATTTTCGTTGTAAACGGTATTTTCCATTTAATTAGTGAAAACTTTGCCAAAATTGCTCTCAATATATCACAAACAAAGTTGATGGGTCGGTCAAATGTGGCTCAGGACCATGCTTTGTGGCATTCCTTGGGAAAGGTCTATGTTCAGGAGTGGACTTGTGAAGGGCTCTAATGATGATGATATGATATGATGATATCTTTTACGATCATCTAATATAGACCAGATTTCCCTGCCCTTCATGTATACTTTCAGATTTCTACAGGTATGCTCTCGATGCCAGGGCCTCTGTAGTCCTTTAACTTGATTACTGCTATTAGGGCTTCTTCGAAGCTAGGTGATTTTATTTAAGCTCCTTGAAAGTAAACTTCTTAGCATCTAACTTTATTTGTTCAACTGTTGCAAAGGCGCAACTAAGAAGTTTTTGGAAGTATCGTTGCTACATCACAAGTATTAATTAAAATTTCAATTAATATTATCGTAATTAATCATAATTGGTTGTTTGGGATCCGAAACAAGATTTCCTTCTTCACCTTTAAGGTGGCTTTTAACCTTTTGGACGGTCCTGACCTTTTAATAGAATTTTTTGAAAGATTAACAGTAATGAGAGTTTCCGTGTTTTGCAGTATTTTTATTACCTTTTCTTTTAAATCTCTTCTGACAACATCTCTAAACTCAGTTTATGTCTTATTTATGTCTTAGTTATGTATTTGCCATTACAGACGTCATTCTGTTGTATTAGGATGTTAAATTTTCTTTTTTTTTCCCATTGCTACATCGCAGTGATTACACCGCCATTTTATCTATTTATTTTCTTTTGACGGAGTTTGTGTAGACCCACTTTTTACACTGCCTCTTTGTCTCCATTTGCATATTTATCATTATCTACTTCCAGATTGGCAAATTTGTTGTTTAGTACTAGTCAAATTTGTGTTTAATTTCCTTGAAACTGTGGTATTCAAAAGTTTTTTTTTATAAAATAACATTTTTTGACAAACGAGCACAAAGTCCACGTGATGGTGGACGGTGGATGGACGCTGTGGCCCATGAATATCTACATCTGTCCTCGATTAAAAATCAAAATACAGATGCGTGGTCATTCCTGAGGACTAAAGTGGAATGCCTCGTTTCTAGTAAATAAGGTCTCCGGTTCTCTACACTCAACATACGAAGTACAGCACCATTAAGCTTCTATTTTATGCTGGTATTTTGTGAGAGCGTGGTCCTTCCCTGATCGAGACGACCCATTTGTGCTAATACTATATAGCTGTAGCATGGCTCCACCACGTTAATAATGAAGTCAACTCGTGGTTCCTTAATTCAGTGTTCTTTTTGCATGATTTTTAATTTGGCACTTTTTAAACAACCGGCAGGTAGTGATTGCTATCACAGATGGCACCACGCAACACTATAGTGTTACTGTCTCTAACGTTAATTAGTAAATGGTCAATCTAATTAAATGTGACTCCATTAAGGGATTTACGTGTTCCTTAATAATTGTCTTTTATTTTCAGTGGTATTGAGCCGGTGGTCCTAAATTCAATCAAAATGGTCCGGGAAGGCATCATACAATTCTTTCAAATATAAAAGCAGCGTAACACATTTCTGGAGATGAATGAATGAAATGAAATGAAAAGATGTTAAAAGATAAGAAAAGAGGATATCACACATTCATTTTTAGGTATTTTTTATAGAAAAATATAAAAATTAACTTTACTATAATTTTTATTATATTTAAAAGATGGTGGTCCAAGATAAGCCAAAAATTTGGTCCAATGGTCCCTCATCACTAAAAGGTTATACACTGTTTTATAGGTAAGCGTGGTGCTCTTAACTACCACAGATTTTGAAGCTTACGTCCTTAAAAAGTATTTAGTCTTACATTCTCCTTTTTACTTACGGAATGTTTGCTGTTGCATATTGTCGGTAAAAAGGAGGAAGGTCCAATTTAGGCACTAAAATCTCCCGCTATTATTTGGTGGCACATTCTGGATTAGTTTTGCGTTGAAGTCTCCCATTAACACCGTGTAGTGGGTTTTGGAGGAATGCATGGCTCTGGAAATATCCTCATACATTTCAGGTTGGTGCGTAAACCTGTATGACCTTCACGCGACCCTCGTTGACACACTCCCAATCTTTACAACGTTGTTGAGAGATTTGTGGACGATAAATCCGACACCTCCTTGGGACAGATGGTCGCCCTCCCGGTGGTAGAACAAGTTGCTGGACTCGAGGATTGCTGTGTCCTCCCCCTCTCTTCAGACCTCGGATAATCCAATAATATGCCAGCGCAACTTGTCTACCTCTTCTTCCAGCTCCAGTATCTTCTCGTCAGTCCTCAGGGTGCGTGCGTTATATGTTGCCAGGTCGAGTCGTCGTAGGTGGCCACCGAACCTCCACCGGAGATTCTTAGCACCCCCTGCCCCGCCGTTACCATGGTCGCCACCGTAGCCAGGAATGGTTAGAGGCACACTGAACCTAAACGTTAAGTTGGACAGGTCTCGTCTAATGAAGTCAACGCTCCGTCCCCCTCGTGCTCTAATCCAGAATCCCGAAACCTTTCAGCTCGAGTTACAAAACCGCTTTCAGTGCCTAGAGGATTGCAATGCAGTGGACGATATGAATGACAAGCTCGTAGAAACTGTCCATGCGGTCGGAGCTAAGTTCTGCAAGACCTTCCGCAGAAGAACACAAAAACTCTCCGATCACACTCGTAATCTCATGGCTGTTAGACGCGAGATGAGGCTGCAATCGTCAACAGATTTGACAGCATAGAGGCAACTGAACAGACAGATCTCCAAATGCATGCGGCCAGACTTACGCAACTTTAATACTGCTCGTATTAAAGAAGCGGAACCAGGGCTCCAAAGTCTTTGCCAGAGATCTGTCTGCCAGAAAGAGCCAACTGTCAAAGCTGAAGACTGAGTGTGGCAACATCGTTTCCGGGACACCTGAGATTCTGAGTGAGATTGAGAGGTTCTATGGGCAGCTGTAAACATGATCGTTGGAGCCACACGCAAGTGTGAGTAACGATCCAAGAGCAAGTCTTATCCGACACTATTCCGATGATATCCCGGACGTCAGTCTGAGCGAGATTAGAATGGCTCTCCATCACCTTAAAAACGGCAAGGCCCCGGGCGAGGATGGAATTACAGCGGAGCTTCTGAAAGCGGGTGAAACACCGGTACTTGAAGTCCTTCAGAGGCTCTTCAATTCCGTCCTCCATGGCGGCAATACTCCGGAGGCGTGGAGCAGAAGCGCGGTGGTCTTGTTCTTTAACCCATTAGTGGCCAAAATTAAATAAAAAACGTTTTTAACGAAAAATATTTATTTTGTTAATCTGGGCAGGACTAGCAAACATAAAATGAAACAAAAAAATTGTTTTTATTATTTTTTTATACTTTTTCAGGGGTGTACTTCTTTGAGTACATCGGCCACTTATAAGTGTAATTTTCCGAAGCATGACTTTTCAACGCAGAGTGTTTTCAAACACTTCTTGCATCCCTGTCGGACCCTTGTGTGGTAAATGACGCACCGTAATTTCTTTTCAAGCTTCCTTGGTTACTGGCTTGAACCATATTGAGGCAGTCCTCTGACCAAAGAAGAATATGGTCTGGCTCTTTTAAAGATTTTCTTGTCGCAAATAGTATCTGGCAAGACTATATATAAGACGATATATAAGATATATAAGACGAAGCAAGAGTTGATCCATCCATCCATCCTTGCTCATATCATGTAAACGCCAAGCGTTTGAAACGGACATGTCCAACAAGTATGTAAATAAAACTCATTACCACTTTTTGCCAGGAATCCCGATCCTGTATAATGATATGGACTGATCAAGCTCATCGATTCCACCCGTACTTTTATTGTAGTTTTCAAATAAAAGCCGAATCCTTACATCTGTTTTCTCTCTTATTTTTGGGGACCATCTTTTTACCATGTTCATAGGTTCAAAGTAATCTAGTTAGTACATTGTACAAATGCCCCATTGGTTGAATTTGGTCATCAGTATGTCGGCTAAGGATCTCATTTTAAACATTTTATCTGTGGAATTTGATGTATACGTAATGTAACGATGTAACGATGTAACGATGAATCGTTACGCACAAGATGAAGATATCTTTTTATTTCACGAAATTTATTCCTCGTCATAGCTCTTGAAACTAGCGCAACTCTGACGTCCTCATCCAGTCATCAATATAATGCTTCCCGAGGAAATTTGTGATCCTGACGAAAACAAAATACCAATGAACTTCTTTAAGTCTGGTAAATCAAGTTGAAAAGACTGTCTATTGTTTTGATTAGCATACAAAATACTATTAGATAGTATGAGCTGTAATACTTATTCATCCAGTATTTTTTCAAAAATCTGTACAGAATTTTGGTCTTTCAGCTGTTCCTTCATAGCAATTTGTTTGTCTTGCAACTCAGACGTATGCTGATGGCCAAAAGTATAGGATGGTGAACATTTTCTCCAGGCTGAAGTTTACTGCCACTGCTGAATGTTAGGCTTCCGACGAACTCGTTTTACGGCCAATGGTTCTTCGTCACTGAAATCATAGTAGGATGAAAAAGTACCTTTATCGCGTACCATAACCTCAATATTTCCGGGCACATCTCGTGACAACATATATATCACCATATCTTCATCAGACCCTTCCTCTTCGTCAGTCACGACACTGGAATCAGGTGGTATTTATCTCCAAATCATATTCACGGTCATCATCACTATCTGCTGTGACTGCTGTAATTGCTTCCTCAAGTCCTATAAAGCTATTTATACCGAAAGGCATCTTGCGATTCATTGCTGGTAAACTGAAACAAAGTTGTATTTTTTATCTGTTGAAGTAACCAGTGTACTCAACTGAGTACATTAGTAAAAATCTTCATCTAAAGTTAGTAATAAACAATAACTGTTTCAAATTTGTAACTCACATTACAGACTACACTATATCTTATAACAATTATTACAAAAAACAACATTTAAATAAATAATAATAATAAAATATAACAAAAATACTACTCACTTCCACGCTAGTCCAATATCATAAAATCCGGTTGCTCCAAACGACACATATTTTAGAAGTACCCTCAATTTGCACGACTCAAATAAAATATGAGTCTACCCTTTATTTTAATTAATAAAATAAAAACTAATAAACCCTCACAGATTTTGTCAATTAATCTTTAAATAACTGTACTCGTTTGAGTACAGCGACAGAGAATGGGTTAAGAAAGGCGACAACGCTCTCTTGAAAAACTACAGACTGATTTCCCTTCTGAGCCGCGTCTACGTGCTGTTTTCGAGAGTCATTACGAATCGTCTCGCACGCAGACTCGACGACTTCCAGCCTCCCGAACAAGCCGGTTTCCGAAAAGGCTTCAGTACCATAGACCACATACATACCCTGCGGCAGATTGTACAGAAGACCGAAGAGTACAATCTGCCACTTTGCCTGGCATATGTGGACTATGAGAAAGCCTTTGATTCCGTCGAAATTTGGGCGGTGCTACAGTCCCTTCAGCGGTGCCAAGTTGACTGTCGGTACATCGAAGTGCTGAAGTGTTTGTACAGTAGGGCTACGATGGCTATCCGAGTACAGAACCAGAGTTCGAAACCTATCCAACTGCAGAGAGGTGTAAGACAGGGTGATGTTATATCCCCGAAACTCTTCACCGCTGCGTTGGAAGACGTTTTCAAGCTACTGGACTGGAAAGGATACGGTATTAATATCAATGGCGAGTACATCACTCACCTTCGATTTGCCGACGATATAGTCCTTATGGCAGAATCGCTGGAGGACCTTAGTACTATGCTCAATGACCTCAATGGTGTCTCCCAACGGATAGGTCTTAAGATGAACATGGACAAAACAAAGATCATGTTTAATGTTCATGTCACACCTATGCCGGTAGTTTTTGGGAGCACTATGCTCGAAGTTGTTGACGAGTACGTTTACCTGGGACAAATAGTCCGACTAGGTAAGTCCAACTTCGACCGAGAGGTCAATCGACGGATTCAACTCGGGTGGGCAGCGTCGGGAAATTACGACACATCTTCTCGTCAAGTATACCTCAATCTCTGAAAACTAAAGTGTATAACCACATAACCAGTGCGTGTTGCCAGTGATGACTTACGGATCTGAGACGTGGTCCTTCACTGCTGGCCGTATGAGGACGCTCAAGGTCGCTCAGCGAGCTATGGAGAGGGCTATGCTCGGAGTTTCACTGCGTGATAGACTCAGAGATGAGGATATCCGCAGTAAAACCAGAGTAACCGACATAGCCCAACGGATTAGTAAGCTGAAGTGGCAATGGGCCGGCCATAAAGCTCGAAGAACCGATAACCGATGGGGAAGAAAGGTTCTCGAGTGGCAGCCTCGTACCGGTAGGCGTAGTGTAGGGCGACCCCCCACTAGATGGAGTGACGACCTGGTAAGACATGCAGGAAGTCGATGGATGCAGGTGGTATACATATACATATACTCATATACATATGCCCCAGTTCTTTATAGGCAATATCTTCTAATAGGTATCTTCATCGCCTGCAATTTTAGTACGAGCATAGGTAATTGAGGCTTGTGGTTTACATAAACTCCGAACGTTCTGCGAATGAAATTGCAGACCCATATTTCCAAGCAAAGTTCGCTTTTATAACCCTTTATATTTTTTTGTTGTAGGTTCCATGACGTAGACTTTTCTTAAATAGGCAACGTATACCCTCGCACAATATCTGCACAAATTCCGAATGTTGGAGGACCCCATCCTACTTTAGTCAGCTAGTCCATTGGAAACATTGGCCAGGCTGTACTACTGACCAATCTCCATCTTCCGCCCGGAGGATGTTACTCGATACCGTGCGGCTTAGTGCGAGGTTTTTTTTAAAAATATTCGTGAAAATAGTGCAGTTATAATATTTTATCTTACCTCTGTCTTTTTATACATTTATGATATTTCATAAAGAGGAATAGATTTATTGTAAAGTCCAACAGTTTTCCCGATGATAGCATTAGTTTATGTCGACCCTCGTGTTACCATAAATTTTAATATAGACTAGGTCATAAAAGTGACAGTAAGCAATCTAATGTCAATGAATGTGGAGTGAAATAGCCTATGAATATGTCAAGATGTGGCTTCTAATGCTATCTATTGCATGGCTTCATTTTGGAAACTATTTATTACATTACTATTTACATTTGTAAATTAATTATATATTTTTTAACTAATACAAAAAAAAGTATTTTTAAAGAGTAACACGGACAAACGAGCACATAGTCCATCTGATGGCAAGTGGATGCTGTGGCCCATCGACAACTACATTTATCCTCGATTAAGAAACAAAATGCAGATGCTATTTCACCCCTGAGGACTAAGATTGAATGCTTCATTTTTAGTAAAAACAAGTTTCCAGTTCTCTACACTCACCATACAAAACATATCTACATTAAGTTGCTATTTTACCTAGGTATTGTGTGAGAGCGTGGTCCTACCCCGGTCGAGCCGACCTATTTATTCGTGCTACAATTATAATTTAGCTGCAGCGTGATTCTACTTTGTGAAAAAGTCATTTGATTATTAAAATGTAGATTATTAATCATATTCATGGATACATACATGGATATTGGAAATTGGTTTAATAACAATAAATATAAGATCAATATCAGATCAATATAATTTACAAATTAACAAATAAAAGTATTTTTCTATTCATTAAATATTTAATTCCGATTTTTCTTCAAATATTTCAATAAGAACTAATAATCGTACGCTCACTAGATGTCGCTAAGTGACGCTGTGTTAAACTTATTTCTCACGTAGGTCATACATTGTCGTTATAGATGATATGATAATGAGATAATATGATGAGTGATATTATAGAAAAAAAAAATGAAGAAGGTTTTTCGTTTTATATTTATTCTACTTATAGTAGTATACATAGCTTTGTCAAATCTTATTGCACAGTGGCGCCGCCCTGGTGACGGATAACACTTTGAATCATTGAATTTGAAAACATGGCGATTCCGTGAAGTGGAATAGGTGAATTTAGTACTTACAAGTTTAATGTCAATCAACATATTTTTATGTATCAACGCTTGGTTGCAGCTCCTGTTGACACTGATAACAATTATAGATTTATCATAATTGAATTGAGGACTTATTGTTTTGGATATAAAATTATTATCTAATTTGAAATAAATATTGTTATTATAGTCGTAAATAAAATATTTTAATTTTTTATACGAGTTTTAATAATTGATTCATATTTCTAAGAGAAAGTTTTTATAGTTATACATAATATATAAGAATGTTTGTTCAAGAACATGTTGTATAAAATAATAATCATATTGAAATCTCATTAATTTGACGCAAAAGCTTATAATTTTAATCCAAAAGCAAACATTTCTTGTTTACAATACCTGACACACAGTTTTAGTAAAATATTTATTAGTTTTTTGTTAAATAAATTGGCAAATAGCTTTAGTAAAGGAATTAATAACCTACACGGGACGAATTTAAGATTAATATATTTTGTACTTAATCATATTGACAATGATTTGTGTATTTGCTCATAAACGAATGACCTATAACCGTTTACAAAAAACCTGTTTAAAAAAAGGTAAATTATTATTTCTAAATATATCTTCCCTAAATATAAAACTAATATTTTATAACCTTTCATATTTCTAATTCTTTCACTAGATGGCGCCACTGAAATTTTAAGTCGCAGTATGGTTCACCCTTCACAAAGTTAGTACAATATATTCGTCATTTTGTTAAGAATTCCTTAGTCGACTCTTACGATATTATTTTTGAGTGTCTGTTCTAAGTCGCCTTGACTTAAAAACGGACATATTTATAAATTGCATTGCATTAATAAAAACAAAAAATTAAATAAACTAAATTAATTAACAAACGAGTAATAACAAATAAAAAATTATGTTTATAATTTTTATCTGATATCTGAGACTTTTAATTAGTTTACGACTTTAGACGCAGACTTATTTCTTATTCACATAATATCGATATCGTTATTCGTCATAGTAGTCAGACTAGACTAGACTCACACCGAAGTATGATTTTATTCTATAGCGGACGTAATTGGAACCAAGTTTTGTAACATTATCTCTCACCATATACGATACGATACGATAGTACATTCGCGCTGGAGGCTGACAGGCTTGATATCAAAACAAAGTAAGAAACTAATAAACTTACTTCTAAATGGTGCTACAGATGGGACACGGCAGGGAATTATCGTGGTTTTGAGCGCATATGTTAAATTATATATAATAAGCTATAGGTATTGATATAATTCGATATATTTAAATATAATAAAAGAATGTATGTATGTAGTTTATTCAATAATGTATTTAAAAAAATAAAGAAAACATTATTTCTTTTACAAGAAGCCTATTCAAATGATGTAGGTTTTATTAAAAAAGTATGTTTGCAATTCTCATAATGTATAATTAAAATTGTAATCAAAAGGAACTTAGATCGACGGCACACCGAAATAATCACACGTAAATGCTAATTTACTATTTTAAGGGGAAATATAATCTCAAATGGCTTAGCAAGATCCTCTGTTATGCCGAAAGTATTGCAGCATTAATTTTGAAATAAATATATGGTAAAGTTGAGGATTTATGTTAAGGACTATGTTAGAGGAAAACACGATTCCGTAAAATTTTCTCGATAGAAAAAAAATCCAAAGTTACCTCCAATCTGAACAATAAACCGCTGTTATTCATAAAATACTTTAAATAAGATCATGAAACTTTACATACTAACTGAACTAACTATAAAGCAGTGCTTATGTTATTTACTTTTTTTTAAATACCATTATTTTCACTGTAAAAAGAAATTACCTAAACTATCGGCGCGTAAGCTTGGTTCCTGTCGCCTTGTTACTCGTTACCAGTGTTGCCGTTTTAGCGACTTTCTCGCTAGATCTAGCGGATTTTAAGAATGTTTAGCGGATAAAAAAATCGTTTTAGCGAGAAATAATTATTTAGCGACTTCTAGCGACATTTGGACTTTTGAAATGGCGACCTTTTTTTATAAAGTAATTCATTTGAAATAAGTCATTTATCATATGTCCAATTTTGTAATCTACCGTTGATAGCACTGTATATATAATATAATTTCACGAGAATTCCCGAACATAAACTACCAATTCAATGTCGACCATTCACATTTCACTTTCATCTATTTCTACTTCTGTCTATAGTTTCGACGTACAAAAATGCAGCAGGAGTAAACATATTCGAAGATTTATGTAATTTTGCAATAGTAATATTATCACTACCACACTCAATATAGAATTTGAATGCGTATTTGGTGCTGAATGTAGTTAAAAGCAAACTGCAAAACAAGCTATCAGAAAAAACTTTAAATTCTATTCTTCTGATTAGAAATCAGTTAAGGATTAAAAAAAATTGCGCAACAAATGATATACCCGAAGATGTTGTCAACTAAGTCGATAAAGGCAAACCAAAGGTGGGAACTGGAGACATTGGCGAAGCTTCAACTTCCGCTGAATTTGTTTTTGAAGATCTGGATCCGTACTTTGCTATTAATTTTGAAATTTAGGTACAGGAACGTACTGAGTTAATTGTTTTATTTTTAATAAGATTACTAATGTTTAAACGTGGTTTAAAGATTTACGATTTTTTTAAAATATTTTTTTTTATTTTGTACATGAATAATTTTTGTTTTGGTTGTCATATCATTAACCTACACTATAAATAACTGATTTATATGAAATAGAGTTCGCTCGAATCGAATTCGATGTCGAATTTATAGATTTAGAATTTCGGTATTCATTGACCATTTGGCAAGATTTTTCAATTAGCCCAATGCCATATACCACGAAAATATACCTAGGGACATCTAGCGGATTTTAAGAAAAAGAAAAATCCTGTTTCTGGCGGATTTTTTCTGTTAGTCTAGGGACTTTAAAATTTGTAGAACGGCAACCCTACTCGTTACCTCGTCGTTAGTATCGCTCCGGCTTTTGAAGGGAGAAGTTGTGTCGCTTACGATCAGAATACACATTACGTAACAGGACGACGTAAAATTAAAATGGGAAATAACCGTTATAAAAATAAGAAGCGACTGGGTTGGCATTAAGAAACAGGCATAAATATGATAAACCTAATGAAATAAGTATCTACCGACTTATCTACTTACGGTATTATTGATTACAAACATGTCGGTACATAGCATACGACTCGCGGGGAAGTGGGGGCGAAATTAGAATTTGAGCTGACTTACTCTATCCTCTTTTAATGAGTCCGGTAAATTGAATACTTTCAAAAACTGTGATTTTATATTGTAGCAAAGTTATGAGTATTTTAATACATTATTATGTTAATAATAAGTCAAACGGAATCAGTATTCAAAAAAAATTCAGTGCAAAGTAATTATTTTATTTTATTTCAAAAAAATATCGTGTTTTCTGAAGGACAGTTCTAGTTATATACACAATTCGTTGGAATACTGATTCTGATAATTCATTTCAAGGGAATCGCAGGTTGTTCTTAGATGATTGTATTTTAAAATTCTCATGATATTTTAAAAGTCTCAACGACTTGTTAAACAACTACTGGTAAAAAACGAAAGGCACTAATATTTTCTATAAGTACCTTGAATTTTATAAAATTGATCATTCATCAGATTCATCATTCATCGATCAGGCCTGCTCTCATCTCTGAGAGGGTTATAGGGCAAGGTAATATCCAATGCGCTGCCCCGATTCGTTTTCTACCAAGAAATTGTCAGTAGCAACCCGGAGTCAGGCAGTTGACGGTGTTTAACCGCCGTGCCTCGGGAAACACGTAAAGCCGTTGGTCCTGATCTCTCCTCAGTCGTGTCGGACTGCCGTCCTAACGAACTATGAAAGTGAGGGAATACAGAGTGCGCCTGTGCTTGCGATACATTTGGGCGCTGTAATCCCGTCCGCGCAGATAACTAACCTGCAATGAGACTAGCCGCTGTGATCGAAATTCGGTCTGGAGGACATAACTTTAAATGATTTTGTCATCTGTCTTACATGGTTTCTTTTTACCACGTTTTCATTAACTCACTTTCGTGTACATCTGTTCGGGTCAGATTTAGTTATTGATTTTAAACTAATTTTTATACGTGACAGAGCCACGCTCCAGCTATATTATGGTTGTAGCACGAATGGGTCGGCTTGACCGGGGAAGGACCACACTCTAACAGAATACCAGCATAAAATAGCAGCTTAATACCGCTGTGTTTCGTATGGTGAGTGTAGAGATCCGGAACCGGAGACCCTTTCTTACTGGAAACAAGGCATTCCACCTTAGTCCTCAGACTAACATCGCAATCGGGTGACAACGCATCTACGTTTTGATTCTTAATCGAGCATAAATGTAGATGTCTATGGACCACAGCATCCACTTACCGTCAGGTGGACTGTGTGCTCGTTTGTCACCCTTATTCCATTTAAAAAAACTTCCCGATGAGCTAGCGACTTGAAACTTGAACATAATGATTTCTTATATTTACGCGAACACTACACATTGAAATAATACTAGTTTTTACGGAATTTATCGCGTATATTTAACTTTTTAAATACCCGACGTTTCGAACGCTTTACAGCACTCATGGTCACGGGCGGGACTGAAATGTTCAACGTCCAGATGTCATAGTTAACCGCGGTTACCATAGATTAAAATTTTAACTTTTGTTCCGATCTACACAGTATGAACTTATGGTATCATGAAGTCTTGCAGTTGTATGCTTGGGTTGGGATTTAATTTTATTTATTATTTTTATTTTATTTTACCAATTTTTATTTTACCACTTTGTCGGCGTGATTGATACACATATTCGTACCAAATTTCAGCTTTCTAGTGCTAACGGTCACAGAGATTAAGCGAGGACGGACAGACGGACAGACAGACATGGCGAAACTATAAGGGTTCCTAGTTGACTACGGAACCCTAAAAAATCAACACAGTAGGACTGTATAATTGAATTTTTTTATAATTAGTATATAGTAATTAACTTATTTAAATCGTATTTTTAATTTTATAATATAAAAAATAAAATTAATAAAATAAAAGTTAATAATAAGTAATAGTAGATTAATGAAAATAATTTAATTTGTCATTTACGTGACTGTAATTTCTTTTGGGTATATAAAGTTAACTCAAACTTAACAATTATAGTGTTGCGAATAAAAAAGTGAATGTATTGTCTCCAGTGCAGTTTTTATAATATTTGGCCATCCTTAAAACATTACAAGTTAATTTTAAAGTAAACATGTTTTGTTTGATTTGCACCGTTGTCGCTGCTCGTTTACGGTTTACGCCGCAGACTCGGATTTTTCCGCTCTGTGTTGATTATATCGCCATCTATCGGAACCGATAAGAACTTTTTGGTGTAATCCGTAGTCGCCTCTTACGATATCCATGGAAGTTATTTTATGCCGCCACCACATCCATATATTATATATTGCAGCTGGAGAAAAGTTTTACTGTTTTTAGGAATAAAATGCATTTAACTTTATCGTATTTGCATGAAACTACGTTCCAACAAAAAAGTTAAGGAATACATGCGATTTCATATTTGTATGGAGGAAAATTATTAAATGATTTTTGTAACATGAAAATAAGTACGAACACTTTAGGATTTAAATAGTAAAACCCGTTTTAATTCATTTTCTGAAAATCATGACATGACATGGTGGTGGGGGAGATCAGTAAAATGAAATTATGAATTTTAAGAGTAATAACTATTTTAGGACTTTACAAAAATCTGCTTATATTAATATAGATATTAAAAAAATATTAATTGTTAGAGAGAACAGTAAAGTTATCTATTTATCGTTGTGTATAGGTCAGTATTATTACAGTTTACAACTAGATGGCGTTAGCGCTGAATTAAAAGGTTTTTTCCAACATAGGTTTAGGTATATTATTATAAGGTTTTAAATATAGTTTTCCTACATTTTCGAATGCATTACATTATATTTTAAGCATAAGTCTATGTAAGTGTTAAGCATATTCAGCGCTGAATAGTTTTTTTTTCATACTGTTTTAAACATACCCATCCATGACCCTTTAGGCCGAATCCCGGTCACGGTGGCCTGTCTCAATGGAGACCAGCCATCTCCAAGCTGGATGTAGTGATATTATGTACGAACGTTTCAGTAAGGAGAACGTGTTCTATTATATGATCGTAAGTACCAAGAGATTTCATTATACTTTAATGACACAGGATGGGGTTATGGATCATGATTGCTTGCACAATCACGGGTGCACTTTATATCTTTCTATTACCTCACTCTTATAGTCCGATGTGACAGTAATCTGACACAAATATAGACAGATTAGATGCAGAACCAACGGCTTTAGATGCTTTCAGAGGCACAAAGGAAACACCGCTAAAATCTTGACTCCGGGCTGCTACCTACTGTGAATTTCTTGATAGAAAACCAAATTGATTTTGGGCTCGAATACGCCTATCAAAAGGCTTTTCTCGCTTCATTTTAATTTTAATTTTCATTTGTTTGCAGCATGAGACATGATATAAATACTTACGTAATTTCATTCATTTTGTTAGTGTAATTAGGTACTTACTTTTAGGTAGGCATTAGATTGTAGTTTTCATTTCAATATTTTATTTAATATTTATGGCAGTATAGGCCCCTCATACCATAGTACAGAAAACTGGTGACAGTGGTGGATCTTCTTGTATTCTGTATAGAGAATACAAGAAGATGTTTAATGAAGTTTTAAAATAAAGTTTCAATAAATTAAATATTAAAATTGAAATCACGACATACGAATGCACTTTTGTCTGGAAGCTGAAATTTGTCTCTCGTTATCGCAAGATTAACAATATTAGGCACAAAGTAAATTTTCGGACAGATTCAGAAGTGTTGTCGTGAGCGAAATTTAATTATGTTCCGTCCCCGCCAGGCCCAGCTGCCGAGTGGTCCAGTTGATAAAAAACGCGTCCTCAATTCTCATTTAAATATTACTCCTTATAGTGTTTATTACATTAAATAAAAATTATCTTATCAAAATATATTTTGATCTTGTCTACTTAATCTAAAGTCTTTCTTAAAGTACTCCTTCACCAAAACTTAACACAAAAAAAATTGAAAAATTCCATTCTACTAGTTAACACGCACACTAAATTTTTATTTTATACGTGGTAGAGCCACGGTGCAGCTATATTATGGTTGCAGCACGAATGGGTCGGCTCGACCGGGGAAGGACCACGCTCTCACAGAATACCAGCGTAAAATAGTAGCTTAATACCACTGTGTTTCGTATGGTGAGTGTGGAGATCCGGAGACACTTTTTTACTGGAAACGAGGCATTCCGTCTTAGTCCTCAGGGGTGACAACGCATCTGCCTTTTGATTCTTTAGCGGGGCTTAATGTAGATGTCTATAGGCCACAGCATACACTTACCATCGGGTGGACTGTGTGCTCGTTTGTCGTCCTTATTCTATAAAAAAAAACTTGCAGTTTATAACCAAATTACAGTTTAAGCTAAGTAAAAATTGCAGGCAGTCCGTCCGTCCTTTGGACTATGAGAGTGATGTACTAGAAAGTGTACCCGTGCTTGAGCATACACTTGCGCACTATAATCCTGTTTGCGCAGATGGCAAGTCTACGTTGAGACTGGTCTTAGTGATCAAAATTCGGTGTGGAGGACATCGCACTATGAGAGTGAGGAAATAGAGAGTGCGCATTTATTTGCGCATAGACTCGTACCTGCTAGCAGCACAGATGGTTAGTCTCAGAGTCTGGTCGCTGTGGTCGAAATTCTGTCTTGTCAATGCTATGCTCCAAAGTATGCTCAGTTCCATTTTACAACTATAGTTTATCCATCCATCCATACACCCATTCACAAGTCCACCGCTGAACATTGGCCTTCCTCAAGGAATGCCACAAAACAGGGTCCCGAGCTATCTGCATCCATCTTCCAACTGCACGACTCACCAGGTTGTCACTCCATCAAGAGATTGGCTGCCCTACACTTCACTGCCACTCGAGAACCCTTTTTCCTTAGCGGCTGTCGGTTCTTCGTATTATAAAGTCAGTTTGTTG
Organism: Parnassius smintheus behrii; assembly: GCA_036936625.1. Lineage (NCBI taxonomy): Eukaryota > Metazoa > Arthropoda > Insecta > Lepidoptera > Papilionidae > Parnassius > Parnassius smintheus. The sequence continues at coordinate 6,154,195 of JAUPFT010000004.1, read as the reverse complement.
CTAATTTTTTTTAATATATAATTAGGGTGTCAAACGAGCACACAGTCCATGTGATGGCAAGTGGATCCTGTGGTCCATAGATATCTAACCACCTAGACATTTAACCTCGATTAAGAATCTAAATGCAGATGCGTTGTTACCCATGAGGACTAAGATGGAATGCCTCAATTTCAGTAAAACGGGTCTCCGGTTCTCTACACTCACCATACGAAACACAGCAGCATCAAGCTGATATTCTGTGAGAGCATGGTCCTTCCCCGGTCGAGCTGACTCTTTCGTGCTACAATCATAATATAGCTACAGCGTCGCCCTACCTGGTATAGTAAACTTCAACTTATCAATTCGTTAAGGTATCTCAGTTTGCGCTTGTTTTACTCAAAATTTTCTTTAGGATTTTTTCACACAAAGAAACTCCGAGCATAGCCCTCTCCATAGCTCGCTGATGACCCTTATGTAGTTTATCCTGGTTCTACTTTAATCTATGAGAAAAACAAATCAGTTAATATTACACAAACCGAGTCCCTGTCTGTGGAAGTACGATAACGGTACAACAATACTGGCTGACCACTTCACTTTATCTGTCGTCTCGCTGTTCTCGTTTGAATAGCGCGAACGCTTTAACATGTAAATGTCGGCACTTTTCCTCTCGGGAAGTTCGATGGTTTATATCAAAATTCGCACCAGAAAGAATATGTTTGTTTTCTTCCACATAATATTTCAATTTCGTCTACCGTCACCGTTACAGCCTACATAAAATCCTATTGAACACAGGCCTCCCCCGTAGTTTGCATTATAGGGGGGATGTTTGCCATAGTTGTTACGCTTGTACGTATGTGTGCAGAAATGATCCGGTCTTAAAAAAACAATAGATCCACTTTTCTTTAGAGGTCTTTTCCACGGCTTTCTCGAACACAAACACTGCAGCATTTTGAATTACCTATTAAAATCGTAACGGTAATCCGATATGTTACGACATATATTATAATAGGTACGTTACCTACAATAAGATTTTTGTTAACTGTCATTAATTTTTATGAAAACATGTAGCGACATTTTCGAGAATCATTTAGTCACTATTTTTAACCCTTAACTTTTATTTTTGTCACAACTATACTTATATATTTTGTGCTGATTAACCTTATTTTTGTCTCAACTACCATTAAAATTGTAACCATTATAAATATGTTAATCTCCTATAGACAAATTATAGACACTGTTATTGTTATAGAATGATGTGTTCTTCTATAATTGGTAGTACCTACATAGTAATTTGTAAGGCATGTGTTTGATGTAACTTAATATGTATGGATGCTCGATAGGCTTGCCAGTTCAAATCCGGAGTGAAGGAACACTAATAGTTGAGCTAATGGTTGCTTATTTGAATCCGGCTCGAAACATCATAAATATGGTTGAGCCACAGGGTCACCGGTTCGATTCCGGGACTAATGACCCCAAAATTGTAGGGTGTGCGAATGACGAAAGGTATTGCGGGTTGAACCAAATGGTAGACTGTATCAGCGTGGCTCGTTATGAACGAAAACAAAATGGCGGACATGGCACGTGTCTTTGGACGTGGTCTTTGAACAAATATACTTGCTATAAAGTCGATCTACTACATGAGCCGGCACGACGGAAACAAGAACTGCTACAGAAAGGTAACAACAAAATAAAAACAGCTCAAGGTTTAAGGAGCAGGTTTACTCTGCTCTCGTTTCGCTGTTTCTTGGTTTAGCTGTCTCTCTCTAAGAACTCGAGGCGATGAAACTATGTTGCAACTGAGGTGGTGCGTGACGTAAAAGGAACTGGGGTTAACTGTTTGCTCGCCACCACGAAATTGCACTGGCACGATAAAACTGTTTGCACTGCTTGACGAATTAATTTGCATAAAAAGCTAAAGCCCTCAGAAAAATAACAAAAGCAACGGAGCAACTCGTACAAAACTGGTGATTTACTGGTACGTGTTCTGAGCCGTAACCTTTTATCCATGAATAAGTTTCTTCAGTTCCGTGCGTATTGTATTCAGTGGTAGTTATTACTTTCTAAAATGGCAATGACCAAGTACAACCACTGCGTAATTTTCGCATCACAGATATTTTTAAAATAATTTTCCCCTTGACTTTTCTTTCTTTGTTACTTTAGTTAAAATATCGCTACCCCCACACTGGGATTTTATGCTGTATCGTGGAGGCAGTTTATATATATAAATTTTACAAGGACAAAAATTTAGATCCGGTACAGTTTGTATGCCTTTCAAATACTTCTTCCATGTGGGATACAAACGCGCGGCCTTCAGCGCCGCAGCTCATTGCTAAGCAACTATGGATACTCTGACCTATAAACATCATTTTTTATAAATTATTATTAAACAAAAAATCTATTTCAAGCAAAATTTAAGTGACAAACAACGGATTATTTCGTTTATCCACCCTAAGAAATCAACCCTAGGGTGTATACTTAGAAACACGTGTTCGCTTATCCTGTATGCTCGTTTGTCACCCTTATTCTATTAAAAAAAACTGCTTTTTGGCGGCAGAAATAGGTAAGAGGCCACGCTCTTATCGGTAAAAAGTTTCTACCTACCTAGAGACAAGACTCCTTGGAAAACAATCCCACCATCCAGTAAAACTGTATTTATCATGAATAACGAATGAAAATGCAAAGCTGTTAAGGAGTTTTCTTCCGCGTACAACCTCTCTGTGGAATAGTTTACCACCAGCGATTTTAACAGAACCGATACGACCTGAAGACCTTCAAGAAAAAAGCTTACTCCCTTCTAAAGGGCCGGCAACGCACCTGCCGGCGGTAGTCACTTAACATCAGGTGAGCCGCATGCTCGTTTGCCCCCTCTTCTATAAAAAAAGCTGTGCTGCTGTCACATTACAGTCGCAGCACGTATTGTAATACTAGCGTAACATAGCAGCTTAATGCTGATGTGTTTCGCATGGTGAGCATAGAGAACCAGAAACCCTTGTAACGAGGTTCTCTGCCTTAGTCCTCACAAGTGACTACGCATTTCTATTCTTTAGTTTTTTTAACAGGGATGTAGGCCTCTATGGTTCGCAGCTTCCATTTACTCTCTGGTGAATTGTGTGTGCGCGCATTGTCACTTTTGTACTGTAAAAATATTCCTAGACCTAGTTTATTAACAACTAGAATGTCGTCTAAATATATAAAAATTCTTCTGCTGTTTTTCCGTTATTTTACCTATTGGGGTGTATTTTTTTTTTCAAATTAATAATAAAACTAGTAAGTACCTGTGATAGGTATCTAGTAGATACTTACTATCCTAAAAGATGCAGTGATTATCGTACCATTTCGCTCATGAGTCATGTTTTGAAGCTGTTCTTAAAGATAATCTATAATAGAATTTACTCAAAATGTGAGTCCGTACTATCATATACTCAGTTTGGTTTTAGAAGCGGTTTGGGAACTAGAGACACACTTTTTGGCTATCAAGTGCTAGTACAAAGGTGTTGGGATATGAATAAAGATCTGTTTGTCTGCTTTATTGACTATGAAAAAGCCTTCGACCGCGTTCAACATGGCAAGTTGATTGAAATACTTCAGAAAATTGGCTTAGACTTCAATGACTGCCGATTCATAAAAAACTTATACTGGAGCCAGCGTGCAAACATAAGGGTCAACGGGAAATCATCGTCATACATTGACATAGAAAGAGGCGTACGACAAGGATGTATTTTGTCACCCTTACTGTTTAATTTGTATGCTGAAGCCATATTTTCAGAGGCACTAGATAACAGTACAGACGGCATATCAATTAATGGCAGATTGTTAAGCAACATTAGGTACGCAGACGACACGATATTAATCGCCGATAGTCTTATGGGTCTTCAAAGGTTAGTAGATTCAGTGGCTTCCGTTAGTGTTGAATACGGTATTAACATCAATGCCAATAGGACGAAGTACATGGTAATAAGCCGAACACCTGAACTTATCACGTCTTTATCCCTAAATGGTCAGGGTCATGAACGGGTCACCAAATTCAAATATCTAGGCACAATGGTTGACGAAACAGGAGATCACAGCCTCGAAATACGATGCAGAATAGAGCAGGCACGCAACGCCTTTTCGAGAATGAAGAAAGTTCTTTGTGACCGGAACCTAAGTATCTCTCTTCGAACACGCATAGCGCGGTGCTATGTCTTTTCTGTACTTCTCTATGATGTAGAAGCTTGAACGCTGACAGAAGACATGTCTAACAAACTGGAAGCGTTTGAGATGTGGGTGTACAGACGTATGCTAAGAATTTCTTGGAGAGACCGCGTACGAAACACCACCGTGCTACAAAGAATGGGGAAGGTCACAGAGATACTTACAACCATAAAGAGGAGGAAATTGGAATATTTTGGGTACGTGATGCGTAACACCAAAAAATATGAACTCCTTCAACTTATCATTCAGGGGAAAGTGGCAGGCAGAAGGAGGCCTGGCCGCAGAAGGATATCGTGGCTGAAGAACTTGCGCCAGTGGTTCGGGAAGAGCACAAGATCACTGTTTAGAGCAGCGGTCTCAAAAGTTGAAATCGCCCTAATGATTGCCAACCTTCGCAAGGAGACGGCACCTTAAGAAGAAGATACTTACTAGTGTGGAGTAAAAAAAATGTGTGCATTTTACATGTGGTAGAAGTGATTCAACATAGCACCGCTGAACGCCCAAATTTCGACGAAATCAAAAACTTTCTCATAGTCAACATACGCACAACAAAGTGGCAGATTGTACTCATCGGTCTTCTGAACAAGTTGCCGAAAGGTATATATATATATATATATATATATATATATATATATATATATATATATATATGTATATATATGTATATATAAAGCCTTTTCTGAAATCGGCTAATTCGGGAGGCTTGATATCGTCGAGTCTCCTTGCGAGATGATTCGAAATGCCTCTCCATAACAGCACGAGCCGCGTCCAGGCTCAGAAATCGGTTATATATTATATAGGTAAGGTCATTTTATCGAACAGAATTTGATGAACTTTTAAGGTAACACGATTAATTTAATATTATATTCTATCTCATTCGCAGGTTAAATCCTATACATTGTATACTGAATGACCCATTTTACCATCTGGAAAAAATAGGGCGTTACATGTGAACGGAGTAGAAGCCTATGGCACTGATATTTTACAACAAATAAGAACAAAAATTATGAATTTAACGTTTGAAAAGTTTTTTTGACCAATTACTTTGCTCTTTGCCCTTGAGCCTGTAACCCTACTAGTGTTGTCAGGTCTAGAAAGTAAAATTTCGGGACGGAAGGTAAAAATAATCAGGGATTTGGTTTTCATATCGGGACATCTACAATGGTTACAAAATATAGGCTTATTGAGAGCCGTGGTAGCTCAGATGGTTAACGCTCACTGTAAATATCACAGTATGCGAGTAATGCGAGAAATTGTGACTGTAACTTTACCTTACTTTTGTGCTATATAATTATTATTCGGGTCTGATCTCATGAACGAATAACTTTTCATACGAACATCGTAAAAACTAACTTTTTTCGTTTTAGACAAATCAAAACATTTTTGAGCTATTTGTTTTTTTGCAGTCTCTGAATTTTTCAAATCACTCATTTTAATATAATTCTGTAAAAAACATAGGTGTTTTTTTTGACTGGTGAGACAATGTCGCAGTAAAAGTATTTTAATGTAGTAGTAGATAACAGATGTAATCATTTTTGCTGTCAAAATTATGGGTTGAAGTATAGACTAAGAAGGTTAGTGAAAATCGGGACATTTGGCGTCCCGATGAAGGGTGAATCGGGACGTGTCACTTCTTCGTATTTTCTTTTATTTTCATCATTCCTAACAGTATAATTTGTATATTATGTCTGTTTGTACAGAATTCAATAACTTAGGACGGTAATGGCTCTTTTCTTTGTATTTTCTGGGGCCGCCTTTGGGAGCTTTTACAGACGTCTAGATAACAATTACACCATTTCCATATTCCGCCCAGTCTACTTAAAAATTTAAGTGAAAAGATTAGTATTTGTATCAATATAGTTTATTTTATATTCAATTATAATGTGAGAAAATCCTTAAGTAAGAACACAAGTTTCTAATTATTTTTAACGTTTTATTTGCTTCCAAAGATAACTTTTCCATTATGAAGTAAATTACTCATTTTCTTTTTTAACCTTAATATTTTAAATTTAATGTTTATTTATTTACTATTCTGAAATTTCAAGTATTTTTCAGTCATCATTTAAAGGTAGGATTTATTTATTAGGAGTAATATTAAGGTTTAAAATTGGGTGCAGGCCTGTCTGTTCTCCACAAAACGGAGTCCGTTTGACCTGACTCCTACTTTCTAAGACACAAGTCTGTAGAGTTTGTGTGTGTCTTTGAAACATGTTTTTACTTGATTCGCATTGAAAAATCATCGTGATATTATACAATATAAACGTCCGTTTAAAATTCAATGTTAAAGTTAATCCTTACCTCTAAACGTATCCAGGTATTATGTAGTTTTACCAACTACTTGAAAGTAGCTTCATTTTGGTTTTCAATCAGTTAAAACTGAATAGCCTAGAGATTGAACGACAGCAGAATGTTGTAACCTGTTTTTAAATTAACAATCAGTTTAAGGTTTACCTGTTTTGTATATGTGAAGAATTCCTAGCGCACATTCACAGCACCACCGCTGAAAATTGGCCTCATCCAAAGAATGCCACACTAGAGTTCAGACTTCAGGTTAGAGCTCAGAGTTGCATTTTAAAACTGAAGTCTATCCATTAATCTATTTTTTACAGCACTTAACAAGTCCACTGTTGAACATAGGCCTCCTCCAAAGAATGCCACAAAACAAGGTCCAAGTCACCTGCACCATCGACTTCCCGCATGTCTAGCCAGGTCGTTACTCCATCTAGTCGGAAGCCGCCCACACATCGGTTCTGCTTACCGGTACGTGGCGGCCACTGGTGAACCTGTCTTCCTTATAGGTTGTCGGTTCTTCGAACAATATGGCGGGTCAATTGTAGCTTTTTTAAATAAAATGAGGGTGACAAACGAGAACACAGTCCACCTGTTGGTGAGTGGATGCTGTGGCCCATAAATATCTACATCTATAGGCCACAGCATCCACTTCTTTGGCTATCTTTCTTTCTCAGTGTATTAATATTTATTATTATTTTATTCTATATTGCATCCTTAACAAAAGAATACAAAGGGCGGACTTAATGCCTTGAGGCATTCTCTACCAGTCAACCCATGGAGTGGTGAGAGTTTGACGTAGGTGTGGCAATATAAAATAAGATAACACAATACAAATGATAATTAACTACATAATATATACAAACTACTAATAAATAAACTATACATATATGATCTATCCTTACATATATACAAATATATAAATAAATGGATATACATACAAGTAAACATATTTAAATACATACATAATTAGTATATACAAATGACTATGAATATATACGTCTGTTCGGCAATACATATTAAATAGATGAGTCATGTAGAATGCGTTGTCTTTAATAAATGATCACGGACCAACTTTTTAAAAGCGTACTTATTGGGAGCTTTTCTGATGTCATCGGGCAAGGAGTTCCAAAGGCGTGTAGCCTGAACTGTGAAGGAGTTACCATAGAACTCGGTGAAGTGAACTGGAGTACAGATTTTGTTGTTAGAAGAAGAGCGTAGGACTCTATCATGAGATGAAGAAAGATAATTAAATTTACTCTTAAGATAAGAAGGCGAAGATGGATCATTTAATATGGAAAAAAGTACAAGTAATATTCTGGAGTTGCGCCTCTGCCGGATTGTAGATCTCTTATTTAAAAAAAGTTTAAAATTTTTACGAAATATGCAAATGTTGGATTAGTATCGTAAGTTCAATCACGTATAATTCCAGCAAACTTTATCGTCGTGGGCCCAATTCGACTCAATGTTATTTCTCTTATTTGTACGAGTATATCGGTCCGTTTTAGTTCGCTGGATTTGAACTCAACAGTGTGAAGTTAATATTTGCTTACGGAATTAATTTTTGTTGGATTTGAAATTACAAATATTTTATAATAGATACAGCCACTGGAAATTCGGTTTTTTACTTTGCTGTTAAATTTGTACATTTAAATATTAATTAATTCAATTGTTTCGTTCCTCTAGTAGCCGAAAGTACGACTGCACATATACCGAGTTCGAATCCCGAGTCGGACGTAAAGTTAAAACAGTTTTTGTGTTTTTCTTTAAGGAAATTCGCCGCGTCCTAAAGTCTCTCAAAAATGTCTGATAAAAGCCGTTGGTCCTGATCTCCTTTCGGTAGTGTGGTACTGCCGTGCCATCAGATTATGAGAATGAGGATACAACTAGTGCACCTGTGTTCTATAATCTTGTCCTGTGCGGACGGCAAGTCTCCATTAAGACTGGCCGCCATAACCGAAATTCGATTCAGTGGACATTAGTACAAACTTTTATAAAATAAAAAAAATTAAATCAAGTTCACATTAGTAACTTTCAGTTGTAAACTAATAGCTTTTTATACAAATAAGAGTGACAAATGAGCACATAGTCCACCTGCTGGTAAGTAGATGGTATTGTCCATAGAAAATAAACACCACAAACTTTCATTGAATAAGAACCAAATGCAGATGCGTTGTAACCCGAGGACTAAGATAAAAGATAAAGATAAGTCTCGCTACTATTAAAAAGGGTCACCGGTTCTCGTCACTCACAAACACAAGCATTATATAAATGGATTTACGTTGGTAATTGGTGACCCTGGCAAAATCATATTAAGATCCCTTATCAGCCTGCGAGTCTGCGTTGGTACGGTAATACCTTCTTGCCTTTGTGCACCGAGCAACTGCTGTGTTTCAGTTTCAAAGGTGAAGGAGTCAATATAATGAGACTTCTGGACATTTCATCTAAGTGCTCAACGGTGGTCATCTTCTTTGTTTGTTTAGTGCAAGTGTCTTTGGACATTTTTTATTCTATTTTTTTTTTGGTTTGGAAGTTAGAAAAGACCACCGCTGCTCCAACTCATGGTTTACATGACCTCGAGTATTTTTTAATTTATCAGATGTTATGTGGTTTCACTGCAAAACACCAAACTTGTTACGACAATTTTGCCAATTACCTTAATGAAGTGAGCGGACAGAGCTAAATTAGCCGAATTTAATCAATGTAAGATAGATTTTTAGGATAAGATTTTTCCATATAAACTTTGCTAACCCCATTTTTCCCCTTTTTAGAATTTCGAGCTTTTTAGAATTTCGAAATTCGTGCAAACCTCTTTTTAGAAGTATTTTGAAAAAATAAAAATACATATCATAATAGTTTCTCATCAAAAACATTTCTGCACAGCTTTAGCAAATGGGACGCCGCAGTAAAAATTTTCATACAAAGTTTATCCCTCCTCTCACTACACTATAACAAGTTTTTAGCAAGAAAGAGTATCCTATAACAGTCTTCAGGTCTATCTTTATACCAAAATTAATTCATCATAATCCATTCTGCGGTTTAGGCGTGTAAACGTAACAAAAAATAAATAAATAAAATTACTTTCACATTTAAATATTAGTAAGGATTGTTGATTTACTATAGTTTGTTATCTCTTTGTAAAGACATCTATGAATTGTTTTATGCATTACTCAGAGTACATATTATGTCATGTAAGTTCGAAATCTATCATATCTTCTTGTTATACGGAGGGGCACACTGAAATGATCGGGAATAAGAAATACCACATGCACGGTATAGCTAAATTGTATTTTATTGTTTTTCGAAGTATTCTCCGTTCAACTTAATGCACTTTGCCGTTCGTGCAAACCAATCATTGAAACAGTAATTCCAGTCTGAAGTAGATGTTGACAAAATGGCTGATTTGTACGCTTCTACAGCTGATTCAGGGTCTTCAAACCATGGACCGCGTAATAAATCTTTCAGTCTAGGGAATGTACAGAAATCGTTTGGGCTCAGGTCAGGACTGTACGGAGGATGGCTCATCAGTTCAACGTTTTCCTGCTTAAAAAAATCATTTGTCTTCCGAGCCGTATGGGAGCTCGCATTATCGTGATGTAAAATGATGCGACGTTTCGGGTAATTTTTTTTGGAGTTCGGCTAACATTTCTGGCAAACAAACCGTGATATACCACTCAGCGGTAACCGTATTCTAAGCCCGTTTATTGGTTTGTTTGTCCCCAACTAATAGGTAGCAAGATAAGAATTTTAATCTGTGCCAAAATGGTAATCGGATTGGCTTCCTTCATTCCGCCTACTTAGTTTATGACATTCTAAGTCGCTTCTCATTCGCCACAATTATTTCTAACAAAATGACACTGACATAGACAATATCAAATTTAAAATATTGATCAGACGTTGCAAGTAAATTGAAAATGAAAATAAAAATTAAAGAGAAATTTTGTCTTTGATCTCGTAAATAAAATAATGATAGCAATGCTTTATCTACAGCATTTGCAAATACGAATTTCAAAATATTTTAAAACTCACATGCGTTCTCGTCGTCGGTAGTTTAAAGTTTCTCTTAAATAACGGAGCGGAATACAATTCTTGTGCTATTAAGAGAGTGCAGAGTGCATTTATTGTTTTTGTTGAAAGGAAGATCAGTTGTATCCCCAATTATTTCGCTTTAAGGCAGTACCAATACACTTCACTTCAATATCAACAATCTCTCCAGGCATAGATTTGAAATTTTTATCCTGTAGCTAGTACTTGTATCATAAGGTCTCGATCTTTCACAACAATTTCGTCCCAGCACAGAATAAATAATTTTAGCAAATTAACATAAAAATTAGATAAATGAAATAATAATACTTAAGAATAATAATTAAGCTAATAAGTATTCAATTGTAAACACCGATTAAGGTTAAATTTGCATAATATAGCCGATTATTATAGAAGCTGTGGTTAGGTTGTCATTAAGTCCCGCTGGATTTCTTGCTATTTCTTTCCAGGACAGAAGTGTTCTTCCAAAGCAGTGGTAAAAACATAAATTATGACTTTCAACAAGTTTTCTTATAATCTAAATTGTATAAAAATAATTCTATTCTAATGAAAATTTTATATTTACGAGACAAGGCAGAAAAACGACTGCCGGGCCAGCTAAAATAGACACGGTTCCTTGCTTATTCATACTAAAGGTATACGAGTATTGAAATCTTTGTCCTTTTAAGACAGATATTTTTGATGTGCCATGGCAGTAAAATTGACTCGTATACCGTGATGGCAAACGGCATGACGCCCTCTTATGCCGTCATGCCCCCTCTAAGCCGCTCTCAACTCTGTTGCGTGTGCTTCCTGCACGTATACGATATACACACTTCGTTGCTTCTCTTGTAAGTTGTGTACTGCGTGTGCCTTTCTCTTCGACTATGGTATACTTGACGCGTTCAATATTTTATATAATAAGAAAAATTTATAGATTTTACTAACTAAACCCCGTTTATTTTTAAATATAATTTTACTTCATATTTCTTTATCGCTTTCATTACTTATTAATTCTACTATCAACTCTGATATTTAACATCTGCCGAGTGTCCAGGGCGACCGACTCGTGCCTACTAAAACGTAGATACTTTAACTCTCTTAGTTCACGTATTCATATATTTAATAAATATTTATAGTTTATACTAATTAATATAAATTGTTTTGTTGCCAAAATACTAGTGTGTATATTTTTATTTTATTTATTTCTGTACAAATAAACTTACAAAAGTCTTTCCATGTACCGCCGATTCGCAACATCGACCTTGTTCAATCGGTTCGCGAAGTCTTACATAGTGATTTACATACATAGTGTGACAAAATAACATTTTTTAACTATATGTATACCACAGCGAAGGAGTGTTATGTCGAAGTGGTTTTCGAAATAAATTTTATTATCTCTTTTAAATTAATTCTTTTTGGGCACGTAGAAAAAAATATGTGGAATAAAAAGGTGGTGAATAACTGGCTTGGAATGGTTAAACGGATGCTTCAGGCCTTAGACGGAAGTTTATCAGCCAAATAAGTGATATTATACTGAAAATGGGCTAAATTAAGAGTACACATTACCAACGAGTATGTGTGCGTAGATATATGTATGTGCAAAAAAAAGTGAGAGAGTTGTGTCAGGATCGCGCCAAATGGAAGTGCGTACTCATCACCTAGCCCTCTGAGTATCAGGCGTGAGAGTATAACAAGATGTATGCCACCGTTACAGCCTATTGCAGTCCACTGCTGAACATAGGCCTCCCTGTAGATTGCATCGCAGGAGAGATATTTGCCATATTTGCCACTCTTGGCAGTCGGGTTAGCAATCGCAGTCATCCACTTTATTACTACTATTTTTACTCAATTCCTTTCATTTTAGTCCTTATAAGAAAGATGAATGTTTAGTTCCATATGTGTATCTGTAGTTATATTATTTAAATAATATAGCGGGTACGGTTTGATTCAATTATAATAAAGTCTTGGCATTCGTTTTGAAAAATTTTAAGTTTTTATTCTGCAAAATATTTTATAAATATTTTGAATAAGGTTTATAGATTAAGTTAAATATTACTGTGTTCACAAATGCTTTGAATTCTCTTCATTTACGTAACAGAAAATTATTTTTCAACCTTGATCAAGATAAGCAAGCGGACAGTACGGAGCGACCCCTTTAACTAATTACTCTTTGAAGTAAATTCTCCTTTCGAAAGATGTTTAGCTAGATAAGGATCCACTAGCAAGTCATTTAACTAAATATTAGATGAGTTTATTTACGTCTAACCTTCTTATTTCTAATTATTTCTTTTAATAAAAAAATTTATCGTAAAAATAATATGTTCTTTTCGGGTTTTTTTTGTTTTTCTTTTTATAGAAAAGGGTGACACAGTCTACCTGATAGTAAATGAATGCTGTGATAGACATACATTTATCCTCAATTGAGAATCAAAGTACAGATGCCTTGTCACAACTGTAGTCAGTAATTGGCTGGTGTTACAACTTGCCACCTAACAGTGTAGAACGACCGGGTTCGGGTTAAAACTATAATATAGTTATATTTTGCAGCATGGCTCTCCTACGCATAAATCTTCCCTATAACGGGCCAGCATTAACTTTTATTTTTTGGGTTATTCCGTTTATCCACCCTAAGAATTCACCCCAGGGTGGATGCACGGATATTCGTGTAGTTTATTTGTCCTAGACGGGGTGGACACTTCTTCACTTCACTTCACTTTTGATTGTTGTTCCGCCTTTCCACCCCAAGTAAAGTTCAACAGAAAATATATTCATACTTTAACATATGATTAATTTTTAATAACAATAAACTTAAACAAAAATCATATTACGTAGTGAATTTAAGTTTAAATCAACTTCCTTATTTTAAATAATAATTTATAAATTATGCATTATGCCCAGGAAATATCCAACACTAATTATTTTATTATTGAGTAGACGTAATTGTCTATATCCTGTATAAATTCGTCTCTCAATAAAATACATTTTAAGTTTTATTAAGTACCGTACTATTTCCGATACTGTTTAATACCTACTTCAATAAAATATAATTCAAATTAATTGCAGTAAAACATTTCTTTCATCATAAAACATCTCTAAAATACAGTAGTATAATAAGTCTATGCTAAAATGATGTAAATTATGTCACATCAAATGATCTGTAATTTAAATAATTATAAGTATTTCGGTTTAGACCTTTAAATAAAGAGTATTTATGTACTTTTATAAATATTTTAATGTCTACTAAGTAATCTTGGGTCAGTTTCTATCATGTTTTTATAAACAACTGTACACAGCCGAGGGTGTTTTCATAAACGACTGTACATTCCCATTTTTCGGAAGCAAAATAATATATGAATTCGGATTACCAACCCCGTCTGGGGTGGATAAACGAACGTACTACATAACACCATAACATTATCAATATCAATTATTTAAAATTATTCTTCGGCGTCATTCGGTACCTCGCGAGTTTCATATTAGTATTTATAACTTTGAGAGTTTATTTCCGCTTTAAAGAAAAGGGTAACAAATGTGTGCATCAGGTGATGTGTAAGTGGATACCGTGGAAAATAGACATTTAAATCTATCTGCTATTAACAATAAACATGCAGATATATTGCTATCTCAGAGAACTAAGATGGTAAGTTTCGTTTGCAGTTAAAAGAGTCTCAGGTTCTTTACGTTTACCATACGTAACACAACAGCATTAAGCTGCTACACTTTAGTATTCTGTGAGAGCGAGGTCCCGCCCCGGGCCTACCCATTCTTGCTACAACATTGCCTAATACAGCTGTACCATGGCTCTACTAATATATTAAGAACCCTTTTAAAATTGTGTTCTAGCCCCGTGTACATACTTAAACCCCAAAACATGCTTTAATTTAAAAGAGTAAGTTTAAATTACACGCAAACAATACGTTTAAAGTTGGCAGCCCCTTTGTTTGAATTTTCATTCGTTCGGATCGCGACCAGTGTCGGCCCGTCAGTGATAATATTAATTTTATTTTTAATCATAGCTAGCTAGCGTTTATTAAAATTGTGGTTGAAATTCTTTTCCTTTGTAGGGTGCTAAAAAGTGAGAATGCGGGAAAACTCTTTAATATAAAAAGTAAATACCTACTTGGTGGTAAGACAGGAATATCTTTAAGATATCTAAAGAATAATACACGGATTGTATAATTTGAACTGATAGTTTTTTCTTTCTTTTGTGCTCAAACATTTCATATTTACCTTTTATATTATTTTTCGTAAGATATGATATCTTCATAAAAAAAGGCACCCTGGTGCCGTGCATTTCGTAACAACTCTCTCACATTTATCTTAGAAATACGCATTTTCAAATAATATTATTTATAAAAAAATATATATTTAAAGCATCATAAGTAACTATAAACTAAGGAAAATAATTTTCTTAGCGATTTGTTAAAAAGCGTAAAAAAAGTTCTTATAATCCAATTTAACGGGGTACATTGGGGTTAAATGCTCCACCTTATTGTACAGTTACACGTAGGTGCTACAAATTTAAATATTTTTAGGTGGTAGAGCCATGCTGCAGTTATATTAGTAGTGTAGTTGTAGTACAAATGGGTTGGTTCGACCGGATAAACACCACGCTCTCACAGAATACCAGCGTAAAATAGCAGTTTAACTGTAACCAGTCAACCGGGATACAAATATGAAGTAGGTGGTTTACGTGTTACCTACATCATGGAAATATGAATAAAAGTAAGTAAATATACGACAAAATAGTACATACAACAAAGTATGCTTTTGATAATTATTAAATATTTGCATAATATTATATATAAATAATGTAAGTATACAAACATAAATAAATTACATAAATTATATAACACGTATAATGTGTGAGTTCCTCATAGCTGCTATTACGATTTACGAGCTTACATAAATTATTTTGCTTTTAGAATGGAGGATTTAGAATTTATGCAAACTCGTAAATCCTAATAGTGTTCTTCAACACATGAAAACAAAAATCCACATAGTGCGTGCTGTCAGTCATGACTCATGACCTCTGAAAACTACTCACATGATACATACGTGTTTGGAAATAACCGCCGTCATAATCACATAGCAAAAAAATATGTTGTAGAAGACTGGGTCTATTATATGTGATTTCTCTGTTGTTTTCTAATTTTATTTACCATTCACTTTACATACTATAAATACATTGTTTATTAGAATTAACTTAATTACTACAAATACTTTATTATTTGTTTTATAATAATGTACTTCATAAAACAATTCATTATCATCGTTAAAGCCTAATAAAAAGACACTGTTAGACATAGCCCCCCATAGGTGCCTATGCCCGGCTCCAGTCTGGATATAAGATGACTTACCACCAACTGTTAGATTCTCTTACGTACAATCACATGTCAAAAGTTATATTACACTAATCAATTTTAAATAGAAATTAAAACATCGCGTTAAATAAATAAGCGTACTCCTATATATAATCATAAGCATATACAACCACCCAATACGTACATGTAGCAGAGATATGCTCCAGCTGTATGGTGGTTGTAACACGAATGGGTCGGCCATGATCTCACAGAATACAAACGTAAAGTAGTAGCTTAATGCTGCTGTGTTTCGTATGGCGAGTGTCGAATATCTTGTGACATTTTTTCCTGGAAACGAGGCATTCCATGCTAGTCCTCAAGTGGGGGGGTGGGGGGGGCTACCACGCATCGGCATTTTGGTTCATAATCGAGGATAAATAAACACGTCTATGGGCAACAACATCAATTTACCATCAGACAGACTTTGTGCTCGTTTGTCACCTATATTATATAAAAAAAAACATAAGCATATAGGCACAACCACTCAATAAATATTAAATACAAGCGTCAGCCTGTCGACATCCTTGTAAATTTTTGACCTCCGACTTGATACCTTTTTAAATATTTAAACCCACATGCGACGGGACTAATCATTTCGCTAACGCTTGACGGTCGCTTTATGTTATTTATTTCGTAGTGAAAGGTTGTCGCTCAATTTGCATACTCAATTTCAGCTCACTTAAAGTTTTATTCTTTACTATCGACCCGCCCCATGTTCGCCTGGATAGAATCTATAAACGTAGATCCATTTAGATTTAAGATAATGAAGCGACATTTCTTTAAAATCTTTTTTTTAAACTGATAAAGTGTAGCCTAGATCCCATCTGTCTCTCTCTCTCTGTCTGTTCGTACAGTTTCATCACAATTGGTTCAGTCATTCTGAAGATTGCCCGAACAGACAGGCAGCCAATTTTTTTACAAATGGTTATTTATGTCTTAAAAACATTAAAATAACTTGCTGAGCTCAATGGAAGCCAGTTAATCAATATTACAGTCAAACGATTCCATTTTATTTATATGTTTAGATTGACATTGCGTTTGAACATATAAATCTTTAGGATTTCCTTGTTTTGTTTCCTCTCGGGAACATGTATCATATGCATCAGCTTGTAAAAGTCCATTGTTTATTTTTGGGAACATTCAAAATACTGGCAGATAAGTATGTTAACGTGGTACCATGTAGTGGCGATATAAATTTAAAAAACCCACTACCCCATATCATCCCGTGGATCTCATTAGAAAGACAGAGGGAAATAAACTAGGAGATGGGCAGCAACGTATTCTTAAGAACTATAAAAAAACTGCGATGCTGACTGCCAAGCGTTGTAACTATAGAAATATCTGCTACCAGAGAGAGAGAGAGAGAGAGAGAGAGAGAGAGAGAGAGAGAGAGAGAGAGAGAGAGAGAGAGACAGTTTATAAGGAGGCCAACGTTTAGCAGTGGACTTTTGATAGGCTATATCGGTTAAAACAAAGGTAAGTATGGCGGTATGTTGACACCATATTAACATTTCTTTATAAGATAGTGTGACAAACGAGCACACAGTCCATCTGATGTTAAGTAGTTGTTGCGGTCCATAGACTCCTACATCTATTCTTAATTACGAATCGAAATGAAGATGCGATGTCACCTGTGAGGACTAAGATGTAATGCGTCGTTTCCAGTAAAAAAGGTCTCCAATTCTCTACACTCACCATACTACTATTTTACTATGGTATTTTGTGAGAGCGTGGCTCCTCCACGTTTGAGCCGACCTATTCGTGGAACAATTATACTACTAATATAAATGCAGCAATGCTCTACTAAGTATAACAGTATAAACATACTGTTGGCCAAGAAGAAACTACACGCTAAAAAAGTATGTGTATAATATGTTACCAACAACTATTCATAGCATATGCGCCTGCCTCTCCATAATATTTTTTTGGAATTTCCCAAATGCCTCAAACTGTACCCACGGGATGAAACCGGGCAATGGGTTCAATTGATACCGCCACCACACATTGTAATTAAGCCAATAATACTATAGAAACTGTTACCTATGATTTAGGATTCCATTATAAGTGTAATATCTTATTCTTCCCGCCCCTATCCCAAGTTATTTCAGGGTCGGCATAGCCTGTGTTCCTCGTCCATTCTCCTACATCCGCCATCATCTCTTCACTCACACCATTCTTACGGATTTTCACCCTAACGCAGTCTATCCGTAATTTCTTAGACCTCTCTTATATCCACCCACTTTCATAGCCAATATTCTTCTGGTTACGTTTTTACTTCCCTTCACATAATATGTCCATATCACACTAGCTTACCACTTTTCAACTAATCCGTGAATGAGGACGCTTCCACATCATGGAAATAAAGTACTCCAGACCGAATGTTTATGTCACGATAACCAATTTCAACGGAGACAAGCCAATAAGCAGAGGACAGGATTAAAGTGCACGAGTGTGCGTGCAACCGTAATCCGCTCTCTATATTGATCTTGTAGTCCGACTGTACGGATATCCGATACGATCGGAGAGAGACCAGCTGCTTTTTTATGCTTTTCAAAGCATTCGGAAAGATACATGATGTATCTTTCCGTCCGGATACAATCAGGGCATCTTCACGGCAAGAGTGAATAGGCTTTTGTTACGCTAAGACAGTGCGATTTACCATCTGAGGCTGCATCACCACTTACCACCAGGAGGGATTGTGGTCAAGCACAAGCTTATAACAAGTTAAAAAAAAACACTCGGCACGCTTGCGATCACTAGACCAACGACGTAATCAATATACGAATATAATACTATAAGAACAATACAGTTTCAGTGTTTCTAGTACGGCACTGATTGAAACTGCGAAAGAAGAGATCGTGTTTGGAATACAACTGATATTAACATTGTTCTAAGAATTTATTGCGCTTATTGTACTGCTGGAATTATTTCGGATGTAATTTGTTTTTCTTGTCTTCTAATAATACTGGGCTATTTATATTCCATACTAGCGATATGATTTGAACGAATGCGATTTACTAGAGTATTATAATTTAACTTGAATTACAAAACTTATACTTGGCCGTGGAAGTAAAAGAGGAGTTCTCCCGTCGGGCAAGAATTTCAGCTCAATTCAAGAAGCGGTCGTCACTCCGTGTACAGAGTCATATATACCGCAGTGCTTCGGAACTTTGATAGCACGATTTTGGCTTCTATGCGTTACGCTTATGGTGCGACGACAGCACTGTCACAACACTTTCTCCATTATCCGTAGGGTAAAAAGAATACAAATTTTTGAAAATGGTATTGAAAGATGATGAAGTAATAATACGACGGATATAAAATTTACTTTTATAGTATTACATAAATTGCACATATCGAACGAGAAGCGGAGAGATTAGGCTATACTGTCAAGGTCATGCTACCCGCTTTCAATAAATCTCGTTTTTATAAAACATCTATCCTCGATTACGAATGAAAATGCAGATGCGTTGTTAACCGTCAGGACTATGATGAAATACCTCGTTTCCAATGGAAAACGTTTCAGGTTCTCTGGACTCAGGATACGAATACAGTAGCGTAAAATTCTGTGAATCCTTGTGTGAAATCCTTTCCCGGTCGAACCAACCTATTCGTGTTACAACTGTAATAGTTTAATATTCATGGCTCTAACACGTATTAATGAAATAAGTAATTTAATAAAATCAGAACTTTAAAGAGTAGATCGTGATAGCTTAGGGATTGCCGTAAATTTCACAGTACCTACGCGAGCAATCCGGGTTCTTTCCACGATGACTCCAATCAAACTGTCAATTGCAGTATTAAGTGCTGATTTACTACGTATTCGGCTGTGAGAAAAACATCGTAAAAAAACCTGCATACGTTAGATATTAAAAAGATCGAAAACGTGAAGTTCGCCAACACGCATTAAAGCAGCGTCTCAGACGTTTCCTATCCCTAAAACCCTCTCAGTAACGAGAGGAGGCCCGTGCTCAGCAATGGAACGTGTGTAACTTTGATAGGGTTAAGTTTATTTGTTTTATTGAATTTAAGAAAACGTAAAAACAAAACTTTTTATTGGGGCAAGTCGCTCGCGCACTTCTTTTATTAACAAATTGTCTGCTGGTCATAGGAAACACGATCCTGATCCTTTTAAAAGGTCGTCACTCCATCTAGTAGGGGCCACCCTATACTTCGCTTTGTGGTACGAGGCTATCTGCTGAGAACCTTTATTATCCATCAGTTACCGGTTCTTCGAGGTATGACCGGCCCATTGCCACTTCAGCTTACTGATCCGTTGGGCTATGTCGGTTTCCCTGGTTTTAATGTGAATGCCTCATTTATGGCCTACAAATCAGTTATATTTAGGTTTCACACCTGTCTGGCACTGTATCTGTGTGCGATTTTAAGAATGTTAATTAAAAATTTCTTGTTGAGTGGGGAATACCCGCAAAAACGAGCCTTTCTTCAAAAGATTTCGACGACTCATTTGAAAGACATTATAAAGAAGTAAATGTGACAAATTAGCACATGAGGGGTATGTCGGGTGTAATAATCAGCACAGTATAACATAATATGTGTATTATGTTTTGTTTAATGCTTACAACCGAAAATAATTATTTGTAGTTCACACAAAAACTTTATACAGATGTTTATAAAAACCATTTGTGAGATTTCAGCAGTAATTTTTTGTTTTGGAGGCGCGTACAATTTGAGTCCGACCCATAACGTGCGAACGAGCGACCAGGCTATGCGTATATTATATCTGCTATGTTATTCCAGTAAACATGGTTTCGTGTGGAATTCGTAATTAATTAGATTTTATTTTGACTTCTATAGTCGTAAAAGGAAACCAAATTGTTCGTCTGCATCTCATAAAAACTAAATCCACAGTATTTTTTTATTTTCCCTATATCTTTCTTTATCTGTTCCTCTTCATTAGCCCAGAGGATGTCTAGGCTGCAAGAAATTTTATGAACAGGTTTTTAACGATATTTTGCTGTAACGCTATATCTGAAAACCGAGCAAAGTAATAAAAAGAGACAACACATATGAAAACTGATAATATCATCATACGTATTCCCTTGTTTCCTCCTCCAAAACTAAACTAGTCTTTTTCTCAAATGTAATGTAAGAAGAATTTTGTCTGTCTGTAAATATTGCTTTTTTGTATTTGTTAAATTTGTTTGCTAGACGTCTAATAACGGCGGTTTAACTGTAAATAATGGGCAGTTTTTGTAATTTGTTAGTTTAAAAATAATTAATTTTGGAAAACCCTTGGCTCATGGTAGTGGTAACCCTCTCAGAAATGAGAGGAGGCCTGTGGTCAGCAGTGGTAAGGCTGTAACTTTAACTTCTTAACTTAACGGTATTGGTAGATATAATATACGGCATCATAAATAATATTTTATTTTATTTATATGATAACATAATAATATATGGACTACATTGCGCCCACGTAAGTTTGTTAAGATGTACCGTATTTGCAACAGGCAAACGCTTTATTAGTTTTTGAACTTTGAAGTTAATCCCTATCTCAGGTCATGAAGCTCTATTGGTGCCCACGATATCCTGACATTTCTCGCAATCGACTCTTATGATATTTACGGAACAAGATGGGTTTAAGAATTTTTTAGTAATTATACAAGCTCTTCAGACAGGAACACATCATGCAGTACTTTTAACACAAGTCACCAAAAAAAATTTATTACGCTCTTAACAAGGAACTTTGGCAATAAAACACAAATTGTCCGTATACAAAACAAGATATTATATGCAAGATAAGCTTAAGCCAGAATAGCAATGAATTAAACAGATTGACGTCAACAAAATACAAAGCTATCGCAAAATGGACGGCTTTGTAGAAGCTTCGTGCTCGCGTCCGCTGTAGGAACTGACACGTCAATTTACTGTTAACTTTAATTTTCAGTACATCTTTTTTATATAAATAGTCAATAAGATATTCCTCGCTCCCATTTCTGACTCTCTGGGGATGTGTATCGCCAAAACAGAGACGTGTTAAAAATAGTACGCTTAGTATTGTTCTGTACATGATAATTTTAAGTCATATTTATGTTTTATAAATATTTTTAAGTTAAGGTACAACGAATGGAAGATATCTTTTAAAACAAGTTACTGAGTTTTTATGCGTGAAAAGTGAAAACTTTCACTAGCAGTCCCAGAGTCAAGAAATTGACGGTGGGTCACCCGCGGCTCGGTAAAACACGTAAGGTCGTTGGTCTTGCGCTTTATCTCAGGCCATACAAGTCGTATCGTTACGTCGGTTTATGTGAGTGAGGGAACAGAGGGTGCAACTGTGAATGCGCATACACTTAGGCATTTAAGTAGATGTCAAGTCTTCGATCAGACGAGCCTACGTGATCGAAAGGTCGTCTGGAGCACATTGTATTATTGTCATTAAAATTGAATGTTTTAAATTTGAAAAATGTGTTCTCGATATTTTCCGCACAGCCAAGCACGCAATAAATCAGCTCGTAAAATTGTAATTAACAGTTTCATTAGTGGCGATGGGGATCGAGCTTGTTTAACTCGTGATGGAAGATATTTTAAAATAATCGATTATCCACACCATTAGAGTGATTATACGTGTTTTTATACGACTCCATATAAAACACAATATCTATTTATAGATATATTTTTTACTTATTTATTAATTTAATTTTCAATTTATGTACTCTCGAAGTATCGTTACAAAGTTTGAATAAAAATATATATTTGTACAAAGGCATTGCTTACTTTATATTGAAACTTTTTCCAGCAGGCCAGATACCGAACAGATTCAAAGAGAATCTGTTCAGTATCGGGTGTACTCTTATAATAATTATTATAATGTAAAGTTAAATGCAGTATAATATACAAATAATCAACATACATGTACAAAATATACGTGGTAGAGCCATGCTGCATTTATATTAGTAGTATAGTTGTAGCACGAATGGGTCGGCTCGACCGGGGAAGGACCACGCTCTCACAGAATACCAGCGTGAAATAGTAGCTTAATGCTGCTGTATTTCGTATGGTGAGTGTAGAGAACCGGAGACCCTTTTTACTGGAAACGAGGCATTCCATCTTAGTCCTCACGGGTGACAACGCATCTGCATTTTGATTCGTAATCGAGGATAGATGTGGATGTCTATGGGCCACAGCAACCACTTACCATCAGGTGGACTGTGTGCTCGTTTGTCACCCTATCCTATAAAAAAAAAAAAAAAAACAAAAATATACCTGTACCTCAATACATTAATTTGTTAATGCTGCGGCCCATATGCATCTACATTTATCATCAATTATGGAACAAAATGCAGATACGTTATCACCCCTGAGGACTAAGATGGAATACATTGTTTCCAAATAAAAGGACCTCCGGTTTTTTACACTCACCATAAGCACTAAATTATTGACACCTTTAATACACAATATTTGACAATCTAATTTTACTTTTCTAAGTAACTTAATTTTGGATATGCACGTATTTAACCAGCGTCTTTTATTTTACGTAGTAGAGCTACGCTGCAGCTACGCCAGCTATACATGTCGGCTCGACCGGGGTAGGATAACGATCTCACAGATACCAGCGCGGCGTGAACCAGCAAACTAATGCTGCTGTATTTTGAATGGTGAGTGAGAACCGAGACCCTTTTTGCTGGTAAAGAGGCATTTCATTTAGTCCTCCATCATCCATCCATCCATCATAACCTAAAAAATTCAACTGCTAAAAATAGACTTCCCTCATAAATTGCCTCATAGGGGGAATGTAGCCATAGTTTAGCAGCGTGACGCTGCTGTGTTACGCATGGTGAGTGTAGAGAACCGGAGACCTTTTTTACTGGACTCAAGGCAGTCCATCTTAGTCCTCAGGGGTGACAACGTACTTGCATTTTGAATCTTAATTGAGGATAAATTTTCACTTATACAAATGTAATTGCGTCTTTTTACTTATTTTACTTTATATTTTACTTAGCCTCAAATATGCACACATCTTCTAGAACAAATAATCGATTTTAACATTTAAGGCTCACCCCAAGACTCTCAACTACCCTCAGCAAACACTCTATCCTCCAAGACACCTCACCATTTCACGGACAACAAATTGTGGACATAACGCCTACTTCATAATTCTTATATAGACAACCTACTTTTAAAATATATCACGGTTACGGCACCAAATTGTAACGTACTCCACCCTTACATATTATTTCCCCTTTTCTACCTAACTATTTTTATATATATGTGACGAGAATAACCAAATATCAGAATCACCAACCAGTATTCGCTGAAGGTCACACAGGTTTACGCACCAACCTCGGCACATCCCGATGTATGTATCCACGTATTCCTCCAAAACCCACAGTATCTCCTTACCATCAAGTGGTCTGTGTGCTCATTTGTCAGCCAATGCTATATAAAGAAAAAAAGTTGACACTTTTGGCAAGCGGGTTGTCAACCGCAGCTTGTTATTGTTATGAGCTGTTATCAGGAAGATGCCGCTGCCCATCACCTGTATCAATTTACCTCGGTCGCCTTTTGGGACACCCACAGGACAATATGGGGTAGTGGATATTCTTACTCCGCCACTACACGGAGTTTTAGTCCTTAGGAGTACATAATCACGAATTCATATGGCGCATGCATTTTGTTTTGATAGATGTAAATATCTATGCTTCACAACATACACTTACCATCAGGTGGACTGAATGCTCGTTTATCAAACTTATTCTATAAAAGTATGGTTAATTATATAGTTAATCTATATCTATTACTCAATGTATTTCTTTGAACGATCCTTTAGTGATAGGAATGTAAAAAAATAATTTGGGCAGCATGGCGAAACATACTTTACAACTAAATAATCAATTTTCGTGATAATATATTGGTACGTTTTAGATGGATGAAAGAGAAGAAACATATAAAAGATGAAATGTGTCTCAAGGCGTGATTTTAGCTAAATGGCGGAAAAATATTGGAAAGTTTCCATCCAAGATTTTCAGCAAAAGATACGAACCAATAAGGTTTGAATTTTAAAACGCCTTTGTGATGATATACGAGATTATTGGATGCTTAGTGCGGAATAAATTTTAGAAGCGAAGTCTGCTGATTTCAGATTGTGGCATTTTTCACAATGCCCGTCACGTGTTATTTTTTATAACAGACAATGACTGTTACAAAAAATTACACGTGTCAAAGCCACGCTGCAGCTATATTACGGGTGCAGTACGAATGAATCGGCTCGACCGGGGAAGGACTACACTCTCACAGAATACCAGCGTAAAATAGTAGCTTAATGCTGCTGTGTTTCATATGGTGAGTGTAGAGAACCAAAGACACTTTTTAATAGAAACGCGGTATTCTATCTTTGTCCTCAGGGGTGATAACATAACGCATCTGCGTTTTGATTCTTAATAGAGGATAAATGTAAACGTCTATGGGTCAAAAGCATTCACTTATCGTCAGGTGGACTGTTTGCTCGTTTGTAACCCCTATTTTACATAGAAAAGTGGAATTTTAGTCTAACACTGGCTTATAATATGAACAAACCCGCCTCGTTAGTCTAGAGGCCGTGAGCGCAACTGTGTTGTGGTCCCGAATTCGAATCCTGGGTTGGGCAAAAATGAGTAATTGGGTTTTTCTGTCAAAAAATTCGTTTACACTCGTGCGCTAGGATTCTGTCCTGCGCAGATGGCTAGTCTCCATTGAGGCTGGCCGCTGTGGCAGAAATTCGATCTAGAAGGAGGAAATTATTAAATAATTGTTGTTTTACTTACCAGGCGTAAGAACTGCTTTTGTCTGGATCAGTGCCGTTGTCTTACTTATTTCTGTTACCAAGCACCTGCCATCGGATTCACACCAGACGTAAAATGGCTAGACTAGCGACGAACGCAAGCGTCAAGGATGTTAGATGTCTGGTTCTGCAATCGTCAGTCCTTCCGCCTGGCGTGACCATTAAACGACTTCCCTACGACTTGAGAGGCTGGGTGCTGCCACCTGTTTGGGACCCTGTAATCAATAAAATTAAAAATAAACCCAAGCATACCACTGCAGACCTCAGGTATGTCCTCAGTTCATTTTGCATAGATCGGACCATAAACAATAATTAAAAAAGCTGAAGGTACTCCGGGTTTAACAATGATATCGGCACGTCAGTCACCTCACTACCCAGTGACCATGGGTGCTGGAAAGCGCCCGAAACGTCGGGAATTAAAAATAAAAATAATTAAAAGTAAAATTAAACGCGATATAATCCGTAAAAGTAGTTTCAATCAATGTGTAGTGTTCGCGTAAATATCATCAATCATTATGATTTTCTGTACAATTTTCTTTCACATTACATACTTAAATTTCAGAAGGACAATCATCCAGATAAATATTTGTATTTTATTTGCTTCGAACCCGTAGCCCTCAGCGCCGTAACTCATTACTAAGCCACTGCGCCATTGCACCATCATTCACCTGGCTTTCATTTCAAGTTTTGAAGTATCCAATTCGTGTTGCAATGTGGTTGTTGTTTTGTCTAAAAAGGCTAAGTTAAGTCTTATAAGCCTCGAAATTGCGAGCATTATAACTTATAGCAAATTCTTTGGCTGTAGAATTAATACTTATTTTTATCAAAAATAACTTGTTGATATTTTCTATCGACGACATCGTTAGGTACTTTTTCGTTGCAGAAATATAAAAACTTCTCAATCGGTCTTTGTTTTTCTACGTTCATATGGTCCTGCAACAACAAGAATTTGATAAATTGAAAAGAAAATTGACTTTATTTCACGTAAAGTATAATAAAGTATAATATCCAGACTACTATGGGGAGGTCATGTTATAATTTTATTCTTAGTTTTTACTTTATTCTATAAAACTGGACTGAAAAACAAACTTACAGTCCACGTGATCACACGTTGTCTACGTCCAAGTGGCTGCTACAGCCCATGAACATCTGCAGCCAGCTTCAAACGGAGAAGGCTACAGATGCGTTGTCACCTCTGAGGACTTAGATGGAAAATCTCACTGCCTGTTATTAAACTAAATCTCCATACCCTTTAGGTATCTACTGTAACATAGTAGTGCCAGCACTATTATTTGGAGGCAGGTATAGTTAAGAGCGTGGTACCTACACAGATGGGCTCCTCGACAGAAAAGAATTCCCACTATTCAGTGTGATATTGATAACTTAATTATTAGTTGCAAATGTTCCAAAAATACTGCAGAAATAATAAAAAAGACACATATCAGTTGAAACGATACAAAAAAATTGTAAATAAACATATTATATTTAAAAAAACATAAGTAAGACATTACTGAGTATACACGAAATCACAGCCAAGTTCATCCTTTATGCGAATAAAAATGCTATTAAGGTGAGGAAGAGTTTGCAACACCGCGTGACGTAATTCGAAACATATTAAAATTGTATTACGAAAGGAATGAAGTTGAATCTTCCTTTAATATGCTGTATTATGTAAATGATATAACTTCAATTTAAATTAAAATAAATAACTTGCTTTTTTAAATTAATTGCAATCCCGTGAACTCAAATAAAAAATGGAAGCATTCTAAGCTCCAAAAAATGACCCATAACTAATTGAGCTGCGGTGGGCGTGGCTTATCTAGGCTTATTAATACAGTTACTATTACAATACCAGTAAATTATAATCTTAATTGCACTTTATTGACTTTAATGATATGTGGCAATTGGAATATCTAACTTAGGCAATTAAATTTTGTGAACAATTGCTGCTTGTGGAGTCTGGTTTGCTTGGGTTCGCTATGCAATGATGAGCTCCCAATTTTTAAGGTTTTTTTTTATTGAACTGCGAGGGGGGGATTAAGAATATCCACTACTCCATATCATCCCACGAGTGTCGTAAGAGATAACAGAGGAAAACCAACCTGGGTATGTGCAGCAGTTTCGTAATATTTTAGAAATTTAATTTCGGAACCCACAACGCAATTACAGCAGTTTTACGCCAGAATATCTACAAAATGTTTAGTAAATGCCTAATACATCTTATTATATTTTAATAATACTTGGTTAAAATGTTTATTATACTTTCTAATAATATTTTATTACATGGTAGAGCCACGTTACAGCTATTTACAGTTGTAGCACGAAAGGGTCGGCTCGACCGGGACAGGACCACGCTCTCACAGAATACCAGCGTAAAATAGCAGCATAATGCTGCTGTGTTTCGTATGATGAGTGTAGAGAACTGGTGACCCTTTTTAATGGAATCAAAGCATTTAATCTTAGTCCTCAGGGGTGACAACGCATTTGCATTTTGATTCTTAGTTGAAGATAAATGTGGATGTGTTTGGGCCACAGCATTCACTTACTATCAGGTGGACTGTGTGCTCGTTTGTCACCTAATGCAATAAAAAAACCTTACACGATACTTTTGTTAGAAATTGTTTTTAATATTAGACCATTTAATATTTTACGAAATTTCGTTATGGTTTCTCTGCGGATATTTTTAGCTTTGTTTTACGTGGATAGAATTTTATCAAAGTTTTATCAAGCTATATCCATGCAAACCGTAGTACGTACCGTAGTGCTAGGACATAGTGTAAATAAGATTTAATGCTCTGAAGTTGGAGCTGTTGTATAGAAATTATTTTACTTTTTTAAGTTCTGTAATATTGTGGCTTTTATGTTTTATTAAAAGTTTATTTTTTACCTTTTTAAGGGGGCTAGAAAGTATCACAAGTTCAAAACGACTAAAATAATGTCTAAATGGTTACAATAAGAACTTCATCCCATAATATCTTACTCTCAGGAGTCGATTTTTTCTTTAAACTCGTATGGGACAACCGCTAAAGTATAAAATTGACGATGATATCGCGTGACATATTCGTATAATCGAAATAATTAACTCTGTCCAATATTATCCCGTGGATGTCTTACTATCTGATAGGAGTAGTAGAGTCTTAGTGGTAATAACAAATCAAAACAATGACAAATGCGGTTGTCAAGCCTCTTGCTAAGCGTGGCAACTGTGACAAATATAACCTCCACGATGCAATTGATAGGAGCGGCCTGTATTCAGCTGTAATGCACTTTTGACATGCTTTCATAGAGGGATGGGTGGACTTTTACTTTGAACAAGTTACAATAGAGATGGACACATTATTTAATAAGAAAGCCTGTAAATATTAACGTTTCTCTAATTTCTTTTATAATGTGATATTACTGTCCATAATTATTGAAACTTTGGTTATAATTTTATACTTTACTATTTGTTAATAAGTGCTATTATTGATGATATTAGATTAAACATAATGTTTTCTTAAGTTATCTTTCCTATAAGTTGACATTGTAGTAATTTAAATAACCAAGTAATTATTGTGCTATTTCCACGGCGTTAGCAGTGAGACATTTTAATGATTCTAAATGTTATAGTGAAACAAGTTATTATAGAATGTCTGAGAAATAAATTTAATATAATTATTTCAAAAAATTAAAAAAACCACATAGTATATTCAAATGATTTGAATATTTTCCGAGCATTAAACAAACATCAAGTTAATCAAACTAATTGGCAGTCTGTTTGCCAATACCTGCCTTGCCAAAGGTCTCCGAAGTAATTTATTTGTAGTACTGAATGAAGTCAGTAAACGCACGCTGTAATGCCACGTTCTATTGAGTCATTGGGTTGACTTAATCATCTCGGATATTCGTGTAACCCTGCCCTAATTAAGTTTATACACACGTACAGTAGAACTAAATTAGGTGTTTGACAAACGTGTATTCTAGTAAAGTTATGTAATGCAAGCGCTAAGCATAAAATAAGAAAATTTTATGCTTAGCGCTTGCCATAAATTTTACAGTACCCGTGCAACCCGGGTTCAAACCCCGGCGGTAGTATTGTAATTGTTTATTGAAAATTAAGTGTCGTTGCTACGGCGTGCGAGTGCAGGAAGTCGATGGACGCAGATGGCTTAGGCCAGGGTATTGTGGCATTCCTTGAGTGAGACCTGTGTCCAAGAGTGAACTTATGAACACCTGCAATGGATGGATGAGTGAATAATTTTTACCTAGTAACATATGTTTTAATAGAAGACCCTTTTTACTGGAAACGAGGCATTCCATCTTAGTCCTCACGGGTGCCAACGTATCTGCATTTTGATTCGTAATCGAGGATAGATGTAGATGTCTATGGGCCGCAGCAACTACTTACGATCGGGTGGACTGTGTGCTCGTTTGTCACCCTATCCTACAAAATAAAAAAATAAGTTTTGTTTACATAATATTTTATACAATACTATTACAATAAAAGAAACTAAAAAAGAAAATCATAATACTTCCCGCATTCTAGTGCCGAGAACTCTGGCTGCGTTTCCTTGCTAAATGGCTATGCCTTAGCCTTTGGCTTTTGGAAAGTACCAGCCCTTCTCGCCAGTGGTAACGACCAGTCGAAGACACAGTTCCTTTAAAATCTTAGCTGCGAGTGGAGCCTACAGACTTGTGGTCTACACAAGTCGCATAAATAACATTTATTTAAGTAGGGTTATGTATTGTGTGAATACTTATGTAATCAATTTGTCATAACTATGTGCAGTTTGTGAGCAAAATTGCTTAATGTGTATTAGCAATTTTGCTCACAAACTGAATACTATCCTAAATATGCAAAGTAAGGCTCCAAGAATATGGTGCTTAGGAAGAATGAAAGGGTGACAATTAACAGCATAACATATTTCTTAAAAGCATACAGGTATATTAATGCAGCTGCAACCAACATTTAGCCCCCCAAGTAATTTTCTTAAGCTTTAAATGTTTACTGAAAGTTATCGAAAACATTTCATAACATAAAATGTTTATTATTTATTTTGCACCAAATATTTCTGTTAAATAAGGAACAGCAATTTGCTTTAGAGTTTATCTGCAACCTATTTCACATAAGCGCTTATTTGGCTTAGAGGCAAGGGCAGTCATATTCAGCTAATTTGCAATACCATCAGTTTTACGCAAAGATCATTTCAAGTAAATTATGTTATCCGTAGTAATGGAACTGCGCTTTTATTAGCTTAGAACAGTTCCTGCTGTGAACGCAAAATACGCACTTTGACGTGGCATTGCGCAAACTAACCCGGTTCAATCGATCAATAAATTTGTAGGCTATATAAATTCCGTGCAGGGATCGAACCTTTTGGTCTTTGTGTTTATTATATTTGACTGACATCTTGGTTTAATGATCATATACGCGATTCATGTCGGACCAAAAATCAGTTGGGTTTTTCTGATAAGAAAATTTCATTAACATCCCGGGGTCCGGAAGTTCTTGGTGTTTCACCCCCTTGCTTCGGAAAGCACGTAAAGTCGTTGGTCCAGTGCCTGATCTCGTATCGAATTACCGTCCCATTAGACATGAGAGCATGGTCCTTCCCCGTTCGAGCCAACTCATTCGTGCTAGAACCGTCAACCTCTCAAGAAAAACTACCAAAGAGGTTTTAAGCATAAAACAAATTATTTTGTTTATCTTAGATAAGAATAACAACCCACAGCTCTCTCGAGGTAATTTGTTTTAAATAGTCTTGTCATGTCTTACTTTGTATCTCCAGACCTTTGCTACAAGAGCTCTTTGGGTTCTTAAAATAGCTTTGTGGTTTGTGCTTATTTGAAACAAGTAAGTTTTCTGGGTGCTGCCACCTGTTTGGGACGAGCCTAGATTGAATGCGATACGAGACGAGAATGGCTGTATCCTGAATGATGAAGTGTTGAGTCTAAAGAGATGGAAGGAATATTTTGAAAGCGAATTTATGAGTGAGGAGAAGTGTGAACTAAATGAAATAGAAATTCCGAAAGAAGATGAAAGAGATAGGGAGATAAGTATGGATGAAATAATGAAAGCAATGAAAAGCATGAAAGTAGGTAAGGCAGCCGGATATGATAGAGTTTCACTCGAAATGCTAAGGGCTGGAGAGGACGTGGTGGCAGGCCTGCTGTACACCTTGTTTAATTTATGTTGGGAACTAAAGCGGGTACCGGGAGACTGGTGCAAAGCCGTGATAGTCCCAATATATAAGGGAAAAGGGTCACAGCAGGACTGTAAAAACTACCGTGGTATCAGCCTTCTTAGCATTGTGGGAAAACTGTATGCTAAGGTACTAATTGAAAGAGTTATGAAAGAAACTGATGAAAAAATTTGGGATGTGCAAGCGGGATTTAGAAAGGGAATGGGGTGTACAGATCAAGTCTTTTCCATGCGCATGATCGCGGAGAAGTTTTTGGCGAAAAACCAAAGAGTTTTTTGTGCGTTCATGGACTTGGAAAAGGCTTATGACAGAGTGGACAGGGATGTGTTATGGCAAACGCTGAACGCATTTAGGTTGAGCGCTGGTTTGATACAGGCATTAAAGTCTCTGTATAGGGACTCGAGTGCTTGTGTTAGAATCAACGGGGTCTACTCGGGCTGGTTTGGCATCCATAAAGGTGTCAGACAGGGCTGTGTAGCTTCCCCGTGGCTGTTCAACCTATTTATGGACAGCTGTTTGGAAAATTTGAAAGTTGAAGAATGCGGGGTAAGAATGGGTGAGTTAACCATCAAATGCCTTTTGTACGCCGATGATCAAGTCATACTTGCGTCGTCGGCGGCCGAGTTGCAAATGATGGTTACATTAATGAACAGGTCATTAAAAGAAAGGGGAATGAAAGTGAATGCAAGTAAGACGAAAGTGATGGTTTTTGAAAGAGATGAAAGCAAAACGGTATGTGAAATAAGAATAGAAGGAGAGTTAATTGAGCAAGTGGATGAGTTCGTATATTTGGGATGTGTATTCAGCAGGGATGGGAGATATGATAAGGACATTGAACGACGAGTGAATGCAGGAAATAAAGTAAATGGGGCTCTACACTCTATTGTGAAAAGTCAGAATGTGTCAAAAAAGGCACGTATGGCAATTCACAGTGCTGTATTAGTCCCTACTTTAACGTATGGTAGTGAAAGTTGGGTGTGGCAGAAGAAGCACGAGAGTAGAATAAATGCGGTAGAAATGCGGTCGCTAAGGAGTATGTTAGGGCTGAATCTGAGTGACAGGGTGAGAAACTGTGTGATAAAAGAAGAGTGTGGTTTGCAAGATGATGCGGTGACCAGGATTAAGAAAGGAATGCTTCGGTGGTTTGGTCATGTAGAAAGAATGAATGCGGAAAGACTGACAAAGCAAATATATGTTGCAGAAGTGAATGGAAGAGTCGGAAAGGGACGTCCTAGGTGGAAGTTTGTCGACCAAATTGGCGATATACTAAAAATGGGCCAAATTAAGAGTACCCTTAACCGACGAGCATGTATGCGTAGGTATATGAATGTGGAAGAGGCGAGAAAGGTATGTCAGGATCGTGCTAAATGGAAGTCTGTAGTCTCTGCCTACCCCTCTGGGTGACAGGCGTGAGTGTTTATGTTTTAAGTTTTCTCTAAAGCAAATTCGTTAAATGAAATACAACATTCTTACTTAAGAAATATCAATTGCGTAACACATTGATCATATCGATAGGATCTAGTAACAGTTCATACATTTTTTATAGAATAACGTACACGAACAAACACATAGTCCACCTGATAGTAAATGAATACTCTGGCTTAAATACATCTACATCTACATCTATCAAAGGTGAATAATAAAAATACCTACAGAATGCCTCATTTTCAGTAAATAAAACCGGCCAAGAGCGTGTCGGGCCACGCTCAGTGTAGGCTTCCGTAGTTTCCCGTCCGTCACAATAAGTGTTCCCACTTATGAGTTTAAAGGTGGGTTCGCGCTCCAGCAGCGCTCCGCGCTCCTGCAACTGCTCCCGGTAGTGGGTACTATTGTTTCCATCCAAGTTCAAAACGATTTTCCTAGAAAGTCCTTATAAAGTTCTACTTTTCAGATTTTTTTCATATTTTCTAAACTTATGGTTAGAGGGGGGGGGGGGGGGGACACATTGTTTTTTTACTTTTGGAGCGATTATTTCCAAAATTAGTGACATTATCAAAAAATGATTTTAGTAAACCCCTATTCATTTTTAAATATCTTTTCAACAATATATCACACGTTAGGGTTGAAATCAAAAAAAAATCACTTCCCACTTTACATATAGGGGGGGCCACCCTAATAAAACATTCTTTTCCAATTTTTATTTTACCACTTTGTCGGCGTGATTGATACACATATTGGTACCAAATTTAAGCTTTCTAGTGCTAACGGTCACGGAGATTAAGCGAGGAAGGACAGACGGACAGACAGACATGGCGAAACTATAAGGGTTCCTACTTGACTACGGAACCCTAAAAAGATCTCCGGTTCTCAACACTCACTATAAAAATACAGCGGTATTAAGTGAAATTCGTTTCACGGTTGAGCCGAGTCATTTGCGCTACAACCACAATATAGTAGTATGGCTTTAACGCGTAAAAGATGGTTTCTCTTATAAAAGTTTATCTAATCTCTAAAGATTTGCCGTCATATCCAGGTTTTTCACAGCCTTCCGTCACTATGACTGCGAAATTTACGACAATCTTTTTGCCCCTGTGTTATATTATGTAGCTGGTTATAAAAAGGCAATAAAATAAAAGTAAATGGCAAATCACAGAAAAATTGCCCAGATTTGGTCGAGAATCAATAGAATTTATCAAACTACTTGGAGGAAAAGTTCTGTACTTACCTTAACACCCTGGATCTCCTGGATCCTAGATAATTAATGATATCAGAGTAACGCTTGAGAGCAAATCTTGCTGAAGAACAACACTGGTATGTACTTCATGGACACCCGTCGATAACTTCTACTAATGAAGGCTTCAGATTTTCAGATGCGTTGTCACCTCTGAGGGTTAAGATAGAATTTCTTACAGCCTGCAATTATACTGGCACTCATTTTCAGAATTCAGATTACATTGGCTAGTGGATTTTTTATGCTGCCTCCACTAGGCAATTTATATAAAAAAAATTGATAATTAAAATCACATTTTAAGGGAAAGTACACAAATCTAGAGACCATAACTAAGACGCATATAAACAAATGATTGAGATGACATCGCCGACCATCTAAATTAACTAATTAAGAAATTCTTTATTTAAATAAAAATTAAATTAAAGTTAAGTATAAGAGATTAAAAATTGCACTTCAAATCTGATCTCATCGAGGTAGAAAATTACTAAGCGGACGTAGTAATATAATATGTTGGATTAAGTCATTTCGACCTGACTTTTACAAAATATTAAAAATTTATTTTACAATATACTTTGTTGGTTATATATTACCTGATATTATAGGGTAAATCTTTAATGCGTAATAGTAAAAGAAATTAATGTTTGTATTACAAAAAATTGTGTATTTTGAACTTAAAAACCCAAATGTCAATAAAATGGGTATGTCCTGCATTTAACTTTACGTAAACAAAATACTCACGTCCGTCACTGACACGATGTATGCATCATTCCATTTGCAATCCTGAACCACCTCGTCTTCTTCACCGAAGCATTTCTTTCTTAACCCTAGTCACAACGTATTCTTGCAAACCATACTATACAATATTATACAACACTCTTTACTGTACACCAACAAAACAAAATTTACAAATATTAAAGAATAACAAAAGGCGGTCCTAATGTTTCATAGCAATTTCTTACAGATAATCCAAAAACGCACTATATAAAAAGACAAAAAATGTTAACGTATAGGATGCACTAAAAGAACAAAGGATAAAAACTTATGTACTAAAAAGGCAACAGACGAAGACGACCAACAAATTTTTTTTTTTGCGGGTAGTCGCAAAGTAAACACGCAAACTCAGTGTGCTTATTATATTTATTGTTGTTAAATTATTTAAAGTATTCGTTCTTTCTAAATAAATGTGTTAAAACACTGCTAAAGTCTACCAACACGTGCTGTTCTTAACAACTTCTATCTTTTTATTGCTAAAGCACAGTTTTGCATAACAGTCTAATATGGACCCACAGCTTGTAAATAATCTTGATGAACTGGAAAAATTATTTGCTTCTCGCATGCGTGAGTATGAAGATAAGTTTTTAAAGGCACAGTTGTTTCCTCGCCAGTTCACCCAGACATTTCTTCACTGTCCAAGGACTTTAACGATTTCAAATCCTTTGTTTGTCAATCGCTATTGCTGATCAGAAAACAATTGGACTTAGTTACATACAATATTGACAAACATGAAACAGCAATGAGAAGAAAAATACTGCTTATCCATGGTTTTTCTGAAAGACAGAATGAGAAGTTACATGAATCGGTATATAAGCTGTTTTCCGACCAAATGAAGGTGACCGATTTGAAAGTCGAGGATTTACAAATATGCCATCGTCTTGGATCTTCTCAAGCCTCAACACGTCCAGTGCTTGTTAAATTTGGTAGTCTGGAGAGTCGTCGTCTTGTCTGGGATAACAAAACTTCACTAAAAGGTTCAGGTATCACGATATCCGAGCGTTTGACTAAGACAAGGCACAAAGTATTTATGACAGCTCGTAAACATTTCGGGATTAAGAACTGCTGGTCCGTAGAAGGCAAAATAGTTATTATTTTGCCGGACAAATCACGTCAGAGGATTGAGTCTATGGCAGAACTAAAACCCCTTATTTGCCGATATCCCGACAAGTGTAGTACGGTCAATGACCCTGGGCAGTCTAAGGAACCCACTTCTCCAAAGGAAGTTGCGTCCAGATTGACTACTAATGCTCCACGGAAGGCTCGTCGCCGCAACTAATCCCTAGCTTCGTTGTTTTCTTTCAGAAAATATAGGTACATATCATAATCATTTTTTTTGTTAGCCGCTTTACAACCACTTTGTAATACTGTTTTATAATTACTTTATATTTCTGTAATAATGATACATTTTTCCAGCTGGTACTTTCATAATAAGATAAGCATTTAATTACACACAGTAGTTATCAAAATGTCTATTTTATCATTCACATTTGCGTAAGCATCATACTAGTCTGTGATTCACATTGAATTGCATTGAATTGACGCTCGTGAGTTTTGAGATGACTACTATGCATTTTTTTATTTACTTTTTCTCTTAGTTGTGACGCACGGCCCTTTGGCCACTGTGCTACTGTCAAGTTGTAGCTTGGGAAAATGTATTATTTATTCTGCTTTGCAGTAATATGTAATAGTGTTTTTCAATATTTTTATTAATCTCTTAAGGAAGTTTAATATGTATATAATTATAAGATAGGTTCATTTCATAACATTTTAAAGTTCTTTTCTTTTTTTTTATCGAATCTTATGTATAAATTATACTCTCATAAGATTTTTTTTTCTTCACTATTTCATGACAGTTCTGTGATTGGTGATTTTAGATGTTTTTTAATTTTTTTTCTGTTCCGTTTCTATTAGATTATACCTAGGTTTTGTTTTATTTTAAATTAAGTAACTGCTAAATTGATATTTATAAATATATACATATATATTGTATTTACATATCATATTTATACATATTTCATAAACCGTATTATTATATTTACATTTTATATTATATTATTGTTATATTACTATACATTATTATATTATCTTAATTAATTTGCTAAATGGATAATCTTGATGTTTTTGATGACAGTTTCTTCCCATGCTCTTTATCTTCATGTAGTTTTACAAGTGCGGATAGTGAGTTACCTTTGACTTTGTATGACCAGATTTCATCCTTGCGCTCCAGATTTCCTAACAACTTTAATGTTGCACACATTAACATCCAGAGTGTTCCTCGCCATTATCCTGATCTTCTAGCATCAATTAACAGTGCACATCTCGATGCTTTACTAATTTCTGAGTCATTTCTCAAGCCATCACTCCCCTCTACACAGTTTGCCTTACCTGGTTTTGTCCTTATTCGTAATGATCGTATAGGAAAAGGTTGTGGTGGGATAGCTATATACCTGCGTTCGGATATATTTTATAAGATCATATGTGCCTCTCCTTCTATTTACTCTCAATCTGCTGAATATATCTTTATAGAAGTTACTCTCAATCATGTAAAAATGTTGCTGGCGGTATTTTACAGTCCTAAAATACACATAGATTACTTTGATACGCTTGAAAAAATCCTTGCTGATTTTAGTACTACTTACGATCATATTATTCTTATGGGAGATTTCAACACCTGCCTTATTAAAAATGATTCTCGCTCCCAAAAACTTCTGACTTTGGTATCTTCTTTCAATCTTCTCACTCCCTTCTTTGCTTGATATTATGATCGTTTCTTCTCCGGATAGTGTCATGTCTCATGGACAAATAACTGCCTCTTTTTCATACCATGATTTAATCTACCTCTCTTATCGTCTCTGTCCACCTAAAAAGAAATCCCAATACTTGTTCCTTCGTAATTACAAGGGAATAGATCTGGAGTCATTGCAGCGTGATATAAGTAATGTTGATTGGACACCTATTGTTGACAATACTAATATTAATGATAAGGTTTGTAACTTTAATGATATAATTTTGAAGGTATACAATACCCATGCCCCGCTCAAACGCGTAAAAATAAAGCGTAATCCTGCACCATGGATTACACAAGATATAAGAGAACTTATGGGCCAGAGGGACAAAGCTAAGCAAAGGTTTAAACGTCTCCCATCTGAAAATAACTTAAATCGCTTTAAATTTTTACGCAACCGCTGCAGTCGCTTGTGTCGGTATGCTAAAAGACGCTACTTTTACAACTCTCTACATAATAAAAATTCTACTGAGATGTGGAAGTTCCTTCGTTCTGTTGGTGTGGGCAGGTCTCCGATCCTAGAATACAATGACGTTAATGTAAAGGATCTAAACAATCACTTTGCTACTCCTCCTATGACTTTAGATCCTTACATCAAATCCACCACACTACTCGCATTGGCGGGTATACCGAAACCGCCCGTTTGCCCTTTTCATCTTTCGCTTGTAACGGAGGAAGATGTAAAAAAATCCATCCTAGCCATCTCTTCAAATGCTGTTGGTATTGATGGTCTATGTGCGAAGATGATTTTGCTAGTTCTACCTTTGCTTCTACCAATTCTTACTCACATATTTAATTTTTCTATATCGTCATCATCTTTTCCTTCAGTTTGGAAACAAGCATATATAATTCCTCTGCCTAAGGTTTCTAATCCTTCTTCTTTGTCCCACTTTCGTCCCATATCTATTTTACCCTTTCTTTCCAAAGTTTTGGAACACATCATCCATAGTCAACTCTCTCTCTTCTTATCGTCTAACTCCTTGCTCTCCACTTATCAGTCGGGCTTTCGTCGTGGACACTGCACTGTCACTGCTTTACTTAAAGTAACCGATGATATCCGTTGGGCCATGGACAATAAATCTCTTACACTTTTAGTTTTGCTTGACTTTAGTAGTGCTTTTACCTCAGTAGACTTTGATATTCTTCTCCGGATCCTGGAATCTATAAACATTTCCCCATCTGCCATTGCATGGTTTGATTCATATCTTCGTGGTCGATCACATTGTGTCCGTGTTAATGACACTCTATCCGATTGGTCTGGTATCACTACGGGTGTACCTCAGGGTGGCGTTCTTTCCCCCCTTTTATTTTCCATATTTATTAACTCTATTACGAGTGTTATTACATCTAATTACCATCTCTACGCGGATGACTTACAGCTTTATCGTCATTTTCCGGTGGATGATACAAATAATGCAATTGCAGCTATGAATACGGATCTGGGCCGCATCTGTGAATAGTCTGCATCCTTCGGACTGTTAGTTAATCCCACGAAATCTCAGGCCATCATAATAGGCAGTAGGCATTTGCGTAATAGATTAGAATTTATATCACTACCTTTTGTTTGTTTTAATGGCGTTCCTATACCCTTTGCCAATACTGTCAAAAACTTAGGCGTCATATTTGATCACCATTTAACATGGCATGCCACGCATATCGCTGAAGTTAACCTTAAAGCTAAAATTTCACTCGTGCTTACTCTTATCCTACCTCTCCTTGATTATGCGGATGCCTGTTATTTGGATGCTACAGAGGAGCTTCTTAATAAACTTGAGCGCTTGCAAAATCAGTGTATCCGTTTCATATTTGGGCTCAAGAAATTTGACCGTATATCTTAGTTTCGTAAGCAACTCAAGTGGCTCCCAATTCGACTTCGAAGGAACACTCGATTGTTATGTCTCCTCTATAACATTTTGCACAACCCTTCCTCTCCCACATACCTCAGAAGCCGATTTTCCTTCACCCATCCTCCGGACAAACCACGCAGATCCCTTGTTAAAAATCTTCTTGACTTTCCCGAACTTTGTTGGTATTCAAGAAACGTCTTAGAGATAACTACTTTGCATCCTGTTAATTTATATATATATATATATATATATATATATATATATATATATATATATGTATGAAGCGACGGTAGCCTAATGGCAGGGCGCGGACCGCGAACTCAAAAAGGTCGTGGGTTCGAATCCGCCATTCGACTACTGGCGTGAACCACTCGTAACACAAGCAATTTAAGCTTACCACGAGTGGTTAAGGGGAATATTAGTAATGTTTATAGCATTGTTAATATTTCTTTTTAAAAAAAAATAAAAAAAATATATATATATATATATATATATATATATTATATTATATTAGTTTTAGTATATATATATATATATATATATATATATATATATATATATATATATTATATTATATTAGTTTTAGTATATATATATATATATATATATATATCATATGTAATTATCGTATTTATTATTATTATTATTTATTGATTTATTTTATTTTTATCTATTGTTTTATTTTATATAATTTCCGTAACATTGTATATATTATTTATTTTTAGTAGTACTAATGTGTGCACTAAGTTTGCAATTTAAATATAATTTCCTTTATGGGTCTACTGGAAGATATTTCAGCGAATTTGGAATAAGTAGAACCTTTGTACGTAATTACTATAAGACTGCATCTTCTGTACCTTAATGTGTGTACATAAAATAAATTAAAAAAAAAATTTCGTGAACGCACTACGCGGTAAACGTCTCGATACCATCCACACCATCTGGATGCTTGGCGGTCCATCACTGTATGTTTCAAGAGTTTCCTTTTGCGTACGACCAGGTGAGCCACAAGCTCGTTTACCAATTGCAAAGTTAGTTTACAATGGACTCCATTATTTTGGAGAACAAAGAGGTGATGGCGATAGGCTTGTAGTTGGATGGGTCTGACCAAAGCTGTCTTTATGAATTCGGGACTACGCTTTGGGAGTAGTAGTACTAAAAAAGATGCGTTAAAACTGGTGCTTACTTCGGAGCACACATTTTCAGTACAATGAAGGGGACTCCATCAGGCCCACTCGACTTGCTGACGTCCAGGGAGAGGAGTGCTTTGCGAACCAAGCCCTGCGTAAACCACACATCCGGCATGGAGCACGCACACCGCGGGATGTTAGGCGGTGTGTTCCCCCCGTGATCGAGAGTCCAGTTGGACGCAAAGAGAGAGCCTAACAGATCGACTTTTTCCTTTCTGGCATCGGCTAGTGAGTCGTCCTCTCTGTGCAGAGATGGAAGAGATCACTGATAGAAATTCCCTTTGACAGCCTTGGCGAGAGACTAGA
Source organism: Parnassius smintheus behrii (assembly GCA_036936625.1). Lineage (NCBI taxonomy): Eukaryota > Metazoa > Arthropoda > Insecta > Lepidoptera > Papilionidae > Parnassius > Parnassius smintheus. The sequence goes on along the minus strand of JAUPFT010000004.1, from coordinate 6,112,811 downwards.
CTGCACGGGTTTCCAAAGGTAGGCTAACTAGGTTCTCGCCAATCCCGCCGATGTGCTCAGACCTTGAATTGGCAATGAATCTTTTGAAGAACCTGGAGGCGGATTCATACTTCTTTTTAAGAGCGCTGGTATTAACGATGTTGATGCGTCAGCCTAGGCCCGGTAGCACTCCTGCTAAAAGCTTGATGCTATTTTACAGGAGCGACCAAACTATGGCATGAATATGCCTCCGATGGGCACCACAGAGGGCGGAATGAAAAGTTCCATACCCTGAAGTACCATATCAGGGACATAATCATATTCAGAAACATTCAACGCTAGGATCGTCGGGTGAGAAGCAAACCCGCCCCAAGGGTAGGATGCAAAAAATGACCGCATCCCATCCCAATCGGCTGAAACACGGCGGCAGCCTGCAGAATGCAACCGAGACGTTAATGTGACTGCGACCACACTCCAGACAAGACAATAGTCCGACGAGCCTATAGGGGCGTCGACGGAAACCTGATATCCGTCCGGATGAGAGTTTAGCAGAAGGTCCAACAGGGAAGGTGCATGTTCCTCCACATCAGGAATCCGCATAAGCGAAGTAACCAGTTGTGTCAGACCATATGCCAAGGCAAAATCATGAACAGATCTCCCCGCATGATCGGACGTGAACCAAGCCATTCGGCGTGATGGGCGTTAAAGTCGCTGAGGATCACGAGATTTGGACGTATGTGAACAACAGGGAAAGTGTATGATCTTCCACATCTGGAATCCGCGTAGGCGCAGTAACCAGTTGTGTCAGACCCATAGATTTAGTATAAACTCCATAGATTGGCAACTACTACCAAGACGAGACTAAAAACTGATTGTCTTTGTGTGTGTAGATTGTCAATGTGTGCATTAATATTGTTGTACCATAATAATTTATCGATATCGATCAAAATGAACGTTTAATAAAATGTGGCAATACGAACGTTACAGCACCTATTTCATATAATATCCTTTCCTATTGTATGTATAAGTTTTCAGATAAGAAATGTACAGGATTTCTAGAAAATATATTAAACCGGGTTTGTTTTATAGGTACATATTTTTGTTGAATATCATAACGGCCTATTCATATTCAATTCTTTTACGCCTATACGCCTATCTTACTATAAGGCAGACGGGTTGGTGAGGCATAGGGATTCGAGTTTTCGGTCTCTTGTAATAATTCTGTTCGCGTAACTCAGCCCTTCACTCCTCGTACTTTAAAACACCTGCAGGTTTGAATGTGGTGAAGACATAAAAATATACGAATATTAACGATAATCAAAATATAATTCGCGTAAATGGATACTATGGCTCATAAGCGTCTTCATTTATCCCTTATTATCAAAAGCAGATGCATTGTCACTCCTGAGGACTAAGATGGAACACCTTATTTCCAGTAAAAGGGTCTCCGGTTCTCTACACTTACCATACGAAACCTACCCCGGTTGAGCTAACCCATTCGTGCTACAAACATAACATAGCTGCAGCATGACTCTACCATACTGACGTTACTGTACTCAGTCTCCTGACTGTAATGAAAGTTGGCAACAATTATATTTGTATTCCTAAAATTATCAACTGACAATGAGTAAGAATACATATACCTAGTTGTTGCCGTGTAAAGTACATTTAGAAATGTGCAAGTAAGTAAGTAGTAACATTTACAGGAAAAAGTTTCAATTAAAAAAAAAGACGTAAAAATTTTTATTCGAGTACCAATAAAAATGATTAATAAAAATAATTTTATTATAAAATTTTCGAATGATGTCTTTATTTACATTTTGCAATTTGTGTTCATAATAATTTTTTTTGTTATAAAACTTCTCAATGATCAATTTTACTTATAAGCACTTTTGATTGTTTATCGAATCTTGATCATTCAGAGATGAGATTAACAAATTTATATTGAGACATCATTATATTTAGAATGTAAAACTGCAATTTAATCTCTAAACTTATGTTTGTTTTTCAAAACTTTTACAAACCTCTAATTACATTGCAAAACAATATTAATTTTTTTCCTATATTCGTGGTAAAGAAAATCACTTATATATATTTATAATAATATATTTTGAAGTTGCAGAGAATATGTATTATAGAAATATAATATATATGGTGAATTAATTTAGATTCTACACTTGTTTGAACATGTATGTATTTTCAATTACTTTCATATCTATTATTCTTCTCTTTAATTTGAATACTATTATTAACATTTCCCTCTTTCTTGGTGCCACTCCAATACTACTGATGTATAAATGATCTATGTGCAAGATGATTCTAAAATTTGTTTTCATAAAATTGAAAACTTAACATTAACACACTGTCATTATTGTTTAATTTGTCAAGTATTACAAATAGGTAATCTGAATGGTTAAAAAATTGGCTATGCATTTTCTTGCCAGGATACTTATGGTAGGTACAGAATCACTTTCTTCTTTTTTGACCAATAGTAACTGAAAAACAGTGTGGATGAAAGTGCTTGCTGCATATCATAGAATATTTATGCGGAGTCCAATTTTGTCTGTTTAACATCTGCAACCACTTCTCTCTACTCACCGGATTTATAGGGAACCTGCAAATAATATGTTATTTGGTTTCAAATAATGGACAATAGACATATTATTATAACCATGTAGGCTTTTATCAGTGGTGTGTACAATTGTTGTCCCTGTCATTATTAAAAATTGGCTTCGGTGTCAATCTTAAACAGTTTTTATAATCGAGAGTGCTATTGATTTAATGTCTTGACATAAAATGTTGCTGAACACTTTAAATAAAATTCACTTAAATAATAGCTTTATTTAAGGTGTTATTATCAATAAACTTAACTATTCGTATATACAAATATAACTTACTATCCTTAACTTTGACTGAATGAAGTCGACTTCACAAACAAACCGAGCAAACATCACTAAAGAGTGAGGTTACAAATACCCTCATATTTCTCTATTTGTTATTTTCTAAATACGGCTGTTTTTATGTGCTAATTCATCTCAGTACTACATAAAAGTAATTTTTCATTACATTTTCTCTAAAGGCGGTACATTTGTATGACATTATTAAGAAATAACGATAGATACCAAGTTGTAAACTTACTGGTGAAATGAGTAATGGTGGGGATTATTCCTTTTGGATGAATCACATCCTGGTACAGAACATGAAACCGTTGCATTAAACACAATTAAGTTACTAGTTATTGCTATAATTCACATAAGAAATAGCCGAAATTAATTCGCTCACAAATGACCGGGCCGTTATGCTGTGCCGGTAGTAAGTATGTGTTTAGCTCGCTGACAGCGTCACTCGCTTTCTCTTTCTAACACACGAAAGTACTGTATGGCGCGGTAGCTTTCTTTTACTCAGAAGCCCAATCTATAGAGTTTATTCTAAATCTATGGTTAGACCATATGCCAAAGCAAAGTCATAAACAGATCTCTCCGAACCGAGCTATTCGGCGTGGTTGGCGTTAAAATCGCCAAGGATCACGATCTCTGCTGTTGGGATCTGCTGTAGCACGGAATCTGGAGCCATTTGGTCGTGGTCGATGAGGCGGTCTATTTCGATATTACCGCTATGGGAGACGACTCCGTGGCGTAGTGGCTTAGCAATGAGTGGATGCGCTGGGGGTCGCGGGTTCGAATCCCGCACGGAACAAGTATTTGTATGGCCTACAAATAATTGTTCCGGGTCTGGATGTTTGTCCTTGTGCAATTTATGTTTGTAAACTGCCCCCACGATACAGGAGAATATCCTAGTGTAGGGGTAACGTTTTTAAAAATAAATCAGAAATCAGAATCAGAAATCTATAGAGGCACCCGTAGACGCGGGTATGGTCGTCGATGTTGGCGCAGCCATAGGATTGACAGGTCCGTACTTTCAAGACTGCCGAAGCGTCAAAAACAGATGTCCTCTCTGACGTATACGAAAACTCCAGCCCGGGGCACAAAGGAATGTGTGTTTCGGTTAAAAAGAGCAAGGCCGGCTTCGCCGTCTCCAGATGGTAGTGGACAGCGTTAAGGTTAAAATGAAGTCCCCAGATGTTCGCCTTGGTGTTGTTGCTCCGCTTGTGTATCTACAGGTGCAAATTTTTTAAAAGCCAACGTGAGACGGACCCGCGACATCTGCAATCAAATACAGTGAAAGAATAGTTTTACTCCATGAGTAGTATTAGTGTAAATATAAGAATAGTTGAAATAATACTAGTTTTTACGGAATTTATCGCGTATATTCAACTTTTTAAATACCCGACGTTTCGAACGCTTTACAGCACTTATGGTCACGGGCGGGACTGAGGTGTTCAACGTCCATATGTCATAGTTAACCGCGGTTACCATAGATTAAAATTACTTACTGCATAGATCGGAACAAAAGTTAAATTTTAATCTATGGTAACCGCGGTTAACTATGACATATGGACGTTGAACATCTCAGTCCCGCCCGTGACCATGAGTGCTGTAAAGCGTTCGAAACGTCGGGTATTTAAAAAGTTGAATATACGCGATAAATTCCGTAAAAACTAGTATTATTTCAATGTGTAGTGTTCGCGTAAATATAAGAAATCAAGAATAGTTGACTTAGGTGTTAATTACTATTTTAGTTAAAACAAAAGCATTTCCAATCTTAAAGAAACAGACACCGACCTTGTAGATGGAAAGACAAATTCTGATAAATTATTTAAGTTCTTTTTATTGATTTAAAGCACTTACATACTTACTTACTTATCGTCACGCACAATCCCTAACGGGGTAGCCAGAGAGAACAGATCGCCAAGTGTCACGATCCTTACATACCTCTCTCGCTTCTTTCAGGTTCATTAACTTCTTCATACATGCACGTATAGGTATCCGAGTACTCTTGACCCTCCCCTCTTCGAGCAATTTGCTCACATGGTCTTCGAAAGTTAGTCTCGGTCTACCTCGACACCTTTTAATATTTACTTTCGCTCTATATATTTTCTTCACCATTCGGTCTTCACTCATTCGTTCAACGTGCCCAAACCATTGGAGTACGCCCCTATCAATTTTTGTGATAAGGTCATCTTTCAATCCTGCCATATTGCGAATCTCTTCGTTTCGCTTTCGGTCGGCTATGGTAACATCACACATTTTACGAAGAGATCGCATCTCCACTGCATTCAACTTGCTTTTATGCTTCTTCTGACATACCCAGGTTTCGCTGCCATATAACAAAGTCGGTACCAACACTGCGTTATGTATTGCAAGGCGTGCACTCTTCACCACGCCTTGCCTTTTTACTAATGCATTCAGGGCACCATTGACTTTGTTTCCGGCAGCGACACGCCTATCCACATCTAAATCACATCTTCCATCCCGGCTGAAAGCACTCCCCAAGTATACAATTTCATTTACCTGTTCTAGACATTGATTTAAAGTAAAAATTAAAAAAAAAACTAGAGTCTATACACGCCCCACTAAGTAAAGGCAGCTCTCATTTACGATAGGGTATTTTCAATTCGTGTCGTGTCGTAAATGCGCAGGCAAACTCCCCATGTTTTTGGAATATTTTATTTTATTTTTTCAACAATTCAGGTTTGCATACACCCTCATCCGCAATCGCCATATCTAATCTACTTCTTCCTGAATACATGCTGAATTCAGTTCACCTACGATGGTGATAGTTCCGACATCTTGTTCTCCTTAATCCTTTTCATTCTGTCTAAAACCAAACGTTTGGCAATATTGTTTGTAATAAATACTTGTTGGTGTTAAGCTACTTTAACACAATTAAGTTCACTTTGAGTTATACAAAAAACACGTTCCATTTTTAGCACGGTCGCCTCGAAATTCATACCAGCACTCCCAAACTCGTTTCAATTAAAATATAATATTAAGTTCTCGCCACTTTTTAAGTTCGACGGGCCGTACATTTCAGAATGGACGAAGTTATTTTTAATTTTCCTATTACCTAGTCTGTACAGAAACAAAGAAATTTCTTGCGCGCTAATGCATGAAAAAATATTCAAATAAATTTTGTATGTGTCGCTGGAATATTTCGTGAATTGCAAATAATGTACGAATATGTAAATACGATTGTAGATAATAAATGTTACGTAGTGTTGTGAGTGAGGCTGGAAAACATGTACACATTTAAACTCTCCCAATCATTCAAGCAGTTTAAAGTACTGCGCAGGCAACGAGCCCACTAGTCTTAATCGATGTAGTTATTTTTTCTGTCATGGTAATTAAATTAAGTCCCTTACTCACGGCTCATTTCGTTTTACGTTCTGTCAAGGTCATGCACGATCAACGATAAACGACGATAATGAGTAGTAGGCTTGACGAACATCAATTATTAATAATTATTATTTTAATTGTTTTAATAATCATTAATAATTATTGGATCAAATAGTGAATGCAGAACACTAAATAAATGGGTCTCTTCTCTCTATTAAGAACCTGTATTGTACCATGTTATCTGCAAATAAATTACGATTATGATTATTGTGGAAGGACAGAATATGTCAAAATGCACGGGTGGCAATTCACAATGATGTATTAGTTCCTACATTAATGTACTCGTATAGTAGTGAAAGTTGGTTGTGGCTGAAGACCGAGAATAGAATAAATGCCGTAGAAATGTGGTCACTAAGGAATATGTTAGGGTTGACTGTGAATAACAGGTTGAGAATTTGTGTAATAAGAACAAATGTGGTTTGCAAGAAGATGTTGTGACGAGGATTAAGAAAGGAATGCTTCAGACTTTTGGTCATGAAGAAATAATAAATGGGGAAAGAGTAACTAAGCAACATTATGTTGTGAATGGTAGAGACGCCGCGAGCCGAATTATTATGTAATTAGCTAACCTAACAACATTTTATAGTGACCATATCAATGTTAAAAATCTTTAATGTTTTAAATAAATAGATTGACTTGGCCATTGCATGAAAACGCAATGTTAAAAAGATTGCTTAGCGCGATTGCCAACCGGGATAATCATTTTTAGGCTATAAGAATACTTATTTCGTGCAGAATTTGAACCTGAGTCTCCTCTGCACCGCAACAAAACACTTAGCTTTTGCGCTACCAAACGTTCAAAATCAAGTTTAATACAACTAGTCTGGCCATAATACTTACTTATTTACTTACTTATCTTCACTCACAATCCCTAACGGGGTAGCCAGAGAGAACAGATCGCCAAGTGTCACGATCCTTACAAACCTATTTCGCTTCTTTCAGGTTCATTAACTTCTTCATACATGCACGTCTAGGTATCCGAGTACTCTTGACCCTCCCCTCTTCGAGCAATTTGCTCACATGGTCTTTGAAAGTTAGTCTCAGCCTACCTCGACACCTTTTAATATTTACTTTCGCTCTATATATTTTCTTCACCATTCGGTCTTCACTCATTCGTTCAACGTGCCCAAGCCATTGGAGTACGCCCCTATCAATTTTTGTGATAAGGTCATCTTTTAATCCTGCCATATTGCGAATCTCTTCGTTTCGCTTTCGGTCGGCTATGGTAACACCACACATTTTACGAAGAGATCGCATCTCCACTGCATTCAACTTGCTTTTATGCTTCTTCTGGCATACCCAGGTTTCGCTGCCATATAACAAAGTCGATACCAACACTGCGTTATATATTGCAAGGCGTGCACTCTTCACCACGCCTTGCCTTTTTACTAATGCATTCAGGGCACAATTGACTTTGTTTCCGGCAGCGACACGCCTATCCACATCTAAATCACATCTTCCATCCCGGCTGAAAGCACTCCCCAAGTATACAATTTCATTTACCTGTTCTAGACATTCTTGATTTACCCATATTTCACATTTCGTTATCTCTTCGTCCTTTTCAAATACCAGAACCTTAGTTTTATTAGCATTCAAACGGAGACCTTTAATTTCACATTCCTCTTTCATACACGTGACTAATGCCTGCAGTTCTGCTTCTGATGGTGCAATAAGCACTGCATCATCAGCATACAGCAGACAATTAACTTTTATGTCACCCAATTTCACACCCAAACAGCTATTTTTCAGTAAACAGCTGTCGAGATACAGTATGAACAGCCAGGAAGACATGACACAACCCTGTTTTACGCCCGCTTGGACGCTAAACATGGGTGACAGGTCATGGCCTACCCGCACACAGGCTTTACAGTCATAGTAAAGTGACTGCACAGCCCTTAACAATCGACCATCCACACCATATCCCGGCAACAGTTTCCACGTTTTCTTCCTTATAACCTTATCAAATGCTTTCTCCAGATCCACAAAAGCACAGAAAATCCTCTGGTTAACACTCAGAAGCTTCTCCGTGATCATGCGGAGAGAAAACATTTGATCCGTGCATCCTCTTCCAGGTCTAAACCGGCATTGTGCCTCCCATAAGAATCTTTCCGATTTCTCTCGCATCCTACGTGTCAAAACCTTCGAGTAAACTTTACTTGCTAAACTGGTCAAGCTGATCGCCCGATAGCACCCGCAGTCAAAATGTGAACCTTTACCTTTATATAAAGGCACAATGACCGCGGATCGCCAATCATCCGGGACATCTCCCGTCCGCCAGCACAAATTGCACAGCAGATGAAAGCTGTCCCAGACACGAGGCCCACCGTACTTGATCATTTCAGCAGTAACTCTGTCTAGTCCCGCAGCCTTACCACATTTTAAACTTCGAATCGCACGTTCAATCTCTTTCATGCCGATGACCTCAGTGTCATCGAGGTCCGTGTCTGGCGTGCCAGTCACGGCGTCACCCCCGGATCCTTCACTAAGATCATGACACGCATACATTTCTCTATAAAATTCACTCCATCGCTGCATGACGTCCGATTTTTCTGACAGGACGTCATTGGTTCTCGAAAGCACTTTGTTCATTCTTAAGGCTGTCACACCACTCCAGGACCTTCCAACCTCTTTCCAGAAGAGTTTGGAGTTTTCCCTAAAGTTGTGCGACAACCTCTCGTCTGCTTCTATTCTACACCTTTCACGTACTTCCTCAATCAATGTTTTCGCATGAACTTTCTGCAGCTTATATCTTTCTTTCATCTTCTCTCTCATATGCTCATCGTTACTAGAGGCCAAGTAGTCTAACCATGCTTTTTTCTTCTTTTTTACAGCTTCTCTCACTTCATCATTCCACCATGCATCTCTTCTTTTACTACTACCTCTTTTTGTCGTTCCACATACTTCTTCTGCTGCACTTACCATTCCATCCCTAAGGTTCTGCCATGTTCTCTCCACACATTCTTTCCTGCCACCGATGGTGTCAAGCTTTTCGGCTACCCTCGTGTGATATTTGTCCCTAGTATCCGCTTCCTGAAGCTTCCAGCTTTGGATGCGACAGACCGACTGTGGTTCTGTTACTGTCGTCCGGTAGCGCCAACCCGCGAACAAACCCCTAAATCTAGTAATTACTAGATAATGATCCGTTCCCAGGTCAGTACCCCTGAACACTCGTGTATCCATCACCTGTTTTCGCAGTCGGTCATCCACCAGGAACAAATCAATCATACTTCTCTCATTCTTTCTTACTTTAGTGTACATATGGATTTTCCTGTGACTAAACATAGTGTTTGTCACAAGAAGGCCCTTTTCCTTGCATACAGACAGTATAAGCTTGCCAGCATCATTAACCCTTTTATCGCCAAACTTTCCAAGCACCGACTCGTATCCTGGTCGAGCGATACCTACCCATCCATTCAAATCACCACATACAACAGTTCTTTCGTTTCCCTTAACCAAATCTAGAACTTCTCTTACATTCTCCCAAAACTCCTCCAGCTCAGCCCTGGACGACGAAGCTACCAGCGCATAAACAGCCAAAAGGAATAACTTCGTCAGTCCCATTTTGGACTTCTTACTACTATCTTATGCAAGACCTTTTAATGTCTTGCATAAGATATAATTTTTTATATTTTTATGGCAGTAATTTTTTTTATAGGATAGGATGACAAACGAGCCCACAGTCCACCTGAAGGTAAGTGGTTGTGGCCCATAGACATCTACATCTATCAGCAGATGCGTTGTCACCCGTGAGGACTAAGATGGAATGCCTCGTTTCCAGTAAAAAGGGTCTCCGGATCTCTACACTCACCATACGAAACACAGCAGCATCAAGCCACTATTTGACGCTGGTATTCTGTGAGAGCGTGGTCCTTCCCCGGTCGAGCCGACCCATTCGTGCTACAACTATACTACTAATATAACTGCAACATGGCTCTACCACGTATAAAAAAGTAAAGTAAAAAATAGATCACAGTCAAGGAGTAGTGTAATGTATATCCAGTTGGATTAAAACAATAGAAAGTTTTTAAAATATTGTAAAATTTTTAAATTGTAAATCAACTTTTTATTACTGCGAAATTTTAACCAAGATCCATTGGAGAACTTTTTTGGAGCACTCTGAGCTCATGGCTATAGTAATATAAAAAGTGGTTGTGTTATCCTACCAGAGCATTGTTTGATTTCTTTGCCCAAGTTGAACATATTTCAATAGAAATATTAAAAGATAGTGATAAAAGTTATATATTATCTAAATATATTAAAATATTGTATTGATTATGACAGTTAATTTAAATTTAAATTTTTTAACATGTATAACACAAAAATGATTTAACTGATTGTTTAAAAAATAAATCCACTTTTTTTGTAAACAACTGGTGTAAATATATAAACAATACACTCACTGGAAAAATACCTTTTTTGGATGTAAAATCCCTTTTTAATGGAAATGAGGCATTCCATCTTAGTCCTCAGGGGTAACGACGCATCTGCGTTTTGATTCTCAATCTAGGATAAATGTAAATGTTTATGGGCCACAGAAATTAATTATGACAGTTAATTTTAATTTTTTAACATGTAATTATAATACACAAAAATGATTTAACTGATTATTTAATAAATAAATCCACATTTTTTAATACAAACAATTTGTGTAAAAATATAAACCATGTCCTCACTGGAAAAATAACTTTTTTGGATGTAAATGACCATATGAAGGAAAAAGCTCACAGGCACTGCTCTAAAAATAAAGGGAGGAAGAGGATAAGATAATAATGTATTTGTAAATTTTTAGTTTTTGTTCAGTTACTCGGCTCCACTGAGTTAGTAATTCATTCATGGAGCGATGTATACGCTTTTACAACAAGATCCCAGAAAATATACAAAATTTGACCTCCACAAAGTTTAAAAACTTTATTAAACTAAGTTTGTATAAAAGGGTCATTATAATATTAAAGAATTTATGGATGATACGAGCACCCTAAGAAAGGTGATCGTTACCAAGCTATTTCTTATTTGTTATGTGTTGTTAATTGTAACATACATGTAAACTGTTATTTAAAAAAAAAAGTCCCGCTGGGTATCTTGATAGTACTTCCCAGGCCTGAAGTTTTTTACCGAACCAGTGGTAAATTAAAAAAGTGACTCAATAAGCAATAAGTATTAATTATATAAAAAAGTTTGCAAGATTAAATCTTTAAAAAACGTAACTGCATTTTTTCTTAGATTCCCAGTTACATTTAATTCATCTATGCAGCTAAAACTGGGAATTTGTTACATTCGCGAAATTAATGTCGAATGCGTACGGCCAGTATTTATTGCTTTGATACTGACACTTGATACAACTTTTCTAATAGTTTCGGCATTAATTTCGCCAATGTAACAAATTACCAGTTTTAAGCTCCACTAAATTCATATTAACATAGCTTATACATTACAGTTTGTGTATATATTCGTAGTAGTTTTGGGTAACTAGATGGCGCTTTTTATCGTTAATTAAAAAAAAAGTGAGAGCTGCCTGTCTGCATTTCCCTATATAATATTGTAGTCTGCAACATACTTATCAATTTTTTAACCGATATAGCCCATCAAAAGTCCAGTGCTAAGCATTGGCCTCCTCATAAATTGGCTCGTAGAGGATATTTCTATAGTTACCACGCTTGGCAGGCGTCATCGCAGATTTTTATAGTTTATAAGAAGACGTTGCTGCGCATCTCGCAGCTTGTTTCCCTCTGTTGCTCTGACGAGATCCATGGACCATACTAACATACTTCTGCTCTATTATGTTTTTTAAATAAAATACTAGTAACCTTAAGCTGCTATTTTATGCTGGTATTCTGTGTCCATTTGTGCTACAACCATAATATAGCTGGAACGTGGCTCCACCGCGTATGAATGTTAACGGATGTTGTGGCCAATAGACATTGATTAAGAATCATATTATAAATGCGTTGTTACTCCTGAGGACTGAAGTGAAATGTTTCGTTTCCCGTAAAAAATCGTTTTCAGTTCTCAACACTCACATAAAAAACACAGTAGCATTAGTTGCTATTTTACGCTGGTATTCCGTGAAAGGGTGATCCTTCCCCGGTCGAGCCGACTCGTTTGTGATACAATCGTAACAAAGCTGCAGTGGGTCTTTACCACATATAAATAATTATTACAGATTGAAGAATCTCTATTTAATAAAACCTAGTAAATATAACGTACAAATGTCAGTGTGTATGCAAGCACAAATTGGTTACAGTTAATCACTCTCAGTAATAGAAACACCGGTGTTGACAATTACACACTTGCGATATTGGCAAGCAGCACTTGCCAATATCGCAAGTAATTTATGCACGGATAGGTAATTGTGATTGAGTGTTCCTCACACGCGCCACACTCATCATCATCATCATCATCATCATTACAGCCCTTCACAAGTCCACTGCTGAACATAGGCCTCCCACAAGTAATGCCACAAAGCTCGGTCCTGAGCCACCTGCATCCATCGACTTCCTGCATGTCTTACCAGGTCGTCACTCCATCTAGTGGAGGGTCGCCCTACACTACGCCTACCGGTACGAGGCTGCCACTCGAGAACCTTTCTTCCCCATCGGTTATCGGTTCTTCGAGCTATATGGCCGGCCCATTGCCACTTCAGCTTACTAATCCGTTGGGCTATGTCGGTCACTCTGGTTTTACTGCGGATATCCTCATTTCTGAGTCTATCACGCAGTGAAACTCCGAGCATAGCCCTCTCCATAGCTCGCTGAGCGACCTTGAGCGTCCTCATACGGCCAGCAGTGAAGGACCACGTCTCAGATCCGTAAGTCATCACTGGCAACACGCACTGGTTATAATACACTTTAGTTTTCAGAGATTGAGTTATACGTGACGAGAAGATGTGTCGTAATTTCCTGAACGTTGCCCAGCCGAGTTAAATCCGTCGATTGACCTCTCGGTCGAAGTTGGACTTACCTTGTCGGATTATTTGTCCCAGGTAAACATACTCGTAAACAACTTCGAGCATAGTGCTCCCAACAACTACCGGCATAGGTGTGACACGGACATTAAACATGATCTTTGTTTTTTCCATGTTCATCTTAAGACCTATCCGTTGGGAGACACCATTGAGGTCATTGAACATAGTACTAAGGTCCTCCAGCGATTCTGCCATAAGGACTATATCGTCGGCAAATCGAAGGTGAGTGATGTACTCGCCATTGATGTTAATACCGTATCCTTTCCAGTCCAGTAGCTTGAAAATGTCTTCCAACGCAGCGGTGAAGAGTTTTGGGGATATAACATCACCCTGTCTTAGACCTCTCTGCAATTGGATAGATTTCGAACTCCGGTTCTGTACTCGGATAGCCATCATAGCCCTATTATACAAACACTTCAGCACTTCGATATACCGACAGTCAACTTGGCACCTCTGTAGGGACTATAGCACCGCCCAAATTTCGACGGAATCAATGGCTTTCTCATAGTCCACATATGCCAGGCAAAGTCGCAGATTGTACTTTTCGGTCTTCTGTACAATCTGCCGCAGTGTATGTATGTGGTCTATGGTACTGAAGCCTTTTCGGAAAAAGGCTTGTTCGGGAGGCTGGAAGTCGTCGAGTCTGCGTGCGAGATGATTCGTAATGACTCTCGAAAACAGCACGTAGACGCGGCTCAGAAGGGAAATCGGTCTGTAGTTCTTCAAGAGAGAGCTTTCTTAAAGAACAAGACCACCGCGCTTCTGCTCCACGCCTCCGGAGTAGTGCCACCATGGAGGACGGAATTGAAGAGCTTCTGAAGGACTTCAAGTACCGGTGTTCCACCCGCTTTCAGAAGCTCCGCTGTAATTCCATCCTCACCCGGGGCCTTGCCATTTTTAAGGTGGTGGAGAGCCATTCTAATCTTGCTCAGACTGACGTCCGGGATTTCATCGGAATAGTGTCGGATAAGACTTGCTCTTGGATCGTTACTCACACTTGCGTGTGGCTCCAACGATAATGTGTACAGCTGCCTATAGAATCTCTCAATCTCACTCAGAATCTCAGGTGTCACACACTCAGTCTTCAGCTTTGACAGTTGACTCTTTCTGGCAGACAGATCTCTGGCAAAGACTTTGAAGCCCTGGTTCCGCTCGATCGCTTCTTTAATACGAGCAGTATTAAAGTTGCGTAAGTCTCGCCGCATGCATTTGGAGATCTGTCTGTTCAGTTGCCTGTATGCTGTCAAATCTGTTGATGATTGCAGCCTCATCTCCCGTCTAACAGCCATGAGATTAAGAGTGTTATCGGAGAGCTTTTGTGTTCTTCTGTGGCGGGTTTTGCAGAACTTAGCTCCAACCGCATGGACAGTTTCCACGAGCTTGTCATTCATATCGTCCACTGCATTGCAATCCTCTAGGCACTGAAAGCGGTTTTGTAACTCGAGCTGAAAGGTTTCGGGATTCTGGATTAGAGCACGAGGGAGACGGAACATTGACTTCATTAGACGAGACCTCTCCAACTTAATGTTTAGGTTCAGTGTACCTCTAACTCATCGGTGATCGCTGCCAGTTTTCACCCTTGCGATCACTGAGACATTACTGAACAGTTGGCGTCTGGTCGTCATAATGAAGTCAATCTCATTTTTTGTCGAACCGTCGGGGTTCGACCAGGTCCACTTCCTGTGGGGCCGCTTCTGGAAGAAAGAGTTCATCATAAAGAGTCCCTCTTTCTCCATAAAGTCAGCCAGTTGCTGGCCCTTTCGGTTCCGTTGCCCTACTCCAAATTTCCCTACCTTCAGCTCACCGCTTTCTCTTGTGCCTAGTTTTGCGTTGAAGTCTCCCATCAACACCGTGTAGTGGGTTTTGGAGGAATGCATGGCTCTGAAAATATCCTCATATATTTCCTCCACCTCCTCATCGGGATGTGCCGAGGTTGGTGCGTAAACCTGTATGACCTTCAGAGAATACCGTTTGGTGATTCTGAGTATCAGGTACGCGACCCTCGTCGACACACTCCCAATCTTTACAACGTTGTTGACGAGAGACTTGTGGACGATAAATCCAATACCTCCTTGGGACAGATGGTCGCCATCCCGGTGGTAGAACAAGTTGCCGGACTCGAGGATTGCCGTGTCCTCCCCCTCTCTTCGGACCTCAGATAATCCAATAATATGCCAGCGCAACTTGTCTTTCTTCTTCCAGCTCCAGTATCTTCTCGTCAGTCCTCAGGGTGCGTGCGTTATATGTTGCCAGGTCGAGTCGTCGTAGGTGGCAACCGAACCTCCACCGGAGATTTTTAGCACCCCCTGCTCCGCCGTTACCATGGTCGCCACCGTAGCCAGGAATAGCGGGGCCGCCGGGAACTGGGGGCCGCTTTTTTGCGTCGTTATTCATGGGGGGATATTTGCCATAGTTGCCACGCTTGGCGAGCGGGTTGGCAACCGCAGTTTTTTTATTATATCACAGTTGTTATCAGGAAGATGCTACTGCCTATCTCCTGCCTGTCTCCCTCTGTCGCCTCTTACGACACCCACGGGAAGATATGAGATAGTGGATATTCTCAACCGCCACTACACGGCAACACTCGTCGACTGCAATACAGGTTAGTGTTATGTCACATTTTGAATTGTATCAAATTTATTTTTTATTATTAAAATCCTGAAAAATACTACAGATAAAAAGAAAAAAGTTCTTCCATTTATACGTTACTAAATTATTTAGATATAATACTGAAGTGGCAATGGCCTCGTACCGGTAGACGAAGTGTAGGTCAGCCTCTCATTAGATATAGTGACGGCCTGGTAAGACATGCAGGACATCGATGGATGCAGGTGGCTCAGGTTGCAGGTCCAGCTTTGTGACATTTCTTGGGAAAGACCTATGTTCAGCAGTGGACTTGTGAAGGGTTGAAATGTTAATGATGATAACAGTATCATAGCGTGTATCATATGAAAATAATTTGATCAATTTCAAAATTATTTCTCTAGAAAACCGGAGGGATATTCTTGATTTGATTTTTGCTTCTAAAATTATTAGTGGTGTTATTGATTGTCCTGAAATTTTAAGTAAATTTAATATATGCGTTCCCTTTCGTTACCCGCGTTACGCTCGTAAGATTACACCATTGACTTGACCATATCGAAGAACAGTGTTTGGCTCCAATTCTCCAATTGCTAGAATGAGTAAACTTGTTAACAAATTTAGAGATAAAATTGATATATTTTTCGACCCACCTAACAAGCTCCGTCGCACCTTAAGAGACCATCTTTTGTAAGATTCTATAAAATATGTTCTTTTCTTTTCGCTTATATATATTTTTATTTGTATTTAGTTATAATTTTTTTTTAAATCTTTCTTTATCCTAGTAATATAGATACACAGTGCTAAGAAAGTTATTTGCATTTTGTATCCGCCTGTAATTATTTGTACATTTTAGTTCTTATCGCTTCATTGTACCTATTTACGAGTACTCGTAAATAGCATGTAAGGAATGATACAAATGTCGGTGGATCAATAAAAAAAAAACGGTAGTAAGAGGTAGACATAGTGAGGGAATCTGCCTACTCACATGTAAGCATGACGTCACGTATTCCTCAAAATCTGAAAACAAGTGTGTACTAGTAGATTTGAGATATGGTCGTTTAATACTGGTCGTATGGAGAAGTTTTATTTTGCTCAACGAGCAATGAGAAGGCTATGATTGTAGTTTTTCTGCTTGGTAAATTTCATAATAAATCCCCGCACTAAAACAAGAGTAACTGACCTTGTCCAACGGATCAGTTAACTTAAGTGGCAATGGCTCGACTTAAACTTAATAGTTCGACGAACAGAAAACTATTGAGAAGAAAATTTGTAGAGTGGCAGTTTGGTACTATCATTTCAAACTACAAACTTTTTAAACGATACCTACTTTTTACGGCGTTTTAAGAAAAATGACAGTAAAAGTGTAGCTTACGACAATCATGTTTGTAAAATCCTATACTATTAAACGAGCAATTCTTGTATATATGTATATATATATATATAATCGGGATCTCGGAAACGGCTCCAACGATTTTCATAAAATTTAGTGTCCAGGGAGTTTCGGGGATAATAAATCGATCTAGCTAAGATTTATTTTTAGAAAATGTCTTTTTGTCCGTGTTTTTAGGCAATTAAAAACTGCTACAATATAGTTAGAATAAGAAGGTAAATTTTGACAGTTTGGTAATGATTATAAATAGCTTATTGGTATAATGGGCGGTCACAAAATCGTAAAACCCCGGTTCGAGCCCAGACCGACCGACCGACTTTTTTATTTTTTTTTTTTTCAAGTTTCTTTCTTTTTTGAGAAAATATATTTTTTTCGAGCCCTTTTTTTAGTATTTTTTAAAAACACGAAAATTTAAATAAAAATAATTGCACTCATGATTTTTTATTCAAATAACCAGTTCAGTTTTTTCTGTTATGTCGCTAAGATCAAAAAATATTATTTATAATTCATCAGTATGTAATTTGTATCTAAATATAATTTCCAAAACACACGAATTAAAAAAATCGAGCGAAAAATACCGAGCAAAGCTCGGTCAACCGGGTACTAAATAATTAAATCGTGGTAGTCGTGTCATTTTCATTTTCCACTAAATTTTAGCCAATAAGTTGTGGTTTAAATTTAGAGGGCTAAGCAAGAAAAAAATAAACTTCAATCAAAACTAAACCTTAGTTTAGCCGGCAAGTCTTAAGTTAAGTACATTAATATTTGCTGTATTTTAATAATGTTATGTAGCTTCAAATAAACCTGTCACTTTTTTTACACAAGGCGCTAAGTCTGAGCTTCATAATTCTTAATATATAATTGACTGCAGTAAATTACGATAAATAACTAAGTCATATATAACAATTTGAGTAGCTTAAGAAACATTGCCACATTTTGTCAGTTTTTAAGAGGAAAAACAGCAGTGTGTCAACATACTTCGTCTCCCTCTCCCTCGGGACACAACTATGATTTATACATTTTCGTGAGATCACACATGGCACATGACACGTTCGCAATTGCTTGTCAAACGACTAAGGAAATTTATGTTTCGATTATAATAAAATGGGGACACATTGGGCAATTTGTCATGCAAAAAGTTTAGTCAATTATAGCAAAAGTGTAACGTTAGAAATGGGTGAGCAAAGTTAGCTTTTTTAGAATAGAATAATTTTTATTTAATATAGATTACAAGTAATTTATATTGAACGTATTTTTTATTTTTATCACTGGTTCCATAAAAATCCTTCGCCTTGGGAAGAACCAAAAACAAAGGAAGGAAAATATTATTACCTTCTTTATCGATCTATAAAGGTCCACTGCTGGTTGAAGTGTGGCGTTAATTACATGTTTATACCGTAGAATAGATGGTAACTATACTTCTTCTTCTTAAAGACGACTGCTGAATATCTGTTTTTATGGAATAATAGTGACAAACTAACAAACAGTCCACCTGCTGGTAAGTGGATGCTGTGACGCATAGACATTTATCCTCGTTAAAGAATTAAATACATTTATGTTGTCATCCCTCATAACTAAGATGGAATACCTCGTTTTTAGTAACAAGGGTCTCCAGTTCTCTACACTCACCTTATGGAACACAGCAGCATTAAGCTGCTATTTTACACTGAAATTCTGTGAGAGAGTGGTCCTTCCCAGTTCAAACGACCCATTCGAGCTATAATCATTATTTAGCTGCAACATGGCTGTACATAACATATAAGTGTTAAATGAAATGTGTAATCATGTTACTCGTCGATGAAATGGAGTGATTAGTTTACATTAAGCGTCACCACATGTAAAAATATTACCTTTATACTATTAAATACACCATCTACAAGGCACAAATGCCTCCATATTTTAAATGATCCAGCCATGTCTAAAGGGATTTTAAATGACCCAATATGTTCTAGTAAAGTGTCTGTTAGCATGTGTGTGTAGCTGTTATCAATCATTTGAGTTTGCAGCTGTTGACCATCAGACTCCTGATCCATCATAATGACAAATTGAACAGCATTATAAGTATTAAATAAATCTACAAAAATAAACGTAATACTTGCATTCTGTCAACTTTACTAATATTGAAGAAATAACTCCTTGTCACTTTTAGCTTTAAAAGACTGATTGAAGAATTTTATTTAAAACAGGTTCCATTTAGAGGGTTTTAGTAAATAACTAGGTAGGTAACGTACTAAGACCCTCTAAAAACAGAGGAGATCTAAGCCCAGCTGTGGGACGCATATTAGCTGTAACTTTACTTTTTACTTTACACAAGCTTTTTTACTTTACATTAGCTTTTGCAAAAAAAAGAAAAAGAAAAAGGGGTATATTTACAATGGTTGCCACGCTTGGTAACCTGGGGAACCGCATTTTATAACAGACCTCAAAAGAACACTTTCTTGTTGTCAATTTGACTGTAAGTTATTTTTGTATACAGGTATGTCACGTAATAGCTTCGCCAATTGTGAACCGATTTCATTGCTTCTATTTATTAAATACGTACGAAAAATTGATACGAAGTTTTTAATGTAAGAAATATCAAAGTTTGTGATACGAGTGTAAGTCATATTTTTTTAATTAGGGTATGTATTTCTATGGGCCAATGTTTATAACTTTTAAATCCTTAATGCCCGAAATAAAGATATTATGTTGTATTGTATTGTAAAACAGAGGTCTTCGTTTTCCTACCCGGTGTTGATTTCAATATTCAAAACGGCTTTGAAGAGATTATTGTTTAAAAAAAACTCGGTTTTAAGATCCTTTATCAGGCAAATATTGAAAAAAAGATATAAAGCAAGCCTTAATACAATAAATTGAATGAATTTGTGAGAATAAATGTCATTTGTTCAAAAGCTGTCACCCCGCGGAATCACAATTTATTGTTATAAAGGCAATATAGGCCTACGGGCAATGCCAGTAATAGTTCTCTTATCGATAGAATTTATGTGAACCAAACTAACAACTGTGCACATTTGATAAATTTAAAACTTGCTCGTTTGTGTCACACCTTTATTATGACGTTGTAACTTACTTGTGCTCAACTTAAAATAATTTGAAGTACGTTATCAAATCGTGTTCGATTCCCACCGTTACCAACACTATAATTACAGGCTGAGGTGCTCAGATGTGACGACGCATTTTTAGCCTTCTTTGTTTAAAGCTGGCTGCAGCAGCGACTTGCAATCATTGACTGTAAGATCGTTTGTCACTTCGGTTTTATAAAAAAAAGACAACGACATCGTTCGTTGTAGTTTTAAGTACTGAAGGGAAGATTTTTGGTGTAATGTCGGAGAGACATCGCTTTTAGTGGCTCAACAGTCCGTTGAGAGAACGTTATGTTTGAAGGTGGCTGCACACGCTCATCAAGACACCACGAGACAGGCCGAGTACGAGTGTGTACATCATGGTGCTCTTGTCGTGTCGTGGCGCGTCTTGCGGCCCTTGTTCGCTCTCGGAAGCCGGTAGGTTTTTTACGCTCGATTCAAAGGGTGTCGTTGAAATTCGCGATGAAAACGAGAGCGAACGATTCTATTCACCGTAGATTGTTCTGTTACGATAAATAGAAACCATCCACCATCTTCTTCTTCGCCATGGCGTGTTAATTTTCTTTTTATGGTAAATTTTCAAAAAATTATAATAACTAATAGCACAAAGACAAAACGCGTCAACAGTTTCATCTAGGTCCATTACCGGGCATACGCAGTCCAAATGATACAACGAGTGTTGTCATGGTGTGTTCTCGTGTCGAGTGTGTAAGTGGCTACTGAAGACCATAGACAACAGCAAACAATGTCAAACAAAGAAGGCTAGGTACTGATGCGTTGTCACCTCTGACGACCAATATGGAATATCTGACAACCTGTTATTATACTGTTGGTAACGGCAGGAATCGAACATGATTTTATGGCGTACTTTTGATGTTTTTAAAGTTGAGCGTTTTTTCCAAGCTATCACGACAATAAAGTAAGCCGGCTTATACGAAAATTTTAAAAATCGTGGATAAGTAACGTCTGTTTGCACGCACTGGTGCAAGAAGCGCAATGTTACTTGCCTTAAAATCCTTTCAGAGAAACTTTTATGATTAGGTAACATTATTATGCTTTTCTTCCCCCTCTTTTTAAGTTATTAAAGTCAAAGTAAAAAGGACAGCAATAGTACACCGTACAGTGCATAGTACTCGCACATGTATTGCCTAATATTTTCCATAGTTTCCACGCTCGAAAGCCGGAATTTTTATCACTATTTTGAGGTATTATCAAGAGCTGCTGCCCATCTCCTAACTCATTATGCCAAGAGAAGATAACGGGTAACTTAAGCGGTCCACTACACGGCGATCGAGCTGAATTAACACTTATTACGATTAATAATTGATTTTTTGATATCAGGGAACTAACAAAATAAACAGTTTTTAATCACTATCTCGTAAACTGTTAAAGAAATCAAAAGTTTCGTCCAAAAGGGTTTTGTTTTGTAATTTTAAATAACATAAAAAGGTACCATACTTTTTATCTTATAAAGTGTTGATGCAAAATCGATTTTCAACATTTTATTTACTTCAACTCTATATACAACAAAACTATGAGTATTAACAAAACCTTCGTCGCAAATATCGCACATAGTTTTAGAAGAGACAAACAACTGAGTTCAAAGTAGTTCATCAGTAATTTAACTACTAGTCCAAAGAACCAAACACAATATTTATCTCTCTGGTTTATTTCTTTTAGTTCTACACAGACAAAGTCGGGGGTGAAAGCTAGTGTGCAGTATTATTTTAACTTTTTTCTCAATGAACATATCTTACAATTAATATGAATATTCACTCCTGAGTTTTGTACAGGTTAATTTGAAATGCAAATTGTAGATATAGTAAAAAGGGAATAAAGAATAAATTCCCGCTGTTCATCTCGATAAAATGGATCGTCAGTTCAGCGACCCCATTTATTATTAATCTTTTAAAGTGATGTATTTCGACTCGTAAAATATGTTTTAACAATTAACTAATTCAAATTAAATTTCTTAATCTCTCTTTTTATAATTATTATAAAGACACGGACGTAAAAAAGTTCAGACGTAATGTTACACCAAAAATATGTAAAGCACCTGAAGTATTTTTATAGAAGTGTTACAAACGAGGGCAGGACCATGGCCTCACAGAATACCATCGAGAAATAAAGCGTTTCGCGTGATAAGTGCAGAGAACCGGAATATTTAGTAAAACGAGCATTTCCGTTTTAGCCCTGTGAAAACGCATCTACGTTTTAATTTTTAAGTTTTTGAGCTGTATAATACTATATGTCACTACTATTATATATAAAAAAAAAACAAATTAGAATTTCCCAATGATTCCGCTTCTATCGTTTTTTTTAAATTATATTATAGGATAGGGTAAAAAACTAGCACACAGTCCACCTGCAGCCCATAGACATCTACATCTATCCTCGATTACAAATCAAAATGCAGATGCGTTGTCACCCCCGAGGACTAATATGAAATGCCTTATGAACACTAAAATTGGTCTCGTAACGTAAATTACGAGCATTTAAACTCTGAGCTACCACGCCGCCAGGACTCGCAGCTAAACTTAACTGCACATTATATGCGGACAATAATGATATCAATTTCATTATTTCTTCATTTTATAAAGTGGCCCGTGTGCTTTTAGTGTTATTGGAAGAATTTTAAAATGGCGTAGAACATTGGGAGTATTGGAAATGTTTCCACTTGCGAGTAGATCGTTATGTTGAATTTTAATTTTCATTCTATTTGTGTTTATTTGAGAATATACCTGCTGTTAAAAATAAAGTTTGTTTTATCGAATGTATTATACGAATAACGAAAAATACTGAACTGGAACAGCTAGTATGCTAGGAGTGGGTACAATGACAAACTGCCAATCTTAGATGCGATTTTTGCACAGCTGAATCAAGTTCAAAACGATATTTGTCCTTGTGTAGTTCTGAATCTGCCTTATGAGAAAATCCTAGTGTGGAGATAACGTTTAAAAAAGGAAAAGGAATAATAAAAAAAAGTTCAAAGCAATAAAAAAATTAATATAAATTTTACATCGTAATTGTGTAAGTGACAAACAAGCTTGGAGCCCACCTGATGGTGAGTGGCTGCCACAGTCCACGGCACCTGCAAACAAAGTCAAAGAAGGCTAGAGATACATTGTCGCCTCTAAGGACTGAGATGAAATGCCTCACAACATGTAATTACATATACATACATACATACATAAACACTCACGCCTGTCACCCAGAGGGGTAGGCAGAGACTACGGACTTCCATTTGACACGATCCTGACATACCTATTTCGCTTCCTTTACATCCATATATCTACGCATACATGCTCGTCGGTTAAGGGTACTTTTAACGTGGCCCATTTTCAAAATATCGCCAATTTGGTCGATAAACTTTTTTCTAGGGCGTCCCTTCCCGACTCTTCCGTTCATATCTGCCATATAAATTTGCTTTGTCACTCTTTCCTCATTCATTCTTTCTACGTGACCAAACCACCGAAACATTCCTTTCTTAATCCTGGTCACAACAACATCTTGTATACTACATTAAAAAAAAAAAGAAAATGTGGTATGCAAGTGTGTAATTACACTGGCTCTGTATGTCTTCAGACAAGATGACAGCGGCATGGGCACTGCTGCTTGGAAGCAGAAATGATTAAGGGGCACCTACCCACATAAACAGAAAAGCAGTCCAACACCCAGTATCTTTATTAGCGTAAAAAATATTCAATTACTAAAACACTTAAAAATACACCCTTTTTTTGCGTAACAACTTGCCGAAAGCGCTGCCCTTTACACGCGTTTGAATATTAAAATTATCAAAGGGTCGGAGGTCAGCTCATCGAGTAAAGTGGGTGATGCGTAAAAACATAACGGTGCAGGTCTTTGTGGGCTATTGATCAATTAGTAATATTGTAATATTTACATTAGGTATATTAAAAAAATTATATACTCGTTGTATTATTATTATTATATGTATGTATGTATTATTATTCATATATATATATATATATATATATATATATATATATATATATATATATATATATATATATATATATATATATATATATATATTCATATAGAAAAAATGTAATACTACATTGTAAAACTTTTTTGTATAACTTCAAAAGAAGTTCTCAATTCTACAGTATTTTTGTGTGTATGTATGTTAAGCGATATTTAACTTATCGAAGTATGCAATTATTTTCATTACATTTTATTTTATAGTATAAGGTTGACAAATGAGCACACAGGCTTTTGTTACGCTAAGACAGTGCCACGTACCACTGGAACTGGCCTATAGATATCAATATCTATCGACTTATCACACATCGATAAAGGTTTAAAGCGCAAATGCGCTGTCACTCCTGGGGACTAAAATGTAATTCCCAGTTTCCATTAAAAAGGGTCTCCGGTTCTCTATACTCATCATAGGAAATACAGCAGCATTAGGTTACTGTTTCACGCTGGTGATCTATGTGGTCCAAATCGTGGTCCATTCATGCTACAACGATAATATGGTTATAGTGTGGCTCTACCACATATACCTACGATTTAATGTTCACTGACAATTCAAATGATAATGTCTATCCAAGAGTATGGACCCCATGTTGCAAATTTGAATATATCTGTAATAAACTAATGTATACTAGCTTAAAAGATTATTTACTCTAATACGCTCGAATATTTCTTAGGATAAATGAAATAATGGGAGCAGCTTTCACCTATGGGAATAATTTAGTACTCTTATTTAACGGTGTACTGTTTTAGACCTTCTTGAACTTTTTTGTAAGACGTTGAAATAAAATCATGTTTATATATAATACAGCAAAAAGAAACATAAAAATTGCCCATGTTTGTTTCTGTTGTAGGTACAGAACATTCCTAATGTTTCCAAAGTTTAAATGATGCAGTAGAGGGAATTTTTTTTTTATAAAAGAACAGTCACAACTGTTCTTTAGAATGTGAAATTGTATCATTTTAAAATATAACATGGCGAAAAAACTGCAAGCTTTATGAAACTTGATATATAAAAAAAGCCTAATTGGTGAAGTAGTTTATGGAACATCATAATAACTTTAAAAAACCTACCTCATGAAACCTATATCGGAAGAATATGCAAAGTTTTTATGATGCTGTGACACAAAAGCATATGGTCAAGTGTACTTGATCAACGGGACTGTCCAACTGCTCCATAACTCTAGCAGAAATAAAAGACCTGTGCACAACATTGTAATTCTATTTTATTTCTTTAAAAAAAAACTTTACCTCTACACTAGCATTTTCTCCTGTATCGTAGGCCACAGTTTACATACATAAATTTCACAAGAAAAAAAACAAAACAATTCGCAACAAAGGATTTCTGAAATATATATTTGATTAACTGATGAAGAGCTATCGTATCGCAAAGCCATCTATGCAAACAAGGCTATAGTTTATATAAAAACAGTGACAAGCAGGCTCGGGTCTCTTAAAATATTTATTTTAAGCCAATTTAATCTCCTGACTGCTCAGACCTTAAGAGTTTGTCGGGATATTTTTCATATTTGCGCATGGGGATTTTGTTGTTGTTCCCACCACATTGCCTGTTCAGTATATGAAAAGTTCTAGTCCGCGTGTGATAACTTCAAGACATGGTTGCTAAGGCTGTCATCGTTTGTTCTACCGACGCCATACGTCCCTGGATCTCTTCCACTGCAGCGTCCAATTGCGGGACCGTCCAGTGACGCACCTACGTAACGACGCATGCGTCTTGTTAGCAAAACAAGCAGCCGTCATATTTTGACTTTGACTTTTTTATATCTTCAGTGTAATTTTTAAGTTACTTTATTGTGTTTTTTTTATTTGTTTTAAGTTATTCTTTTTTGTTATTGTATTTATCTATTGTGAATGCAGTCCGTGACGTGATGGCATGGCAAACGAAACCCTTATATGTACACAGTGCAACAAGTCATTCAAATCTTTAAAAGGCCTCAACGTACACACTACAAAAACACACAGGCAATGTATTAGCCAAAACAGTTTACCTTTACACATACACCTCATTATTAACTTATATATGACTTTCCAACTCCTTTCCACACATATCTTAGCCATTTGAAAAATAGTATACCGACAGTTAAAAGAATCCCTCGAAGAGGTCGAATAACCTTTGCTAAACATTTGTCACAATTAATCCAGAAATGTTACATAAGCAATTGTACTCAAGACTGGCAGAATCTATTTTGATTTTCATACAGCACACTACATATAACAAAAACTGATAAACCAAATTTATCCTTGACACAAAAGATTAAAAATAACTGTGCTGTCAGCTCCTCACCTTCCCCCCCCCCCCGCACCTCTAATGATGCCCCTCGTAATCGCAACAAACTCATCGAAAACAAAATCTAGTAATAAGAATAAAATCTTAAAAACTTATTTATCGACCAATATATAGGGGAACTCCGGGACATTCGACGATTGCGCCCTCATTATATCAAACTGACGGAAAGGTCAATTTTTCTAAGGGCCGGGGATTTTTACCACCACCATTGGTAAAAAGTAAAGTTAATGACAATTCATTTTCAGACAAAAAACTTGTCTCAAAGTAGATTTTATGGTGTAAGGGAACGAGTGGCAGTGTAAGAATATCTACTATCCCGCACCATCCCGCACCATCCCGTGGGTGCCGTGAGAGGCGACAAAGAGAAACAAATGAAGAGGTGGGCAGCAACGTCTTCTTAATAAAACCTACAAAATAGAAAACTGTGGTTGCCAAGCGTGGCACTATAGCAAATACTTGCTACGCATGCTTTAATTCTTCTATTATACACTTTCTTAACACCGACTCCAGAAGGCGAAATTGTTTTATTCTTCTTAGTTATTCGAAGTCGGCTTTTAACTTTGTAAATTAAATATTAACTTTTTTCTTAAATAATACTCTTAAGTTATATCAAAATTAAAGTCAAGACATACAGATACGAATATAAGGCAATGAGAATAGTTCTATTGGATCCGAATCGTTGAATAATGATCGTAACCTCTAGCAAGAGCACTTTATGTCCAACCGCTACGACTATAAAAGTAACCGTCCATTGTATCACAATTCACTGGGTTTTATCTTGACCCCGCTACCATTCAAACGACGATATTCTGTATTTGGAATACATTGATTGCTCCACACTAAGTTAACAGACTACATTTGTTAAAAACGATTCAATGAAAAGGTACTTTATAGAAATGTTAGTTTGGGGTGACTTTGGAGCGAATGTTTAGAGACAAGACAGTTAAAGATTGTTCTCAATAAGGCCGGATCGACGAAATTACTTTCTATTCGTATTTCTTTGTATAGAGATCTCTATCAACATTTTTGTACACCACAATTAAATGTATGAAAATTATAATGGGTGACATTTTTATCGTCTGGAAAATAATATGGTGTTTTGTGTAAGTGAATATATTCTCGAAAGTATTTGCAAAATTTCTGAATATCTAAAAACATAAGCACGATTTTTATTTTGTACTTGTAGTGTATATGTTAGGTACCAATTGATTAAAAGGGCATTATTTATAACGCCGGGCAATAAGAATAATACCAATATATAATTGATATAAAACTACTGAAATAAATATATTGACCGAGCTATGTGAATAAAGTCCGTTACTTATTGAGCAGAGTAATAACAAGGTGGGTTAGGTTAGGTATTTTTTGATGTCACATATTTAATACTTTAATTTAACGGGAATAAAGTATTAAAAGTATTTTTCTTTGTAACGCAAGGGAAGGAATATCTCATTGCCGCTATTTGATACTGCAAAGTAGTTTTCCCTTCCTTCACATTTTTTTACATTTGTTAATTTCATATTTGGTGCATTATTAACTTATTGTCTTAAAAGTGATTAACATGGTTAGTACTAGTTTTTACGGAATTTATCGCGTATATTGAACTTTTTAAATACCCGACGTTTCGAGAGCTTTACAGCACCCATGGTCACGGGACGGACTGAGATGTTCAACGTCCAGCTGTCATAGTTAACCGCGGTTACCATAGATTAAAATTTAACTTTTGTTCCGATCTACACAGTATGAACTTATGGTATCATGGAGTCTTGCAGTTGTATGCTTGGGTTGGGATTTAATTTTATTTATTATAGGATCCCAAGCAGATGGTAGCACCTAGCCATCTTCTCTATTGAAATTAGGATGTTCTTTGATTTTAATAGCCTCGCGAATCATCCTTGGAAGGAATCGGTGTTCTTTAGCGAGGATTTGTGGTCTATCAAATCTGATGTAGTGACGGGGGCGATCCTGTACATGTTCACAGACTGCAGACTTCCCGGAGCGTCGATTCTTCACATCAGCTATATGTTCTTTGACGCGGGTTTTAATTGATCTTTTAGCTTGTCCTATGTAGGAGAGACCACATTCACAATCAAGCTTGTACACTCCTGCATCTTGCAGAGGGACGTTACACTTGACTGATGGCAAAAACTGACCAATCTTCTTCGGCGGCTTGAAGTATGTTTTGATGGAAGCGTGCTTCAAGATGTAGCCAATCTTGTCAGTGACTCCTATAACGTATGGCAGTACAGCAAGAACACGCTCGACTGTGGCCGGCTTCACTCGTTCTCTGTGACGTAGGCGCAGGAACCGAAGCTTGTTGTCATGCAAAACTTGCTTGATATGATGGAGCTCTGCAGCCAGGTGTTTACTGTCACAGATCCCTCGTGCTCTCTGAAACAAAGATTTACCCACGGTAGCTAACTGTGAAGGATGGTGGTGAGAATCACCGTTTAAATATCTATCTGTATGGGTCTTTTTTCTATACACAGTATGGCTCAAGGTGTTATCAGGATTCCGAATTACTAACACATCTAGAAAAGCTAAGGAATTGTTTGCCTCTAACTCCATTGTGAACTGGATTTTAGAATTTATAGAGTTAAGATGGTCTAAAATTCAGTTACTTTATCTAAAGGTAGAATTGTGAAAGTGTCGTCTACGTACCGCTTGTAGAATCTTGGATTTATGGGAGAACTAAGCAGCGCTTTCTCCTCAAAGTCTTCCATGAATATCTCGGCGACAATGGGAGATACAGGTGAGCCCATCGCCAAACCATCTACTTGCTTGTAGAACTCCTCCTTCCACAGTAGGTAGCCAGATGTAAGGCAGTGTCTGAGTAATACTGCATATTCTACGGGCATGTTGTTTTCTTCCAGCCTTCTAGTTACAAATTTAAAAAAAAAAAAAAAAAAACTGACCATAGTTTCATTGTCTGCCAGATGTAGGTCTTTAATCTCGCTGACGAAATGGTAGGAATCCTTTATGTGTGCTCTTGTATGTCTGAATTGTCTGAACTGAATTTTAGAATTTATAGAGTTTATAGATATTCAGTTTACAATCGAGTTAGAGGCAAACAATTCCTTAGCTTTTCTAGATGTGTTAGTAATTCGGAATCCTGATAACACCTTGAGCCATACTGTGTATAGAAAAAAGACCCATACAGATAGATATTTAAACGGTGATTCTCACCACCATCCTTCACAGTTAGCTACCGTGGGTAAATCATTGTTTCAGAGAGCACTAGGGATCTGTGACAGTCAACACCTGGCTGCCGAGCTCCAACATGTCAAGCAAGTTTTGCATGACAACAAGCTTCGGGTCCCGCGCCTACGTCAGAGAGAACGAGTGAAGCCGGCCACAGTCGAGCGTGTACCTGCTGTACTGCCATATGTTAGAGGAGTCACTGACAAGATTGGCTACATCTTGAAGCACGCTTCCATCAAAACATACTTCAAGCCGCCGAAGAAGATTGGTCAGTTTTTACCATCAGTCAAGTGTGACGTCCCTCTGCAAGATGCAGGAGTGTACAAGCTTGATTGTGAATATGGTCTCTCCTACATAGGACAAACTAAAAGATCAATTAAAACCCGCGTCAAAGAACATATAGCTGATGTGAAGAATCGACGCTCCGGGAAGTCTGCAGTCTGTGAACATGTACAGGATCGCCCCCGTCACTACATCAGATTTGATAGACCACAAATCCTCGCTAAAGAACACCGATTCCTTCCAAGGATGATTCGCGAGGCTATTGAAATCAAAAAACATCCTAATTTCAATAGAGAAGATGGCTGGGTGCTACCATCTGCTTGGGATCCTATAATAAATAAAATTAAATCCCAACCCAAGCGTACAACTGTAAGACTCCATGATACCATAAGTTCATACTGTGTAGATCGGAACAAAAGTTAAATTTTAATCTATGGTAACCGCGGTTAACTATGACAGCTGGACGTTGAACATCTCAGTCCTTCCCGTGACCATGGGTGCTGTAAAGCTCTCGAAACGTCGGGTACTTAAAAAGTTCAATATACGCGATAAATTCCGTAAAAACTAGTATTATTTCAATGTGTAGTGTTCGCGTAAACATAAGAAATCATAACATGGTTAGGTTAGGTTACATCAACCTGTGCAACAAATGCGTAGCAATATTCATAAGAACCAGACAATGTGATAAATAATGTAGTTTAAATCAGTATTAAATACGTAGCCTTATTTGACTTGACATTATTCATATTTCTTCTTCATATTTCTTCTTCTTCAAGAAAGTTAAGCTATTATATTGGTCAGCTCAGTCAAATTAACACTTTGTAACTTTATATTTACTTAATATGTTTATAATTCTTAATAATGTATTTTTATATCACCTCAATCAAAAACCTATAGTTGGCCCAATACGAGACTACAGATAAAAGAGAAATTCAATTACAAAAGCAATCTTAATTTTCATCTAAATAACGCAAAATGTTTTCCTATCTACAATAAAAGGAAAATGGCGAAATAATATGTGATGGAATTATTAAGCGTCTACTTAAGTCACCATTAAAGATATTATTAAAATAATTTACTTTGTGTTATCTAATCAAGCTTATGGCCCAACGAAGTCTGGAAAAAATCATCTTACCTAATTTAAAACTAAATTGACTAGTTGTTGTGGCAAATTCTTGATGAAATTTTTGAGCATCTACTTATGTCACCATTACAGATATCAATAAAATAATTTATTACGTATTATCTAATCAAGCTTATGGCATATCGAAGTCTGGAAAAAATTACACACACAATTCAAAACTTAATTGTAGTTGTTACGATTCGTCACTTAAGACAGGCAAAGGTCTTATACCATTCAGCCGAGTTTGACGTGTATTTTATTCAAAAAAAAATCTTCTAAATATACTAATACCTTCTTTAAAGATTTCCTTTGTGCTAGTAATTACCCTATATAAAGATATATGAAAATTATATTGACTAGTAGTTGTTGTAACGATTTGCCAATTAAGGCGTTTTATACCATACAGCCTATTCTGATGTGTATTTTGTTTAAACTAGAATATCTTTAATTCCTGACTTCCTGCAGTAGTATGACCGAATAAAAAATGTTCAGGATTATAAACTATGTTTTTACATATTTTGCATTTGTAGACGCAAGAAATTAAAACATAAAATTAGAAAAGAAAAAATACGAAAACAAAATATATAGTTTATTCATTAAGAAAACCTATTCGCAACCTTGAAAATTTTAACTTAGTGATTCATTCATATAATTGTTTAACAGGGGATAACAGCTGTTCCTGCCTTTCACTTGAGTCTGTTGAATATATTAAATATCTAGGGGTTTAATAGATAGTAATTTAAATTTTAAACAATATATTAACACTCTTAGCAAAAGAATTCATAAATTAATATATATTTTTAAAACTATTAGACACGTTTTGGATCCAGATATATTAAAACGAGTTTACTTAGCTTTATGTCAGTCTATTATAACATACTACATATCAACGTGGAGTGTTGCCTCTAGAGATGGGCCGACTAGTGGCCGACTAGTCGGGTTAACCGACTAGTCGGCATCATTTACAGTCGGTGACTAGTCGGCGACTAATCGGCAAAATATGCCGATTATAATCGGCGGTTAGCAAAAAAAATTAAACCAACATTTATTCCTAATAATTGTTTTTTATTTTACATTTTCATGAATCTGCTGTGATAGCAGTTTCTATGATAATTACCTAGCTGCACTTTATTATATTAATTATTAATCTGTTATCATATTATAAGGAATTTAAGAATCAGTCAGTAATTAAATATCTTCAATCAATGACACATACATAACAAATAAAACAAAATAATATAGGTACCTTAATAACATTTTCAAGGTATCATAGAGCCATAGTATTACTTTAAATTTAGTTAGTCTTTATTCAAGAATAATAAAATATAAAAAATATTGTGATGGAATCATTGTACAATACCTATTATAATAAATTGGCATTATGACAAGATGGTTTAGTGCTAATGAATGTTTAAAAACTACTTAAATATGTTTGTTTTTAATAAGTGGCAAGTTATGATGCAAAAATGTCAATGTTTCGGCGCGATCTGGAAGTAAGCCGTTCCTTTTTGTCTCATATACATTGCCAGCTTCCGAAAAGAGACGCTCGCTATAAACTGTGCTGGCGGGACAACACAGATATACTTTAGCTATACGAGCCATTTCAGGATATCTAGAACTGTTCTCATGCCACCACTTAAATGGATCTTCAGTTTGCTGTAAAACTGGCAATGTGCAGTAAGAATGAAGTTCGTGAGCTGAACTAGATGTTTCGTCGTCAATATACATCGATAGCCTTTGTAATATTCCTCCCATTATCTCGCACAACAGCGTGTATTTTGGCTGCACTTATATTCCATGAGGCAGGAATTTCTTCGAGACACACTTTTATATTATGTGCATCGTGAGACATAGGAAAATGTTTCATCTGGAGTACTGCGTGATGAAATTTTATATGTTATCCAACCAGTGTGCTGTAAAGCTTAAAAAACTTTCCTTGTTGTTTGTATTTGTCCACAAATCTGCAGTTACGGATAGCGCGGCAGCGCTGAGCACTCCGTATCGTATTTCAGTTTTAGTTTTCTCATAAATGTTGGGAATGATATTTTCTGACAAATACTTTCTACTAGGCAGTACATATTTTGGTTTAAGCTTCTTCATTAGACTGATAAAACCACTGTTTTCCACAATTGATAGAGGTTGGTTATCCAAGGCAATCATCTCTCTTATAGCGACACTTATTTCTCTTGATCGGGAGTCCTGAAGCGACCACTGGACCATTACACTATCTTGAATAGTTTGTTGTATGTAAACATCGCCTCTCGCTGAAGTTGACGGAACTGGCGTCGGTGAAAAGGGCTCAGGTTGCGATTGAGAACGTGAAGACAAATGGACTTCATTCGAACTACTTTTAATAGAACCAGCCAATTGAGGCATCAACTCGTTGTGCTTATATTTTATATGATTAGTCATACTTGTCGTATTCGCTTTTCTACCTTGACCACCGCGTCAAATTATTCCCTGGCACTGGTTACATTTCACTTTTGTCGGTTCTCCTTCAACATCATCGAAGAATGTCCACACTCGCGATTTCTTTTTCGACATTTTAAGCACACAGTTCTTTTATTTATTTTAACAAGGCGACACCAGCAGAGCGAATATACACAAAACGATTAAAAAGAAAACAAAACACGTCAAAGCTCAAAGCTTACATTACACTACAAGTAACAACTTGCTCGGTGGCCGCACGATGGCTGTTATGCGTGCTTAAGGGTGCCGAGTGATGACGGGTCACGACATAGCCCGAATACCTCCGAAAGGCT
Organism: Parnassius smintheus behrii; assembly: GCA_036936625.1. Lineage (NCBI taxonomy): Eukaryota > Metazoa > Arthropoda > Insecta > Lepidoptera > Papilionidae > Parnassius > Parnassius smintheus. The sequence continues at coordinate 6,078,847 of JAUPFT010000004.1, read as the reverse complement.
AGTATTAAAATGATCGGCATCGCCGACTAGTCGGCCGACTGATCGGCGATTTGAAAACCGATTAGTCGGCTAGTCGGCTAGTCGGCAAATACCATAGTCGGCCCATCTCTAGTTGCCTCTAAAACGGTGTTACAAAAGATAGAAATCTCTCAACGTGCTATACTCAAAGTTGCAACATTTAAACCTTTTCTTCATCCTACATCACAGCTTTATGATAACTGTCAGGTCCTTACAGTAAGACAACTGTTTATATTAACGATAATTCAGAAACAACATAGCTTATTAATATACAACCGATCGAACTTAAACGCAGGAAATTTTCCGTAGATACAACTAATTTTAAAACAACTTTTATAAGAAAATTCTTTGCATTTTTGGAACCACACTTATACAATAAACTAAATAAAACATTGGACATTTACCACCTTAATAAAATAAATTATAAAAAAACTGTACTTAATTACCTACAAAAATTAACTTATAATGAAACTGAAAACCTGCTTAGTATTCAGACTTAAAAATAAATTCTTATATAACCGTCACACACACACGACACACATTTTACACGCTCCTCTCTCATAACTGCTCACACACATGACACTCGTAACACAATTACTTCTTACAGTCATACATTACACATCTTATGAGAGAGGAACGGCATTAGTAGTATAAATTATTATTTTGTTTGTACCTTGGTATTAGTAATAAGTGGTAACATAGTATATAAACATAATATGTGATACAATTAATTTCATTGTACTTAGGTTATATACAAATTTTTAGATAGTATTTGATTATTTAACTTTTGCTTGCATCCTAATATTTGTATAAATTAACGGTGGGGATATGGCGCTGACAGCTGATGCACAGGTCTCCTAGTTCAGCTGCAGATGCTATGTTTTCAAGTATATGTACTAATGTAGCTTTATTAAATAATGTTATGCAAATATCGTGATGTACAACCTCTTGGAGTTCGCCATTGTCCTTTGTGTCATAAAAAGAAGCTCATTAGTGCTACAAATGTTTTAGGCATAAACGCAAAAAACATGCCTTGATCAAAATAGACATTTTAGGGAACAATTTTTACTAGAAAACCTTGGCTTATAAATTACAAGTTCATTAATAGAATGAAGTTACCGTATGAAAATCCATTATTTTAAAAATTTGTTAGCTAAGATCCGCGATCAATTTCGATCAGTATTCCCATCACCACTAACGCTCAACACCACTACACTAGGAAAGACGTAATATCGACGGTACTGTATTTCCTAGAGCAAAGATGTTGGGAGTAGTGGTGCTGGGATAAGTGGTCACGGGGACAGTGCACGCATTTGAGGAGGGCGGGAGGAGCTCTTTGTTGAGCTAGGTAAGACACGTTACGTTACTTTTCTGACATCTTTATTCAAAAGTTCTTCTTTTTCATCATTCGCCCATAAAACTCCACTACTGGGCAGTAGCCGCTCCCGTGGTACAGACAAGGTAGACAGATTGACGATCGCAGCACTGGTCATCTCTTGACACTTCAGCGTGTTGCCGGTCTGGGTATGTTACGCCTGGAGCAAACGAGAGGGTTATATCGCCAACTATCGGGACTCCGTTACATTTTTCGGCCTTATTCTATTCCCTTACGTCGACTAATTAAAATGTTTTAATTCCGAAATATAAAATACTTACTTCTGTCTTTTATAAACAACCGCTTGACAATGTTAGTTGAAATGATTTTTTTACTTTTTCAAAAAAATATTTTTTTAACAAAAGTACCTAATTTTCTCAACTCTCTTCAGGTAAGATGTGTCCTCTCTGTTGCTCATAATACCGGATTCCAGCTGGGCTAAATTCATTGGCTTGGAATGAATTTGCGGTCTAAATGCTGTTAAATGTTTACTCGTGCATCTAGCGCACATCCTCAAATATTTCTGGCTATTATCTTATCGACATCAAAGAAATGAGACGCGGCAATGAATTTCCTTATGCCACCGATATGAAAAGAAAATTAATGAGATACAACTTGACTGCCTCGTTAGTGTAGTGATTCTTAACGCGGTTGCTGGTAATGAGGTCCTGGGTCAGTCAGTTATTGGGGTTTTCTGTCTTAAAATTTTCAGTAACAGCCCAGTCAGGAAGTTAGGGATGTTGATGTAGGATGTGTACCTACAAGTCTCGGAAAGCACGTAAAGCCGTAGGTCCTGCGATTGATCTCTCTCCGTTCGTGTGGGATTATCGTGCCATCGGTCTAAGAGAGTGAGGGAATATAGAGTGCTTGGTATAGAGCTTAGTGTAGAGGAATATGTGTACTTGCGCATATACTCGGGCGCTATAATCCTGTCCTGCGCTATATTCTCCTACTGCGACTGGCCGCCGTGTCCGTAATTCTTGTAGTCTTAAAACAAAAGTAATCTTGCAGTTCTTCTTCTATGTTCTATTAGGAAAAAAGGCTCTGTAGCCTCTAGGCTGCATCTGTATGCGGTTAACTTTGAGGACGTAGACCTCATAGTCTTTATGCATACTCGATTTTACCCACCAGACCGCAACCCAGTAGTGCACGCATAACTTGGTGGCAGAAACAGTAGCAGTAGATGGTACCTACCGAGTATGAATATCCACTTTTAATCTTTAAAACACTCTTTGTGCCTAATCCTGCCAGCCAAATGGAATTGTTAACTGCAATTTAACATTTACCACGTTTTTGGCGAAAACATCATAAGTAAATGTGTATGTCAAAACTTAAGTTTAGATGGTTTAGCTTGAAAAGAGGTAACGTTAGCCTACATTCAAAACTATACCAAAGTTCAGTCGGTTAACCTTAACCCATTCCCTGTCCCATACGCCACATATGGTACATTGCTATTATCTTGTTACTGTGTCTGGAAACCGGACGATCAAAGTGTTATCCTTATTATTTAATCTGACATAATATATGTTTACAAAATCTTATTTAAGTAAAGATATATTTCTTAATATGTAACTGCGTTCGTGGCAAAAATCTACTCGAGAAAGTATACCTTTTAACATAAAGTGATGCCTCTCTCCCTTAAGGAATAAAAGATAAATACAGTTTATAAAACATAACCTTTTGTTATTATTGTTATTATAACCTATATTTTTTTATTCAAAACACTGTTCATTTTGTCTGCCAATGACAGTACAAAGGAAATTTCACTCGGAGGAACCATATAAATCTGACTAAAATAATACTACAAAAATGGTAAATTGAAAGACAAAGCGACTAAATTGATGTGTCTATTAAACATTATTTTTTGTAATATGAAGCTACAGAGGATTAAAAAACATTTATTTGTATTAATTTAGTATATATATTTATGTATTTTTTACTTAACTTTAGACAAAATGAATGCCTGTAATGATTAACTGAACTGAAACGTGTTTTATTTTATAGATTAAGGGTAACAAACGAGCACATGGTCCATCTGATTGTAAACGAATGTTGTAGCCTATAGACATCTACGTCAATCCTCGATGAATAATCAAAACACAGATGCGTTATCACCTCTGAGGAATAAGATGGAATGCCTCGTTTTCAGTAAAAAGGGTCTTCGGGTCTCTACACTCACCATACAAAACATATCAGTGTTAAGATGCTATTTTACGCTAGTATTCTATGCGAGCGTGGTCCTTCCCCGGTCGAGCCGACCCATTCATTCCATTCCATTTTAGTCCTCCTGAGTAACAACGCATCTGCGTTTTGATTCTTAATCGAGTATACCATTATTATATCTAAATGTAATGATGTTCACTGACACCTCAGTTCACTTTCGTAAAACGTGATTTATAATTAAGTGGCACCTAACTAATCAGCTGTTCTAGTTGGATCCAGCTGGGTTGGTCGGCCAGTGCAGTGAACCCATGAACGCACAAGACTTTGCCAGAATCCATTCACTTACCATCAGGTGGACTGTGTGCTCTTTTGTCGCCCTTATTCTATAAAAAAAACTTCTCTTGAGGACTGTACTTGATCTCATAAAATAAAACACTAGCGTGAAGTATGACGCGGAACTTAATATTGCATACAAATATAGACACGACTGTTCGTTAAAATCATAATTTCTAGAAGAAATGGATGTTGCCAATTACTAAAATATGTAAAACACTTTTAATGTTCAATATTTAATAAATAATATTTAATTGGCTAAGTTAAATATAATTCAATAAATAAAGACAGCGGGTTGTAACGGATATTTGTACTGCAGTAGCCACCATGGATAATTAGTTCATTTTTCATTTTAATTTTATAAATAAACACGAAAGGGAAAACAACCTACACTTTTTATTTTATGTAGAATAAACACTGCACGGTTCTGAAAATAAAAATGATAGGCATATACTCTGCTCCAAAATTCTCAAATATTTAAAGAAGTCTGTGTCCCGAAACTTCTATAAGTTGTTACTTTACGTTTTCAATCTTTAAAGTTAGAACTTTTCAATTATATCAAATTTCATTTGATATTAATTTGAAAGATTTTCTTCTTCTTTCTTTGTTTGTATTACTCATTTATTAAAAATATTAATCCTAATACTGTTCAAAAGCTCTGGGCACTCAGCATTACATACAGTATAAATAAAGCATTTGTTGTGATTCTATTCAATGATCTGCGTTCGTGGCAAACAAACCAAACCAAAAAAGCGGTAGTGGGTCTCACAGAGTACTTAAAAACGAATGAGATATATAAATACTATATATGATTGACCAAAATGAACCATAGGTAGTGTAATAAGTTAATATTTCATTAATCAGGTAACTAGAAATAAATGAGTGACACATTACTACAAAAAAACATTGAATACACGATGAAGCAATCCAAGCACAAGAGAGAAAATATGTCTGTTTCATGTAAATGAGATTATCATTTACATGAAACAGACATAAGAGTTGTTCTACTTCGGACAGACAAAACGACAGACAAAGTGAAACGTTCAGGGCCGTTGTGTGTTTGTATGTGGTTATAGTATTTGAAAGACGGGGATTATGTTAAAATTGTATCATTTATGTTTAACTTACTTCAAAAAAAGGTTTACGATTCGACTGTATATACTTATTTTTGGTTTGTTAACCGATATCTTCGTCAATTTTGAACCGATTCTGATAATTGTTTTCTTACGAGGGAGTGGTGGCAGGCCTGCTGTACACCTTGTTTAATTTATGTTGGGAATTAAAACGGGTACCGGATGACTGGTGCAAAGCAGTAATAGTACCAATATATAAAGGAAAAGGGTCACAGCAGGACTGCAAAAACTACCGCGGTATCAGCTTGCTTAGTATTGTGGGTAAACTGTATGCTAAGGTGTTAATTGAAAGAGTTATGAAAGAAACTGATGGAAAAATTTGGGATGTGCAAGCGGGTTTTAGAAAGGGAATGGGGTGTACAGATCAGGTCTTTTCCATGCGCATGATTGCGGAGAAGTTTTTGGCCAAAAACCAGAAAGTTTTTTGTGCATTCATGGACTTGGAAAAGGCTTATGACAGAGTGGACAGGAATGTGTTATGGCAAACACTGAACTCATATGGGTTGAGCGCTGGTTTGATACAGGCATTGAGGTCTCTTTATAGGGACTCTAGTGCTTGTGTCAGGATCAATGGGGTCTACTCGGACTGGTTTGGCATCCAAAAAGGTGTCAGACAGGGCTGTGTAGCTTCCCTTTGGCTGTTCAACCTATTTATGGACCGGTGTTTGCAAACTTTGAAAGATGAAGAATGTGGTTTAAGAATGGGCGAGTTAACCGTCAAATGCCTTTTGTATGCCGATGATCAAGTCATATTTGCATCATCGGCGTCTGATTTGCAAATGATGGTTACATTAATGAACTGGGAATTAAAAGAAAGGGGAATGAAAGTGAACACATGTAAGACGAAAGTGATGGTTTTTGAAAGAGAAGAAAGCAAAACGGTATGTGAAATAAGAATAGAAGGAGAGTTAATTGAGCAAGTGGATGAGTTTGTGTATTTGGGATGTGTATTTAGCAGGGATGGTAGATATGATAGGGATATAGAACGACGAGTAAATGCAGGGAATAGAGTGAATGGGGCACTACACTCTATTATGGAGAACCAGAATGTGTCAAAACAGGCACGTATGGTGATTCATAATTCTGTGTTAGTCCCTACTTTAATGTATGGTAGTGAAAGCTGGGTGTGGCAGAAGAAGCAAGAAAGTAGAATAAATGCTGTAGAAATGCGGTCTTTAAGGAATATGCTAGGTTTGAATCTGAATGACAGGGTGAGAAATTGCGTGATAAGGGATAAATGTGGTATGCAAGATGATGTTGTGACCAGGATTAAGAAAGGAATGCTTCGGTGGTTTGGTCATGTGGAAAGAATGAATGAGGAAAGAGTGACAAAGCAAATTTATATGGCAGATGTGAACGGCCGAGTCGGGAAGGGACGCCCTAGGAAAAAGTTTATCGACCAAATTGGCGATATTTTGAAAATGGGCCACGTTAGAAGTACCCTTAACCGACGAGCATGTATGCGTAGATATATGGATGTGAAGGAGGCGAAAGAGGTGTGTCAGGATCGTGCCAAATGGAAGTCCGTAGTCTCTGCCTACCCCTCTGGGTGACAGGCGTGAGTGTTTATGTATGTATGTTTTCTTACGAAACTTCTACTATACTTCAGGAATAGTCCTATATAAATTAGGAGAAAACAACTTAGGATATTTTTTTTAATATTATACGTGGTAAAGTCACATCATGATTGTTGAAGAATTATGATTCAGCTCGACCGGGGAAGAACCACGACTCACAGAATACCAGCGTAAAATAGCAACCTGATAGTGCCGTGTTCCATATGGTGAATGTAGAGAACCGGAGAACTTTTGAGTGGAAAGGAAGCTAAACCCTAGTCCTCAGGGGTGACAACGCATCTGCATTTGGATTCTTAATCTGTGATAAATGTAGATGTCTGTGCGCTACAGCATTCACTTATCATCAGGTTGACTATGTACTCGTTTGTCAATCTTATCCTATATATAATATTTCCATTACAGAAAGAACTTGAACTTCTTCACCAGCTCACAGTGCAGGATAATTATATATCCATATATCGGGAGCCTTGAGCTCTTTTTGACAATTTCCTTCGCTGCTGTCCATTTTTATAGATTAACAGATAATAATGGTGATTAAAAGAAAATTAGCCTTATTTGTCACATTTGACAGGTGGATTGACCATCGCAGCACCAGAAGAACCATTGGCGTTACTGTCACAGCTTACCAGCAGTCCACTGCTGGACATACGCTTATCTAGTATAGATGGTCTTATAGGAGGATGTTTGTCGTAGTTGCCACTTGTTAGGTGGGAAGGAAACCGCAGTTTTTTTTAATTAGTAAAACGCTAATAGCCATCTTCTGGTTTGATTCCCTCTTTTTCCTCTTACGACACCCACAGGGCGATGTGAGGTAGTGGATATTCCAACACCGCCACTACACGATAGACCATACAATAAACGTCTTCTCTTTTTTATATAGAAGAGAGAGCAAACGAGCATGCGGCTCACCTGATGGTAAGTGACTACCGCCGCCCATGATCAACCGCAGCACCAGGAGAATCGCAGGTGCGTTGCCAGCCTTTTAGAAAAGAATAAGTTCTTTTCTTGAAGGATTTTTTCTTTTTTTAGTTTTCGATAAATATCTCATAGACTTTCTTACCTTTTTTTCTTCTTCTTTCCGTTATTAAATATGAAGTTTTTGTATTTTTGAAAAAAAATTCAATTTTCATAAAATCACAATTTACAAACTAATTTAGTATTAGCATAATGTAAGAAATATACAATATTTATTACAATAATAAAAGCAACTTAAGCTTAAAGTTGTCAATCAGTCGTACTCCCCGCGGTACAGTTACAAGAACGTTGGTTGCTATTTGTAGTTGAGTGGCTGTGCTTAGCCTTTGAGGCGCAAAATAAATGGGCCCCTTTAGCACCAGAAGCGAGGACAAGTCACAGATACATTTACTAGAGGACATTTAACGCACGTTCACAGTACGTACTGATAGTCATAATTAAGAAAGAAGGAAAGAAGGAAAAAAGATAAAAAAGCAAGGAGGAAGTGTAGAAGTAGTAGTTAATTATTATACATGAATATATATATATATATATATATATATATATATATATATATATATATATATAATGAATTACCATATAGGGGGGATCTTGTCACAGTTGCCACGCTTGACAAGCGGAGAATTCTCATTTTGAGTTTTTACCAGGATAATACTGCTACCCATCTCCTGTTTCAGATTCCCTCTGTCGCCTTTTACGACACCCACACGACGATATGGACTAGTGGATTTCCTTCCCCCGCCGCTACGCCGTGATACCTACTGATGCAACGGAGTGTCATAACGGAGGCAGAAATAGAAACAGAAGTCCAAAGTATTTAAATTAATTCTATACATAAATTTCAATTATTCTAAAGTATCTAAAGTATTTTATCAGAAACAGAAACGGAAACTGATACAGAAGCGGAAGTGTAAATACTATATAAAAAGTAAAATTTATGACAAATATAAATTTATATTAAACTAAAATTTAAAATTAAGTAGCGGTAACTTATATTTTATGACTTAGAAATCTGTTTCGGTGTTCTTCATGTGTAAGAATAGCGTTGCTAAATAATTGTTCGCTAGTGATGTTGGCTGGAGGAACTGTCAAATATTGGCAAAAGATTACGATATTTGTGTACATTTCATTTCCACTACATACTCGTGAAGGTGGATTACGTCTATAAAAGAGATTGTCACTCTTGTAACTGGTGGAACATGGATTGTAACATTTGTAATGATAAATTCATCATTGATGATGATGATGTGGGTTGGACTTCATTCTCAATTAAAAATTGGCACCTATAGAAAAAAGTATGCCATCATTAAAGTTCTGATCAAATTTCCGTTATAAAAGATGCGGAAACAAAAAAAGAAATGGATGTCAAAAAGCAGGCAGAACTTCTGGTAGTTGCGGATGCAGAAGCTGAGGTCTGTTGTATCACTAGTAATACCTATAGATAAAACAGTATGTGAAATAAATATAGATAAATCAGTATGTCAAATAAATAAAGATTAATCAGTATGTCAAATAAATATCAATAAATCAGTATGTCAAATAAATATAGATAAATCATTATATCAAATACATAAAGATAAATCAATGTGTCAGATAAATGTGGATAAAATTATATGTCAAATAAATATAGATAAATCAAAAAATTTGTATAGGTAAATTAAAAATAGGTAGGTATAGTAAAAAATTAAATATAGGTAAATTAATAAATTAAAAACAATTCTGATGCAACTTTTTCATCATTGCAATATACTACCAATACACGACAAAGTGAAATACCAACTACTGCTCGAAAATTATAGCAAGGAAGAATTTAAAATTAGCAGTATCTATACAAAGCTTACACGACAAGCCCTTAATCCATATATGACTATACCAAAATATAAAAATATGTATGGAAAATTTAGGTTACAATATCAAGTTCCCGCTCTTCTGAACCAAATTCCAAAAGCAATAAAAAATGAACTAACTATAAAAATATTAAATATAAGCTTAAACAATATTTTATAGACAAATTGATAACGACACCTACTAATAATTTATACTAAACAAACTATATCTACTAACACACATAATATACATAAATACAAATCTATTAATAAATATATACACAATAGATACACACAATCGTAACATTATAATCTCAATTACTAATATTATTTATCATACCTACTCACTAACTGTCCTTTGCTGTGGTATACATATTGTTAAAAAAATGCTATTTTGTCACACCATGTATGTAAATCACCACGTAAAGATAGAGAAACTTATCCTGGCCATGGACAATCTGGTAAAGTAATGTAAATATAATAAATATATGTAAATATAATAAATAATAAAGAGGAGCATTAATTTTGCCTTCTTAACAAAACATCAGTCTAAGTGACAGCAAACAAAATCGTCATAATAATCATTATAGTCCATCACAAATCCACTGCTGAACATAGGTGTCCCTCAAGGAATGCAACAAAACACGGTCTCGAGCGTCCTGTATCCATAGACTGTGCATATTTTACCGGGTTTGTCACTCCGATTAGTGGGGAGATGCCCTACAGTTCGCTTACCGGTATGAAGTTGCCACTTAGGGAACTTGGTCCCTTTTAGTCAGTCCTTAGAACCATATGGCCGACCCATTGCCAGTTCTGCTTATAGATCTGTTGGGCTATGTCAGTTATTTTAGTTGTACTGCAAATGTCCCCATTACGAAGTATACATTGAGGTAAACTCCGAACAAACTCCTCTTCATATCTTGATGAGTGATCTAGTACTTACTTATACGACCAGCAGAGATAAACCACATATTATAGCTCGAGTTTACTGTTCGATATGCTATTACGTATTTCTTATATTTTATTTTTATTAAATTTAATATTGAAGTAAAATAAAATGTAGCACTAAAATATCTTCTACTATAAGTTTCAGCTCGTGCACGTGTGTAATAAAGTTATTATATTACACGTTACAGAAGATAATATAAGGCGGGTATTAAATTATTTATAGGCGATACAGTGCGCGCAGCGTATTATATAAGGGGCCATATAAGTATTTTATACGTGTATCACTAACCTTATAATAATGTAAGACTCTCGGCATGTATTTAACTTTCGGCAGCTGCTCCATGTTTTATTAACGACCGTGAGATTAAATGAATTAGTGTTATTGTTACTTTAATGGAAATAGTGTGACAAACGATCACACAGTCTACCTGAAGGTCTGTGGATGCAGTGGCTCACAGAATATCATTATTAATTACATTTATCGTCAATTAGGAACCAAAATAGAGATGCGTTGTCACCCCTGAGGACTGCGATGGAACATTTGAAACAAATAGTTAATGTATCACATATTTTTCATTAATTTATCAATTCACCATAGGCTATGAATGTCCACTGCGGAACACAGGCCTCCTCATGTACTGCATCAAAAGGGAAATATTTGCCATAGTTGCCACGGTTGACAGACCAGTTGACAACGACTTTTTTGTATTTCATAGCTGTTGTCAGAAACACGCTGCTCTCCAGATTTGTTTCCTCTTCTTAGTCGCCTCTTACGGCATCCACGGAACGCTGTGGAGTTCTGGATATTTTATAATCTTAATTACATGATGTTAAATTTAAGAAAGTAGTTGTAGATTTAAAAAAATTTATGGAGATTATAAAAAACCATAATTTGGACGAATGGGTCGGCTCGACCGGGGTAGGACAAAAATTTCACAGAATACCAGCGTAAAATATCTGGAAACAAGACATTAACTCCTAGTCCAGAAGGGTGATAAGGCTTCTACATTTTATTTATTAATGGAGTATAAATGTCTCCCACAGGATCCACTTAACATAAGGTGTGCTCGTTTATGACCCTTATTCTACAAAAAAACAAATTTTCGAAAATTATTTCATAATCTTCATTACTACAGCACTTCAGAAATACATTGCTGAACACAGGCCTCCCTGCATCCATTGACTTCCTCAATGTCTTACCAGGTCGTCACTCTATCTAGTCGGGGGTCACCCTATACTTCGCTTACCGGTACGAGCCTTCTACTAGAGAACCTTTTTGCCCATCGGTTGTCGGTTCTTCGAGCTATATGGCCGGCCCATTGCCACTTCAGCTTACTACGGATATCTTAATTTCTAAGTCTATCACGCAGAGAAACCCCGATAGAGATAGCGATACCATAACCTTCTCTGTAGCCCGCTGAGCGACCTTAAGCTTCTTCATACGTTCAGCAGTCAAGGACGAAGTCTCACATCCATAAGTCGTCACTGGCAACACCCACTAATTGTACAATCTCGATTTCAAGTTTTGAGGTATACCTGACGAGAAGATATGTCGTAATTTCCCGAGCGCTACCCAGCCGAGTTGAATCCATTGATTGACCTCTTGATCGAAGTTGGACTTACCAAGACGGACTATTTGTACCAGGTAAATATATTTCTCAACAACTTAGAGATTAGTGCTCGCGGCAACTACCGTTATAGATGTGTCATAGACGTTATACATGACCTCTATTTTGTCCATGTTCATCTTAAGCCCTATCCGTTGGGAGGTATTATTAAGGTCATTGAGCGTAGTGCTATGGAATATATAATTAATCGCCATTGATGTTATGAGGACGGGACAAAAAGTTAGCGTAATGAATGGGTTAGAGAGTGGAGGGGGGATTTTTTTAACTGTCACTATTTTGTAGATATTCTTCCAAATTGTATACAGAAGGAACTTAACTTTGACACAGAGCAATGTATAAAGCAATCGTAATATTCTTACTCTAAATAAAGGAAATTTGCACGAGCTAGACGTACGCCTTGATCATGGTTGCTAAATTACGTACATATATCTCTGCACCTGACATATACGGTAGGGTATAAGATAGGAACCTGACGTACGTTAATCATCCGCACAGTGTATTCATTGTGTGAAGGAGTCTGTTTCAGCTTATAGCAATAACTAATGGTATCAATTTACTAAGCGGCATTTCTGTGACAGTGACGTTACGTGTGGTGATAATAATCATCATTCAACATTACAGCCTATCAAAAGTCCACTGCTGAACAAAGCATACCTAGATTGCCTAAAAGTGGAGCAGTCCATTGTTTGCCATAGTTGCCACGCTCGGCCCGCGTGTAGGCAACCGCAGCTTTTTATTATTGTGGGTTGTTATCAAGAAACTGTTGCCCACGCTGCAGTTGTATTGTGATTGCAGCATGAACAGGTCGGCCTGACCGGGGAAGGACCACCGTCAAACTGAATTAAAAGCGTAAAATAACAGCTTAATGTTGTCGTGTTTTTTATAGTTGGTGTAGAGAACCGGATACCCTTTTTACTGGAAACGCGACATTTCATCTTAGTCCTCAGGGGTCACATCGCATCTGCGTTTGGATTCGTAATTGAAGATAAATGTAGATGTCCATGGCCCGCAGCATCCACTTACCATCAGGCGGACTTTGTGCTCGTTTGTCACATTTTTTCGATTTCCCACTGTTGCCACTTTGAACACTCACGGGATGATACGGGTAGTGGATTATCTTAAAAGTTAAAGTTACAGCTTATATACGTTCCACTGCTGGACACGGGCTCATCTCATTTCTGAGTGGGTTTTAGGGCAAGAAAATATCAGCCGCGCTGCCCCAACGCACGTCGGCAAATTTCACATGTCTTCTAAATATTTTTTTTTCTCAGACATGCGGGTTTCCTTGCGATGTGTTCCTTCACCACCGAGCACGTGGCAAATCAGCACTTAAAATTTCAATTAACAATTTCATTGGTGCCAGCAGGGATCGAACCTGGGTTCACCACGCTCTTCCCTAGGATTCTCTTACATAGCCGCTACTCGGCTTATTGCGGGATAACAAAAACATGATCCGTCTTTCGCACCACGCATTCACAACACAATTTGCTTTGAGGTCGATTCTACTAGCAGGTGTCCCCTCCAAATCAGCATTCTTCTACAACCCAATGTGTTTGTGAGCTCACTGTTGTCTTTCCTAGACTAGTATGTTGTTTTAATTTTATGTATGGTGTATTGTGTGTGACGAATAAATCATGCGTTAATTAATTCAGAAAATAGATATTCCTTTAAAGATGAAGGGTAAAAGCGAGCCTTTGTGCTCATTTTTATGCTGATGTTTCTTTGAAATTGTATAAGGGTGACAAAAGAGCAAACAGTCCACCTGATGGTAAATAGATGCTGTGGCTCACAGACCTCAATTAAGAATTAAAATGCAGATGCGTTGTTCCGTAGCTTAGACCCGTCAGGTCTAAGATGAAATGCCACGTTTCCAGTAAAAAAGGGTCTCCGGATCTCTACACTCACCATACGATTAACAGCGGTATTAAGCTGCTATTTTACGCTGGTATTCTGTGTCCGTTCGTGCTACAACCATAATATAGCTGCAACGTGTCTCTACCATGTATGAATGTTAATGGATGTTGTGGCCAATAGAGATATACATCTACACCTATCTTTGATTAAGAATCATAATGTTAATGCGTTGTCACTCCTGAGGACTAAAATGGTATGTTACATTTTCAGTAAAAAAATGGTTTTCAGTTTTCAACAGTGACCATAAAAAAAACAGGAGCATTAGTTGCTATTTTACGATGTTACTCCGTGAAAGTGTGATTCTTCCCGGTCGAGCCAACCCATTTGTTGTTGATTGTTGATTGTCGTCTGCTATGGGACTACTTTTCTTTATCCCATGCAGGATTCGGGCCTCGGGGAGTCCCCCATTACCCGGGTAATCCTCACAGCTCATAACAATGAGCCGGTCTTGGGAGCCGTACAAGACGACATTGTTGGTTATCTTGGTTGGCGTATTGCGCGCCACCAGGTCGGTGCTACCGGAGGGTCGGGCGTCGAAGCCCCGCGGGGTCCTGAGGATGGGAGTCGACGCAGGGCCAATCTTGCCGACAGGAGGGCGCACCAACAGCAGCTGCTCCGGGCCTCCAGTGCTCCTTCCTGGTTCTAGCTGATGGCCTGGTATCCCTAGGCTGGAATTGGCGTGTCTCGCGCCTCTGGGAAGGGAATCTGCCGAAGAGTCAGCAACCTCAAGGTTCCGCGGAGAAGTATCTCGACGCGGACCCGAAGTCACCAACAGGCGCGCGCACTTGGGTGCGCCGGGCCTTCGGAGTTCGCTTCCCAGCGTGTAGGTTAAGCGCAGTGTTGGGTGATCTTCACCCCGGGTGGGGTCAGGGGCGTCCTCAAGGCTCGACGCAAGCCGAGTTGGCCCCACAGCGCGCGCACCCACTGCTAAGCGTACTTCTCCCACCCGGGCGAGAGTCGACGACCGGCGGACGTGACCGCTCGCTAGCGCGGTCCGGACGAGACTCACCCATTTGTGATACAATCATAACATAGCAGCAGCGGGGCTTTACCGCATAGAAATGATGATTATAGATTGAAGAATCTCTATTTAATAAAACCTAGTAAATATAACGTAGAGATGTCAGTGTGTACAGATGTCAGGGTGTACAGGTGGTTGAGTGTGTATGCAAGCGCAAATTGGTTACAGTTAATCACTCTCAGTAATATAAACACCGGTGTTGCCAATTACGGTGTTGCTTGCCAATATCGCAAGTAATTTGTGCACGGATAGGTAATTGTGACTGAGTGTTGCTCTCACGTGCCACACTCGTCGACTGCAATACAGGCTTCTGTTATGACACATTCCGAATTGTATTAAATTGAATTTTTTATTGTTAAAACCCTGAAAAATACTACAGATAAATAGAAGAAAGTTCTTGCATTTGTACGTCACAAATTATTTAGATATAGTAGTAAGCTGAAGTGGCAATGGGTCTGCTATATAGCTTGAAGAACCGACAATCGAAGGGGAAGAAGGTTCTCGAGTGGCAGCCTCGTACCGGAAGACGAAGTGTAGGCCGGCCTCCCATTAGATATAGTGACGACCTGGTAAGACATGCATGAAATCGATGGATGCAGGTGGCTCACTTTGCAGGTCCAGCTTTGTGGCATTTCTTGGGAAAGACCTATGTTCAGCAGTGGACTTGTGAAGGGCTGAAATGTTGATGATGATAACGGTAGTAAGAGGTAGACATAGTGAGGGAATCTGCCTACTCACATGTAAGCGTGACGTCACGTATTCCTCAAAATCTGAAAACAAGAGTGTGCTAGTAGATTTGAGATATGGTCATTTAATACCGGTCGTATGGAGAAGTTTTAGTTTGCTCAATGAGCTATGAGAAGGCTATGCTTGTATTTTTTCTGCGTAATAAAACCCCGTATTAAAACAAGAGTAACTGACCTCGTCCAACGGATCAGTAAGCTTAAGTGGCAATGGCTCGACTTTATAGCTCGACGAACAGAAAACTGTTGAGGAAGAAAAGTTGTAGAGTGGAAGTTTAGTACCATCTTTTCACACTACACACTTTTTTAAACTTTTCCTACGTTTTACGATGTTTTAAGAAAAACGAGAGTAAAAGTGTGGCTTACGATAATCGTTTTTGTAAAATAAATAATTAAATCGTCGTAGTTCTCTCATTTTCTATTATTAGCCAGTAAGTTGTGGTTTAAATTTAGACGGCTAAGCATGGTCAATATAAACTACAATCAAAACTAAACATTAATTTAGCCGGCGAATCTTAAGTTAAATCTTGAGTTGAGCTTCATAATACATACTTCGATTATACATTCACTAAGTGAATGCAGAGAAAGACGATAAATACCTAAGTCATATATACCAATGTGAGTAACTTAAGAAATATTGCCAGATCTTGTCAGCTTTTAAGAGGAAAAAGAGCAGTGTGTCAACATACTTCATCTTCCTCTCCCTCGGGATACAACTGCGATTTATACATCGTTTTCGGGAAAACACATGGCACGTGACACGTTCGCAATTGCTTGTCAAACGACTAAGGAAATTTATGTTTCGATTATAACAAAATGGGGACACATTGAGCAATTTTTCATGTAAAAAACTAATCTATTATAGCAAAAGTGTACTTAGAAATAGGTGAACTAAGTTAGCTTTTATGGAATAGAATATTTTTATTTAATATAGATTGCAAGTAATTCTTATTGACCGTATTTTTTTCACCACTGGTTCGGAAGAAATCCTCTGTCTTGGGAGAACCAAAAAAAAAGGAAAAAAATTACCGTCTTCTTCTTTATCGATATATAAAGATCCACTGTTGGACTTGGTCTGCCTTTCCATGCTGTGAGGTGATTTCGCCTTAATCGCCGTTCTTAATAAGCGGAGCGGCCATTACAGTACCAGAAGCACCTTCTGTCTGGATGCTTGAAGTGTGGCGTTGACATGTTCATACCGTAGAATAGATGTTAACTATACTTTTTTTCTAGACCACTGCTGGATATCTGTTTTTTTATAGAATAATAGTAACAAACTAGCATACAGTCCACCTGCTGGTAAGTGGATGCTGAGACGCATACACATTTATCTTCTTTTAAGAATAAAATACATTTGCGTTGTCATTCCTGATGACCAAGATGGAATTCCTTGTATCCAGTAAAAGAGTCTCCGGTTCTCCACACTCACCATACGGGACACAGCAGCATTGAGCTACTACTTTACACTGGTATTCTCTGAGAGCGTGTTCCTTCCCTGTTCGAGCCGACCCATTCGAGCTACATACAATCATATATCTGCAGCGTGTTTCTACCACATATAAGTGTTAGATGTAATGTGTAATCGTGTTAGATGAAATGGTGTGATGAATTCACTTTTAGCGTCACCACATAGAAATATTAACTTTATACTATTAAATACACCATGTCCTCATATTTTAAAAAATCCAATAATTTCTAAAGGGATTGCTGTATTACGTTCTAGCAAAGTGTCTGTTAGCGGAAGCTCAAAGTATTTGGGTAGATATTATTAATCATTTTTGTTGGCAGCTGTTGACCATCAGACGCCTGATCCATCAAAATGGCAAATTGAATAGCAATATAAGTCTTAAATAAATTTTCAAAAATTAACGTATTAATTGCGTTCTGTCAATTTAACTGCAGCTCCTTGTTACTTTTAGCTTAAAAAGACTGATGGAAGAATTTTATTTAAAACAGGTTGCATTTAGAGGGTTTTAGTAATTAACTAGATAGGTGGGTAACGTACTGAGACCCTCTTAAAACCAGAGGAGGCCTGAGCCCAGCTGTGGTACGCATATTGGCTGTAACTTTATTCTACATTTTACTTTAAACTCATAAGCTTAAGCAAAAAAATAGGGGTATATTTTCAATGGTTACCACGCCTGACAACCTGGTTGGCAGCCGTATTTTTAACAGACTTCAAAAAGCACTTTCTTGTTGCCAATTTGACTGTAAGTAATTTTTGTATATAGGTATGTCACGCAATATCTTTGCCAATAGTGGCCGATTTCAATGCTTCTACTTATTAAATACGTCATAACTCAAATTTAAACCTGTGGAAAATATGATGTGACGTATTCAATGTAAGAAATATCAAAGTTTGTGATATTTCTTAATCCACACAAAATATACTTCAAAAGAGAGAAAATTGACTTAAAAAATTAAAAAGAGCATCACGCTTGATATTCTTTAAGATAATAGGCAGAGTCAAAAGAACAGCGAGCTACTCGGACCAGGTTTAACCATTAAAATTGGGATAGATGTGGGTGTAGATGATAAGTGGCCTGACCATCGCCATCACAATCACAAGCCCAGTATCCCATCAATCAGTTTATACGACATAACACAAGTACATTCTTTTTGTTATAAGTCAAAGACCAACATGGGGGGAAGGGAGGGCTTTAATTCTTTGATACACTGCGTCTTAGGACTGACTTTAGATGATATTATGTGAAATTATTTTTTTTAATAATGTGCGCGTAGTGTTTTATAATTGTTAATGGGTAAGCAGTCTTAGAATAATGCGTGCAATATTCTAAGACTGCTTACCCATATATAAATAATTTATGCTTCTTGCATTTGTGTATTTTTCAGAATGTGTGTAAAATATCAAATAACTAGTTCTTTCTTTTTTTCCTTCATTTAGTTCGTATTTTGTTAATTCGGTAGCGTTTACATATAACTGGAAGTGATGTTATCACAAGGTAGAGTATACGCGTTGGAATTACTGATACCATCTCTTAAGCAAGAAATATGATATGATCCACATCATCCACACATTATTTAACTCCCGTTATTTAACAACCGTCACAACTTTAAATGATGCTGTGGGTATTACGAAAAATCCTCATAGTAAATTGCAGTTTCTAAGGTGTAATCATCTGTAAGAGAATGTTTTTGTTCCAAATTATTTCTTAGTAGTGACCTGCTTCGGCTTCGCCGGGATAGGTTCCATTAAATTGGCAATCAAAGACTATTCTATAAATTTTTCGATTTACCAAAATTCTCATTATTTTTCGGATGAAGCCTAAACTTCACGTATTGCTCTCTATCTGGTCGCAAAGTTTCAATACAATCGGTTCGGCCATTCCAGAGATTACTCCGGACACACAGATAGGCAAAAAGACAGGTAACAATTTTACAAATGGTTGTATATTTGCTAGTTTAAGATTGTAGTACCGGATGTGTCAAATGACGTCGCTCCCCGTTGATACCCTTAAACAGAACCCCGGTTGCGTTCCGAACGGCTATCCCGAGACCCCTCATGTATGCTGGTGGTAACCACCGTGAGGTTTAAGCCGGTTGGAGCCCGGCATGACCTTTCTATCAAACCGCAGATGAAAGTGTCGATAAGGATTTCCCCTCAATAAAAAAAAACCTTAAATGTAAGATCCCGTTAGTTACATTATTGTCATTGTTGTCAACTAGAGTAATTTATGAAACGTTTTAACTAACATTACAAACAAATAATGTTTTTAAATTTTATTTTTAATTCTACCTAAACAGGGTATCTAGGTGAAATGGTATTCTTGCTACATAGTGAATCCAAATGACGTTGATAAAGTGACGTAAAGTTACAACATATAAACATCCCACTCCTGGGCACAGGACTCCTCTCATTTTTAAGATCATTTCTAATAGCGAGAAAGTGTCCACCTTGCTGCCCAAATGCGTGTAGGCATACCTCATAATGTTTTCCTTCACCGCCAAGCACGTGGTAAATCAGCACTTTAAAATTGCAATTAACAATGTAATTGGTGCCGGCGGGGATCGAACCTGGGTTGCTTGCGTACTGTGAAATTAATAGGCGAACGCTTAGCCCCTACCACAACTCTCAATGATACTCTGAATGACCTATGGAATTTAGGAATGTATAGCATCAAATCCCTCTATATTGACTTTGTTATCGTTTCCACAAAAATATTGAATATTCTGTAACCGTTAAAAAAATGTTATAATTTTTGGGGCATCATTACGATATGTATGACAGCATTTAATAAATTATAATAAACAGAGGCAGTTTAAACACTTAATCCAGTCGCAAATCCAGCACAAATTTATACACCTAAGTGGAATTTAAAACTAACCTCGTAATAATTCAAAGTTGACTTGTTAAAATTTTGTGGATTTCGTAACTTAAGTCATTTAATTAAGTGGACGGTGTTACGCCGAACATGATAGTGCTTAAGACAATTAATTGAATTACAAAGAAGTTTATATAATAACTAGCGTTAAATACAATAATTTAATATCCTATTGTAAAATTCATTCCACTAACAGTTCACACATTGCAGCCTGTATAAGTTGACTGCTGAGCATTTTTGCTATGACAGCTCTTCAAATTAAATTTCAATATAGTAAAATACATTCCACATTAACATCACAAACGATTTGCTTTCCAACTAAAACATTCAATGAATAATACAGTAGTGTGAAACTCGTGCAAATTTGCGGGTTTTGCTTCTAATTCACATAAACTCTGTAAAGTGAGCAGTAATCAAGACCCTTGTTTAAAACTTATAGTTCAACACTTTGTTATAGAAATAATGATAAACTTAAAGAGAATTTCCGTGTTCGAAGCAAAATAACTATACCGTTACCGTACTATAAAAGCCTATCAAAATTCCACTGCTGAACGTAGGCCTTCCCCATAGATTATCTTTTAGGGGGGATTGTTATAGTTGCTACGCTTGTCAGGCGAGTTAGCAACCGTAGTTCTTTTTTTAGTTATTATGATAACGCGGTGGTAGCTAAGGGGCTAGGCGCTCGCTTTAAATTTCACAGTACGCGAGCAACCCGGGGTCGTTCCCCATTGATACCAATAAAATTTGGTAATTACAATTTTTAGTGCTGATTTACCACGAGCTCGGCGGTGAACGAAATCTTCGCGAGAAAACCGCATGTCAAGATCAAAATGTTTCGAAGACAAAAATTCGGCAACACGCATTGGGGCAGCGCGGCGGACATTTCCTTGCTCTAAAACCCTCACGGAAGTTAGAGGATATCTGCGCCCAGCAGTGGAACGTATATAGGCCATAACTAGAATAGGCGCTTCTGCTCATCTGTTTATGTTTCCATAAGGTAAGATATTTTATTTATTAAAACATGTGTGGGATGGGATACATTGCATGGGCAGAGTTATACTCTTGGTGTTAGTGTTATAAGTATCAACATGTCTAACCGATATTCGGTGAGTAAAATTTTCATCCGTCACTTCTTACGATATCCGCGGGACGATGTGGGCTAGTGGATATACTTACATCGCGACTACGCAACAAAACAACTTCAGATAATTATATATTATTGAAACATGAATGTGTTGGCTAGACCGGGGAGGGACCATGCTCGCACGGAATACCAGCATAAAGTAGTAGCTTAATGTCGCCATTCGAAATGGTGAATGTAGAGAAACTTAGACCCTTTTTACTGGTGACGAGGCATTCCGTCTTTGTCATCAAGGATGACAATATATTTGCATTTTGATTCTTAATCGAGAATAAATGTAGATATCTACGGACTACAGAGTGCTTGTTTGTCCATCTATTCTATAGAAAAACTAAAACAGGAGATGGACAACAGCACATTTATTTTTACAACCAAAATAATAGAAATCTGCAGTTTCCAACCCTACTAACTCCAGTTACCCTCTATGACGAAATTTTCGAGGGAAGCTTATCTGCAGCAGTGGTTTTTATAGGCTGTAAAAGTTGGATGGATGGTTGCTCCAGGGCGTGCTGACGGACTTCACAAGTCCAGCGTGCAGGTTTTTTTCACGGTATTTTCTTTTACCGCTGAACACGTGGTTAATCGGCATTTAAAATTGACAATTTCATTTGTGCTGGCGATAACCGAAACCGGGTTGCTTGCGTAGGGTGAAGTTTACTGTAAGCACTTAGCCCTTAAGCTACTACGTTTATTTTTTTTTTCTATTAGAAAATCTCAATCAATTATAATTCAATATGTTCAACTAACCAAGAGAAAATTGTAGGTACATTATATACATAAACTACTAACTTTTTTCTGTGAGGGTAGGTGAATTGAGTAGTACACATTTTTGTTTGAATTTTATGTTTATTATTTATATGTAATAAATAACTACCTACCAGCTCTTATTTCCAAGTATTTTCTCCAACATCACTGCGCTTTACAACTACTTTCACTATGGAAGCACCGAAAGGTTCACTTATGGAGATGTCAAAGTCATTCCAAAGTCAAATGGATAACTTTCAGCGGGAACTGCAACAATCTAGTTCTGCTGCCACAACTTCATCTTCCCTACCAGGTGATTTTAATGCTTTTAGAAAATTCATCTTGGCTGCTTTAACATCTTTGCATAACCAAATAGATCTTTTGGGAAGAGAACTGGATCGTAGTGAAATGCGTCGCCGCAGAAAGATGATCCTACTCCATGGAGTTCCTGAAGAAAAATCTGAGGATACTACCGCCGTCATAAGTACACTTATCAGCACTAAACTACTAGTCACAGGTTTCAGTAAAACATCCATAAGCCGCTGTCATCGTCTGGGACGCCCTTCCAATAAATCTTCCAGGCCCGTGGTTGTCAAAATCAGCGATACTGTAATGCGAGACAAGGTTTGGTACTCCAAAATCAAACTTAAGGGCACAGGTATAACCCAGTCTGAGTTTCTAACAAGGAGGCGCCACAGTGTTTTTCTAGAAGCTAGGCGAAGGTATGGCATTACCAAATGTTGGACCAGGGATGGAGTTATCAATATTTTTACTCCAGATGGCACAAGACACCAACTTGAGACTTTGTCTGAGCTTGACGCATTATGCAACGGGTCAACTTCTGCTTCACCCGTTTATCCTATTGTGGTTGAGGCAAATAAGGCCCCCGAAGATAAAGGTGCACCACAGCGTACTAAGAGGGCCGGTAAAAAATGAACTTTTCTTAAATAATTTTATTTTATATTTTATTAATTTTTGTAATTCTGTTATAACTTTTCTCTGGACTTCATATTTTAGTTTCTTTTTATCATCATATCTTCATTACTTTTCCTTGTTAATTGCAGATTAGATAGTAAAATGTAATGATTAATAATCTCTCTTTGGAATGTCTATTATTTAGTGTGATAATTTTTCTTGTATGTTGGTAATTGTTATTGTAATCTTTCTTTGGTATATTGTAAGGTAGATAATTGCTAGTTAACGTACTGTAACTTTGACACTTTGACTCATCTGATATTAACACCTCTCACTTTTGTGTCTATGGTATGTTAACATTCCGTTTCTTCACTTATCGTTAAGTGAATCAAACATTTCTTTCCATAATGCTGGCAGGTAGTTTACTGATGACTTTTTTATTTTTGAATTATTTATTTTATAATTATACATATTATAATACATACATATAATAGTAAATTTTTACTTAGTTTTACATTTAATCAGATATAATTTAATATGATTTCTTCAGATGATAGTGTTCGGAGTTCCAATTCCTTCGCCTTTGATTCTGCCTCTGATGGATTAAGCAGTATTGAAGCTTTGAAAGTATTGCACCCTTAAATATTATGTTAGATTCAACTTTTTCGGAATTTAACAAAAACTTTAACGCTATTCACATAAATGCTCAAAGTATTCCTGCTCATTACCCCGACATGTTGTCAACTTTTTCTTAAATAATTTTATTTTATATTTTATTAATTTCTGTAATTCTGTTATAACTTTTCTCTGGACTTCATATTTTAGTTTTCTTTTTATAATAATATCTTCATTACTTTCCCTTGTTAATTGTAGATTAGATAGCAAAATGTAATGATTAGTAATCTCTCTTTGGAATGTTTATTATTTAGTGTTATAATTTTTCTTGTATGTTGGTAATTGTTACAGTACGTTTGCACTGAGAAACATCCAACATGTAATGTTTTGAAACAAATCGCATAAAATAAATCACACAACATGTTTTGTTGATGGTGGCGTTCGCACTCACAAAAACTGTGTAAAATTTTCAACAGATATCAAGATTTGTTTTTAGCTGTGTTCACATTGATTACAACATAGACATTTTACTTGTTTATCTATAGATTTGTCAACGTTAGCGTTCGCACTGTTGTTTTTTTATATTTCGCGATTTGTTTTAAATCGTGTTTTTCTGTTATCCAATTTAGTTGGTAAACATCACAAAACATTATCAACCCCTAGCGGAGACGAATGATTACTTAATACAAAATATAAATGTGGTATCATCATAAAAATTCCGAAAGAAGTGGAAAGGGGTATGGAGATAAGTGTAGATGAAATAATGAAAGCAATGAAAAGCATGAAAGCAGGTAAGGCAGCTGGATATGATAGAGTATCACTCGAGATGCTAAGGGCTGGAGAGGGAGTGGTGGCAGGCCTGCTGTACACCTTGTTTAATTTATGTTGGGAATTAAAACGGGTACCGGATGACTGGTGCAAAGCAGTAATAGTACCAATATATAAAGGAAAAGGGTCACAGCAGGACTGCAAAAACTACCGCGGTATCAGCTTCCTTAGTATTGTGGGTAAACTGTATGCTAAGGTGTTAATTGAAAGAGTTATGAAAGAAACTGATGGAAAAATTTGGGATGTGCAAGCGGGTTTTAGAAAGGGAATGGGGTGTACAGATCAGGTCTTTTCCATGCGCATGATTGCGGAGAAGTTTTTGGCCAAAAACCAGAAAGTTTTTTGTGCATTCATGGACTTGGAAAAGGCTTATGACAGAGTGGACAGGAATGTGTTATGGCAAACACTGAACTCATATGGGTTGAGCGCTGGTTTGATACAGGCATTGAGGTCTTTTTATAGGGACTCTAGTGCTTGTGTCAGGATCAATGGGGTCTACTCGGACTGGTTTGGCATCCAAAAAGGTGTCAGACAGGGCTGTGTAGCTTCCCCTTGTCTGTTCAACCTATTTATGGACCGGTGTTTGCAAACTTTGAAAGATGAAGAATGTGGTTTAAGAATGGGCGAGTTAACCGTCAAATGCCTTTTGTATGCCGATGATCAAGTCATATTTGCGTCATCGGCGTCTGAATTGCAAATGATGGTTACATTAATGAACTGGGAATTAAAAGAAAGGGGAATGAAAGTGAACACATGTAAGACGAAAGTGATGGTTTTTGAAAGAGAAGAAAGCAAAACGGTATGTGAAATAAGAATAGAAGGAGAGTTAATTGAGCAAGTGGATGAGTTTGTGTATTTGGGATGTGTATTTAGCAGGGATGGTAGATATGATAGGGATATAGAACGACGAGTAAATGCAGGGAATAGAGTGAATGGGGCACTACACTCTATTATGGAGAACCAGAATGTGTCAAAACAGGCACGTATGGTGATTCATAATTCTGTGTTAGTCCCTACTTTAATGTATGGTAGTGAAAGCTGGGTGTGGCAGAAGAAGCACGAAAGTAGAATAAATGCTGTAGAAATGCGGTCTTTAAGGAATATGCTAGGGTTGAATCTGAATGACAGGGTGAGAAATTGCGTGATAAGGAATAAATGTGGTATGCAAGATGATGTTGTGACCAGGATTAAGAAAGGAATGCTTCGGTGGTTTGGTCATGTGGAAAGAATGAATGAGGAAAGAGTGACAAAGCAAATTTATTTGGCAGATGTGAACGGCCGAGTCGGGAAGGGACGCCCTAGGAAAAAGTTTATCGACCAAATTGGCGATATTTTGAAAATGGGCCACGTTAGAAGTACCCTTAACCGACGAGCATGTATGCGTAGATATGGATGTGAAGGATGCGAAAGAGGTGTGTCAGGATCGTACCAAATGGAAGTCCGTAGTCTCTGCCTACCCCTCTGGGTGACAGGCGTGAGTGTGTGATATTATGGTATCATCATCTTCATCATTACATTACATTACATACATAGACCTCCCCCAAGGTATGCTACAAAGCACGGTCCTGAGCCACCCGCATCCATCGACTTCCTGAATGTATTACCAGGTCGTCACTCCATCTAGTGGGAGGTCGCCCTACACTTCGCCTACCAGTACGAGGCTGCCACTCGAGAACCTTTTTTCCCCAACGGTTGTCGGTTCTTCGAGCTATATGGCCGGCCCATTGTCACTTCAGCTTAATAATCCGTTGGGCTATGTCAGTCACTCTGGCTCTACTGAGGATATCCTCGAGCGTCCTCATACGGCCAGCAGTGAAGGACCACGTCTCAGATCCGTAAGTCATCACTGGCAACACGCACTGGTTGTACACTTTAGTTTTCAGAGATTGAGGTATACCTGATGAGAAGATGTGTCGTAATTTCCCAAACGCTGTCCAGCCGAGTTGAATCCGTCGATTGACCTCTCGGTCGAAGTTGGTCTTACCTAGTCGGACTATTTGTCCCAGGTATACTCGTCAACAACTTCGAGCTTAGTGCTCCCAACAACTACCGGCATAGGTGTGACACGGACATTAAACATATTTGTTTTGTCCATGTTCATCTTAAGACCTACACATTGAGAGGCACTATTGAGTGAAACTATTAAATGTGGTATATATCTACACAAATTCCATCTTTATCATTAATCAGATTATCTGCAATTCTCTCGTGAGGCGGAAAAATTTAGTCCTATTTTTGGGGTATTTTTTTAGGTTGCCTGTCCCAGAGTTCGATATAAAAGAACATAATAAAATACAATACAAATTTCTAATTATTTATTCAATTAAAATACATAACTTAAAAAAGAAACGTAGAAAACTGTTTATCAAATAATTTAGTTTGTCACTGCCATCTTCATAATGTGTTTTAAGTGACAAGAAATTTTTCTTCCACGTGTTCTACGAATTATATATATGAGAAAGAAATATGAAAGCATGTACCACCTTTCTCTCGAAATTTTACAAAGCTAACCATAGTTTAGGCTTATTCCAATAATCTGTGTTTCCTTTGAGATATACAGGGTTACTTTGTGATAACCGGTCAAATTTGCAGAGAAGGTTCAAGATAACTAATATAGGCCGTTAAAGACAAATCAATTTTAAAAAATCTCTAACTTTGTATACTTTTTATCTCTTAAATTCAAAATGCGCAGTAATGCATTGTAAGTGATTTTACTGCACACGCAAACATTCGTAAAGAGTAATAATAAGCTTGTCGCCATCCAGGTGAGTCACTTATGCATGTCAAGGTACTTACACAGGCACAACCTAGTAGCCAGAATTCTACACCAGGAACTCGCTCTGAAATACGGTCTCGTGGATCGGAACTGCCTTATTATAAGTACTTACCGGAAGTCGTGCTCGAAAATGACCGTGCCAGGCTCTACTGGGATCGGGCCATCATCATAGACAGGACTATTCCTGCGAATAAACCTGATATTATGCTGATGGACCGGGCACAGTCAAGGATATTTTTGGTCGACATTATCATTCCATATGACGAGAACCTAGTGAAAGGCTCACGAGGTGACCGACATATGGGGTGGTCTGCCGACCGAAATCATTCCCGTAGTCGTCTCTGCGAATGGGCTGAACCCAGTTAACCTCTCGGGTCATCTGAGGCGACTGGGACTCCGTGACGGACCGCTCTGGGCTCAAATGCAGAAGGCGGTGCTCCTCGATACCACCTGCCGGTTTCTTTCCCTTTCCCCCTAGGCCTTGGCCGTTTGGTCTCCCCTGCTGAGAGCTTCCATCTGGTTGGGCTTTTATATATTTATATATTATTGTATTTATTTTATTTTACTGATATTTATGTATATTTATCTTTTCGTTTTCATTTAATAATTATATATTTATAGAACCCAACCAGATGAGAAAACTATATAGATACCCCTCATAATAATAATAATATTTATTGAATCCAAACATACTTTCCATAAAAACATAAACTTATAAAATTACATAGATAAGACGTAAATCTAACTCAATAGTATATTAAGGTATCTTTAGCAACCGTGCTAGGTCACAGACCTGGGTTACAGCTGCTAAGCCCTCCCCATTAAATACATACCAAACAGAAAAACAAAAACATAAAAACAATTTTACCGCAATCAAGAAATGAATAAAAGTTCTAATCCGACAAATGGCTTAATACTATTATAGCTAAATGTTTAGTTGTATGGTACAAGAGTAAGGCGGGAGAGATATTCTATAAATGTGTCACACACTTATATTAATATTCAAATGTTATAGTAAACGTTTACAAGAACTTATTCTATATTTGACATAAAATAATTGAAACTTAGTGAGTAGTGACTCATTAATATTTCATTTTCCTAAAACAATAAAATATAATACTAAATTTTTAACGTAATTTTTTTTACGTGGTAGAGCCATGCTGCAGTTATATTAGTAGTAAGTATAGTTGTAGCACGAATGGGTCGGCTCGACCGGGGAAGGACCACGCTCTCACAGAATACCAGCGTGAAATAGTAGCTTAATGCTGCTGTATATCGTATGGTGAGTGTAGAGAACCGGAGACTCTTTTACTGGATACAAGGAATTCCATCTTGGTCATCAGGAATGACAACGCAAATGTATTTTATTCTTAAAAGAACGCATCTGCATTTTGATTTGCAATGGAAGATAGATGTAGATGTCTATGGGCCGCAGCAACCACTTACCATCAGGTGGACTGTGTGCTCGTTTCTCACCCTACTCAAAAAAAAAAAGAAGCTTTATTTACTGCTATTTTCAAAAACTGCAATAACATTATATCATTATTTATGTATTTAAGCTTTTTGTAATCTTTCTTTGGAATGTTTAGTATTAGTGATAAAAGTATATTGTAAGGTAGATAATTGCTAGTTCACCCTTAAGAGCTCGGCGTCTCCATATGGAGACGTCAATGTCTCCTTGTTAGATCGCGCCAAAGAGTATACTAATATTTAGAGGGACGCCTTAGAACCAAAGAGTATATTATGATCACTAAGTTTAATCGAAACCATAGATAAGATTATAAATAACATTTAAAAATAATTATATTATTATATAGTTCACATATAAACTTAAAAACTTGGAAATATTAAGTTGCTGATAGACACGCTCTACTTAAAAATTATATGCGTGTTATGATATTCAGTGGAATCTCTATAACTCGAACCTCGTTAAGTTGAAATCCTCAGTAAGTCGAAAAAAATTGCCATTCCCTTCCGCTGAACCCACAGAACATAATATCCATCCATTCATATTCGATTGGTAGTGACTGCATTAGTCGGAAAATGGTCATCCCTCTCATTCATCTCCTTTTACCTATAATCACGTCTATCCTGAATAAATCACTGAATTCTGCTTTTTTCCCTTCAGCTTGGAAAGACGCATTTGTAGTTCCTCTTCCGAAAAAGTCAAATCCCTCTAGTTTTTCCGATTGTAGACCTATCTTTATTTTGCCTTTCTTTTCCAAAGTTCTAGAACGTCTTGTGCACAATCAATTAAGCACCTATCTTTTAAAACACAATCTTTTAATCCCTTGCAATCCGGTTTTCATCCTGGCCATAGTACGACTACTGCACTTTTACAAATCACTGATGATATTTGGTATGGTATGGAGAAACAAAAGCTTACCATTCTCACGTTGCTTGATTTTAGTAACGCATTTAATACTGTAGATTTTGATATCTTGTTAAGCATCCTACGCTCTCTCAACATATCTCCAACTGTAATTGACTGGTTTCGAAGTTACTTGTTTGGTCGCCGACAGCGAATTCAGGTGCAAGAGGTTTTTTCCACCTGGACTACTACAGCTGCTGGTGTACCACAAGGTGGCGTGTTGTCTCCTCTCCTTTTTGCAATTTTCATTAACTCTATAAGTCATAATTTGTCCTCTTCCTACCACTTGTATGCTGATGATCTCCAAATCTTTACTCAGTCCTCTCTTGAAGATCTATCTAAAGCAGTTGAAACTATTAACGCTGATCTGAATTGTATTTCGAATTGGAGTAAATGTTATGGTTTAACGATTAATCCTAAGAAAACTCAGGTCATTGTCATCGGTAGTTCTAGATTAATTAGTAAAATTGACTGGTCTTCCCTACCCCCTATTATACTAGACTGCACTCTAATCCCTTACAGTAACAAGTTTAAAAACCTGGGGTTGTATCTTGACTCCTGTATGTCTTGGACCTCACAGGTTAATGAGGTCAGTAGAAAAATGTATGCCGCGTTAAGCTCTTTACGTAGATTACGTAATTTCCTTCCCACAGCAACTAAAGTTACGCTCGCCCAGTCTCTTCTGTCTATCCTTGACTATGCTGATATTTGCTATCTTGACATTACCGAGGAGCAGCTTAATAAGCTTGAGCGCATTCAAAATTTATGCATTAGATTTATATTTGGGCTTCGCAAATATGATCATATCTCCGAATTTCGCAAACAGCTCAAATGGCTCCCGATCCGCCTTCGCAGGAATACTCACATTCTCTCCGCGTTGTATAGTGTGCTGTTTAATCCTTCTACTCCTCTTTATTTAAAAAACCGTTTCCAGTATCTTTCTCTTACCCATAATCTTAACCTTTGCACTCTTCTTCCTTTTTAAAGAAATCCTTCACCGTAACCGCTGTGCGATTGTGGAACTCCTTACCTCTCCATATTCGTCGTGCCGAATCTCTTTACTCTTTCAAAATTTTTGTTAAATCGTATTATTTAGAACGCTATTAGATAAATTACTTTGCCTTTCTCTTACTTTTTTCATTTAATCTATTATATGATATTTTATATATAACTTTCACTTACTTTATTTGTATGTATTATTGTATTTTTTTATTATTATTTTGTATGCCCCCCTCTACTTGTAATTTTTGTCTGCACCATTCCTCTACACAAAGGTTGTCTGGAAGAAATCACTTTCAGTGATAAGACCGCCTATTGTACATACTTTAATTAGTTTTTAACTATATTGATGTTTCTGTATTGTGGTGTACAAAAAAGAATAAATAAATAAATAAACTAGCGATTCACCCCGGCATCGCATGGGTTATTTCTGGATCTCCACCACATCGCCACGCATGGGTGATTTCTGGATTTCAACCACAGCACCATCTCGAATTGTAAATATAAACCATCCAGGGTTAGTCAAATAAACACAAACATTTCATCAAAATCGGTTCAACCGGTTAATAGATGGAAGCATAACCATCTCATAGATATCTAATACTTGACGGTGACAACAGGAAGAGTCAAAGATGTGAGGCGTCTGGTACTGGGATTGTTAATCTATTCATGTGAGATATGAGATTTCACGAAGTGATATAGATGAAGGAGAAGAGTTAATATATATCTTATAATGTTTAGAAGTCTTTATACTACCACATAACCACATATAAATAAAATTCGAGTGCCTCTGTGGGGGATGAGAGTTCAGTGGACTGTATTGTTTTATTGAGGGAGAAACTGAACTACTATAAAGAAGAAAATTAATTACTGTTACATCTGTCTTACTAATAACTTAATTGATGATAATTGCTATTTTAAACTGACAGGGGTTAAGACGAATTTAAAGAACTTCGAAATAATAACTAAGTATATTGTACACTATTTACAATTAAACTGCGGCAGTTAATACTAAAACACTATTTCATTACTATATGAACCTAATAGGGAGCTTAGGGGCTTCTTTTTTGCTTGTTCTGTCTTGAGAGCTGCAGCCGCGAGCCGCGCGAATGACGAAATCTCGAAATTTTTATTTTCCCTCCGGAAAGCGGGGAAGGGGGAGCGGGGAGGACAAACTAAGTTGCTGATTCTACCACTCATTTCTACAGTATAATTGGTTGTTATTATTACCTCCTATGTTCTTTTACGTGTCTAAACTGAAATTCTGAAGAATATCAGACAAGAATTACTGTCGCAGTTTCCCGAAAGTAACACAGCCGTGTTGACCTACACCATACTTTATGGCAATCTATAGGTGAGGTCATTGTTGGCTGAAGTATTCGTAGTAGTAACAGTAATGAGACATAGTTTCTGTCTGCGTTCCATAAATGAAAGGGCAGACATTAGGCAAACAAAATTACAAAATCCAATAGTGTAGTAAAATATATTTACAATATCACAAAATATCCTATTTTGTAGTCATCACCTCCAATATAAAAAAGTAATACATGATTCTTACATTTATTTTGACATTCATTAGAATGGGATTGCAAAATTTGCTTGGAGCAACAATTCTAAAAGTTTGCTACATCGGTTTTATTTAAATTAAAAAAAAATAAGACGTCACTACTAGAAATTCCATCCGAACCTGTTGCAAGTTTTAACGTATAGTTAAACTCTGAAACTTTAGAACTGCACCGAAAAGTTAATAAAGTTTTAAAAAAATCCCTACTAATCGGAATTTCAGAGTTTGAAACAAAAGCTGCTGTGATGTGGATGCAAGGAAAAGTAAATAAAAAGCGGCCAAGAGCGTGTTGGGCCACGCTCAGTGTAGGGTTCCGTAGTTTCCCGTACGTCACAATAAGTGTTCCCACTTATGAGTTTAAAGGTGGGTATCCATTATGTTCGCGCTCCAGCAGCGCTCCGCGCTCCTGAAACTGCTCCCGGTAGTGGGTACTGTTGTTTCCATCCAAGTTCAAAATGATTTTCCTAGAAAGTCCTTATAAAGTTCTACTTTTCAGATTTTTTTCATATTTTCTAAACTTATGGTTCAAAAGTTAGAGGGAGGGGGACACATTGTTTTTTACTTTTGGAGCGATTATTTCCGAAATTATTGCCATTATCAAAAATGATTTCAGGAAACCCCTATTCATTTTTAAATACCTTTCCAACAATATATCACACGTTAGGGTTGAAATTAAAAAAAATCACTTCCCACTTTACATATAGGGGGGCCATCCTAATAAAACATTTTTTTCAAATTTTTATTTTACCACTTTGTCGCTGTGATTAATACACATATTGGTACCAAATTTCAGCTTTCTAGTGCTAACGGTCACAGAGATTAAGCGAGGACGGAAAGACGGACAGACAGACATGGCGAAACTATGAGGGTTCCTAGTTGACTAGGGAACCCTAAAAAAGATAAGTTTTAGTTCTAGCTTTTGTTATTCCTTCTTTAACTTTACTATAATTTTCTCCCAGAAATGTGAGGAGGCATGGTGGATGGTGATCCACTGTTAGGTCGTATATAAGCTTACTTACTTACGTATATAAGTAACCTTTACTTTTGACTTTTAATATCTCGTAAAATTAAAATGGTAAATTATGGAACCATGGGATTCCTTATGATAAGTGGATGTTCAATTTCACCCATTTTGAAACAAAGCAAACTGTCTAGTTTTTTCCCTGAAGGCTTTTATAGAATGTATCATAGCAGCTAATGTACTAAGCGGGGCGTTTGAAGCAAACGCCTTGGAACTAGGGTGTTGCAGTAATTTCACCTACTTTTATCGTCGATTTCGTAGAATAACTAAGCCAATGCCTCTCAGAGGATCCGACTAATGACTTTGTGGTCCTTTGAGTCCGATATGGCAGTTAATTTCAAATTCTACGTACTCCAGTTACCAACCAATTACGAAGATTTCCCGATTTTGACCTTTTTGAGGTATTATATCACCGACACAGAAAAATACCCACCTTCTTCTATCTTTATTTTAATGAGTTCTTTTAATAGTGCTACGTATGTGTTTCTATGTGTCAATATTCTTAACTTTTAAATCCTTAATGCCCAAAATAAAGACATTATGTTGTATTGTATTGTAAAACAGACCCCTTAGTTTCTTGTGGGTTCTTATATCAGTTTTTATTTTTGCGACACGGTGTTGATTTCAACATTCAAAACGGCTATCAAAAGATTTTTTTTTTCATCAAAATACTCTAACTTTGAATCGTCAGGTGTTAGCTGCTCTATCAGTCAAATATTGTAAAAAAAAACATGTCTTCCACACTCGGTAGAAGTGAAACCTTCAAATGAAATGAAATATAGAATAAAAATATTACACAGCAAAGGATTTATTTAAAATGATCATTTTCAACCACAAGTTCTGCAAAAAATAAGATAAAAGTTTATAAGCAAATAAATGTAACAATCATTACTTTTAGACTATGATTTTAGTTTTCTTTCAAATAAAATTGCTTTTTAATAGCACCATTTACTTAATTCAATTAGTCTATCGTTGTCCTCTGCGTGGGCTTTCTGCCCAGCAGGATTCGGGTCTCGGGGTATACCCCTTTACCCGGGCATTCTTCACGGCATACTACAATGTGCCGGTCCTGGGAGCCTTGATGCCATACGCTCGATAAGGGTACACATGTGACTAACACAACGCGCGACGCCCGCTCGACAATGGTACACATTCGCCTACTAAGAATTTATGAGGGCAAACCCGACAAAAAAGGTTTGCCACTAAAAATTATAACAAAGTTATGTATACTGGAATATATAATACAGACATAGACAAAGACATATTCTTTAATTTGGTACCATAATCTGTCAATGTCACATAATAAATAAACATAAAAGCTCATTCTGACGTAACGGGTCTTTACACCAGTAGGGCGTGGTTGTGCGTGAGCTATTGCTGAGTGATTTCTCCGTTTTTTCTGTGTGTTTTTGAAATAAAAAGGTGAGTTTTATACTTTTGTCGCGGTTGGGTAATCCCTAAGAGAAAAGGAGGTTATCTAGTATTTGTGTTTAAGTACAAATATATAGTCAGAGTTGGCCTATCTGCGGCATTGAGGGATAACTCGACTCCCTAATCTATATAGGGAGGAGTTCTTTTGGATAGGGTCGCCCGTCCGGGGGCCGTATGTGTAACGGCGCAAAGACGTTAAGGTGTTCATGTGGCCCGTTGTCGGCGCGGTCAAACATACCGCGCGCCAGCCGGATCACAAATACGTCAAGGTTCTCTAGGTTCGAAGGATCTTTATGTTGGCCGCTATAACGTCATTCCGAACGTAGCGACCCGCACCGACTATGGTTCGTAATGACAAATTCTGCTGGGCCTGCAGTCGCCGCTTCTGTCGATCGCTCAAGAGCGCATACCAGGCCGGAGCAGCGTATGTTAGCATGGGTCGTATATACATTTTGTACGTGGTGATCTTCGACTTAGTCGGTAACTTGGATGCTAGGACTGGACGGAATATCGCCCGCGCACATCGGGCTTTGCGGACGACGAAGTTGACATGCGCAGTCATGCGCAGCATCCTGTCAATCCGGTACCCAAGGTAGGTCACGGCCTTCTCGTATGCGATCTCCTGGCCTCTGAGCGTTAACGGTGGTGGCAATCTCCTGAAGTGGCGAGTGAGCAGAGCGGTTGTCTTTCCAACATTCACGGCCATCCTCCACTCATCCAACCATGGTGGTAGTAGGTCCAACAGACGTTGCATCCTGGCAGTGGCAATATGGGCTCCTCTGGACGAGGTGAAATAGGCGCTATCGTCCGCAAATAGAACCAGCTCTACGTCGTTCTCCCGTTTGCGCAGATGACCTACCAGGGTGGGGATGTCATTTATGTAAGCCGCGTACAGGACTGGAGACAGACAGCTGCCCTGTGGCACACCAGCTGTTATGGGTGTTATTGCGGACTCGGTGTCGTCTACACAGACGTAGAACCTCCTGTCTGCGAGGAATGACGCCACTAGCCGCAACATAGCAAGGGGGACACTGGTCTGGTCTTCTAACTTGTAGAGTAATCCAGAGTGCCACACCCTGTCGAACGCCTTTTCGATGTCGAGAAAGACGCTCAACGATGTGCGGCCGCGGTTGTGCTTGACCGCAAGCAGGAGCAGCACTCCGGTCAGCTGTGTTGCTGTTGAGTGGTCCCTCCTGAATCCGTGCTGCTCCGCCCGAAGTTGGATACATGGGTGGAGTCGTCTTAGCAACAGTTTTTCGAACAGTTTAGCTATGTGGTAGCAGCGTGATCGGCCTGTAGCTGGCAGCTCTACGCCTGTCCTTCCCGGGTTTCAGCAAGACGATGATTTTGCCTTTCTTCCAGTCCTCCGGAAAGTGGGATGTCCACAATATGCCATTGTAGATTCGACCTATCTCTACAAGGACTCTATTGGGCAGCTGTCGGAGTGCAGCGTTGGTAATCCCATCGTGCCCCGACGCCTTCCTCGGTTGCAGGCGGGTTACTGACCTCCGCAGTTCGGCGGCGGAGATGAACCACTCTCCTGCAAGCGGTGGCGCGGGCGACGACAGGAACTCCTGCGCGCGGCTCTCCTTTCGGGTATGGATCTATGTTTGTGATTGCTCTGTTATTTCTAATTTTGTTTACCATTGACTTTACATACTATAAATACAATTATTAGAATTAACTAAATTGCTATAAATACTTTATTATTTGTTTTAATATTATAATCTATTTTATAAAACATTAAAGCCTATTAAAAGTACAATGTTGAAAAATACCTCCCATAGGTTGCCTCGGTACCAGTCTGGATATAAGATGACTTACCACCATCTATTAGATTCTCTTACGCCTTTACAACCATATACCAAAAGTTACATTACACTAATCAATTTTTAAAGACGCTTTTTCCTGGAAACGAGGCATTCCATCTTAGTCCTCAGTGGTGACAACGCATCTGCATTTTGCTCCGTAATCGAGAATAAATGAAAACGTCTATGGGCTACAGCAGCATCCAACTACCATCAGTCAGGCTCTGTGCTCGTTTGTCACCCTTATTCTATAAAAATCATAAGCACATACAACCACTCAATAAACACAGGCGTCAGCCCGTCGACGTCCTGTAAATTTTTGACTGCCGACCTTTTACTTGATACCCTTTTCAATATTTTAACACACATGCGAAGGGTCGCTGCGTGCCTAATCATTTCGCTAGCACTGGAAGGCCGCTTTACGTTATTTATTTCATAGTGAAAGGTTGTCGCTTAATTTGCATATTCAATTTAAGTTCACTTAAAGTTTTATTCGTTACTATCGACCCGCGCCATCCACATTCTACACCTGTATAAGATCTATAAATGTAGGTCCATTTAGATTTAAGATAATTAAATACCATTTCTTTTAACGATAAAATATAGCTTAGATCCCTTCTAGCAATGCTCTCTATTTTTGGTACAGTTTCAACGCAATTGGTTCAGTGATTCTGAACCAATTGTGTTGAAATGAGATTACCTTGGACAGACACAATTTTTACAAATGGTTGTTTATATCTTAATAACATTAAAATAACCTGATGAGCCCTGTAGAAGCCAGATATTTCAACAGTCAAACAATTCAATTTTATTTATATGTTTATATTGACATTGCATTTGAACACATACATTTTTGAGGATTTCCTCGTTTTGTTGTATATTGTTTTGTATCATAATTCATAAGCCTCAGCCCTTAAAAGTCTGTTGCTTATTTTCGGCAACGTTTAACTGGTGGAAAAGTATGTTAATATGCTACCGTGTAGTGGTGATTTAAGTAAGAAAACCCATTACCCCATATCATCCGTAGATTTCGTTAGAGCAACAGAGGGAAACAAATAAGAGACGAGCAGCAGCGTCTTCTGAAGAACTGTAAAATCTGCGATGACGCCTGCCAAGCGTGGCAACTATAGAAATATCCTCTACGAGCCAATTTATGAGGAGGCCAATGCTTAGCACTGGACTAATGATAGACTATATCAGTTAAAAATTGATATGGTGCCACCATATCAATTTTATTATAGGATAGGATGACAAACGAGCACACAGTCCTGTGGCCCATAGACATCTACCTCTATCCTCGATTAAGAATCAAATGCAATTGCGTTGTCAACCGTGAGGACTAAGATGGAATGGTTCGTTCCCAGTAAAAAGGGTCTCCGGTTCTCTACAGTCACCATACGAAACACTGAAGTATTAGCTACTATTTTACGCTGGTGTTCTTTGAGAGCGTGGTCCTTCCACGGTTGAGCCGACCCGTTCGTGCTACAAATATACTACTAATATAACTGTAGCATGGCTCTATCACGCATAAAAGTATAAACATATTGGCCAAGAAGAATCTACACGCTAAACAAAAGTTATGTTCATAAATTGTTACAAACAACCAGTCATAGCATATGGGCCTGCCTCTCCATAATATTTTTCTAAAATTTCCCGAGTGCCTCAAACTGCATCCACGGAATTAAATCCGGTGACGAATTCAATCTATACCGCCACCTCACGGTGCAAATAAGCCAATAATACTACAGAGACTTATATTAACTTAAGAACATTTTTACTAAAAAAATCTTCTTTTTTTCAAAAAGATCTGAAAAAATATAGCTTAGATCCCTTCTGGTTTGCCCCTCTATCTGTTCGTACAGTTTCATCAAAATTGGTTCAGTCATTCCGAAGATTGCCGAGCAGGCACACA
The DNA here is from genome assembly GCA_036936625.1 of Parnassius smintheus behrii. Taxonomy (NCBI): domain Eukaryota; kingdom Metazoa; phylum Arthropoda; class Insecta; order Lepidoptera; family Papilionidae; genus Parnassius; species Parnassius smintheus. The sequence continues at coordinate 6,040,725 of JAUPFT010000004.1, read as the reverse complement.
AATTTTTTACAAATGGTTATTTATGTTTTAATAACATTAAAATAACTTGCTGAGCTCAATAAAGGCCAGTTATTTCAATATTACAGTACAACAATTTAATTTTATTTTATTTATATGTTTAGATTGACATTGCGTTTGAACACATACATTTTGAGGATTTCCTCGTTTTGTTCTCTCTCAGGAACATCTATCATATGCATCAGCTTGTAAAAGTTCATTGCTTATTTTTACAGTAGCCTAATGGCAGGGTGCGAATCGCTCAAAGTCAAAAGGTCCTGGGTTCGAATCCACCATTCGACTACTGTCGTGGACCACTCCTAACACAAGCATTTATGGTTAAAAGGAATATTAGTAATGTCAATTATTAATACTGCTGTTAATCGTATGGTGAGTGTAGAGATCCGGTGGCCCTTTTTTACTGGTAACGCGGCATTTCATCTTAGTCCTCACGGGTGACAACGCATCAACATTTTGATTCTTAATCGAGGTCTATGGGCCACAGCATCTACTTACTATCAAGTGGACTGTTTGCTCTTCTGTCACCCTTATACAATAAAAAAATAAGGGTATAAATGAGCACAAAGGCTCGCTTTTACCCTTCATCTATAAAGAAATATATATTTTATGAATTAATTAATGCGTAATTTATTCGTCACACACAAAACACCATACATAAAATGAATGCAACATAATAGTAAAGGTAAAATAACAGTAAGACCTTAAGTAAGAACACATTGGGTTGTAGCAGAATGCTGATTTGGAGGGGACACCTGCTAGTAGAATCGACCTCAATTTGCAAATTATGTTGTGAATGCGTGGTGCGAACGATGGATCATATTTTTGTAATCCCGCAATTAGCCGAATAGCGGCTACGTAAGAGAATCCTGGTGAAGGTGAGCTCAGATGGTTAACGATCGCTGTAAATTTCACATTACGCGAGCAACCCAGGTTCTATCCCCGCTGGCACCAATGAAATTTTTCTAATAACTATCTACTACTAACTACTCATATCATCCCGTGGGGGTTCAAATTGGTACACAAAGTCCGCCTGATGGTAAGTGGATGCTGCGAACCACAGACATCTACATTTATCTTCAATTGTGAATCCAAATGCAGATGCGATGTCACCCCTGAGAAGTAAGATAAAATGTTGCGTAATCAGTAAAAAGGGTATCTTGTTCTCTACACAAACTTTAAAAAATACAACAATATTAATCTGTTATTTTACGCTTTTAATTCAGTTTGACGGTGGTCCTTCCCCGGTCAGGCCGATCCATTCATGCTGCAATCACAATACAGCTGCAGCGTGGGAAACAGTTTCTTGATAACAGCCCACAATAATAAAAAGATGCGATTGCCAACACGCAGGCCAAGCGTGGCAACTATAGCAAACAATAGACTGCTCCACTTAGAAACAGAATTTCTCGCACAATGAATTGACTGTGTGGATGATCAACGTACGTCAAGTTCCTATCTTATACCCTACCGTATATGTCAGGTACAGAGAATTACGTAAGTGATTCAGCAACCATGATCAAGGCGTTCGTCTAGCTCGTGCAAATTTCCTTTGTTAAGAGTAAAAATATTACGATTGCTCTATGCTTTGCACTGTGTCAAATTTAGGATCCTTCAGTATAGAATTTGGAAGAATATCTACAAAATTAAAATATTTTACGGTAAATCCAATAACTATCATAGTATATTTTATTATTTTTATTACGCCATTCAAAAATATTATTTTTTATAATTTTAATTAATTGTTTAATATAAATAACAACTTTATTTGATAACATTAATTCAGTATGCAGATTATCATAGGCAAACCCCCTATAAAACATAACAAATATTGTAATATCCGAAAAGGATAGTTAAGTTGTAAGACATGTAATAATTATTAATTAACACCAAATGTATAACAATTAACATACTATAAATATTTTGAATTTGAATTAAGTTTTAAGTCAAAGTCAAAACTTTTTATTTAAGTTAGACTTATTAAAAGCTCTAATGTATATCAAAATCTACACAAAAAATACCAAAGAACCATTAAGAAAAGTCTTTTTTTAATGACATGTAATACTTTACATTGACGGTGTATTAAAATCTTTTTATAGCGTTCAGGCAATTATATGGACAAGGGCAAACAACATGTGTACATAAAGTCATAGTGTAGTTAGTGGCGGTGTAAGAATATCCACTGGCCCATGTCGTCCCGTGGGTGTCATCAGAGGCAACAGAGGAAACAAACTGGGAGATGGGCAGCAGCGCCTTCCTGATAACAACTCGAAATTATAAAAAAATGTGTGGTGCCAACCCGCCTGCCGGGCGTGGCAACATGTCAAAATCCCCCCCTATGAGGCAATTTAAAGAGAAGGCCTATGTTCAACAGTGGAGTTTTATAGAGGCTGTAGCAGAAGCAGTAGGTATCATCGTCACGACCAGCCTGCGGCAGCTCACCTCTGGTCATGGGCCTCTCCCAAAGTTCGCCATTTGTCCGGTTGTCAGCTTCACGCATCCTGTTGCTAGCCGCCTTCCGCAGATCCTCTTTCACAGCTTCAACTAGCCATAATCATTGACTAAATTCTGCGAGAGACGTGACCAGTCCATTGCCACTTCAGGTTGAAAATACGGAAAGCTATGTCAGTGACGTTGAATCTTCGACAGATTTTTGATTCTAAGCAAATAAAAGTAATACAAAATTTAAATAGGAAACATAAAAATAATGAACAGAGAGTCTTGCATTATTATAAGGTAAGTGATACATACACGTATGAAATACTTATATAGTCCCTTAAACTTAAAATATAATACGCTGAGCGCGCTGTATCGTCTGTACATAATTTAACACCCGCCTTATATTATCTTCTGTAACGTGTAATAAAGTTAGCGCGTGCTGAAACTTATAGTAGAAGATATTTTAGTGGTACATTTTATTTTATATCAATATTAAATTTAATAAAAATAAAATATAAGAAATACACGGTAACATATCGAACAATAAACTCGAGCGATAACACGTGGTTTTTCTCTACTGGCCTTTTAAGGAAATACAAGGTCACTCATCAAGCTATGAAGAGGACTTTGTTCAGAGTTTACCGCCGTGATATACTTCGTAAGGGGGACATTTTCAGTAGAACTAGAGTAACTGAAATAGCCCAAGGGATCTGTAAGTAGAATTAGCAGTAGGTCGGCCATATAGCTCTAAGAACCGACTAAACTGGCAGACTCATACCGGTAAGTGAACTGTATCTTCTGTTTATATATAACCGTATAACTGTGTCTTCCACTAATCGGAGTGACAAACCTTGTATAAGATGCAGGAAGCCTATGGATACAGGAGGCTCGAGACCGTGTTTTGTCGCATTCCTTGGGGGACACCTATCTTCAGCAGTGGACTTGCGATGTACTGTAACGATGATGATGATGATATTGAGTGCTGTCCCTCACACTGATGTTTTATTAAGAGGGCAAAATTAATGATCCTCTCTATATTTACATGACTTTACCTGATTTTCCATGGCCAGTATAAGTTTCTCTATCTTGTTCTGTGCTGATTTATTTATATTTAATTGACATATGGATTTATCTACTTAGTCGGGTCATAAGTTCTGTCAAAACCTTATTTTATAAAAATTTTGAATACTGGCTAGATGAACTTCACCAATTGTAAAAATCTAACGTTTGAGCTTGCCGAAAATAAAAAAGACATAAATTTTCATTTATTTTTAAATATGGAGTGGTTGAAGAAAGGAGATATAGTAGTGGTTATCGCGTTGCACCGCTTTGGCTACTCGCCAAAAGAGATTTTCAATATTCTACCAAAATTAAAAAAAAACCTACGATTTGTTTATCGTACTATCAAACAATTCACTGAAGATTCAAGCTTCGAAGATCGTAAGAGGAGGACCGGCCGACCTCGGACACCCGCGATCATCAAAGCAGTGAAGGTGCGAATCCAACGAATCATCAGATGGGCCTAAGCAGAACCACGGTCAAAAGAATGATTAATGAAGACCTAGGACTACTAGCTTATCGTAAGAAGATCGGACATTTTTTGAACGAGCGTTTGAAAAAAGTTAGGCTGGATAGATCCCGCGCTTTGTTACGGCGGTACGCCGGAAAAAAATACCGCAAAATTTTGTTTTCGGATAAAAACATTTTTAACACCGAAGAAAGTTACAATAAACAAAATGATAAGGTGTATTCCCACAGCAGTGAAGAATCCAGCACGCGTATTCCGAGGGTTTAACGAGCACATTATCCTTCGTCACATGGCTCGTTGGTGAGGGTTGGCTTGGAGCCTTATATTCAGGTATTAACTGAGTTGTTTTTTTTTTGAGAAAAAAGTGTAAAAATCAGTGGCGAGGTTTACCAAAATACCATCCTTAAAAAACATAGTGGAACCTCTTTCTCAAACAATGCACCAGCTCATAGGGTACGAAGCACGCAAAACTGGTTGATCGCCCATGGAATTGACTTTATCAGATACGAAGACTGGCCCTCTTCTAGTCCAGATTTAAGCACACTGGGTTATAAGTTATGGCAACACTTGGAAAAGAAAGTCTGCTCTAAACGTCATCAGAATTTGGAGTCTCTCCGAACATCTTTGGCTAAAGAGCGGCAGAGAAAGTTATGAGTGTGGTACGTGCTGCGATTGATGATTGGCCGCGTCGGTTCAAGGCATGTATTCAGAATAAAGGAGGAAATTTTGAATATTGTAAATAAAATTGTAATTGTAAAATTCCCTTTCATTTTATATACAACTTCTATATAATTATCAAAAAGTATATCATTAATTTTATAAAAAGTTTTTGACAGAACTTATGACTTAACTAAGTATATTTATTTGACATACAGATTTATCTATATTGATTTGACATACAGGTTTATCTTTGATAAATCAGTGTATCAATAAAAGTAATCAGTATGTCAAGTTTTGCCATATTTGGTACAGCCTTTCCTAGGATCAGCCCTGACAGATGGACAATCTGAACAATAATTGTTCTCATTGATTAAAACGACTTCAACGGATTTTATCGCGTTTATTTTACTTTCAATTACTTTTATTTTTAATTCCCGACATTTCGGGCGCTTTCCAGCACCCATGGTCACGGGGGACTGAGATGACTGACGTCCCGATGTCATTGTTAAACCCGGAGTACCTTCAGCTTTTTTAATTATTGTTTATGGTCCAATCAATGCAAAATGAACTGACTATGTCCTGAGGTCTTGCAATGGTATGCTTGGGTTTAGTTTTAATTTTATTGATTATAGGATCCCAAGCACGTAGTAGTACCCAGCCTCCTTCTCTGTTGAAATCAGGATGTTTTTTCATTTCAATAGCCTCATGAATCATCCTTGGTAGGAATCGGTGTTCTTTCGCGAGGATTTGTGGTCTATCATACCACAAATCCGTAATTAGATCATTAAATAATTGTGCTCACTTTTGGTTGGTCTGACTGACTTTTAATATCCAGCACTATATATCCTACGCATACATGCTCATCGGTTAAGGGTACTCCTAATTTGGCCCGTTTTCAATATATCGCCAATTTGGCCGATAAACTTTCGCCCAAGATGACCCTTTCCAACTCTTCCGTTCACTTCCGCAACATAAATTTTCTTTGTCACTATTTCCTTCTTCAAACTTTCCACATGACCAAACCACCGAAGCATTCATTTCTTAATCCTGTGGTGTTAAATGAGCGACAAGCCAATGGCACAGACTCGGATCCTCGCCATGCTAGCGGTGTAAAATATACCACCCCACATTTTGCACATGAGGCACCGTTTAAAAGAAATGGCCCCGAGTTCCTGGCGCCCCTTTAATGGGGTAGGGGTGTGAAGAATCTCCGGGAGGAAAATTGGCGATGAGGTTCGCCACCCGTCAAGTTTTGTCTTCCGAAGGGGCGAAAAGTGGATTGCAGAAACCCGTCTGGCTACGCTGAATGTAATTTTACATGCATAATGGAAAAAACTCTTTTCTTAAAATATAATTGTTCTTTTCTTAAGCATTTTGGAAAATGCTTCAAAATAAGCGTTATAGTTTAATATGGACGAAGTCATTAAGCTACCGAAAGAAAACCAATCTCGACAAATAAATATTGAAATGACCCATGAATACGCACGCGTAAGGTTTCGTACTTTAGTCGTTGAGAAATTATGTACGTACTACTTTAATAAAACTTTTCTCAATTTTTTTAAACAAAGGTACGGGCAACACAAGGATTTTATACTGTGTCGTGGTGCCTCTACATATATAAATTGCACAAGGATAAACAACGTAACTAGGAACAATTATTTGTAGGGTATACAAATACTACACGAAATAATGCACGATTGGATCGGCTCAACTGGCGAAGAATCATGCTTATACTTTATCGCAGCTTAATACTGCTGTGTTTCGTATGGTGAGTGCAGAGATACTATTTGGTGGAAACGAGGCATTCCATCTTAGTTCTCTGGGGTGACAACGCATCTGCGTTTTGATTCTTATTGGAGAATAAACGTTGTTGTTTATAGGTCACAACATCCACTAACCATCAGGTGGACTGTGTGCTCACTCTCTCTTTGTCGTCACACTTATTCTATACAAAAAAAACTATTTTTGTGTGTGATTTGAACCCACGTGCTAAATGCTTTTTAAAAGTCAGCTTAAAATTAGCTTCAACCAACATTAGTTACGATCTTTTTTTTCGGACGATACACAAAACAATTCTGTTTTACTTTTAGTTTAAACCATCAAGCGTGCAGCTCAGAACACGAACACAACCCTCTCTTGCGACAAGTAGCACGAGTGAGGGACAACAACAAATTACGAATTCCATTTTTAATAGGTTATCTCAATTTCTTCACTTTTGTTTTCTACTTCCATTAGACCCAAAAGCATTGCCCGTTTTTTTGTACGTAATGAAATAATTTCATTAAAGCGATTTATTTAGTGAATATACATATGCCGTCGTATTAGAAAAAAATATTTATAAGTAATCTCAAGCTCAAAATGGAATATGTTTCACGAAAATTGTCAAAGCTCAAGGTCGTTCTGCGAGCTATGGAAGCGGCTGTGCTCGGAGTTTATCTGCGTGATAGACTTAGAAATGAGGATAACCACAGAATTGGATGCTGTGGCCCATAGATGTAGATGTCTATGGGCTACAGCATCCACAGTTTTATAGGATAAGGGTGACAAACGAGCACTCAGTCAACCCGATGGTAAGTGGTTGCTGTGGCTCATAGACATCTACAACTACCCTCGATTACGAATCAAAATGCAGATGCGTTGTCACCTTTGCGGACTAAGATGGAGTGCATCGTTTCCAGTAAAAAGGGTTTCCGGTTCTCTACACTCACCATACGAAACACAGCAGCATTAAGCTACTATTTTACGCTGGTATTCTGTGAGCGCATGGTCCTTCCCTGGTCGAGCCGACCCATTCGTGCTACAACAATACTACTAATATTATTGCAGCATGGCCCTAACACGTATAAACGCTTTCAAGTAATTGGCAAAACTACAAAATATCTCGATACATTTAAAGGTAGAGATTAATTTCAACATTAAACTCAAAATGGATGTCTTTATTGTAAAATATAATGATATTTCCTTCATTACGACACACGTAAAAACGTGTTTCAAAGAATCAGCCAGATACACGCATTTAAGTTTCATTGAGATTTAAGTAATAATTAACAACATCAAAAGTATTTTTATATCCGGAAGAAACACGTTGCAGCTATATTACAGTGAGTAGAACTCACAGAGTACCGTCCTAAAATAGCAGTTCAATGTAAGTGCAGCTTAGTGTGTAAAGACCGGCGTACTGGGAACGTCATCTTAGTCCTCTAAGGTAACCTCATCTGCGTTTTGATTCTTAATCGAGGATAAATATAGATGGCTTTGTGCCAGAGTATACATTTACCATCAGGTGGTCTGTATGCCTGTTTGTTACACTTATTTTATAAAAAATTAAAATATTGAGTATTTTTATATTCATGACTAAAGCTGCTGTGTTTGTCAGAATTAATTGACAGTGCTCTCCAGATCCAGTGACGAATGTTACTAGGGTTTACGAATAAACGACGGTGCCGCTACAGATTAGGAGAGACAAATGTGTTTCAACTTCTGCGGACTTTGAATGTAAAATTTTAACGTTGATTTGCATAATTTCTAGCGAGATAGAAAGCATAATCTTCAACATTGCTGTAAAATAACCTCTATAATGGAAATAGAAATGAAAACTGTTTTACTTAAAATAAATTATAATACTTATTGAAAATCATTCTTGTTTACATTTTACAATTCAATTAAATTAAAATTGTACAGAAGGTAGGTAGGTACTGATATCCTTATATTACTTACATAGATGATTAATCCTAGTTAAGGAATCAGTGCAACAACTCATTTGTAACTTTTATAAGTTTTAATAATAAAAATCAAAGGTAAACTGCTGCAACTGGGTACTATTCACCTGCATCCATAGACTCCACCGTATTCTTCACTGTTTTGTGAGTGGCACAGCCGTGCTGCAGCTATACTATAGTTGTAGCACGGATGGGTCGGCTTGACCGGAGGCGACCATCTCAGAGGATACTAGCGCAAAATACTGCTGCTATGTTTCGTATAGAGACGGTTGAATTGCACTATGCTGTCAAATATTACTTTAAAAAAGTCACGTTGGGGTTCTTTCGGTTCTTCTCCGGACTGAGGCTTCCTCCGATCCAAATAATAAGATCATAAATTTTGAGTATTCATCGTAATCTTCTATATACATAAATAAAATTGAAGTGTCTGTTTGTATAAATAACAGCTTTAACTAAATGGATGTGAAAGTATATACGGTACTTGTAACAAAAACACAATGTTTAAAAAATTTGTCTATCTGTTTGTGTCGGCTAATCTCGATAACGGCTGGACCGGTTTTGGCGTAACTTTCGCTGATAGATAGCTGATTTTATAAAGAGTAACTTAGGGCTAGATCTATTTTAGAAAAAATAATTAAAGTTCCGCGCAACAAAATAAAACCTAAGCTACACGCGAACGAAGTCGCAGGAAACAGCTAAAACTAAATGAAAATTACTACTGAATTAAAATTATTCTATTTTATTCCATAATTGGAAATTTGCGTTCATAAATATCTAACAAAAGCCTCACATATTTTATATCATAGGTGTAATAATCTTAACGTGGTATTTGTGCATGGAAGACTTAAAATAAAGTAAAGTGAAGTTACAATTTGAATTTAGGGCTTAAATACTTGCAAACTACGTTTCCGTGTTATGATTTAATTAATGAATGAATTATTATAAAAATAAGAGCTTGTTACAGGCGAAGGCTACTATGAATACTACTAGACTGGCCATTCAGAACAAAAACTATATTACAGATTTGTTCGCGAGCGAGCGCGGGCGCGGGTGACGACTGGACTGGCAGCTCGCACGGTAACTGTGCCACGCAAATGTATTTTCATTTACAACAGTAACAAATTTCAGGCAAATACGAAATTGAGTTACATACTTATCTGAAATAAACTTCAAATCACGTTGAAAAAGTGCGCTCATAAATAATGACAGCGTTTTCTTAGTCACATTAAACAAAATCAGCGTAAGATTGTTGAAACAACGTTGGCGTTTTACAAAATAAGGAACTTGATGTCTTCTCGCCCGCGCGCAGTCGACTAAAGAAGTTACGGAGACTTGACCATAACTTAGTCGGAAATACACCGTAGTATCCATCTAGTAGTAAATGTAGAAGTCTATAATGTACTCTCGCCTAGCAATCATATCCTGATCCGCGGCCTTTCTCCTCTCCCCGATCACAAGCCGTGCTGAAGCTAATCCTCTCTAGTATATATTCAGTAATCTATGGCTAATCCTGCTTCGACTGTCGGAGGGGAAACCTGTGTCGCTTGCTGGTGCGCCCGCTTACGTTCGAGTGTATTTTAGTGATTTATAATAGTTGGAAATAAATTTACAAAGGATTGGCGAAAAAAATATGCTTGCGGTATGTAAGTGAATACCTACTTATTCGTTTATTTTCTTTTGGTTCCCTAAGGCTTAGTAAAATATTAAAACAAAATGTTTAAAAAAAATTTGTTTTAATATTTCTCCCCGCGCGCCTTTCAACGAAATCTCGCGAGGCTGCGGGGCTATGGAGCTAAATCGCAATTTCAGCTCACATACTATTTTCTTTTAATGTACAACCATAAACATTTTATGAATTACGTTCGGACTTCGACAATTAGGCTACCACTAGTACACATTATTATACTCAGAAGTACAAACATTACTCAATATAATATAATAGGGAACCAAAGCATTATACGTGGTAAAGCCACGGTGCAGCTATAACATGACTGCGGTACGAATGGTGCGCGACCAAGCAAGAACCATGCTCTCACAAAAACCAGCATGAAATAGCAGCAGAAATCTGCTGTGTCTCGTATTCTGAGTGATGAGAAGCTGACACATATTTTACTGGCAATGAGGCGGTTTTTTTTAAAATTAGAAATGGGCTCACTCTTGACCTACATCTGGCCTGAGGACAAAAATGAGGTCTAAGATTAAGCGAGTTTGCCTGTTCACACGCACCTTAAAGAGGTTTAGGTTGCGTATATTGAAAGTATACAACAACAGTACGCATAGGGCGGGGCTGATCGCGTATAGTTTCAATTTGTTACGAGCACAACTATTTTTAGAAACTATACAGGGTTATTACGCTTTTATCGCGTATACTTTCCAATAAGGTACGCTTAAACTTTGAGTGAAAAATATAGTGCACTAGTTAAAAGATACATCGAGCATAAACGCGATAGAGTGTATATTATTAATGTGTATAGATAGGATTTGTATGTTATACAAAATACCACTAATTTTATAATTAAATTTATAATTACTTCCTGTTCGCCTAACAATTCCGTGAAAAAAAAACAAAAAAATAAAAGAAAATGTACCACGTAGGTTATATAACATATATTGACTAATATTGACCCTTGAAGTTACTTCTGTAACAGCTTCGGCGCTGCGAGAAGTGCAGCAGCCTCTTCGCACTTGCGTAGCAAATCGCAGTCATTTTTTTTGCACCCGAAGCAAATATGGGCAACCCTCCGGAAAGCGGGGGAGGGAGGTTGGGAATGCTCATAGCATACCACGCAGCCGGCTGCGTGGTTATGTGGTGACTTTTACCCACTAAACCCAACCTTTTAGGAATTGGCTTAACGATCTGATACCTGATCTGATCTGGTACCTACAATTCGCTACGGCGGGCGGGTGCTGCTCTCCCTCCGCGCCTACGAATTTACAAAAACGCTAGGGGTGGGACAAGAATACGTGGAGTCGAGGCGTGCTGATTCAGTTTTAGAATCTCTCGAAATGATTCGATCAATCATCTAATTAGCCGTGTTTTCGCGATCATCATAGATTTTTTTCCGAAAATTCGGTTTATCTTATTATTATCCCACGACATGTATGAAGTACACATAATTATATCTGATTATGACAATAAATGCCGTAAAAAAGTATGTCTCATTGACAATTAATTGTATTTCTTGTTGAAGGTAATTGGACATATTATGAAGATAAATAAAAAATAGTTAAGTGACTTTATAATAAAATACTACTTTTATAATAAAATAATTTTATGTCTCACAAAGGACTTCATTATTTTAACAGTTATCTTTAAAATGCCACAAAGTAATAACTACATGATTAGTTGGTAACTAATTGTTGCATATTTTTAATATAATGACATTTACTTAGTAAATTTTTGAGCTTGTATACTTTACCATTACTTGTTACGCGTCTACATCCTAAATGTCAGAACATGTCGGTTCTAGCCTTGTATAATCTCTTAACTAATTTATTGAATGAGCGTTAGAAAGTATACGCGCTATAGTGAGTGCGTGCTGTCCTTGTATACTTTCAATATACGCGTTCAGGTTGTACGCACTCGGAAAAGGACAGCACACGCCGACAGGGCATTGCACTCCTCGGCTGTGCGCATTATAAAAGACGACGGCGCTTAGTGTGAATGTTCGGAATGTCAACCAAGTGTGGATAATAACCTGCAGTACGTCTGGTACTCCGACAGCAGAATGGAACTCATAGCCACTCTCCAAAGTACAACTTGTAGAAGACCGTCTAACAAGCAACTTGGCAGCGGTGAATCTTAATTTCCAACAGGCTCTGCGTTCCACTGAGTCGAGTGCGGCAAGTTGATATTTGCTAAGCCATCCCAAAGGTGACAAATAAATCTAATGACAGGACTTGAGCTTTGTATATAGTAAGAAACTGTCTAGGCGTGAAGTATCGCTTCACATTGTTTAGAATACCCAGGTTTATGGCCGCAGTTTGCGCCAAAGTTCAGTATAGCACTCAACTATATGCCGAGAAGCTCTTGATGATTAGTAACCTCTACAAAATTGTGTCTTGGAAAGTAAGAGCTGGATCAAACGGACTCCATTTTGTGGAGAACACAGAGGCCTGCATTTTAGCGGCATTGAAAGCGACCAGATTATCGTGAACTTATTGGGAAACAAGACTTAATCGCATATATCCGCTCAACCATGGCCTCTCTGAAGGAACACATTACCGCCCCTCCGTCTTTTGCACTTGACGTAAATCTCTCTGATCTCATATGATCCACCTTATCCTGGTGACAAACTGATAACGCATCTGCATATTGATTCTTAATCGAGGATAGATGTAGATGTTTATGGGTCACAACATCCACTTACCACCAGGTGAACTTTGTACTCAATTGTCAACCTTAATATTACCCGTAATAAATAAAGCCTATGATTAGCAGATTGTAGCACCCAGCCATCTTCTCTACTGTAATTAGGATGTTTTTTGATTTCAATAGCCACGCGAATCATCCTTGGACGGAATCGGTGTTCTTTAGCGAGAATTTGTGGTCTATCAAATCTGATGTAGTGACGGGGGCGATCCTGTACGTTTCCACAGACTGCAGACTTCCCGGCTCGTCGATTCGTCAAATGAGCTATATGTTCTTTAACGCGGGTATTTATCTGATCTTTTGGTTTGTCCTATGTAGAAGAGAACATATTCACAATCAAGCTTGTACACTCCCGCACCTTGCAGTTTTTTTTTCCTATTTCTGCCGCCAAATAACAATTTTTTTATAGAATAAAGGTGACAAACGAGCACACAGTCCACCTGGTGGTGAGTGGATGCTATGGCCCATAGTTATCTACATTTATCCTCGATTAAGAATCAAAACGGAGATGCGTTATCAATGCTGAGGACTGAGATGGAATGCCTCGTTTCCAGTGAAAAAGGGTATCCGAATCTCTACTCACCATACGAAACACAGCAGTATAAGCTGTTATTTTGCCTGGTGTGCCAGCAGTGCCTGCAATGCTGTGTTTGGTCAGTAGAGTGTAGACAGCCAGTATAACTCTTGGCTATAAGGCATTCCAGTGTAATTTCCAATTCTTAGAGGTAACAACGCGTATATAGCCTTCTTTACTTTAAGTTGACTGTAGGTGTTCATAGACAGCAGTAGCCGCTTACGATCAGGTGGACGGTGTGGTTGTTTGTCACTTAGAGGTAACAACGCGTATATAGCCTTCTTTGATTTAAGTTGACTGTAGGTGTTCATAGACAGCAGTAGCCGCTTACGATCAGGTGGACGGTGTGGTTGTTTGTCACTTAAATTTTGCTTAAAATAGAATTTTGGGGTAATAATAATTTATTTAGCAGGGATGGGAGATATGATATCGATATATACAGAACCTCGAATGAACGCAAGAAATAGAGTAAATGGGGCTTTACACTCTATTGTGAAAAGTCAGAATGTGTCAAAAAAGGCATGTATGGCAATAGAAAATGCTATTTTAGTCCCTACTTTAACGTATGATAGTGAAAGTTGAGTGTAGTAAAAGAAGCACGAGAGTAGAATAAGCGCAGTAGAAATGCGGTTGTTAAGGAGTACGTTACGGCTGAATCTGAGTGTTGTGTTTTGGAGGCGTTGAATCTTATGAGATTGGCATCGCCTTCCTATTCATTTGAACTTAAAACTTCAAAATGATGATGGATCCGAAACTAATCTACGATATCGGTACGTTTGTCGCTCTTTACAACATATGTATTATATTATATTGGTATAGTTGATTCATTACACATGTATCCATTTTTGGATTATCTGGAGTAAGCAGCATATGTGACGGGTCATTATTTCACTTATTGCTGAAGTTTAGCAGGTAACTAAAAAAGGTGCAATGATTTAAGATCAAAATCTCAAACAGCGTCTGCTCATGCTAACATTGAGGTCCATGGAGCGTTTTATATTTTAGAATAGTATAAATCGTCTTAATAATGTATTTAATGAAGTTGTTTATTAATTTTATATGTATTAATGCTGTTTACAAATAATTATATCTAAACAAAAATATAGTAAACAGTACTGATATATAACCATCACTCGTTACATAAATGCCAATTCACTTGATATAATACATCAGCAATAATGTTTGATCGATTAATTGAATATTGGGATTATAAGTGATAATGTAATATTATTATCTATACGTTGATTTGTTAAGTTTTTAAATATTTTTAACTATAACACACCTTCCATGTTAATAATAAATATTACTGTATACTTACGTATTTTATTACTGATTAAAAAACAAAACAAATTAATAGTGATAAAAAATTATAAATATAATTACACTTTCTTATTTATCGCTATAATTTGTTTTAAATTTCTCTAAAACTTTCTTGATTTGTAAAGGAACCGCTTCAAACGTAGCATTGACGCATGCGCAGTAGGTACAGTTACGTCTATATTATTATGTAGCTAAATAAAAATCGTAAATTAAACCAAAAATAGATATATTTTAATAGAACAAACGTATTTTATCAAATAACAAACATTAATGAATATAAAAAGACCGAAAGAAATTATATTATTATTTTTTTTTCTCTAAATAAATTATTGACGAACAAACAATTATTGATAGAGAACAATCAAGAACAAGCCGATACGAACTAACGATATGTGATAACGAAATTTGAAAAATAAAAAAAATAAAAAAATTCGGGGGGCTAACTTCAGTGAGCCATAATAAGCGAATGTGTTGCGTTGTGAGGCATTATAACGGTTTCAATCGATTTCGCTTGCCATCTAATTTGTGTACGAAAATCGATCCTTAGAGAGTTAGCTTGAAACATTTTTCTTCGTACAGAGCTTATATGCATACTAGCAACCAGCTCCGGCTTCGCACAGGTGATTTCTGGATCTCGATCACAGCGCCACCTACCAGGTTCAATTAAAAATGTAAACCACCAAGGGACTATATAAATTACGTGTCACGTTGTTGGTCCGCGATGGACTCGTAAACTACTTAATCGATTTTGATCAAATTTGCACACCATGTGCAGTTTGGTCCGACTTGATAGATAGGATAATTTTTTTGCAAATGAGTAATCCACAATTTTTTTTGCGAATTTAAAGATTTTTAATAGCACATGACAAAGGGTCGTCGGAAAGGGCACAACAACGTCTGCCTGGCAAGCTAGTATATATATAACAACTATGGATTACATTAAAAAGTTGTTATCGGTTCCGATAGATGGCGTTATAATCAACGCAGAGCGGAAAAATCCCAGTCTACGGTGTAAACCGTAGTAAACGCACCCGCACTAGCAGTGACAACGGTGCAAATCATTGTTCAAACATGTTTACTTTAAAACTCGTAATGTTTTAAGCATGGCCAAATATTATAAAAACTGCACTGGAGACAATACGTACACTGTTTTAATCGCAACACTATTATTGTCAAGTTTGAGTTAACTTTATATACTTACCCAAAAGAAATCACATTCACGTAAATGACAAATTAAACATAATTAACACCAGATTTTTTCATTAATTTGCTATTACTGATTATTAATTGTTCTTAACTTTTATTTTATAATATTAAAAAATACTATATAAGTTAATTATCACAATAAAAGAAAAAATTCAATTATTATAGTTCAATTATCACAGTCCTACTGTGTTGATCTTTCTTGTGTATGTCATGATATAATATACTTAGGTCAATCGATTTGCAACTTACAAGTATTCTACTATTCCATTATCTACTATTCCATCACATTTTCTCTCCCACAAATATTTTAATATGTCGTTAACAAGTTTTCTTTGCGACAATGAATATTTTCTTCATCATCTTAACGTACAACGTATTTTTTTAAATATACCACGTTTTGTTTTAATATTCCTACATTGTCACCTGATGTTGAGCTATGTTCAAGTTTCAAGTCGCTAGCTCATCGGCAAGGTTTTTTAAATGGAATAAGGGTGACAAACGAGCACACAGTCCACCAGATGGTAAGTGGATGCTGTGACCCATAGACTATGAACATTTATCCTCAATCAAGAATCAAAACGTAGATGCGTTGTCACCCCTGAGGACTAAGATGGAATGCCTTATTTCCAGTAAAAAAGGATCTCCAGATCTCTACACTCACCATACTAAACACAGCGGTATTAAGCTTCTATATTACGCTTGTATTATGCGAGAGCGTGGTTCTTCCCCGGTCGAGCCGACTCGTTCGTGCTACAACCATAATATAGGTGCAGCGTGGCGCTGCCTCGTACAAAAATTAGTTTAAAATCAATAACTAAATTCGACCCGAACAGATGTACACGATGGCGAGATAATGAAAACGTGGTAAAAAGAAACCATGTCAGACAGATGACAAAATAATTTAATGTTATGTCCTCCAGACCGAATTTCAATCACAGCGGCTAGTCTCAATGAAGATAAGCCATCTGCGCTGATTGACGGACGGGATTACAGCGTCCAAATGTATCGCAAGCACAGGCGCACTCTGTATTCCCTCACTTTCATAGTTCGATGGGACGGCAGTCCGTTACGACTGGAGAAAGATCAGGACCAACGGCTTGACGTGTTTCTCGAGGCACAGCATGAAATATCGTCAACTGCCTGACTCCGGGTTGCTACTGACAATTTCTTGGTGAAAAAACTCAATAAGGGATTTTTAGTCCCGACCCGGGAACTCATCATCAGCAGTCACATTTACAACCACTAGATCAATGAAGCAGTCAAATTAAAATTTACTGTATCTAGTCGCTAAAAGCTCGTAATATTAAACGTTATTGTTGCTAGTAGCACATCTGTGTAGTAGCTGTGTTAAAACTCCACTGCCCCGTACTGTACCGAGGGTGTCGTAAAAGAAGATAGAGGAAAAAACTTGGAGATGAGCAGCAGTGTCTTTTTAAAAACAACTAAAAAATAAAAATATCTGTGGTTGCCAACAGACTTGCCAAGTGTGGCAACTGTGGCAAATATCCCCCTTTCGAGACGGTCTCAGAGGAGGCGTGTATTCAGCATTGGACTTAACGCATGCTAGTAAAACGTAGTGATGACATCTTTTGTTGCTAGTAAAAGAAATTACCCACTGGCGATTTTTCTCTTTTTAATTTGGGGACTTTCAAAAACCAAGCTTACTTACTCCTTTTTAAAAGCCCGGTAACGCACCTGTATTTCCCCTGGTGTTGCAGTTGTTCATGGGTGACGGTCGACACTTACCGTCAGTTGAGCCAGTTTGCCTCCTCGTCTATAAAAAAGTTCTTTGAATAAAACTATTTTACGGATTATATTATGCGTTTAGTTTTACTTATTTTCAATTCGGATGCCTAGCAGCTTGGAATGCCAGATCGGAAACTAATAATATCTGGACAAAATTTAAAAAATGGATGGATGGATTTGGAAATTGTTAACAAGAGAAATAGCTATCTAAATAAAGTAAAATAAAAAAAAACATTTATTAAATTAGAACGGTATAAAAACAGTCAATTTTTAGGTTGCCATAATATGTATTTGGCATTGGACTTTACTGAGTCCACCAATTTGGATCCTTTAGTAGTATTCAGAAAAGATTTAAAAATCAAATTTACAAATATATAAAATACAATTTACTTCAAAGTTCAGTCTAATTAAAAACTCAGGCTGTGATGTGAGGAGAAGCTGTTTGTCTGGAGATTTTCAGTTTTGTCGGGAGAGAGAAAAATTCAGTTGTTAGATTTGACCTTAACAAAACATACTTTGCAAGTAAAATAAAAACTTTTGAAAATAAGTAAAATTAAAACTATCAGTAAGAATAGTTTTATTCAATGTTCGCGTAAATATAAGAAATCATTAAAAAAATATCTCTATTAGTTTTTCGCGTAATAGCCAGGTATTTTTGTTTTTATACGTTTTTCATTTTTAGTCGTTATTTAGTCGGTTCATCTCCTAATTTTTTTTCCCTCTGTCGCCTCGTGCAACACCCATAGGACGATATGGGCTAGTGGATATTCTTATACCGCTAATACACCGTAATTTATTATCTTAAAACTTGTCTTAAGAGCCATTATGAGTCGAGTGAACGGATCACTGTTGGGGCTACGAATGCGAGTCCCCCTGGCTGTCTGCTTTAATATAAATAAAGTAAAATTCCAAGTTTCCGTGTACAACGTTTTAAAAGAACTTTATTTCTAAGCCTTCTACATATTATCACAGAATAAATAATAGTACTACGTAATATTATTCACACACGGGCGTCACGTTTCACGCCTCATTTCCCGCGCTAGAGATAAGAACCCTGCCTGTTTTACCTACAGCCTACAGCTTAACACGTGCCTCCGATCAATAATTAATTTATGATTCCATTTTAAGCTAAAGTTTCTTTAAAAATATTTGAATTATTTCTTGTTCAAATGACTTTCATATTCCCACGCATTTGACCTAATATTATGTATTCATAAGAAGCGTCTAATTATAGTAATTTTAAAACGAAAAATATTGCATTAGAAACATAATCTTAGAAAGTTTTGTTTACGGAGTCCGTACGGAGATATTTTAATAATTTTGATGTTATGTCCGAATATACTATATTTTATGCGAGCAGTTTCTTTTACATACATTATATGAAATTAGTTTCTCAGCTAGCAGTATGGATAATTTTTATTTAAATCTGAATTTTTTTGTAAGAAGATAATAATTTTTTATTAGTGGTAGTATAAAGTTATTATATAGTTGTGGCATAAATGGTTCGACTAGACCGGGGAACAACCATGTTCTCACAGAATGCCAGCGTAAAATACCAGGTGAATTCTGCGGTGTTTAGTATGGTGACTGTAGAGAACCGGGAACCCTGGAAAGAAGGCATTCCATCTTAGGTGTATCTTGGAAGTATAGAGAAACGGAGATCATTTTCACGGGAAACAAGGCATCTTAGTTCTCAGGGTTGACAATGCATCTGCATTTTGATTCTTAAAAGGGTAGACTTAGATGTCTATGGGCCTCAGCATCCACTCACTACTAGGCATTGAACTAACTTGTACCAGCACATGTTATCTCGATGCTATTGGGTGGACTGTGTGCTCGTTTGTCACACTTATTGTAAAAAATTAAAACGTTTTACTTTACAAATTTATTTACAGTCTAGGTCTCATCATCCGAAAGATTTTTTTTCTAACGGCAAGTAAGGATTATCCGCTCAGGTATTAAACGTATCCCGGTAAAATATACAAAATTATTAAGCAATTAACCATTTTTGTATAACCTTGAAATAAAACAACGAGATTATTAGGTAATATTCTACCGGCACTAATAAATAAGTAGGTACTTATTTATCACGTGCTCAGTAGTGAAGGTAAACGTCGTAAGGAAACCTGTATGAGAAAAATAACTTTATATATATATATATATATATATATAATATAATGATAGTCAGACAGGGCTGTGTGGCTTCCCCGTGGCTGTTCAACCTAAAGAATGCGTTAAAGAATGCGGATGCGGAAGAATGGGTGAGTTAACCGTCAAATGCCTTTTGTACGCCGATGATCAAGTTATTCTTGCGTCGTCGGCGGCCGAGTTGAAAATGATGGTTACATTCATCGATCACTAATAAGGAATTACATTAATGAACGGATCATTAAAAGAAAGGGGTATGAAAGTGAACGCATGTACGACGAAGGTTATGGTTTTTGAAAGAGAAGAAAGTAAAACGATTTGTGAAATAAGAATAGAAGGGGAGTTGATCGAGCAAGTAGATGAGTTTAGTTTAGTTTAGTAGTAGATTGAGTTTTTTTTTTATATTTGGGCTGCGTATTTAGCAGGGATGGGAGATATGATAAGGATATAGAACGACGAGTGAATGCGGGAAATAGAGTAAATGGGGCCTTGCACTCTATTGTGAAGAGTCAAAATGTGTCGAAAAAGGCACGTATGGCAATTCACAATGCTGTGTTGGTTCCTACTTTAACGTATGGTAGTGAAAGTTGGGTGTGGCAGAAGAAGCACGAGAGTAGAATAAACGCAGTAGAAATGCGGTCGTTAAGGAGTATGTTAGGGCTGAATCTGAATGACAGGGTAGGAAATTGTGTAATAAGAGAAGAGTGTGGTTTGCAAGATGATGTGGTGACCAGGATTAAGAAAGGAATGCTTCGGTGGTTTGGTCATGTGGAAAGAATGAATGAGGAAAGAGTGACAAAGAAAATTTATGGTGCAGAAGTGAATGGCAGAATCGGAAAGGGATGTCCTAGGCGAAAATTTATCGACCAAATTGGCGATTTATTGAAAACGGGCCAAATTAGGAGTACCCTTAACCGACGAGCATGTATGCGTAGGTGTATGGATGTGAAGGAGGCAAGAGAGGTGTGTCAGGATCGTGCCAAATGGAAGTCTGTAGTCTCTGCCTACCCCTATGGGTAACAGGCGTGAGTGTTTATGTATATTTATGTATGTATAAACATAACCCTTTCAGAGATGAGAGCAGGCCCGTGACCAGCAGTGGGATGAATAAAGAATAATTAATTTTGTAAAATTCAACGTACTTATAGAAAATATTAGTGCGTTTCATTTTTTATTTTTTTAGTTGTTTAACAAGTCGTTGAGACTTTTAAAATATCATGAGAATTTTAAAATACATCATGTAAGAACAACCTATGATTCCCGTGAAATGAATTATCAGAATCAGTATTCCAAGGTATTGAATATATAACTACAACTTTCCTTCAGAAAATACGATTTTATTTAAAACAAAATAAAATAATTACTTATGCACTGAATTTTTTTTTGAATACTGATTCCGTTTGACTTATTATTGACATATTAATGTATTAAAATACTCATAAATTTGCTACAATATAAAATCATAGTTTTTTTAGTATTAAATTTCCTGGACTGAAAATAGTAAATTAGCATTTACGTGTGATTACTTCTGTGTGCCGTCGATCTAAGTTCCTTTTGGTTACAATTTTAATTATACATTATGAGAATTACAAACATACTTTTTTAACAAAAACTACATCACTTGAATAGGCTTCCTGTAAAAGAAATAATGTTTTCTTAATTTGTTTTAAATACATTATTGATTAAACTACATACATTCTTTCATTATATTTAAATATATCGGATTATATCAATACCCATAGCTTATTATATATAATTTAACAAATTATGCGCTCAAAACCACGATAATTCCCTGCCGTGTTCCATCGGAAGCACCTTTAGAAGTAAGTTTATTAGTTTCTTATTTTGTTTTGATATCAGCCTGTCAGCCTCCAGCGCGAATGTACTATCGTATCGTATCGAATACGTATCGTATCGAGTACGTATCGTATCGAATACACTGACGTATTATATATATACATCATTGATCGAATACGTATCGTATCGTATATGGTGAGAGATAATCTTACAAAACTTGTTTCCAATTACGTCCGCTATAGAATAAAATCATACTTCGGTGTGAGTCTAGTCTAGTCTGACAACCATGACGAATGACGATATCGATATTATTTGAATAAGAAATAAGTCTGCGTCTAAAGTCGTAAAGTAACTAATTAAAAGTCTATAAGCTTTGAACGCTGCACTCAGATATCAGATAAAAATTATAAACATAATTTTTAATTTGTTATTACTCGTTTGTTGTTTCATTTACTTTATATAATTTATTGTTTTTATTTTTAATGCAATGTATGCAAATTATAAATATGTCCGTAACCTAAATACGGTCCGTATTTAGGTCAAGGCGACTTAGAACAGACACTCAAAAATAATATCGTAAGAGTCGACTAAGGGATTCTAAACAAAATGACGAATATATTGTACTAACTTTGTGAAGGGTGAACCATACTGCGACTTAAAATTTCAGTGGCGCCATCTAGTGAAAGAATTAGAAATATGAAAGGTTATAAAATATTGCTTTTATATTTAGGGAAGATATATTTAGAAATAACAATTTAACATTTTTTTAAACAGGTTTTTTGTAAACGGTTACAGGTCTTTCGTTTATGAGCAAGTACACAAATCATTGTCAATATGATTAAGTATAAAATATATTAATCTTAAATTCGTCCCGTGTAGGTTATTAATTCCTTAACTAAAGCTATTTGCCAATTTATTTTCCTAAAAACTGTAGAACTTCCTGTCAGAAGCTGTAAACAAGCAATGTGTGCTTTTAGGTTAAAATTATAAGCTTTTGCATAAAATTAACGAGATTTCAATATGATTATGATTTTATACATAGTTACATGTTCTTGAACAAACATTCTTATATATGAATGAAACAATTATTAAAAATCGTTTAAAAAATTAAAATATTTTATTTAAGACTATATATATATATATATATATATATATATATATATATATATATATATATATATATATATATATATATATATATATATATATATATATATATATATATATATATATATATATATACTAATCAGTAACAATATTTATTTCAAATTAGATAATTTTATATCTAAAACAATAAGTCCTCAATTAAATTTTGATAAATATATAATTGTTATCAGTGTCAACAGGGGCTGCAATCAAGCGTTGATACATAAAAATATGTTGATTGACATTAATACTGTACTAAATTCAGCTGTTCTACTTCAGAGAATCGCCATGTTTCAAATTCAATGATTCAAAGTGTTATCCATCATCAGGGCGGCGCCACATTGTAAAAAGATGAAATAAATATATACTAAATTAGAAATGGATTGAACAAAGCTACGTATAATTCTATAAGTAGAAAAAATATAAAAAACACTGAAAAATAAAAATATAACGGAAAACCTTCTTCAATTTTTTTCTATAATGATGACACTGCTGTACCTACGTGAGAAATAAGTTCAACACAGTGTTACTTAGCGACATCTAGTGAGCGTGAGATTATAAGTTCTTATTGAAATATCTATAGAAAAATCGGAATTAAATATTTAATGAATATAAAAATATTTTTATTTGTTAATTTGTAACTTATATTGTAGTCCAACTGGAAGGTTTTACGCTCATTCCTGATGTGATTGTATGTTTTGCTGAAGCTGTTCTAAATATAAAGAAATAATTACGAGAGCCTCAAATGAGATAAACTATCTAAATTTTACTCATTTGTTCGTGGTGCACGCGTTCTAGGACTGTAATTACCACGTTGCATACCACGTTGGCAAGCTCCTTTAATAGTAACAGTCATTCACATGTTTGGCCACGTGGATTTTGTCACCATTTAGGTAGCTTGGGGGTTTAGCGCTTGCTGTAAATTTCGCAGTACGCGAGGAACCCGGGTTCTATCCCCGCTGGCACCAATGAAATTGTTAATTGCTAAGTGCAGATTTGTATGTCTAAGAAATTTATATTAAAAAAAAAGAAAATTTCGATGACATGTGAAATCCACCAAAAGGTGGCGATCATTTCCTTAACACAAAACTCTTAGAAATGCGAGTAAGCCTTACAGCATTTGAAAGTTAAGGGAAAATATAATCTCAAATGGCTTAGCTTAGATCCTTCGTTATGCCGAAAATATTGCAGCATTAATTTTGAAATAAATATATGGTAAAGTTGAGGATTAATGTTAAGGATTATAATAGACGAAAACACGATTTCGTAAATTTTTCTCGATAGAAAAAAAATACAAATTTACCTCCAAAATAAACAATAAACCGCTGTTATTCATAAAATACTTTAAATAAGATCATGAAACTTTGCATACTAACTGAACTAACTATAAAGCAGTGCTTATGTTATTTACTTTCTTTTAAATACCACTATTTTCACTGTAAAAAGAAATTACCTAAACTATCGGCCTCTTGAAACTTGATTCCTGTCGCCCCGTCCCGTTAGTATCGCATAGATTACTGTATATATACTAGAGAACTAGAGATAGTTAAAATGGGATATAACCGTAATAAAAATAAGAAGCGACTGGCTTGGCGTTAAGAAACAGGCATAAATATGATACACCTAATGAAATAAGTGTCTAACGACCACAGATTACCTCCTAATAGATACCGCATCATGGAATATTTGTTCTGTTTCGAGTTCACCAAATTTCGAGTTGCGGGGGAGGTGTCAAATGCGCTGTGATTGGATAATTCAAGGTTGGACTTAGAATGCTCTGAACCATAGTGATGGGACAGGGTTGGGACGATGATCGACAAATTTGAAATTTATTAAAAAATAAAAGAATGTATATAAATAAAAGAATATATATATATATATATATATATATATATATATATATATATATATATATATATATATATATAAATAAATATATATATACATATATATATATATATATATATATATATAATATGTAACGTAATTAACGCACACCCTCAGACACCCCAATTAGTATATTATGTTATAATCATAATACATACACTGAATTTTTTGATAAACATTTTTAGGCACTGATTATTTATCAAATTAATTATACTAATTCCGGAAGAATGTTGTGGTCACAGTACAAATCTACGAACGCAAAAGAGTTTAACGTGCTTGAAATGAAGTTCATTTTTCTTTATTTTTATTGAATGACAGAATTAGTAATAATACAAATAAAACTGCACTTTTAAAAGTCTTATTGCCTTAAGTTACGGTCCATTTCAGTTTGTTTTGACTGTAAAAATTACCTATATTAAAAATGATAGGAATCGATTCAGTAAACGATTCTGAACAAACTACTTTCTCAAAGTGCGTTAATTATGTTACATGTATATATATATATATATATATATATATATATATACATATATATATATATATATATATATATATATATATATATATATATATATATATATATATATTTGTACATGTAATCTAATGATTTCTTACACTTACGCGAACACTACACATTGAATAAAACTCAATATCATGGTTAGCCCGGCTACCTTCAGTTTTTGAATATTGATTTTTGGTCCTTATCTACATAAAACGAGCTTTCAGTATCTTGAAGTCTTGCAGTGGTATGCTTGGTTTTGGATAGATTTTGTTAATTATAGGATCCCAAGCAGATGGCAGCACCCATCCAACGACTGTAGCCGGCTTCACTTGGTCGCTGTGACGTAGGCTTGGGACCCAAAGCTTGTTGTCTTGCAATACTTGCTTGACATACTGAAGCTCGGCGGCAAGATGTATTCTGTCACAGATCCCTTGTGCTCTCTGAAACAAATATTTACCCACAGCAGTAAACTATGAAGAATGATGGTGAGATTCACCATTTGAATATCGGTTGGTATAGGTCTTTATATGTATATATGACTAAAACATCTAGGAAAGCTAAAGTATTATTTGCTTCAAACTTTATCGTGATTTTTATTTTAAGCTTATGGAGTTAATGTGGTCTAAAAATGCAGTTGCTTTGTCAGACGGTAAAATTTTGAAAGTGTTGTCTACGTACCGCTTGTAGAATCTTGGAGTTATAGGAGCAGTAAGAAGAGTTTCTCCTCAAAGTCCTCCATGATATATGGCGGCGACTATAGGAAATACAGGTGAGCCCATCGCCACACCATCAACTTGCTTGTAGAACTCTTCCTTCTACAATAGATAGCCAGATGTGAAGCAGTGTTACTGCCTGTCTTCTACTGTCTTCAATAGTTAGGCATGTGAATAGTGACTGAACACCAAAACTGACCATAGTTTTATTGTCAGCGATATGTAGGTCTTTTATCTCACTAACAAAATGGTGTGAATCCATTGTGTGTGTTCTTGTATGTCCTTCCGGTGGTGACAGTATTTTTGCCTAGTGTTGCACCTAAAAGTAGTATTATTAATTAAAAACTATACGGTACGTGTTTCAAATTTAGATATACTTAATAATAATAGTAATAGGATATTACTGAAGTTAATGTAACACTAGAATAATATTAATCACATTATAAATTTCACTTGTTTTATGGTTTGTAAATGCGTTAAAAATAGTTTAATTTCGACTTCATTTTTATATTCGCCTAAATATTAGAATGTCACTTTTCAATCAACCACTTAATGTTATTACTTATTGTGTAATCACCATTGGTATTATACTTTTCAAAAAATGTAAAAGTCTATACTAAAACTGGCAAGTATAGAGATGGTATAGCGGAATCCAAGAGCCTTCTACGGTTTTTCATAATATGAAGATTGTCTTCTGTGAAGTGTCTTGAGCATAGCACACTATTTCTGGTGGGGAAACCATTGGTCCCCTCGACATGTAGCGTCGATCCATATTTTTCCTTTCGGGGCATTCGAACCTATAACATGTGGGTACCACAAATATACGCCACTATTTGTATAAAATAATGACTACAAAAAAAGTAAACGATGACCAAATAAATATCGACTTATAAATCACAACACTATCGATACACGTGCTGTCGTTAGACAAAGACAACTATTTTAATTTACGTAATGAGTAAAAAGGACATTTCAAAAAGACATCAACGGGTGCTCAAATGATATCACTTTGCAACATTACATATCCAGTGTAAGTTGAACTCCGATGCACTTGAAATAGGTTAACGTGATAAGAATAAAATTTAATTACCGATAAAATATTATGCCATCTTTTTGATAACTGGATGTCTCAGCTGACTTGTCATACCATTTCACAGCATAGAAAGCCATTTGTAATGTATTTTGGATACAAAATTATTTTTAAATTTACCAAAACTCAGACGTGCCTACGGGTCACAAACTCGGTTGAATCTGATATCGTAATTCTTAGCGTTACTTCGTATGCTAGCTACAGCAAGTATGTGTTGCGCGCGTTTGTGGCCCTGTATGCGGAATCTATTAGGAGGTAATCTGTGCTAACGACCTTTCTACTTACAGTATTAGTGATTACAAACATGTCGGTACATAGCATACGACGCGGGCAAGTGGGGACGAAATTAGAATTTGAGCTGACTTACTATATCACCTTAAACTGCTGCAATTTCACTTAATAATAATGCACTTAAAATTTTAATTAAGATACTTTATTAGTATTACTTATATAAACAGTATATTTTCGGTGATTCGACAAAATTGGCGATTCTCGAGATCACTAGGTTTTTGCAAACAATGTGCAACTGTGAAATGAACACCGTACGTTCGTGTAGTACTCGAAGAACATCATAGATACATTCATCACTAATCTACCAAGACTTTGCTGTGCAGTTCTAACACGAATACAAGCGTAACTGATTTCTCATTTAATTGTAAAGTTATTGAGATACGGTTTGCTTACATTAATCTCAAACGTAAACGTCGTATCTCGTATCAATCCGTTGGTTTCAGTTTAGATCGTTTTAGTTCGCGTGATGTTTTGAACTGATTACTTATTTATGTGATTCAACTTCAACAACCTACATGAATCTATTCAAAAACCTTTAACTCTGTTCTTTTATTTAGGTATCTCAGTATTAAATGGCAATCATTTCATTTTATTTACTAGCGACACGCCCTGGCTACGCCTGTGTAACATCTATTATATTAACTTTGTTTTTTTTTTGAAAATGTAACACAACAACAACAAAAACAATCACCCCTGTCACCCAGAGGGGTAGGCAGAGACTACAGACTTCCATTTGGCACGATCCTGACACACCTCTCTCGCCTCCTTCACATCCATACACCTACGCATACATGCTCGTCGGTTAAGGGTACTCCTAATTTGGCCCGTTTTTAATAAATCGCTAATTTGGTCGATACATTTTTGCCTCGGGCGTCCCTTTCCGACTCTGCCATTCACTTCTGCAACATAAATTTTCTTTGTCACTCTTTCCTCATTCATTCTTTCCACATGACCAAACCACCGAAGCATTCCTTTCTTAATCCTGGTCACAACATCATCTTGCAAACCACACTCTTCTCTTATCACACAATTTTTCACCCTGTCATTCAGATTCAGCCCTAACATACTCCTTAACGACCGCATTTCTACTGCATTTATTCTACTCTCGTGCTTCTTCTGCCACACCCAACTTTCACTACCATACGTTAAAGTAGGGACCAACACAGCGTTGTGAATTGCCATACGTGCCTTTTTTGACACATTTTGACTCTTCACAATAGAGTGTAGGGCCCCATTTACTCTGTTTCCTGAGTTATAGATGAAAATGTTAGTTTCTTAGTAATTATTGTTTAATTTAAATAAGATAATTATGTGTACAAATATTTTTCCGTAAGAGCTTTTAAAAGCACTCGTTTTATATGTTCAGCTGTTTGACTATAGCATTGTTTATTCTGTGTTATTGATGACAGCTCAACCCCAGTCTATGGCAACAGTCTCTCAAGTTCATAAGGCGCCTAAGCGATCAAGGTAACTTGAGGTTTATGTCAACATCGAATTGATAATATGCACTTGTTTCGTCGTTTTTTGTAGTAGTTCACATGCACAAACTAAGTGTTTTCACAAAATCGCATCACTTTTACGTATCAAAATCCATTTCAAACCATTATTTAAACGATAAAACAGGAGCAACAATCCGTCGACAGTCCTACTAAGTTTCATAGGATTCAGTAATTTCAGTAATTTTAATACCTACCAAATATAAAAGGTTTTTGCGATATCTCATCATGATCATGTAATAATATTTTTTAAATACGTAAATATTATTTTTTTAATTTCTGGATAAATTTCAATTATTTTGTAAGAAACTAAGTAATTTAAACCTTGGTGCACTTGATTTTGTAGTAATTTTCTATTGGGTTTTATTTGGTCACTTATTATCTAAGTACCTACAAGGGTATATAAGTAAATTGTTTTGCTAATTATTTTGACGTTAGATCGTTTTTTTTCTTGTTTAAGTAGGTGTAATATTATTATCATCTATATAATTATTAACTATTTCATGTAGCTAGTAGTAGCTAATAAGTAATTTATCTTTTAAGTTTTATATATTTTCTTTTTCTTAATTATATGGTTAGTTTACAATAACAGTTAATTACCTACGTTCAACTAACCAAATAATTAAGGTTTTTTAATCTGTTTCGCCTTTTATAAATTTAAATAATTTTTTTGTAATGTAAGTATTTACCTCCTTAACTTAACTTACCTTCTAACATTTTGAATTTAATTCATTTGTTGCAATTGCATTCTTTGAAGCTGTGAACCCATGCTGCAGCTACATATACGTGCATTATGGTTGTAGCACGAATAGGTCAGATCGACCGGGGAAGGACCACGCTCTCACAGAATACCATCGATAAATTATAGCTTAATGCTTCGATCAACAATACCAACATTGTTGATCGAAGGCTTAATGTTACTATGTTTCATATGGTGAGTGTATAGCACCGGATACCCTTTTAACTGGAAAAGAAGCATTTCATCATAGTCCTGAGGGGTGAGAACGCAACTGCATTTTGAATCTTAATCAAGGATGGATGTAGATATCTATAGGTGTACAGTGCAACCGTACATTTTAGTGTGTAAGCGATTTATTTAGGTCAACATAATTTGCGACATTTACTTTAGTTTTTGAGCAGTTGACGTTGTCGCTCCGAACACTGTAGACGCGTTCTATATCATTATCAATATCATTAGATAATATCATTATTTATTTTAAATAAAATCATTTTTAGTATCAAACAGTTCTCCACAACAAACAGTAACATAATGCTAATCATTTACCAAATCCGAAATATTACGTTCGCGCCCGCACTGCATATATGTGGACGCAGTAACTCACGCATTATGTTCCGGTCAGTGGCGTTAACTAGCTGTTTACCGGGGTCTTTATTATAGTTGTGTATGCGTATAATTGTATTTCTTTTTAAATATAATTAAGGGTGACAAACGACTGATAGCAAGTGATTGCTGACCATGCTACCAGAATATTAATAAGAAACAAAATGGAGATACGTTGGTATCCCTGAATACTAAAATTGAATGCGTCGTTACTAGTAATATGGACCTGCGATGAAAGACTGTAGTAATTTATGCTTTCATGTTACACCACACCAGATATTGTGAAAGCGTGGTTCTATCCTTGTCGAGCCAACCCAGTCGTAGTTGCAGCTTCAAAACACCTGCATCGCGGTTCGACCGTATCGCTCGAGGTATAAAATGTATAATCTGCAGAACAGAATCCAGCAGGCCATATCGTTCGGTGGGTGTCGTAAGAGGCGACACGGACATTCAAACAGAAGATGTGCAGTAGCCGTGGTAGCTCAGATGGTTAACGCTCGCTGTAAATTTACACTAGCAACCGGGCTTCGATCCCCGCCAGCGCAAAAGAAATTGTTAAATTCAATTTTAAGTGCTGATTTACCACGTTCTCGGCGGTGAAGGAAAACATCGTGAGGAAACCTGCATGTCTGAGAAATAAGAAAAAAGAATATTTCGAAGACATGTAAAGTTCGCGTACACGCATTGGGGTAGCGCGGCGGACAGTTACTTGCCCTAAAACCCTCTCAAAAGTGAGAGTAGACCTGTGCCCACCAGTTGGACGTATATAAGCTGTACCTTTGTATGTGCAGTAGCATCTTTCAACTCAAATTATTTAAAAAAAATCTGCGTTTGTCAACCCGCCTGACAAGTATGTCATATATTGCAATTGATCATAAAAGATAAAGGTTCTAAAACCGAGTGTTAAGGAATTTAAACAAAATAATCAAATCGAGGACATTTTAATATGATTATTATGTATGATACAAAACTACATATTGTTAAACCGAAAAAAGTTCTCTCTTCCCAGAAATTGGAAATAATTATAGAAGCAAATTTAAAAAAAAATAGTTAATTTAAAAATGTAAAGTTGATCAGACAAAATATTTATTTTAAATTTGATAATATTTTATCCAACATTTTGTTCAACATTTTGTTCAACATTTTGATTCAACATTTTGACAAATCTACTATTTTTAATGTCAACAGGGCTGTTACAAATGTAAACACATACTTAAAAATATTATGTTGATTGATACTTGTACTATCTCCATCTTCTATACATATAATAAAACAGTAACGAAAAAAAACTGTACATTGAGTATTTTCGAGAAAAAATAAGTGGCTTTTGTTAGAAAAACGTAACTGATGACAAAAAATGACTTTTTAGAATTTTTGTCTGTTTGTCTGTTTGTCTGTGTGTATGGTACGGCTTCACGCCAAAACTACTGAATATATTGATTTGAAATTCAGCAAAAATGTTCTTTGTAAACCAAGGAAGGCTTTAGGCTACATATTATCACGCCGTATGTTATAGGGGGTAAGCAGTATTGATTTGAAAAGGTTTTTCTCTGTAATTGAATGCACAAAATAATTGAATGCACAAAATGATATGTTATTAGTTAAAATAAAAATAAAAATTTAACTCTGGGAACATAATAATCACGCTATTTTTATAAAGAAGCGGGGCAGTAATATTATAAATTGCAAGGGAACAGCTGTTTAACAATATGTCGACCGTCAAAAATGTTTACCGCATTAAATGGTGCAAGTTTAAATCCCATAATATTGTTTTGAAAAATCGTAATTTTTGTTTAATTTTTGCACTTTTTATGTGCATTAGGAAATCCGGGAACTTTACATGTCCTATCTGAGTGTATGGAGAGTTTCACACCAATATTACAGATTGATTGGTGGTACAACAAGTTACATTATCATGAAGTCAAGTCAAACTTTTGGTTCTAAGTTATCATCCTATAGAAACGGGGGTTACCTTTGTTGTCTGTGTTGGTTGATGTGTTTAATTTTCCTAAGAATAATTATTATTTTTCTACTATTACGTACTTATTCGATAACTTTTCATTATTTTGAATATCGTTAGTATCGGATTAAGAAGGAATCTAGCTATGCCTTTTATAAAAAGATCAAATCTGTCTCGAAACTCAAGGGTTTTTTAGATGCGCAGGTTAGTTAGTGGTAGCAGTAGTTTCTCTCGAACCCACGCGGAGCGTGAACAACGGCTAGGTGCTAACCGTGAGCGTAATGCACTAAGTTTGTCCGCAGAAACTTCCACGCAGCGCCAATTACGACTAGAATTTAAACGAGTCCGCACTACTGCTTCTCGATCTCAGGAAAGTGTGGAACAACGAGAAATGATTTTAGCTATCAATCGGGATCATCATTCTTTGTCTCGCGCATCCGAAACGGTTACACAGAGGGATCAGAGGTTGAGTTTTCAGAATATCCGCTCTGAGACTGCTCGATCACTTGAGAGCAGTCAGGAGCGTGGGATACGACTTGCGCGTGACCGAGAACGTGGGCAAAGCCAAGGGTACAGCTATAGTTATTTGAAGATCTGGAACACCTGTTGTGGAACTCCAAAGCCCAGCGACATTATAACATATATAGGAATGACGCCTTAGCAAAAGTTGTTTAATCTGATGGGCATTTCGTGTTGACTTAC
The DNA here is from genome assembly GCA_036936625.1 of Parnassius smintheus behrii. Lineage (NCBI taxonomy): Eukaryota > Metazoa > Arthropoda > Insecta > Lepidoptera > Papilionidae > Parnassius > Parnassius smintheus. Next base: position 6,008,072 of record JAUPFT010000004.1, on the reverse strand, counting down.
AGAAATGAAAGATCTGGAACGTCTCGAATCGTCTCGCACATCACGTTGTTTTCCCGTCCCCGGGCTCTTAGAATTCGAAAACAGACGTTTTAGATCTTCGATTTTGACGACCCCGTTGTCGCTGGCGTAAGCAACATCATCCGCGTACAAAGTCGCGGGCAGCAGCTAGTGTTAAATAATTAAAGTAAACAGAATGTCCCACTTCACGGTATCACATCAACAAATTTTTCTGCCACCAGGGCGGCGCCACGTTGGCATGACGTGAAACATAATATTATAACATTCGAAATAAATTTATCAAAACTACAAGTAATCCTTAAAGTAAAAGAATTATAAAAAAGTAAAATGTGTAAAAACAAACTAAAAGCTGATAAGCTTTCAATTTTTTATAACGATAATGACAATGTGTGAACCGCGTGACAAATAGTTCACTTCAGCCTAGCGACATCTAGTGAGTGTAGGATTAATAGTCCTTATTGAAACATCGTAAAGCTAAACAAGAATTTAGTATTTCTAATTAATTTAGAGATGGGATTTATTGTTAATTTATAAATTACATTGATATAATATTTATTGTTATTAAAATATTTTTTAAATTCTTTAAACTTACATTTATTGAAGTTCGGAGCGGAACTGGATATTGACGAATATTTAACCTAATTTTTTAGATAACATCTAAACCATTTAGTAAAGAAGATCACTATCATTGAAATAAATTGATCAAAGAATCTTTTATTTATGTCTTTTTCAAGAAATCTTGTAGGTAACTATAAATAAACTGTTTTTGGCTTTGTAGCTCATTGTTTATTTCTACGTCTGCTAGTAACTAGATGGAGCCATATATGTTTGGAATCGCGCTATGGTTTAACTTTAGTAAAAGTATGAGGGAAATGTCTACGAATACGGTTTCAACACATTCATTACATTTTATTTTGTTACATTTCATTACATTATTTTTGTTAATCCGTCGCACGTCACTTGACTGCTATACGGACTTGTTTCTACTTTGTACTTTCTATATCTCTAAGAGCGGCAATCTTACTTTCTAATAGGTCTAGGCAGGGTTGTCAGATCAGATTTTCGAAAATACTGTGTTGTCCACATTAAATTACGGTGTTTGAGAGAAAAATACAGTGTTTTATGAAAAAAATACAGTGTAATTAAATGACGTATTAAAAGGAAATAAATTTTTTAATGAACCAAATTATGCATTTATTTTGAATATACTATACTCAAACTAACTAAATATCTTAGTATTTTAATACACAAAGTAGTTTAATCACTGTCTCTGTCGATTGCCTCCCATGTTTTGTAAATTTCAGAGTTAAAATGTTTAAGCATCTTGTCAGTTGGCAGAAAATTTACACAGTTGCCGCCAAACTCTTGCGCGAGACATAATTTCCACAAAAAATATCATGATTTACACTTAAAACTTAATTTAAATTACATCACAAAATATTTAAGCGTAATATTTTAGATTTTTAGAACTAAATACTAAGACGATATACCGGACAATACATTAAAACATCGACACATCGACAACGACACATCAATAACATTAAAACAAAACTATGGCATATCCAACTTCATTTACCTGAATAATACCGTCTTTGGTGCGACCGATACTGGGAATTCCCCAATTCCTCGATGGAATACCATGTACTCTTTTGTGTTGTTCGGCGGACGTATTCGTCGCATTCATAATTTACGATATTTTTCATAAGTAGCGTTCATTATAAAACGAAATTTTGTTTTTGGTTGAAAAAAAATACTGTGTCTCCATCATATACACTGTATTTATAAAAATACGGTGTCCAGTAGACGGCGTTAAAATACGGTAGATCTACTATAATTACAGTGTATCTGGCAACGCTGGGTCTAGGTGACACTCTTCAACTTCACCATTTGCCTTGGATCCCATAGGGGTGTGAGATTGATGGAAAAGAATCGATTAAATTAAATTTTTTCTTTGTATAAAATTAATCGATTTGTCAAAAATCGATTTAACAAAAGTAAATAATCGATTATTGCGAAAAATTGATTTTTGTATTATTTAAAAGTACATGCTTTTAATATTCCAATGATAAACCTAAGATATTCATATTAACAATTTATCAGATTATAAATCAAATAAATATATGAATAAAAAAATAACCTATTCAAAAGTCAAAACCAAAAATCAAAGGCAATGTTCCTTTAAAATTTCAAGGTAAGGAATTAAGAAACCAAATAGCATTATCCATACAAATTTTAGTACTATTAAACGTTTTATTTATTATAATAAATATGAAATGATGAGCATCCCAACAAAATGACAAACTTATTGTCACAAAAACTAAAATATAAATCAAATAAAAAAGTTTGCCATAAATGTCCAGTCCTATTTTACATTTGACTAGTTTAAAAAAAATACTTAAAATGAGAATTAAAAAAACTAAACGACTACGCTATAGTATCATAAACTAAACTAAAATACAAATCTTTCGTTACTCTTCAAGTTTAAACAAAAAAATAATGATTATTGCCACAAATGTCCAGTCCTATTTTGCATTTGTTACCTGTAAGACAACGCGATGTTTTCGTTCTATGTGCTGTTTTAAATTTGTTGTATTGCAACAGGTTTTTAACTTTTTCGAACAGTACTTGCGTATTGTAGTGGTATTATCCCTTCTTCGTGATAAAATGCTTTCGCTAGCCGCTTTAACCGTAAAACACCTTAGTTTTACGGTTAGAAGACATTTTTATTGTTTAACAACAACGGCAACAACTTCATCTCACTCAGCATTAAACTGAAACTACTTTTTTTTTTTTTTTTTTTTTTTTTTGCGCCCGAAGCAAATATGGGCAACCCTCCGGAAAGCGGGGGAGGGAGGTGGTGAATGCTCATAGCATACCACGCAGCCGGCTGCGTGGTTATGTGGCGACTTTTACCCACTAAACACCACCTTTTAGGAAATGGCTTAACGATCTGACTGGAGATCTCTAAGCCGTATACGAACGCGACCCTCCTTGGCAGAAAGGAGGGCGCAAGCGGCGAAAAGCCGCTTAGAAGAATGCCTAACTAAGGCAGATTAATGGATGTGTTATGTAGGCTCGGCCCGAGCCGCCAGGAGGCAGTTCAGGTCAGCCGAAAGCTTGTTGGGGGGGTCCGAGAGAGAGTTTCTCGGTCTGCGCACACTATAGCGAGTGTGGATAGGGGCTGCATAGGCAGCTGTCTCACGAATGAGATGATTTGGGTGGGACTCTGAGGCTTTGAAAAATCTCTCAGAGAGTGATTTGAGGAACTGCTGGATTGTTGGGAGCTCTAGGTCTCGATGGAGGTCGGCATTACGGACATAATAGGGCGAGTTAGTGGCCCTACGACAGAATAGATTTTGAACTATTTGTAGTTCATTGATGGCTTTGGGTTTAGCATGTGCGAAAATGGGGGCCGCGTAGGTCATGACAGGTCGTATGCAGACCTTATATAGGGTTCGCTTGTTGCGGAGGGACATTTTACTGTGTCTGCCCAACATGCTGTTGAGCCTACCCATGTAAAAACGTGCGGTGCGAGTAACCTTCTTGATATGGGGCTCGAAAGTGAGCCTTGCATCAAGGGTGACGCCTAGGTATTTGGCTTTAGTTTGCCATGGGACAGGGGTTCCTAACATCCTGATTAGCGGAGTGGTGGTGAGACGACGTCGTTTATATTCGAAGCAAACGGCGGAGCTTTTCTCCGGGTTTACGTCGATACGCCATTTTTGGAACCAAGCTCCTAGGTCGCTTACTGACTTTTGGATCTTGTTCCGAATCTGTGGTAATGAGTTGCCTTTGGAGTAAAGGGCTGTGTCATCTGCAAAGAGGGCTAGTTTGACACCATTCGACGGGATAGGGATGTCGTTGGTGAATAGTATGTATAGGAGGGGAGCAAGCACAGAGCCTTGAGGGACAACGGCTTTTATTTGACGGGTAGAGGATAGCGTGCCTTCGTGTCTAAAACGAAAGGTACGATCCTTCAGATAGGAGGCTACAAGGCGAACGAGACGATCTGGGAGGCCTAAGTCGTACAGTTTGTAGATAAGGCCCTCGTGCCAGACTCTGTCGAATGCCTTGGCAATGTCAAAGAAGACCGCGATGGTTTTTTGATGGCGAGGGTAAAAACCGCTGAGGATGTATTCCACTATGCGGTGAACTTGTTGGGGGCACGAGTGTTTGGCTCGAAACCCGAATTGTTGTGGGATGACAAGAGGGTCGCCGTCTGTGGGAAACAAATGGCGCCTCAAGCGCACGAGAATGACTCGTTCGAAAAGTTTGCCCATGGCCTTGAGGAGGCTGATGGGACGGTGATTGGAGGGGAGGTGGAGAGGTTTGCCTGGCTTGGGAATGCCAATGACAGTTGCCTCTTTCCAAGAGGTGGGAAAATAACTGAATTCGAAGCAGGCGTTAAAGATAATGGCCAGTAAGGCGATTACCTGCTCCGGGAAGTGTTTGAGGGCTTGGTTGGAGATACCATCCGCGCCCGGTGCTTTTTTGGGCTTAAGTCCTTTGATGGTAGATGAAATCTCATCTTTGGACACAGTGATAGGGTCAGAGGCGGTAGGGGGCGAGTTCCTGCGTCGGACCTCGTCCTCCACTTGTTGAATGTGTAAGGGGTCAGTGGGTTGTGAGCTAGGAGAGCATTGAGCGGCAACGCTGTCCGCGAAGCACTCAGCCTTTTCTTCGTCTTCGAAGGCAATGGAGCCGTCGGGACGAGACAGAGGGGGAGTATGGGTTATAGCGTCTATCCGGAGGGCTTTCGCCATCCGGTAGTACGCTGTGTGAGAGGGAGAGATTTTCTCCATGAGATTGCCCTTTTCGTGGTCTCTGTAGTCTTGGAGGCGGTAACGCAGTTTGCGTTGAAGGCGGTGGGCCGCGAGTCTATATTCGGGAGTGGGATAGCGTGCAGCTCTACGGAGGGCAGCTTTTTTGGCTTTTAACAGGTTGCTAATATCTAGGGGAAGACTAGTTTTAGCAACCGGGACAACTTTTTCATTCTCTTTAAGAGAGGATGTTATAAGTGAGGTGAGATTTTCGACCGCTGTGTCTATTTTCCCCGCACTGTCGAGGGCGTCAGAGGAAAGGGTTATGGGAGGGTCCGGAGAGTCTATAGCCGAGGCTAGAGACTTTTTGAAGCCCTTCCAGTTGGTGTAGGTTTTGGAAGTGGGAGTTGGAGATGGCTGATGGCCAAGAAGGAGGGATACAGGACGGTGGTCGGATCCTAGATCGTCGAGAGGCTCGATTGCTCTAAGGTTAAGGGAAACTCCTTTAACTAGAGCAAAATCTAGCACGTCAGGAGCGTAGGTAACAATGTCGGGATAGTGTGTGGCAGTGAGGGGGCTATAGACAGTCAGGTCGAGAGACTGAGTGATATTAAGCAGCACCCTGCCACTACTGGTAGTAGTGCGGCAGGCCCATTCAGTATGCTTGGAGTTAAAGTCTCCAAACATAATGACTGAGTCGCCTAATGCAAGGATGGCTTCAAAGTCACTCTTGACGGGGAGGGTTCCGCTAGGGATATAGCAGGAGGCTATAACGATTGACTGGTGTCCAGTCATGGCTAGTCTAGTGATAGTGGCTTCCATACTGGTAAGCGACGGAGTAGATATGTGGGAGCAATGAAGGGACTTTTTGTGATAGATGGCAGTACCGCCGCCTTTGCGGTCGGGTCTATCGTTACGTATGAGTGAATAATTTTTAATAGTAAGGCCTTTAGAGACCTTGGGGCTGAGATGGGTCTCCTGTAGGAGTAAGAGATCGGCTTCGCGATCTCGTAGAAAAAGCCTAAGCTCTGGGAGGTTATTTCGCAGACCGCGGATATTGAATGAAACAAGCGATAAACCCTTTGGTTTGATACGACCGTGAGATATTGCGGGAGCAGAGGGCTCCGGCATAGTTAACTTACAAGGACCTTAGAAGGTTGATGTGCTCGGTAAGAGCAAGGAGGCGGGCCTGAGGTGACTGAGCTGTGCTCAGTTTATCCGCAAGGATGAGAATTTCGTCCAAATTGATTCTATTGAGTGTGTTATACACTAGGTTTAGGGACTCTACAACGGAGTCTGTCTGTTTTTTGGGGTCGGCGGAGGGCCGCGGGATATTTGATTCCTTTTGGAACCAGGGGTTTATTGGGAGCGGCGCTGGCTGAGAGAGCGGGAGGCTCATAAGGGGCCGAGGAGGGCCCTGAGGTGGCCGATAGGGGCCCTGTGGGGCCCGATAGATGCCCTGTGTGGGCTGAGATGAGCCCTGAGGGGGCTGAGGTAGGGGCTGGCCCTGGCTGGGCTTGCGGCTTACAAGAGCCGGGAAGGTTCGGTCATTGACCTGTGGTGGAGCTTTGCGGCTCGGAGGTGGGCGAGGGGCGCGAGGGCAACCTCTATAATTGGCCGGATGGCCTGTTTGTCCGCAGAGGACACATGAGGGTGGGGATTCGGCGTTTTTGGGCCGTGGGCACTCTTTCGAGTGATGGGGTTCTAGGCACTTAATGCACCTGGGTGGAGCTGAGCAGTTGGCTGCCGCGTGTCCATAAAGTTGGCAGCGGTGGCACTGCGCTGGGTAACCGCGCCGGTGAGGGGCTTCGACCTTAACACGCGACAGGCCGCACACAGTGCGTACCTCGCGGAAAATGGCCTTCGCCTCCGGCACATTGGTGAGAACGAGGAGGGCGAGGTTAAACCTTTCGCCCCTGCTGCTGTGCATTTTATGCACACCTTCAATGGGGAAGCCTTGGGATTTGAGGTCTTCCAGAATGTCTTCGTTTGCGAGTTCATAGGGAACTCCGCGGAGGACTGCCTTGACTTTCCTTTCTTCGGCAAGGGCGTATGTGTGGTAGGACACACGCTCGGCCGTGAATAGGCGGGTTATGTTTCGGAAGTCTTCTATAGACGCCGGTATAATTTTGATGGCCTCGCCGACATTAGTGGCTTGGTCATATTTGAAACCCTTATCGTAGAGGGTTTTGGACAGTTGAGTAAATTTCGCCTTGTCTCTGAGAAAGACAGGGGGCGGGACTTGGTTTTTGGCCAGTTCGGGAGCGCAGCGGGTTGCTGGCTTGGCGGTATTGTCTTTCGACTGTGAGGTGGCAGCGTTTGGGGCTGCGGAAGTAGGGGCGACGGTGGGAGCTGCGCAGGTAGAGGCAGCGGCGGAGGGAGTGTGGGCGGCGGCGGCCGCTGAGGCGGGGGGAGTGCGAGAAGTGGCAGCGCGTTTCGGGCCGCGCTTTGATTTCACTAACGTGAATTCGGCTTGGGAGTCGGTTATGGTTCCTTCAGAATCGGAAGAATCCGAGGAGCCGGTGGAGCTGAGGGCGGTCCTCTTCCGGGAGGATGAGGTAACGGACGTGGTGTCCGAGTGCTCCATTTCGGAGTCGGGGGACGCGGGCGAGTCGGACTGCGGGGCAGCCGCTTGGGTCGCGAGGAAAGCAGCGACGGCGGGCGGGGGTACACATGCCTTAGGGGCACGGGGGGTGAGATTGATCGAAAAGCTATCAAGGTCTACGCCTTGGGTTTTTAAGAATTGGTGGAAAAGAGCCAAAATTTGGCTAGCATCCATGGACGACATGTTGATCGGGACGGGGGGTGACGTTTTATTCTAAGAAAACTGGAGGTCCCTGTTCTGAGAAGAACAGGGCCTTGGGGGCAGATTGGGAGGACTGACGATCTATTCCAGAAACTGGGGTCCCTATGTTCTGAAAAGAACAAGGGCTTGCTCTGAGAAGAGCAAGAGACGATCTTCTAAGGATAGTATACACAACAAATAACAGTATAACAATAACAATAACAGAAAAATTAACAAATAAAACAAAACAAGCAAAGCGCGCTCAAGCCTCCCCGCCGGAGCAAGGGGGCAGGAACGATGCGAAAACAAAGTGACTCACCAACGGCGTCTGCTCGGCCGGTGTTAGCCGGGGAGAGCGGGGCGCGCGGGCAAGCGGTTGCGCTACCGAAAGGTCGGAGGCGCGAAAGAACTGTGTGCACGACCGCTCGGGGGCGGCGCGCAAACGGAACTGACTGTCTGAAACTACTTTACACGCCTACAACTTATATGTATGAACTTAATCGATTGTTCGAATCGGGATTTTTTATCCAACGCATAGATACGCTGTTTATAAAATTGAACTTACTGCAGGATTTTCGTAGATCATACATCGCTTAGATACGAGCTGTTTCTGAAAAACGATTTAAACACGTAATTTATATAATCGATTTACTAAAAATCGATTAATTTTACTATAAAAATCAATAATAAAAAATCGATTATAAGAAAATAATAATCGATTTAAGTAAAAATCGATTATTTTTTAACATCCCTAGCGATCCCATTTTATTATATTATATTACACATTTTAATATAATTAGGGCATCCACAACTTTCTGCCACCAAGACGGCGTCATTTAATATGAGGTGTAATATTTGATATTTCATAGCGGATTAGTTAAATTATTAGAGCAGTATAAAAGTTAATGTTTCTTTCTGTACTACATATACATACATAAACACTCACGCCTGTCACCCAGAGGGGTAGGCAGAGACTACGGACTTCCATTTGGCACGATCCTGACATACCTCTTTCGCCTCCTTTACATCCGTATATCTACGCATACATGCTCGTCGGTTAAGGGTACTTCTAACGTGGCCCATTTTCAAAATATCGCCAATTTGGTCGATAAACTTTTTTCTAGGGCGTCCCTTTCCGACTCGGCCATTCACATCTGCCATATAAATTTGCTTTGTCACTCTTTCCTCATTCATTCTTTCTACGTGACCAAACCACCGAAGCATTCCTTTCTTAATCCTGGTCACAACATCATCTTGCATACCACATTTATCTCTTATCACGCAATTTCTCACCCTGTCATTCAGATTAAACCCTAGCATATTCCTTAAAGACCGCATTTCTACAGCATTTATTCTACTTTCGTGCTTCTTCTGCCACACCCAGCTTTCACTACCATACATTAAAGTAGGGACTAACACAGCATTATGAATTACCATACGTGCCTGTTTTGACACATTCTGGTTCTTCATAATAGAGTGTAGTGCCCCATTCACTCTATTCCCTGCATTTACTCGTCGTTCTATTTCCCTATCATATCTACCATCCCTGCTAAATACACATCCCAAATACACAAACTCATCCACTTGCTCAATTAACTCTCCTTCTATTCTTATTTCACATACCGTTTTGCTTTCTTCTCTTTCAAAAACCATCACTTTCGTCTTACTTGCGTTCACTTTCATTCCCCTTTCTTTCAATTCCCAGTTCATTAATGTAACCATCATCTGCAACTCTGCCGCCGATGACGCAAGTATGACTTGATCATCGGCATACAAAAGGCATTTGACGGTTAACTCGCCCATTCTTAACCCACATTCTTCATCTTTCAAAGTTTGCAAACACCGGTCCATAAATAGATTGAACAGCCAAGGGGAAGCTACACAGCCCTGTCTGACACCTTTTTGGATGCCAAACCAGTCCGAGTAGACCCCATTGATCCTGACACAAGCACTAGAGTCCCTATAAAGAGACCTTAATGCCTGTATCAAACCAGCGCTCAACCCATATGAGTTCAGTGTTTGCCATAACACATTCCTGTTCACTCTGTCATAAGCCTTTTCCAGGTCCATGAACGCACAAAAAACTTTCTGGTTTTTGGCCAAAAACTTCTCCGCAATCATGCGCATGGAAAAGACTTGATATGTACACCCCATCCCCTTTCTAAAACCCGCTTGCTCTTTCTGTACTATTAGTTATATTTTATATTAATTAGATTAAAATTAAATAAACCAAACCAACCATATAATTAATATGGTGGAGCCACGTGTCTAAGGCTGCCGAAAATCTAATTCCACGGTCGAACCTTAAACCTATTAAGCGAGGTATTAACTAAAGTGGACTGTATATGCGATTGCTTCTACGCTTACGTAAAAGCGACTACTATAGAATGCGGTATAATGCACTCGCTCTTCCCTAAAACCAAAACTATTATTGTGCCAAATCGCTGAAAAGGAATCCTGCCTTATTAGGAGAACAACAAAATTGGAGCGGGTTAAACTATATAAGGCAGGAGCTAATTAAAGGAATATTGACTCACCGGGGTTTCTTCTATTTGTGTAGAGCACTATAGCTGCAACTTCTGGAACATCTTCTGGAACACTCCGGAGAGAGGCGGTGCGCGACTATATCTCACACGAGGTGAGGCGGGTCTCCTGGAGCTCGACTGCTTCCAGGCTAAAGCGGTTTCTACTAGCGGTGTGGTTTCAACGACGACTGCAGCGGGAAGAGAGCTGTTGTTCCAATGACTGGCGCGGTGGGAAGAGGACGCGCAACGGTCGCGCGTGTCTTATATGTCCTCGGCTCCGATGATTACGTGACATTCTAGAATCATCTTCTTGCCCCTCCCACCCCACCACCCCGATGTGTCGATAGGAGGGTACGAATGATATCGTTTTTCGGAAAGGAACAAGCGGCTTGGCACCCCTACCGTCAAATATAATAATACGAATGGTTTTCCGCGCAACCATCTCCCCCGCCCTTGAAGGATTTCCTTCAAAATTAACTAATACAACTAGAGCTAAGATCAACTAACAAAATAACTAACTAACGCTAAGATTACCTAAATTCAACTACAATTTTAATCTAGAAAGCTAATTTAAATTATGGAAGAGGCAGGGGGCACAAACGGACAACCGGACGCAAGTAAGACCCAACCGTGGTCTTAACGCGAGCTATCCTAACTACTCCGTCGGAACCGGGAAAGACCTCTTCGACAATTCCTAACGGCCAGTGGAGAGGCGGCGTATTCTCTTTGGTGAGCACAACTACAGTTCCTACAGCTAAAGGCTCAGTTGTTGTGTTCCATTTTTGTCGAGACTGCAAAGTATGCAAGTATTCCATCCTCCATCGTTTCCAAAACGATTGCACTAACCGATCTAATAATTTGTGGCGTGCGGAAATGCTAAGTCTGTTCTCATCCATATCTGCGGCTGGCAAATACTTTAAAGGCGTTAAATTCAAAAAATGTGCTGGAGTTAGAGCCAGCGTTTCCGAGGGGTCACTAGACAACTTACGACAAAGTGGGCGACTATTCATTACGCATTCAATTTGAGCGAGCACCGTACTTAGCTCTTCGAAGGACAAAATTTGATCTCCTATTACTCGATATAAATGACTCTTTAGACTCTTGATATTATTGTCTCCCAATTGCCCCCAAAATGGCTCGCGGCTGGGACGTTCAGAGACCACTCAATGCGGTTCTCGGCTAGAATATGAGCGAACTCCGAATTATAATATTTGCTAGCTAAGAGCTCATGTAGTTCCGATAGAATACGTTTTGCACCGACGTAGTTCGTACCGTTATCCGAATACAATTTACTTACAGGGCCGCGGCGAGAAAGAAATCTTTTAAATGCACCCATAAAGCCTGCTGCGCTTAGATCACCAACGAGTTCTATATGCACCGCTCGAGTAGTTAGACATACGAAAATGCAGACGTAAGCCTTTGTGGATCTTATACCACGCCCGCGAGTGAGCGTGACCTTAAACGGACCAGCGAAATCAGACCCGGTGTGCGTGAAGGGCTTTACTGATTGTATTACTCTACAAGATCTAAGTTCCGCCATTTCCGAAAATGACGGCTTGGGGCCTGCCCGAAAGCAAGCTATACATCTGTGCACCCGATTGCGTATTAAACTACGTGCAGAAAGAATCCAATAATTCTGACGCAAAATCGACATCAACAAGTCGGGGCCAGCGTGCGAGTTCAATTTATGATGGCAATCGACTAATAAGTTCATGATATGGTCTTTACGCGGTAAAACAATAGGGTGCCGTTGGTCGAAACTCAATTGCGAGTTGGACAAGCGTCCACCTACCCTTACAATCCCATCCTGTAAAAATGGCTTAAGGCGTTGAAAGGCGCGACTACAAGCTCTATTCGATTGTAATCTTCTAATTTCTTCCGAGAAGTGCGCACGTTGAAGTTCACGTAATACTAGCGACTCGGCATAGTTGTAATCGGATGCTAAGACATACGAACGTCGCGGTAACAGCTTCGCAAATCGACAAACGTAAATTACGCTACGCAATAATTTCGACCAAGAGGACAAGCGGTTCGCCAAAGCAATGATTGGAGAAACCTCGCTCGAAACGTTCGCCACTAGAGCGTGTCTCTTCTCTTTCGGCGGTTGTGACACTAACGAAGGTTCGAAGTCGGTTATTGGCCATTGCGAGGGATCCAAGTGAACCCAAGCAGGTCCGTGGAACCAAAGCGGGTGGTCCATTATTTGCATCGGGGTGAGTCCACGGGATAGACAATCGGCGGGGTTTTCCGTACCGGACACGTGATAAAAGTTCCGCGTTTCTAACTCGTCTTGTATCTTGGCCACTCGGTTCGCAACAAACGTATCCCAACGGTGGGGTGAAGAATGAACCCAGCATAAGGCGACGGTAGAGTCGGAAAAGGCAAATATCCTTTCTATGTGAACTCTATCCCTACATGCGCTGATAACTGCGGTAATAAGATTGGTGAGTACTAATATTGCGCAAAGCTCTAAGCGCGCCAGAGAGACAACCTTACGGGGGGAGACTCTCGAATTAGAACTAATGAGGCTAATCGAATTTCTACCATTATTCTGGACGTGGAAATATACAACGCCCCCGTAAGCCTTCTCGCTGGCGTCTGCAAACCCAACGACTGTTATGGCGCTACTTCTATCTACGTTTATATGACGCGGTATTTTATTTCTCTTAATAAAGGAAGTTCCTCTCTAAAGCGCTGCCACAACCGAACAATGCTGTCAGGCGGCGAGTCATCCCAGTCGCATTCCAATAACCAAAGTTGTTTAATTAAAAGCTTAGCGTATAATACCACCGGAGCTACGAAACCCATGACGTCCCATAATCTAGCAACGCATGACAGTATTGTGCGCCTTGTGCATTTCTCTACGGGCGGATTTACCTTAAGGCTAAACACGTCGGACTCTGGTGACCAACACAGACCGAGCACCTTGTGTGTATCAGAATCGTCGAATTCCTTTATCGCCGAAAGACGGTGTGATAGTGGGATTGTATCCAAAACCGGACGCGGATTACTAGTCCACTTCACAAGATCGAATTGACCCGATTTCATGCCTTATAACCTCGGCGGTGGTTAGGGTTGCCTCCTCCGCGCTATCGACCGAGTACACAAAATCATCCATACATAATCCGCTCTCAATTGCCCTCTTAGCTTTAGGATAAGAGGGACCTTCATCGTGAGCGAGCTGTCTCACCGTGCGTAACGCATGAAATGGGCTCGACTTTAAACCAAAACAAACGCGGTTAAATTCAAACACCATTAGAGGTTCCTTTGGGTTGAAACGATATAAAATGCGTTGGAATCTACGGTCGCATTCACGGACCCCTATGCAAAGAAACATTTGACGAATATCGGCGGATAGTGCTATACTAAACAAACGAAAATTGACTATTATATTAAATAAACTGCCCTGTAAATTTTGCCCACTATAGAGGATATCGTTAAGCGACAGGTGAGTGCTAGTTTTAGCACTAGCGTCGAGCACTACACGTAACTTAGATGTAAGTTTGTCCTCTCTAATGACTCCGTGGTGTGGTATGAAATACGACGGTGTGTCTTCGTAGTTATCTAATTTCGAAGCCACAAGTGATATGTAACCTTCTCTTATGTATTCGCTAATGACGCCGTCGTAAGCTTCCTTTAACTGGGGTGAAGCGAGCATCCTACGCTCCAAGCTGTAGAAACGTTTTTCCGCCATTTGACGCGAATCGCCGAGAGATAAAACATCTCCTTTAAAGGGTAGCGCTACACTATATCTATCGTCGCGATCACGAATGGTCGTGCGGACGTAAATTTCCTCGCATAACCTGTCATCTGAGCTAGCTATGGGTGGGACGTTCACCTCCTCCATCTCCCAAAATTTGCGGACTAACGACTCGAGCGGTTCGACAGCCATACCACAATAAGAGGTTGCCGAAATACTATCTATGATGGGGGCGGAGCCAAGGATCACATAGCCCAATACGGTTTCCAGTGCGTAAGGCGCGGTATGCGAGGAGTTGCCCCTGACCTTATTGTTTAACAAAAGATGAGGGAAAAGCGATGCTCCAATGAGCATGTCTATGTTTCCAGGAACGGCGTAAGTGTCGTCCGCCAGAGTGAAATTCTTAAATTCAATCATTGCCGAGGTGTCATCCGAAACGGTTGGCAACCGTTCAGTGACCCTATCTACTACTAGTGCCTTCATATCAAAGTTAACATTACGATCTATCCGAGAATAAATTTTTAAATATATATGTCCCTGTGTCGATTTACTAGTGCCTCCGATGCCTTTAATTACAGGACATGAAAGTGACCTATTTATTACTAAGCCTAAGCGCTGACAACATTGTCGCGTTATAAAGCTATTTTGGGCTCCGCTGTCCAGCAGTGCACGGACGCTTTGTTCGTTTCCACGCGAATCCCTAACCAAAATACGTGCCGTACCCAGTAACACGGTTGAAGGAGGTTGTGCTCCCATATTTGCCAATGAGCACAGAGCGACATCACCAGGTCGACCGCTAGAATCGTTGACCTTAGTAGGGGTGAATTCCTTATCCGCTTTACTTGACGCCGCTATGTTGCTGTTTTCAAAATGTAATAGCGTGTGATGTTTCCTGGCGCACTTGCTACATACGGAACTCGAATTGCATTTTGCAACTAAATGCTTATCGCTTAAGCAGTTCAAACATAGGTTGTTTGTCTTTACTAATTTATAACGTTCGCTTGGTGAATATTTACGAAAAGTCGCACAATTATATAAATTACCGTGTCTATCTTTACATACTATACAAGTATGCTGGAGTGATGTTGGCGTAGCGGTTGCTAAGTTAACGACCCTGCTATTTTAGATGGTTGAGTCTGTCTACGGTCGACGCACCTTTTAATCTCCTGTTTAACGTTCGGAGAGCGCTGCATCACCTTTATTTGATCTCGCACGAACGATGCTAATGAATGAAAGGAAGGCATCTCCGAGCTACGATGCTCCATTTCAAACGCACGCACGGTGTCGGGGTCTAATTTCTTTAATGCAACATGGAGAAACACCACGTCCATAAGATCATTAAATTTCAAATTCTTAAGTGCAGCCACCGATGCCACAAATTTATCTAGAAACTGCTCTAAGCCGTTGATGTTCGCGGATGATATAGATTTAAGATCAAATATCTGGTTCAAATATTCGGAAGCTAACATTCTCCTATCTTCATATTTAGTTTTAAGCGTTTCGAATATTAATAGGTAATTGTTTGCTGTAGGTGTAAAACCAGAGCAGATCGACTGTGCCCTGCCACTAAGTTTACTAATTAAGTAATATAATTTTTCGGCGTCCGATAACGATGGGTTATTGTGTATATTGTTTTGAAAACTACTGAAGAAGAAGGGCCACGTCTTAATATCACCATTGAATACCGGAATATCTATTGGCGGCAACCTAATCGAGTCACTTGGACGTACCTGTTTTTCCGGCTTTGCTTCGTTTTGAGATTGTAGGGACCTCGCAATTCTTTTCACGCGACACAACATATCTTCGAATGCCAGCAGCGGTTGGTAGTTCACTATGTATTTCGGGTCGATTTGTAATTCCAAATGATTAATTTGGTCTAATATTTTTTCGTAATCTATCCGTAAAGAATCTATCGTTTCGATTTCATTTAAAAAGGTTTCCCGCACTGCTTCTATATGAATGTTCTTTATATAATCACTTATATTCTGCATACGCGAAAAGAGTATGTCCCTCTTGGCATAAAGCGTTTTAATTTTGATTTCACTTCCACTAACTGCCATTTTAAACTATTATAATAAAGTTATATCATGTATGGGTTGACTGGTAGAGAATGCCTCAAGGCATTAAGTCCGCCCTTTGTATTCTTTTGTTAAGGATGCAATAAAGAATAAAAATAAATAAATAAATAAATAAATATCAATCACAATTAATCTCACAACGCACAAACAATGAAGGATGGACACTCGGTATGCCGTATTACGTAATTAAATCGAACACCTGCGCAGCGAGTCGAGGTGACGCGTCATTTGCTAGACTCAATAATTTTATAAAGATTGTGGGTAAGCGTATCAAACGGTTCCTATTACACTGTTTCAATTATTTAATAGGCTTTAAATTTAATCAAATACGAGCGCTATAAAACGAATAATTCTGTTTGCGAGTACCTAATCAAAATTTAAATTTAAACGAACACTATTTAAGTCTATTCCATAAATTAGAGTGCATTATCTAATTAATTAATTCAACAATTCGACCAAAATCTTGCCGAAGTGACCATAAAATGGTGGAGCCACGTGTCTAAGGCTGGCGAAAATCTGATTCCCCGGTCGAACCTTAAACCTATTACGCGAGGTATTAACTAAATTGGACTGTATATGCGATTGCTTCTACGCTTACGTAAAAGCGACTACTATAGAATGCGGTGTAATGCACTCGCTCTTCCCTAAAACTAAACTATTATTGTGCCAAATCGCTGAAAAGGAATCCTGCCTTATTAGGAGAACAACAAAATTGGAGCGGGTTAAACTATATAAGGCAGGAGCTAATTAAAGGAATATTGACTCACCGGGGTTTCTTATATTTGTGTAGAGCACTATAGCTGCAACTTCTGGAACTTCTTCTGGAACACTCCGGAGAGAGGCGGTGCGCGACTATATCTCACACGAGGTGAGGCGGGTCTCCTGGAGCTCGACTGCTTCCAGGCTAAAGCGGTTTCTACTAGCGGTGTGGTTTCAACGACGACTGCAGCGGGAAGAGAGCTGTTGTTCCAATGACTGGCGCGGTGGGAAGAGGACGCGCAACGGTCGCGCGTGTCTTATATGTCCTCGGCTCCGATGATTACGTGACATTCTAGAATCATCTTCTTGCCCCTCCCACCCCACCACCCCGATGTGTCGATAGGAGGGTACGAATGATATCGTTTTTCGGAAAGGAACAAGCGGCTTGGCACCCCTACCGTCAAATATAATAATACGAATGGTTTTCCGCGCAACCATAATAAAAGTAGAAAAATGACAATAAAGAGTTAAAACGTAGTTCGTAACTTAGCTCCCGCTGTTGCTGCGTTATTATAACGTGTGAAATTATCACACGCAGGGGATATTTTGATACTTATGTTGGCAATTTTCTGCAGCCAATAACTCAGGCAGTTATTGAGGATTTTAATATTAACAGTTATATTTTTTGGCAGTTTTTGTTCCAAACGGTAGATTGTAAGGTTTCTATCCTATCAACTAATGTCGACTTAGATAAAGTCCTCCTAATATTATTTTGCACGTCTCTGTACTAATACTAAATATGACTTTTTTATCTTGATGAATACTTTAGATTTATGAATGTCACATGTTTGTATTCTAGCTAGTGATTATGAACGAGGATGTCTAATTTGTGTGTATTAGGTCTTTAATTTTAAAAGTAACTTAAATATACCACAAAAAAGCATAACTAGTCTCATTATCCATAGTCGTATTCCGGTTAAAATTTTTAATGTTTATAAGTTTAATCAGTTTTATTTATTATATTCCCATTTTGTTCTAAGGAATTTAAGTTACCTAAAGTTAAATATAAGTTACCTAAAGGACATTGTTAAAAAATAAATCTTAGCAAGAGAAAGTGATGTGATACCAAAATGATTCGGTCTTAGCATATGCTACCGCATATACTGTAGCATATACGCATATGATTATTATAGAGGGTAGAAGTAATATATGTATAAAGAAGTTCAGACACTTCAAACACATAAAATACGTCACATTATCACACATCAGCATAAGAATGAGAGTATCTGTCACAGTAAAGCGGATCGGAAGGCCAAAGCGAATTTGAGCCGGCCATATAGCATAAAAACTAACAACCAGTAGAAAACAAAGCTTTGCCTGCAGCAACTTCGTATTCACAAGTGCAGTATTCAGCAACCCCTCGAATGGGTTCCCTCCTTGTCCTGCCGGGTGGGCTTAGTAGCCGTGGGTTGGTCTCAAAAGATCATTGCTATACTGAAGTTGAGGTGAAGGGGGCTGGCTCGAGGTGACCACTACGAGTGTGCTTGGTGAGCCCATTTCGTATGTATGTTGGTGGACTACGAAGGGGGTGTCATCAACTCCTACCGCCACCGCAGAAGTGGAGTCATGGAGGATGAGGAGTGTTGGTGTGGTGATACACCACTCGTTCTCCTCCGCGATTCTGGCGGAGTCATACTGCTGATGCGGTGGTGGTGGGGCCCCGGGGGAATGATAAATCAATATTGCGAGACGTCGCACCCTGCATGGTTGTAATGTGGTTGGCAGCAGCGTAGTCATTGACCAGAACCGCTGCTAGGTTTGGTAGGCGGATGACTCCAAGAGCTCATTTTTCCTGGCTGCATGGCCTTCTTGTATCGGAGTCAAGGTGGTGGCTCCATAGCACAGGTGGAGTTTGAGTTTACGGAAGAAAGCATAACTTGTATTCTGGCGCATCTTATCTCAGGAGGAAAACGGGTGGATTGAAGAGGAGGATGTGTACAACATGTTTCCGTGCTCCTGCTAATATACGGTGAACGTAGATAGAATACCATTATAGATTTAGTCAGTGAAAGTGCGATATAACCCGGTCTTGTCCACGCGAGATGGGTATACTTATATAAGCATTTTCTCATGTATAAAACTTAATGCCTTATTTCCAAAAAGGGTGTCTGGTTCTCTACACTCACCATACGAAAAACAGCAACATTAAGCTGGTATTCTATGAGAGCGTGGTCTTGCCCCGGTAGAGCCGACCCATTCGTGCTAAAACTATAATATAGCTGTATTGTGGCTATATCACGTAAAAATACACTTTGGGATAAATATTTGCTCTAAGTTATTTATATGATATCTAAGTATGTCTGTAAGCAAAGAACCTTGATTTGCCGCATGTTTAATCATTGCAAAAGGATAAAATATTATTACACGTGTCCACGTGTAATAATATTTTATGCCATATCGTGTCATATACCGTATCATATAGCCGAGTTCTGTATTTATGAAGCAAAGTTTCTTAGCTCAATGTAATTAATTTCTTCTGTCATATGTGTGATAATGAAAGCTACAGAAATTATTCCAACTGTAATTTTTTGTAGTTAATACATATGTAGTGTGTGTCCACGTGTAATAATATTTTATGCCATATCGTGTCATATACCGTATCATATAGCCGAGTTCTGTATTTATGAAGCAAAGTTCCTTAGCTCAATGTAATTAATTTCTTCTGTCATATGTGTGATAATGAAAGCTACAGAACTTATTCCAACTGTAATTTTTGTAGTTAATACATATGTAGTGTGTGTCCACGTGTAATAATATTTTATGCCATATCGTGTCATATACCGTATCATATAGCCGAGTTCTGTATTTATGAAGCAAAGTTTCTTAGCTCAATGTAATTAATTTCTTCTGTCATATGTGTGATAATGAAAGCTACAGAACTTATTCCAACTGTAATTTTTTGTAGTTAATACGTGTGGTATTTTACCTGAAAATATGTTTTATACACTATAGTACAATTACACCCTCTTTTAAGGTACGAAACAGTAAATAGAAATAAACTTCTTTTTTCAATATATATTAAAATAATACTTATAGAGAGTTACCCTTATATAAATGCCTCTGACCTGGGAAGAACGAGCAATAAATTAAGTGGGATTTTTTTGATAATATGAACAGTTTAACAATCATTAAAGTTACACGATAATTAAAAACAACACGAAACAAATAAGAAAAAGCTTTCCTAGTGGTAGAGCAACGCCGCAGCTATGTTAGGTAGTAGTATAGTTGTATACGAATGGGTCGGCTCGACTGGAGCAGGACCATTCTTTCACAGAATAACAGCATAAAATAGCAGCTTAAGCTTGTGTTTCGTATGGAGTATGTAGAGAACCGAAAAACTTTTTTATTGAAAACGAGGCATTCCATCTTAGTCGTCACGGGTGATAACGCATCTACATTTTGATTCGTAATCTAGGATAGATGAAGATGTCTATGGGCCACAGCAACTACTTGTCATCGGGTGAACTGTGTGCTCGTTTGTCACATTTATCCTATAAAAATATTAGTTTTATAAAGTTTCTAAACTTGTTAGAAGTTAGATTCATATATAGTCACTTGGGAATGTTTATTTAAACTTTTTTTATCAGTAAGCTTTGCGTAGGGTGAACTTAAGTAACGACTAACGCTGCTGGATATAGGATTGCCTCTGTAGACGACGCTCACGGTGTTTCTCGGACATTTGACACATATATAATATCAATCAATGAAACATAATATATGTAAAATATATACACATAAGGAATTGTTACTTACCTTTTGTACTTGTTGTTTTTCTATAATAAATAAGTGCGTGTGCATACGGGGACGGTGGCACTTACAGCGATTTTTTTTGTAGGATGAAGGTATATTTGCAACATCGGTGATGCACCGCGGAGTTCATGATCCCGCGCTTAGTCAGTTGCACTAGAACATCATACAGGGTGACACCTATGTCTCCCTCCCGCAGATGTACACGCGCTCACCAAAATATTTTAGCATATTTTTCTCCCAGACGACGCCAGTGGCCTACATCATCAACAGCCTCGTTGGACTAGTGGTCGGAAACGAAGTTGCTGATCTAGAGGTCCCGAGGTCGAATTCCAGTTCGGGCCTAAATCAGTTGTTCTTCTATCAAGAAATTCTCAATAGCAGCCCAGAGTCTGAAAGTTGGTTGTGTTTCACCCCAGTGCTTCGAAACGCACGAAAACACTTTGGTGCTGCGCTTGATCTCTCGAAGACCGTGTCGTAACGCCGTCCAATCGGACTATGAGAGTGAAGTAACAGAAAGTGCATACGTGCTTACGCATACACTTTAGCACAATAATTTTATCCTGCGCAGATGGCTAGTATTCGAAATGGCACTGGCCGCCGTGACATAAATTCGATCTAGAGTACGTTGTTATAACGGTGATGTTTCAATAGTTGCTAAACTTGGCGGTCTGTTTTATTTTCTTGTAGTTATTAAGAAGACGCTGCTGTCTCCTCTTACGACTCCCACGGGGCGATGTGGTGTAGTAGATATTCTTATACCGCTACCACACGGGCCTTCGTGTAACTCTGGTAGAAGTTGAAAAATTTGATTTTTATAGAAGAAGTGGCAAACGAGCACGCGACTCACCTGATGATAAGTGACCACCGCCATTCATGAACCTTTCATGGCCTTTAAGAAAGAAATAAGCTCTTTTCTTGAAGGTCTCTAAGTCGTATTGGTCCGAAAAATCGCAGGTAGTAAACAATTCCACAAAGAGGTTGTGCGAAGAAGAAACTATATTATAAGTTATACATAAAACTATAATATTTTGTAAGCTAAACTAGGATGTTAAAATAATGCTAAAGTCTTTGAGTTATAGTTGATTGCAATACATTTACGTACCCATAGATTTAAAAAAGTAGGTATTTTAATAAAACTGCTCCAGCTAAAAGGACCTTAATTGTAAAATAGTGGTGAATTAATATGAAAAACCTCTATTACAAACAATAGAGGTTTTTCATGTTACTTTATTAAACCCGTTCAGAAATGCTAGCTCAGTTCAGTTTGTCTCGCCTTGCGGAGACGTAAAGTATCTTTTATATTTACATCTTACATTATTATATACTATTATTATATATTAATACATCCTTAGCTTTAGCTTATTATTAAACGTGGTACAATATACACAGAATCTGCTCACTTTTATTTCGTGTTGACGGCTCCATGGCACATCATGTTACAGCGCTGGGGGCCGCGGGTTCCAATCCCGCACGGAACAAGTTTTTGCATGACCTACAAAGAGTTTTTTTTTATTTATTTTTTTATTTTATAGAATAGGGTGACAAACGAGCACACAGTCCACCTGATGGTAAGTGGTTGCTGCGGCCCATAGACATCTACATCTATCTTCCATTACAAATCAAAATGCAGATGCGTTGTCACCCGTGAGGACTGAGATGGAATGCCTCATTTCCAGTAAAAAGGGTCTCAGTTGTTTCAGATTTAAACGTTAGACTTAATACAATTAATGTATGTACAGTTTTACACGAAGCAGGAGAAATTCCTACAGTGAAAATACGTTTTCTTTTAATTAATTCGCTGTATTATGAACTCTTACGGATGCAGGTGGCTCAGGACCGTGCTTTGTGGCATTACTTGGGGGAGGCCTATGTTCAGCAGTGGACTTGTGAAGGGCTGTAATGATGATGATGATGATGATTATGAACTCTTTATTCCTTTATTTATATTATCTAATTAATTAATTCAACAATTCGACCAAAATCTTGCCGAAGTGACCATAAAATGGTGGAGCCACGTGTCTAAGGCTGGCGAAAATCTGATTCCCCGGTCGAACCTTAAACCTATTACGCGAGGTATTAACTAAATTGGACTGTATATGCGATTGCTTCTACGCTTACGTAAAAGCGACTACTATAGAATGCGGTGTAATGCACTCGCTCTTCCCTAAAACTAAACTATTATTGTGCCAAATCGCTGAAAAGGAATCCTGCCTTATTAGGAGAACAACAAAATTGGAGCGGGTTAAACTATATAAGGCAGGAGCTAATTAAAGGAATATTGACTCACCGGGGTTTCTTCTATTTGTGTAGAGCACTATAGCTGCAACTTCTGGAACATCTTCTGGAACACTCCGGAGAGAGGCGGTGCGCGACTATATCTCACACGAGGTGAGGCGGGTCTCCTGGAGCTCGACTGCTTCCAGGCTAAAGCGGTTTCTACTAGCGGTGTGGTTTCAACGACGACTGCAGCGGGAAGAGAGCTGTTGTTCCAATGACTGGCGCGGTGGGAAGAGGACGCGCAACGGTCGCGCGTGTCTTATATGTCCTCGGCTCCGATGATTACGTGACATTCTAGAATCATCTTCTTGCCCCTCCCACCCCACCACCCCGATGTGTCGATAGGAGGGTACGAATGATATCGTTTTTCGGAAAGGAACAAGCGGCTTGGCACCCCTACCGTCAAATATAATAATACGAATGGTTTTCCGCGCAACCATAATAAAAGTAGAAAAATGACAATAAAGAGTTAAAACGTAGTTCGTAACTTAGCTCCCGCTGTTGCTGCGTTATTATAACGTGTGAAATTATCACACGCAGGGGATATTTTGATACTTATGTTGGCAATTTTCTGCAGCCAATAACTCAGGCAGTTATTGAGGATTTTAATATTAACAGTTATATTTTTTGGCAGTTTTTGTTCCAAACGGTAGATTGTAAGGTTTCTATCCTATCAACTAATGTCGACTTAGATAAAGTCCTCCTAATATTATTTTGCACGTCTCTGTACTAATACTAAATATGACTTTTTTATCTTGATGAATACTTTAGATTTATGAATGTCACATGTTTGTATTCTAGCTAGTGATTATGAACGAGGATGTCTAATTTGTGTGTATTAGGTCTTTAATTTTAAAAGTAACTTAAATATACCACAAAAAAGCATAACTAGTCTCATTATCCATAGTCGTATTCCGGTTAAAATTTTTAATGTTTATAAGTTTAATCAGTTTTATTTATTATATTCCCATTTTGTTCTAAGGAATTTAAGTTACCTAAAGTTAAATATAAGTTACCTAAAGGACATTGTTAAAAAATAAATCTTAGCAAGAGAAAGTGATGTGATACCAAAATGATTCGGTCTTAGCATATGCTACCGCATATACTGTAGCATATACGCATATGATTATTATAGAGGGTAGAAGTAATATATGTATAAAGAAGTTCAGACACTTCAAACACATAAAATACGTCACATTATCACACATCAGCATAAGAATGAGAGTATCTGTCACAGTAAAGCGGATCGGAAGGCCAAAGCGAATTTGAGCCGGCCATATAGCATAAAAACTAACAACCAGTAGAAAACAAAGCTTTGCCTGCAGCAACTTCGTATTCACAAGTGCAGTATTCAGCAACCCCTCGAATGGGTTCCCTCCTTGTCCTGCCGGGTGGGCTTAGTAGCCGTGGGTTGGTCTCAAAAGATCATTGCTATACTGAAGTTGAGGTGAAGGGGGCTGGCTCGAGGTGACCACTACGAGTGTGCTTGGTGAGCCCATTTCGTATGTATGTTGGTGGACTACGAAGGGGGTGTCATCAACTCCTACCGCCACCGCAGAAGTGGAGTCATGGAGGATGAGGAGTGTTGGTGTGGTGATACACCACTCGTTCTCCTCCGCGATTCTGGCGGAGTCATACTGCTGATGCGGTGGTGGTGGGGCCCCGGGGGAATGATAAATCAATATTGCGAGACGTCGCACCCTGCATGGTTGTAATGTGGTTGGCAGCAGCGTAGTCATTGACCAGAACCGCTGCTAGGTTTGGTAGGCGGATGACTTCAAGAGCTCATTTTTCCTGGCTGCATGGCCTTCTTGTATCGGAGTCAAGGTGGTGGCTCCATAGCACAGGTGGAGTTTGAGTTTACGGAAGAAAGCATAACTTGTATTCTGGCGCATCTTATCTCAGGAGGAAAACGGGTGGATTGAAGAGGAGGATGTGTACAACATGTTTCCGTGCTCCTGCTAATATACGGTGAACGTAGATAGAATACCATTATAGATTTAGTCAGTGAAAGTGCGATATAACCCGGTCTTGTCCACGCGAGATGGGTATACTTATATAAGCATTTTCTCATGTATAAAACTTAATGCCTCATTTCCAAAAAGGGTGTCTGGTTCTCTACACTCACCATACGAAAAACAGCAACATTAAGCTGGTATTCTATGAGAGCGTGGTCTTGCCCCGGTAGAGCCGACCCATTCGTGCTAAAACTATAATATAGCTGTATTGTGGCTATATCACGTAAAAATACACTTTGGGATAAATATTTGCTCTAAGTTATTTATATGATATCTAAGTATGTCTGTAAGCAAAGAACCTTGATTTGCCGCATGTTTAATCATTGCAAAAGGATAAAATATTATTACACGTGTCCACGTGTAATAATATTTTATGCCATATCGTGTCATATACCGTATCATATAGCCGAGTTCTGTATTTATGAAGCAAAGTTTCTTAGCTCAATGTAATTAATTTCTTCTGTCATATGTGTGATAATGAAAGCTACAGAACTTATTCCAACTGTAATTTTTTGTAGTTAATACATATGTAGTGTGTGTCCACGTGTAATAATATTTTATGCCATATCGTGTCATATACCGTATCATATAGCCGAGTTCTGTATTTATGAAGCAAAGTTTCTTAGCTCAATGTAATTAATTTCTTCTGTCATATGTGTGATAATGAAAGCTACAGAACTTATTCCAACTGTAATTTTTTGTAGTTAATACGTGTGGTATTTTACCTGAAAATATGTTTTATACACTATAGTACAATTACACCCTCTTTTAAGGTACGAAACAGTAAATAGAAATAAACTTCTTTTTTCAATATATATTAAAATAATACTTATAGAGAGTTACCCTTATATAAATGCCTCTGACCTGGGAAGAACGAGCAATAAATTAAGTGGGATTTTTTTGATAATATGAACAGTTTAACAATCATTAAAGTTACACGATAATTAAAAACAACACGAAACAAATAAGAAAAAGCTTATTGTCATCGATTATTTCGAGGGTTTACTGCAAAAACCAGCTAAGTTCAGCGAAGTTAGTTTTGAGTTAAAGAGTTCTAAAAGTTTACACCTAATTTAATCACTAAAATTTTGGTAGGTCTTACATACATTAGTAGTCATATGTTAGAATATTTATATAAGATTATGTTTATGTGAAGTCTGAATAAATATGTGTGACAGAAATCTTGAAAATAAGGATTTTTTCAAGTAAAGGCTGCAGTTAGTCGGTTTTACATGTCAATTGCTAAAATGCAGTTTTACCGAGATAATTGATGTTTTATATGGTTTGTGATTAATGATGGGTAGCTGATAATAAATAACTACGTTTTAAATACTGATACAATCATAAAAGAAATAATTTATTGTGTAAGCTATGAAAGAAAAAAGTTAGTTGGTTTTACCTGTAAATGTTTTTTAACTTTTAGGATAAAAGTGTTGTAAAATAAGAGGTTAAATTCACAATATTATTTTTATTGACTAATAAAAATTATAATAGAATCAGTTTGAAAGTGGAGTGTAACTACTATAGTATTTTCATTGAATTTAACAAATATCTTAATTATTAAGAAATCACTCTTCTTCTCCACTTACAGTTTCATCTACTGCTGGTTCTGGCAATTTATCAATAGCTTGACTGTCAACATTTAAATTTTCAAACCAACCGTGAACTTCCTCTGGTATGATGCCTTTCCTACATAGATTTAAAAGATCTTTTTTCTTGGCCGCGCTTATTTTAAGTGGCTCTTTATAAAGGCAGTTTAATTGATCTGGAAATCGATAACTTACAGGTAAATCATTTTCAGTAAGTCGTTTCTTCTTCCTTGTTGAATAGTTGTGATTCTGCGCGCCATCTAATTGGAAAGTTGATGGATTGTCTCCAATATCCATTACGTTAAATTCGTCGCTCATGTCATAGTTGAAATAAATTTTTCTGTCCTCCCCTTTAACATATTTTATCCGCTTTATCTTCAACCATTGAACTTGTTTTCCTTTCTCATCTTTCGTTCTATTTTTCATAATCTCACCTGCAAGGTGCTTCAGGTCAAGGAACTCATCATACTTAAATTCTTTTACATGGTATGGTTCTCTTGTCATTTTCTTACCATCAATTTTAATACTTTGCCTGCGTCTAGCACGTTTGAAAATAGAAATCCATTCCATCATGGAAAAAACAGAGGTATTTTTTTTTGCAAATTCAAAATACTACTGTGCATAGAATCTGCTTCCATTTGCGTGTGCCCAGATTCTAAAAACTTTTGTTCTATGACTTTAAGGTGGTCAATTTTTTGGACTGCCCAAAGAAGCAAAGCAGCCACAAATTGGTTTCGGTTTTGGCCACCACAAGTGTCTGAAAATAAGCTAATTTCTGTAACATTATCACAGACACAATTTAAAAGGTAGTGTAATAATATGGTTCCAATTTCAGAACTGCCTTTCCTTCCATTTACCTCTGACCATGTAAAACAAAAGGCATTATTGGGTAGAGCTGCTTCGTAGATTGTGAGGTTGTATACATACAACTTTCTTGAATAATAGAGCAGACCTACGTCGCTGGCAGGTATTTGAAGTACTGCTTGCAAATCAAATGTTACAGAGCTAAAATGCTCATCTGTGTTTGATCTAACTTTATCCTTCTCTTTTTCTCGATTGCAAATTTTCTTTCTTTCTTGGTGAGCTAGGTAGTCATCTTCAAGTTCGCTTTTTTCTCTGTATCTGCTTTAGCATAATTAGTGCATATTAAGCATTGATCTTTCCTGGGCACGAAAAAACTCAGATTATACTCTTTTGAAAATATTCTACGGTATGTTACTTCAGAAGCTGGCTCAGAACAATTTTTTAAACACTCATCTTTGTACAATAAATACATCCTTCGAATATTAAGATTTTTATCTAACTACCTACGTTTGGTGTCTTTTCTACTATAATGGGCTTCCATACAAGGAAATGATTCGATGTGTTTTTTTATTCCTTGGATAATGTCAGGTTTCGTTTTATTAACTGGTTCGTGTGCACCTCTTTGGTCATTTACATCAAAACAGTTCATGTCATTCCGTTTATTGATTGCATCAGTTATTACTGCAGGAGAAATACTTAAAGTATTACAAAAAAATTTCTGACATACCTGTTTTTTTAAATTTTGTTTAGTAAAGAAACACTTCTTTGTATATTTTTTTTCTGGACGACGTCGATTACGCACAGAGAGAACTCTTTTTGGCATTTGAATGGTAACATTGGCTAAAATAAAATTCTTTCTGCCCAGAAAATCTAAGTTCCAAAAGAATCTACAAAACTTATCTCTATCAGTAGTATCAAAGACATCAGTACACTTAAATTGACACTTGGAGCAATCTATCTCTTTTGGTACCTTAGCTGGTCTGATGTTAGCTTTGGATTTATAAGGCAAACCATCTGCTCGTCTTTTCTTAACTACATTACGAGCCCAACTGCTTGGGTCTGATTTTCGCCATCTTTTTAACGGTTCAATAAGTAACCAAGCTTTTTTAAAAACCTCATCCAAAATATCTTCAATTATAGCTGTAATTTCGCGATGTTGTTCATAACCTTGGTCAAAAACTTCAATATTGTTCTGTATGTGCTCGACATCAAACTTTTCAGCATTAAAATTTTCTTTGTTTCCTAGTAAATCTTGTAATGTTACAAGATTGTTGGAATTTTCGTTTTCCAGTTGGTGAGAGAAAATTGGCAGGCGATAAGTTGGGTCGTCAGCATCGGAAACATCTCCAAATAAACTTTCCAATTCTGTTTCAACATTATCATCAGAATCTTCGCCTAAAAGAGACACAAATGCTAAGTTAAGATTCAGATTAAGAGGTCTTAAATTATAAATTTTGCATGTACTTTATTAAGAAAAAGATAGTATTTTTACCTTTTTGGTATTTAGAACAGCATGCCGTAGATTTAATGAGAGTATTGAAGAACGTTTCGTTACCCGGACCATCTAAAAATACAGTATAAAGTTTAAGCATTTTGATTAGTATTGGATCTTATTCTTTTTTTAAACGTTTAATTAAACGTTTAATGTTGGCATTTGACTTGTCATTTTTATAAACCTTGACACAAGCCATCCATGTTTATTTGAATACTAGAAAGTATGTAAAAAAGTCGTCTTTATCGATCTCAAACGCGAGTGATAATATAATAGTCTATAGTAGTATGTACTATTATAAATTAAATACTTAATACATATTTTACCATGAATTTGTGAATGATGAAAGTCTATAGCATCCGCGTTGTTATAAGATGTAGATTGAATTTCTTGAATATCTACCAGGCCTGCATGTGAAATTTGTTCATTTTCTAAAAATTAAACAACTCTATAAGAAAAAATGAACAGAAATTGTAATAAAACTTCGTTAGAAAACACAACCTCGAAATTTAACTTACCAGAAACCTTTTCACAATTTACGGCCACTAAAGATACTAGTTTTTTTCCTCTTGACATCATCTTAACAAATATAATCTGTCACAACACTTACAATTACTAAAAACTAAATTTAAATACTACGCCCGATACATTCACGGTCTTTTCTCGGTAAACACTCCAAGCGAACTAAGCCATCGGCAACCTGTTAAAACGTGTTGACCGCGGTTATTTTTTTTTCCATAGTGTCACATGACGACAATTCAATCGAAGTATATTGCATAAACAAGCTAGAATCGCTTAGTCGGTTTTACATGCTAACGATCCGAGATAAATGGAATATTTTAGTACAAGTATTTACAATTAAAGTTATATAGACGGTTTTTGCAGTAATGTTTTAATGGCATGATAAACAAGTATATTCTATTATATACGTTTATGTATTTCTAGTACTTTTTTACTGATTGTTCGTGAGAACATTTTGCGTAACCTATCAAAAAGAGAAAGGATTTAAGAACACTTAAAACTTTTTTCGGGATAACATTAAATGGAAATTTATTAGTAAAGAACTGTATGTTATTTTAGCTATTAAGTATAGGCCATTTTGCTTGATTTAACTGGTTTTACCATGAAATAAATTCTAAACGGCTTAACGTATCACTTAGCCGGTTTTACCAGCATATAGAGCTCAAAAAACTTAGTACCTTCATGTATTTAACAAATTTTTTGAAAAATTGTCATTTAGCAGGTTTTTGCAGTAAACCCTCGATTTCCTAGTGGTAGAGCAACGCCGCAGCTATGTTAGGTAGTAGTATAGTTGTATACGAATGGGTCGGCTCGACTGGAGCAGGACCATTCTTTCACAGAATAACAGCATAAAATAGCAGCTTAAGCTTGTGTTTCGTATGGAGTATGTAGTGAACCGAAAAACTTTTTTATTGAAAACGAGGCATTCCATCTTAGTCGTCACGGGTGATAACGCATCTACATTTTGATTCGTAATCTAGGATAGATGAAGATGTCTATGGGCCACAGCAACTACTTGTCATCGGGTGAACTGTGTGCTCGTTTGTCACATTTATCCTATAAAAATATTAGTTTTATAAAGTTTCTAAACTTGTTAGAAGTTAGATTCATATATAGTCACTTGGGAATGTTTATTTAAACTTTTTTTATCAGTAAGCTTTGCGTAGGGTGAACTTAAGTAACGACTAACGCTGCTGGATATAGGATGGCCTCTGTAGACGACGCTCACGGTGTTTCTCGGACATCTGGCACATATATAATATCAATCAATGAAACATAATATATGTAAAATATATACACATAAGGAATTGTTACTTACCTTTTGTACTTGTTGTTTTTCTATAATAAATAAGTGCGTGTGCATACGGGGACGGTGGCACTTACAGCGATTTTTTTTGTAGGATGAAGGTATATTTGCAACATCGGTGATGCACCGCGGAGTTCATGATCCCGCGCTTAGTCAGTTGCACTAGAACATCATACAGGGTGACACCTATGTCTCCCTCCCGCAGATGTACACGCGCTCACCAAAATATTTTAGCATATTTTTCTCCCAGACGACGCCAGTGGCCTACATCATCAACAGCCTCGTTGGACTAGTGGTCGGAAACGAAGTTGCTGATCTAGAGGTCCCGAGGTCGAATTCCAGTTCGGGCCTAAATCAGTTGTTCTTCTATCAAGAAATTCTCAATAGCAGCCCAGAGTCTGAAAGTTGGTTTTGTTTCACCCCAGTGCTTCGAAACGCACGAAAACACTTTGGTGCTGCGCTTGATCTCTCGAAGACCGTGTCGTAACGCCGTCCAATCGGACTATGAGAGTGAAGTAACAGAAAGTGCATACGTGCTTACGCATACACTTTAGCACAATAATTTTATCCTGCGCAGATGGCTAGTATTCGAAATGGCACTGGCCGCCGTGACATAAATTCGATCTAGAGTACGTTGTTATAACGGTGATGTTTCAATAGTTGCTAAACTTGGCGGTCTGTTTTATTTTCTTGTAGTTATTAAGAAGACGCTGCTGTCTCCTCTTACGACTCCCACGGGGCGATGTGGTGTAGTAGATATTCTTATACCGCTACCACACGGGCCTTCGTGTAACTCTGGTAGAAGTTGAAAAATTTGATTTTTATAGAAGAAGTGGCAAACGAGCACGCGACTCACCTGATGATAAGTGACCACCGCCATTCATGAACCTTTCATGGCCTTTAAGAAAGAAATAAGCTCTTTTCTTGAAGGTCTCTAAGTCGTATTGGTCCGAAAAATCGCAGGTAGTAAACAATTCCACAAAGAGGTTGTGCGAAGAAGAAACTATATTATAAGTTATACATAAAACTATAATATTTTGTAAGCTAAACTAGGATGTTAAAATAATGCTAAAGTCTTTGAGTTATAGTTGATTGCAATACATTTACGTACCCATAGATTTAAAAAAGTAGGTATTTTAATAAAACTGCTCCAGCTAAAAGGACCTTAATTGTAAAATAGTGGTGAATTAATATGAAAAACCTCTATTACAAACAATAGAGGTTTTTCATGTTACTTTATTAAACCCGTTCAGAAATGCTAGCTCAGTTCAGTTTGTCTCGCCTTGCGGAGACGTAAAGTATCTTTTATATTTACATCTTACATTATTATATACTATTATTATATATTAATACATCCTTAGCTTTAGCTTATTATTAAACGTGGTACAATATACACAGAATCTGCTCACTTTTATTTCGTGTTGACGGCTCCATGGCACATCATGTTACGGCGCTGGGGGCCGCGGGTTCCAATCCCGCACGGAACAAGTTTTTGCATGACCTACAAAGAGTTTTTTTTTATTTATTTTTTTATTTTATAGAATAGGGTGACAAACGAGCACACAGTCCACCTGATGGTAAGTGGTTGCTGCGGCCCATAGACATCTACATCTATCTTCCATTACAAATCAAAATGCAGATGCGTTGTCACCCGTGAGGACTGAGATGGAATGCCTCATTTCCAGTAAAAAGGGTCTCAGTTGTTTCAGATTTAAACGTTAGACTTAATACAATTAATGTATGTACAGTTTTACACGAAGCAGGAGAAATTCCTACAGTGAAAATACGTTTTCTTTTAATTAATTCGCTGTATTATGAACTCTTACGGATGCAGGTGGCTCAGGACCGTGCTTTGTGGCATTACTTGGGGGAGGCCTATGTTCAGCAGTGGACTTGTGAAGGGCTGTAATGATGATGATGATGATTATGAACTCTTTATTCCATAACTCTAAATTTGAGGGTGTTTTTAATGAAAAAAATATTTTATTGCGATAAAATGCTCTTTTTAAAGTAAAAATAGTTCACTGTATTACAAACTCCTTTATATTTGGAACATAACATGTGCGCAT
This sequence comes from Parnassius smintheus behrii, assembly GCA_036936625.1. Classification (NCBI taxonomy): domain Eukaryota; kingdom Metazoa; phylum Arthropoda; class Insecta; order Lepidoptera; family Papilionidae; genus Parnassius; species Parnassius smintheus. Next base: position 5,975,620 of record JAUPFT010000004.1, on the reverse strand, counting down.
TTAAACGGAACATTTATTTGGATTGCGCAAAGTTTTTTTCGAACTCATTTTTATTAATTAAACAATATTTAAATAAAATATCAAAACATACTTTGCCAGCTTAGTATATAATATAGCAGCTTACCGCTGCGGAGCCACAGGTTCAACGACCGCTCGAAAATAATTATATGGCCTAATTACTGTCCTTCAAGGCGGGCAATTATGGGAAATATCCTCCCTATGTGGCAATCTGTGGGCAGGCCAATGTTCAGCAGTGCACTTTGATATGCTGTAATGAATTTATATATGTAAATTTCTCTCACGGTACAGGAGAGAATCCAACTGCGAGGCGATGATTTTTATAGAAATAGTATAAAAACATTATTATTATTATTAATAATAATATTAATCATTTATTTCGCACCATGATCCATATGGGTTATTAAATAATTTATAAACTAAAATATGTTAGAAACAACATTAACTAATGTTAATTATTAATGTTAAACAATAACTAAATTAGTAAGTTAGTGAGTAATTTATAATCTAAAATATGTTTTTTTACACGTGGTAGAGCCATGCTGCAGTTATATTAATAGTATAGTTGTAGCAGAAATGGGTCGGCTCGACCGGGGAAGGACCACGCTCTCACAGAATACCAGCGTGAAATAGTAGCTTGATGCTGCTGTATTTCGTATGGTGAGTGTAGAGAACCGGAGACCCTTTTTGCTGGAAACGAGGCATTCCATCTTAGTCCTCACGGGTGACAACGCATCTGCATTTTGATTCGTAATCGAGGATAGTTGTAGATGTCTATGGGCCACAGCAACCACTTACCATCAGGTGGACTGTGTGCTCGTTTGTCACACTATCCTATAAAAAAAAATGTTAGTAACAATATTAACTAATTATAAGTAATTAATTCATGTACCCACTTCTCACTGCACTAGACCAGCAGCAGTGTATACGTGTCCAGTGCGATATTAATACGATATTTTGTGCTTACTTACAAGTTGATATTTTCATTTAATAATGTATGTTACATTGTTTATATTAGTAATTTTCTTTTCTGATTTATAATTTTCTTTTTATTTAAAGTTTTTCGGCAATTATCAGATTATTTCTAGACGGCCCGGGTTGACTGAGAGAGAATACCAAGGGTCATTAAGTTCGCCTTTTGTTATCCTTTTTACTGAGACGTACAATAAAGTATAAATAAATTGAATATGTAGGAATTCAGCAGTACCGTGGTAGCTCAGCGACTAAGCGTTCGTAAATTTCATAGAATGCTAGCAACATGGGTACGTCCCCGCCTGCAACAATGAAATGGTTACTTGCAATTTGAAGTGCTGATTTATAATTTTAAAAATAGGAACGAGAGAACCCTCATGCCTGAGAAGTAAATACAAAATATATTTTGAAGATATATGAAGTCAACCCTCACGACTTGACCTACAACCCTGTCAGTAGTAGGATGCGTCCTGTGCCCAGGAGTGGAAGTATAGGGGCTCTGGCTTTACATTGTGATGGAGGAACTAAGTTTTGTTGCAGTGGCGGTACGTATACACATTGCTACATCTGCATTCACAAGTTGTTATTAAAAGAAACATGTAAATTACATTTTAAAAAATTCACCGTGTTATGGCAGCGTAAAACAGCGGCCAATATGTTTACGCGGATATCGTAAGAGGCAACAGAGAGAAATTGAAACATGAGATGAGCACCCGCATCTTCCTGATAATAACTCAATAAAAACCCGCCTGACAGGCGTGGCAGCTATTGCAAATATCCCCAATATGAGGCAACTTTTTTGGGAGTGCTTTATTGAGCTGTGGAATTTTATAGGCTGTAATGGATGGATGGATGCATATGTGCAGTTCACACACATCAGGAGATATATAACAATGATAAAAAAAAACCTCTTAATACCGAAATACGAGCCTAAATGTATAATTTCCAAATGAACAAATTCTTCGCAGAAAATGAGTAATTCTTAAGGATAACATATGTGTCTAAGACTGTGTTATTCTCTATTTGGTAACAGCTATTGTAGATACGGGGTTATTTGTTGGTCTTCATTCTTATAAGTTTTGGAATAATTTACCGTAATAAAAAGGCAGGCGGCTCAATCGTTTATCTTTATATTGCCCGGCTTTATTGGCTGTAATTTTTCGTAATGACAGGAGTACGATCTGTATATATAAATAAAAATTAAGCGGTTGTCACTAATAAAGAAATAACTGGTTTCTTTTAAGCTCAGATGGTTATTTGTATTATGTGAATACTCGTACATGACAAAACTTCATTCGATTTCATAAAATATTTCATTTTCCGACGTGGTGGAACCATGCTGCAGCTATAGCTGTAGCACGAATGGGTCGGCTCGACCGGGGAAGGACCACGCCCTTACAGAGTACCAGCGTAAAACAGCAGCTTAATGCAGTTTTGTTTCGTATGGTGCATGTAGAGAACCGGAGACTCTATTTATTGGAAACGAAGCATTCAATCTTACGCCTCGGGGTGACAATGCATCTGCATTTTCATTCCTACTTACCATCAAGTCGACTGTGTGCTCGTTTGTCACCCTTACTCTATAAAGTCCAAATTTCCATAACAAGAACTTAATTTTTCAATAAGAGTATCTGCGATAGTAAAAACTATTTTTTTACTTGACTATTTTTCAGGGATGTTATCGTTCTGGATGTCTCCTGTAATGGGGTCCGCCTAAGACGTCACTTACCCGTACGAAGCTGCCATTTGAATGTCAATTACCGCTCAATACAACAAAGTCAAACATTTTGATTCAGAATTGGTTTCACAAAAAACTTTTTGAAAGTCATAAGTAACTAAATTGCTTCAGCAAGACCTTGTGAGAAGAACAGCAAGACACTCATAAGTGGACTATTTTTCTTCCAACAATTACTATTTAACTGTACAAGTTATTAAAACGATTTAATGCTTAAATACTGTTTAAAAACCTGACTGCGTAAAAAGTTACTAATAAGACCTTTTATACGTGGTGAAAGGACTTCTCTGCAACAACAATGACTGCCTCGTTTGTCTAATGGACGTAAACGCAGTCGCAATATTGTAAGACCCTGGGTTCTAATCCCGGGTCGGGCCAAAACTAGTTATTGGGTTTAATATTTGAAACGAAAACAAGATTGTTCTAAATACTCGTATTTATGAAATGGTACTTTTTCGCGAGCATCGAAAGGTAGTTAGAAGTTCTTTACTGTCCTCTCCTATGTAAGTTTTGTACGAAGGCACAACTTAAAGTTTTGGTGGAAAATCAAATGATCAAATTCAACGACTGTTCAACACTTCATATCTGTTGTTTTGTTATATCAACCTTGTCCATAAAATCTTTTTATAATTATCTTCATTTTTTACTTTTACGATTAATTTACCTATCTTTCCTACTTTTAATAATTTTTCAAATTTCTTAGACCAATCACTCACTGACAGGACTCGAAGTGACGAATATAAAATAATATTTGATATTATAATTATATATATTTTATAGAGAATAAGGGTGACAAACGAGCACACCTGATTGTAAGTGGTTGATGTGGCCCATAGACATCTACACCCAGTGTCGACTAAGAATCAAAATGCAGATGCGTTGTCACTCCTGAAGACTAAGGCCCGTATTATTATCTTGATAATAAACAAATCTCAAAATAAGATTTGGTTTACGATATCGGCTGAGGACGCACTGATAAATAAAGGAAACTCGCCTCTCAAATGTGTGCTCAAGATACGAAAATCTGAGTGCGGGCAATCCGTGACTTGAGATTGTGACTGTTGAAATGGAGATGGAAAATATTTTAGAAGAAATAAATCATTACGACGAAATTGATAACAATGACCATATTTTACGGCCTTCACGACATTGTTTATCGAAAATGTATATATAGGGGCCGTCTTCGATCCTTTCAAGTTACTCATCATCATCATCATCATTACAGCCCTTCACAAGTCCACTGCTGAACATAGGCCTCCCCCAAGTAATGCCACAAAGCACGGTCCTGAGCCACCTGCATCCATCGACTTCCTGCATGTCTTACCAGGTCGTCACTCCATCTAGTGGGGGGTCGCCCTACACTACGCCTACCGATACGAGGCTGCCACTCGAGAACCTTTCTTCCCCATCGGTTATCGGTTCTTCGAGCTATATGGCCGGCCCATTGCCACTTCAACTTACTAATCCGTTGGGCTATGTCGGTCACTCTGGTTTTACTGCGGATATCCTCATTTCTGAGTCTATCACGCAGAGAAACTCGGAGCATAGCCCTCTCCATAGCTCGCTGAGCGACCTTAAGCGTCCTCATACGGCCAGCAGTGAAGGACCACGTCTCAGATCCGTAAGTCATCACTGGCAACACGCACTGGTTGTACAATCTAGTTTTTAGAGATTGAGGTATACCTGACGAAAAGATATGTCGTAATTTCCCGAACGCTGCCCAGCCGTGTTGAATCCGTCGATTGACCTCTCGGTCGAAGTTGGACTTACCTAGTCAGACTATTTGTCCCAGGTAAACGTACTCGTCAACAACTTCGAGCATAGTGCTCCCAACAACTACTGGCACAGGTGTGACATGGACATTAAACATGATCTTTGTTTTGTCCATGTTCATCTTAAGACCTATCCGTTGGGAGGCACAATTGAGGTCATTGAGCATAATGCTTAAGTCCTCCAGCGATTCTGCCATAAGGACTATATCGTCGGAAAATCGAAGGTGAGTGATGTACTCGCCATTGATGTTAATACCGTATCCTTTCCAGTCCAGTAGCTTGAAAACGTCTTCCAACGCAGCGGTGAAGAGTTTCGGGGATATAACATCACCCTGTCTTACACCTCTCTGCAGTTGGATAGGTTTCGAACTCTGGTTCTGTACTCGGATAGCCATCGTAGCACTACTGTACAAACACTTCAGCACTTCGATGTACCGACAGTCAACTTGGCACCGCTGAAGGGACTGTAGCACCGCCCAAATTTCGACGGAATCAAAGGCTTTCTCATAGTCCACATATGCCAGGCAAAGTGGCAGATTGTACTCTTCGGTCTGCTGTACAATCTGCCGCAGGGTATGTATGTGGTCTATGGTACTGAAGCCTTTTCGGAAACCGGCTTGTTCGGGAGGCTGGAAGTCGTCGAGTCTGCGTGCGAGACGATTCGTAATGACTCTCGAAAATAGCATGTAGACGCCGCTCAGAAGGGAAATCGGTCTGTAGTTCTTCAAGAGAGCGTTGTCGCCTTTCTTAAAGAACAAAACCACCGCGCTTCTGCTCCACGCCTCCGGAGTAGTGCCACCATGGAGGACGGAATTGAAGAGCTTCTGAAGGACTTCAAGTACCGGTGTTCCACCTGCTTTCAGAAGCTCCGCTGTAATTCCATCCTCGCCCGGGGACTTGCCGTTTTTAAGGTGGTGGAGAGCCATTCTAATCTCGCTCATACTGACGTCCGGGATATCATCGGAATAGTGTCGGATAAGACTTGCTCTTGGATCGTTATTCACACTTGCGTGTGGCTCCAACGATGATGTGTACAGCTGCCCATAGAACCTCTCAATCTCACTCAGAATCTCAGGTGTCCCGGAAACGATGTTGCCACACTCAGTCTTCAGCTTTGACAGTTGGCTCTTTCTGGCAGACAGATCTCTGGCAAAGCTTTGGAGCCCTGGTTCCGCTCGATCGCTTCTTTAATACGAGAATATATATACATATATATATATATATATATATATATATATATATATATATATATATATATATATATATTCATATTTATTAATTGTATTTGGAGTAGGGCAACGGAACCGAAGGGGCCAGCAGCTGGCCGACTTTATGGAGAAAGAGGGACTCTTTATGATGAACTCTTTTTTCCAGAAGCGGCCCCACAGGAAGTGGACCTGGTCGAGCCCCGACGGTTCGACAAAAAATGAGATTGACTTCATTATGACGACCAGACGCCAACTGTTCAGTGATGTCTCAGTGATCGCAAGGGTGAAAACTGGCAGCGATCACCGAATGGTTAGAGGCACACTGAACCTAAACGTTAAGTTGGAGAGGTCTCGTCTAATGAAGTGAACGCTCCGTCCCCCTCGTGCTCCAGAATTCCGAAACCTTTCAGCTCGAGTTATGTAATCGCTTCCAGTGCCTAGAAGATTGCAATGCAGTGGACGATATGAACGACAAGCTCGTGGAAACTGTCCATGCGTTCGGAGCTAAGTTCTGCAAGACTCGCCGCAAAAGAACACAAAAACTCTCCGATCACACTCTTAATCTCATGGCTGTTAGACGGGAGATGAGGCTGCAATCGTCAACAGATTTGACAGCATACAGGCAACTGAACGGACAGATCTTCAAATTACTAAATGAACAATTTAAAAAAAATACATATTTAGTTCAGAGTCAGTAATATATACTGTCACACTAATAAAAAACTCAATGGTAAAATACAGTAACAGAGGTCTCCAATTTTCCCAGAAATAGCCGTCTTATTAACTTTAAAGTTTTATGCCACAGTATCATATCAGGTATGTACTTATTGCATATTCATTTAAGTAGGTTTAATTTTAAAAAATATTTAAATTAATATAATGTATTAAATTTCAAAGTAAATAAGGGAATCTGGGACTTTTACCTGCCACCAGGACAGCGTCCCTTAAAAATGAGGTGTAATATTTGACAGCTTTCATGAAGAAGTTAATTTGTACAAAAAATGTAAAAGTTAAAGGTTCTTTCTGTAGTATTAGTTATATTTTATATTAATTAGTTTAAAAATAAACAAAACAAACCACAGAATATGATTAACAATATTGAATTACTTAAATAAATTATCTTAATCAATCCATTTATGACAATTTTATAACTTACCGATTTATATCAAATTAAATTAGTTTTACGTAGCATCTTGAGCCAACCAATTTTGTTTGATAAATGAATTGACTTTACCTTTTAATTGAAGTAGATTTTACGCTATTACAAATCAATTTTGCTCGTATTTTATCCATCTTATATCCATCGCGTGTGAACTACACAAAGCTTTTTTATTTTTCATTGGTGTGTAAATTTAACATATCTTTTTAAATACAGTCATTAATTTATTGTATTATTTTAATTTTTAATTTTTAATTACATTCCATTAGAAAAAAGATACAATGGGTGAATTTAACGCCTTATATTTAACAAAATATATAATGATATTATATTGTAAGTAAATACATAAATATCCGTATTGGGGCTACAGAAAAAATTTGTTGTCCCTGCTGATATCGTGTATTTATTCAATATGTTTATCGTAATTATTTATTACATTTAGATATACAATTGTGTTATTGAAATAAATAAAGATATTTTCATTATATAATCATTTTCAATAATCAATATAATCGATATGAACAAAACAAACTGCGACCGATTTTAGAAGCGAATATGAAGTGGCACATTTCTATCGACTTGCATCTTTATATGCGCAAAAGCCAGCTTCAGCCCGGCCAAGATAGAGTGCTGGGACAATACGAACCTATTCTATGATTTAAAGTATGTTTTATTTATTAAATGTTAATATAATATTAATCTTCAGGGGTGGTCTCAAATAAAATAAAAAATCTATGCTAAAACTAAGCGTAAAAATATGATATGAAGATTTTAATCAACCTATTCAAAAGATATTAACAACATAACGAACCATCAGAAGGTTAAAATAATAAAACTCTTAATAAAAATAAAAAACGACTTCAAACTGTAAAAGGAATAAAATAATCTAAGTTGCCAGTAACATGTATCACAGAATCAAAGCCCCCATTACAGAAGTTATTATATTTTAGAATTTATACGGATTTTATCGAGTTTAATTAACTTATTTTTAATTCGCAACGTTTCAGGTGTTTTACTCCTCCAGTTTTATAATACTAATTTTTATTTATTTTCTGCGTACATCTAACCAAACATTAATATTAAAAAACAGAATGTGACCATGGGTGCTATAAAGCACCCGAAACGTCGAAAAGTAAAAATAAGTTAATTAAACGCGATAAAATCCGTATAAATAATTTAATTGAGAACAATGTTGCTAAAATTATTGTAGACCCAATAATGCTCTCCAGACCGAATTCACTAACCATCCACGATGGCCAGTCTCAATTGGGAATAGTGATCTGCGTCCATTTAATAGCCCGCATGCAGGTGCACTCTCTATTCGGGGAGAAATAGGCGCAGGACGAACGGCTATGTGTTTCTTGAGGCACGGCGATGAAGCACTGCTAAATACCTAACCCTGGACCGCTACTCAGAATGTCTTGACAGAAAAACCCAATAAATGAATTTTGGGTTAAAATCCCGGGTCACATGTACAGGATACAGCAGTCACATTAACAACCACAAGACCAACGAGGCAATATAATTTCAAACTTTTATTTATCTTAGTCAAAAATATTGGTCGGAAATCAATTTAATAATTAAATAACAAAATAATTGGTATAATTTTCGAAATGAATGCCGAAATTTTAGATATGTACTTTGTCTGTATATAAGATTTTTTATGGATATAAATCATCCAGTAAACTTATTTACCCAATGTATTGTTCCACCATATTACAACTGTGCTTAATTTTAATCATCTACACAAAAACATTAAGAGGGGTATAGAGGGCAGAATACACAAACAACAAACAAGACATCAACTTACAATTGATGTCCCTTTTTCTGTAAACGAAGTATTTCAGTTTAGTCTTTAGAAATGAAAACGCATATAAATTCCGATTTATAATAGAAGAACATATGAAAACTGATTTATACGTACTTCAATATCTGAGGAAGACCTTTCATTTAGGTCTGAGTTCAATTGCTCATAAAGTGAGTGGTGAGAACTGGAGACACTTTTACTAGTACCTAGGCATTCTATCTTTGTCTCCTTATGAGTGACACGGTATTTGCATTTTGATTTTTAATCGATATAGAAATGTAGATTTCTTAGGGCCACAGTATTCACTTACCATCAGGTGGACTACATGTTTGTTTATTTCCCTTAAGGTCAATGTGGGCAAATCCGTCTGCAGGGCTATTCCGTACACATGCGTTTACTATTCATTCCAGAATAGTTACGCTGTTACTGATTCGGTCGATAAAACAGGATTAGTTTTTAGTTCTAACTATGATTCATAGATGGAGCAGGGTTGTCTACAATTGTCAAAAAAATCCATTCGAAATTTAGTTGTGCTACGAACTCGAAGCTCAAGTGTTGCGTGCCGCCGTTTCTTATAACGTAAATATTCAATTTTAAAAGTTACGACTTTCTGGCTATGCACAACATGTAGTTTAATAAGTGTTTCAACGGATTTTTTTATTTGTTTTGAATATAAACCAGTAGATACAGAAATATTTTTTATAAAAAATACGTAACCTCAATATGTTCAAGTGGGGAAATCCGTCTAATTTCGAAGGGGCTAAATCGTCATATACCGGAATTACCCCATCGCAGATGTAGTCAATCTTTTTCATCCATCCCATTTTTAGTTTTATACCTACTTTGAAAGTTTACTGGTAACTAACAATTGGGTCTATGAAATATTATTTTTTTGTGTTTAATTGATTAGGAAGATTATGTATTTGTATGAACTTTAGGTATTTATTTCATAACAAACTGTTCTTAGTTTTTTTCGGTCTAACTAAGAATTTATTTTAAATTCAAAATCATTATTTGTACTCCGAACCAAAAACATGTCGACAGATCCCGAACAAAATCCGATCGGGTGTGACGTCACTTTGGCAATTTTTACTCATCGTAGCAAACTTCTGTAGTATAGACTAGCTCAGACAGAAGTTAGTCTACAGAGTCCTGGCTCTGGTGAGTCTTACCTGTCTGGAGAGAACTTACCTTTATGAATTAATGAATTAATAATACTTATAAATCAAGGCATTGCACAGTTTTCGTCATAAAAAGTATTTTTAAACAATAAAGTCATGTGCTTTTTGAACTAGACACGAGACACTACTCGTCCGGGGCAGCGACTGTGTCGCTGTCTCGTCTGTCGCATATCTGTCTCCTGTCTGTGTCTCGCTCGCGAACTGCCGCTCATATAGTAAAAGTCGCAATTTCCTGTCGCGGTCTCCGGTCGTGGTCTCCTGTCTCTGTCGCGGCACGAACCGCCACCTTTAAGGTGCAATCACCTTAATTCAATTTTTAATACAACATGTGAAGTGCAACGTTGTTTAAAATTATAATGGTGTTATACCTAACCAAATTCATTAAAAATATCTCTGTTTATTTAAGTTAATACCATAAATACCATTGTCATAATAAGATAAGATTGTTTCAATGTACCTGAAAAATTAAAGTGATAAATAAAAAAATTTAGTTATCAAACTTTTTAGAAAGGTTTAGTCCCTGGTTATAAAAATAGGCCGGATTAGCCCCAAAAAAGATTTTAGGGAGTAAAACGTAAATTAAACCTAATTTTTATGATGTTACAAAACATTTTTCTTCACAATCTGCATTTACTTGTTTACAAATTGCATACCTTTAACTTAACTCGAGGCAAATTTGCTACTAGACGGATTTGCCTCAATCCTCGGGAAAATCCGTCTAACGACCGATTTTTAAAAAAAACCTTGTTAGTTACATGTAGAGGGCTGTTTTTTTTTGTTTAAAATAGATGTGTATACAAGACAACAAATTTTTGTATCGCTTACAACCATCAAATTTATATTAAAGTAGTAAGTGTACCAGTTTTAGTTAACCAAATTCAACTTTCAAAAAAGTATGACGGATTTGCCCACATTGACCTTACTCTTAAAAAAGTGATTGTAAGACATCAATATAAAATAATTTAAAACAGTTTTATTTAATTTATTAACCGATGTATTTTTTTAAACGTTTTTGTACTTATTAAAATGAAATTCGTGACAAGAAAAAACGTTCATAAGAAAAAATTTAAAATTCTGTACACTACGGCTAAATTATTTCCGGAGAAGATATTACTTTTTATCTTTGCGATGCCTTCGCCTTTATTTTTCAAAATAATTTTGTATATCATATTAATATATTCTAAAAGACGCTAGTAGTAGTAGTACCTAGTTAATCGTGTAGACGGATCATAAGCAATAGAGTGCTCTGTATGGCACCCAAAATTTATAATAAAATACCATCAGAAGTTAATAATTTGAGACCTTTTTACTGGAAACAAGACATCCCATCTAAGTCATTTGGGGATAAATGTAGATGTCTATTTACAGCATCCTTTTACTATCAGGTTGGACTGTGTGCTCGCTTGTCGCCACTATTCTATTAAAAACACAAAGTAATATTTTCATTTTAATAAAATAAAAACTTATTTGTGACAATGTTATAAAACTATGTATAAATATGGAAATTAGGTACTACTCGTACTTAATAATGTAATGGACAGTATATTTTTATAATTCATAATTCATAATTCTTTATTGCATGTCACAAAGTATAAAGTTGGAACAATATATTTACAGAACATGTGACACCCTGTACGGGCGTAGCATATTAAAACAGAGTTTAAATTTTAATTAATATAGAATTCATTTTCATTTCATTCAAATTACAGTATTTATAGTAGTATTTATAGTACACAATATATAAATTACATTATAAAATGTCTAAACTAAATAATACTTACACATTTGTTTTTAAAATGAAATTTCATTAAATATTGTCAACTGATCATTCGTCATTTATATTTTATATTATGTAAATAAAGTTTAAAAATTTTGATGAAAAATACTAACAATGTCAAATATGTAAATAGAAATAAAGAAAATTGTCAAATAATAAAAATTGATTTATAATTTATCATTAAAATATTCATTCAAACTGTAATATGTTTTTACAATAAGCATTTTCTTAAGTACTATTTCAAATTTACGACACTGGAGGGCTTTTATTGTATTAGGTAAATGATTGTAAACCCTTATAGCCATCTAGTAGGGACCATTTTTATATAATGTGAGATGTGTGGCAGGAGCAACCAGATTATAACCTCGGCGTGTGCCGTAGCGACTGGGTCTATCTTCAAATCGCTGGAAATACTGAGGATTTTTCCTAACAAATCGGCATAATTCATAAATGTACATGCTCGTTACAGTTAGTAAGTTATATCTGGGGAACAACCTTCGACATGAATCTCTTGGAGCTGCGAATGTGATGATTCTAAGGCAGCGTTTTTGGAGCATGAATACCGCGTGTACCTCGGTAGAGTTTCCCCAGAATATGATGCCGTATCTTATCCAGGCAGCTGCGTGGCTGTGGTACGCAGTAAGTGCGCACTGCTCATTGGTATCCTTACGTAGCTCACGCAGGGCGTAGCAAAAACTGCTCAACTTACTCACAACTCTTTCTACATGAGTTTTCCATGAAAAAGTTGAGTCTATTATTATCCCGAGGAATGAAAATGTGCGAACTTCCTCAATATTTATACCTTGGTAAGATATAGCGAGCGGGACTTTTGATCTCTGATATGGACGAAACTGCATTATTTTGGTCTTTTCAAAATTTAGTAATAAGCCTAAAACCTCTAATTCATTTACAATTTTTCTAAGGCATTGGGTTATTTTTTCCTGCAAACTATTTAGATTTTTTTGTTTACAAGTAATTATAACTGTCGCGTCATCCGCAAAAAAAACGACTCTATGTGGTGCTACTGAAGGAAGTTCGTTGATATAAATAGAAATCAACAAGCATCCTAGGACACTACCCTGCGGTATAGAACCTGTTACTGTTGCAGTGGACGAATTTATGTCATATATCAGTTTTCGATATTCATTTAAATATGATACCTGCACGTACTGTTTTCTATTCGCAAGATAAGAAGAGAGCCATTCGTGCGGTTTCCCTCGTATACCTAGCGAATATAGCTTTTCCAGCAAGGGTCCATGCAAAACGCGATCGTAAGCTTTGGACATGTCCATAAAAATAGCTGTAGCACATCTTCCTTCATTTAGAGCATTCTGAATTTCTAACATGCAGTCAAATACAGCAGACGTAGTAGAATGATTTTTTCGGAAACCATGCTGATATTTACTAAAAATGCTGTATTTTTCAAAAAAATTATATATTTCACTACAAATTATTTTCTCAAAAATGTTTGAAATTACAGACAGTAATGCAATGGGATTGTATTGTAATAATTGGATACAGCAGTCTTATCGCCTTTTTTAAAAATAGGTTTTATCATGGCTAATTTCAGATTTTCCGGAAAAACGCCATCCTTATACGATTGATTTATAAGAAAAGTTAAGGGCTTTACAAACTCATCTACGCAATACATGAGAAGAATAGCTGGGATTTCATCATATCCGCATGAATTGTTTCTTTTTAGTCCCATTATCGCTTTTTTTACATCAGCTTCTGTAACACTACTAAGATATAGTGAATTTAGCAAGGATACTCGAGATGGCCGCTTATTTAGAGAGGAGCAGTTATTTGAACTTATAGTTATATAATAATTATTGAATAGGTTTGCAACTTTACTTGGAGATGTTATATTTAAAACGTCATTACGTAAACAAATGTTTTCATATTTTACACTTTTAACTTTTTTAGTTTTTTCATTTATCATAGCCCACATAGTTTTATATTTATTACGTGACGTTTGCACTCTTTTTATGTAAGATTTTCTTTTTCTGTGACTATTATTTTTTTTAGTATTTTGCTGTAGATTTTTGTATAAGATTTTAAGGCTTCATTATTATAGTAGTTAGTAAGATAACGTAAAACACGTTTGTTGTAGCAACATTTTTTAATGCCTTTTGTTGCCCATCTTGTCTTTTCTTTATTTTGTAATTTATACAATTTTCGTGGAATATGTTCATCTAAAATAGACTTGATTTGGTTCTGAAATTTATTATAGTTTGTATTTATATCACTCGTTGGGGTCATTATATTAAACCAATTAATTTAATTTAGTTTAATTCTGAATTTTTTCATATTATTCTAAAAAGTCGTTTGTTTATTTTATGAGTAATATTATTTCTATTTATGTTCTCTTCCACTGGTATTTGTCCAATTAATGCGTGATGGTCTGATAAGTCATAATTTTGTACAAAAGCCGTCATGTATGTATTTTTAGAAATTATAATTTGGTCAATGCATGATTTACTGTTTTGGGTCTCACGTGTAGGGGTTTCTATAAGACAGCGCAACCCGAATGATTTTAAAAGATTGATAAGTCTACGAGATATTTTTGTATCCCTTGTGATGTCTATATTTATATCGCCCGCTATGATAATTTTTTTATTATGAGCATGTTTCGATAAGTGGTTTAGTAAAGCTTGCATTTGAACGAAAAATGTTTCTATTTCTCTCTCACAGCGATAGATGGCCACAATCAATAAGTTAGATTCATTAATCTCCAACGCACACAATTCTACGATAAATTCTACTGTGAATAATTGAATGTCTAAACGTTCTTTAGTTTTCATGTTTTCTCTAACAAAGATACCAACCCCACCGTGTATATGTTTTTGCCGCAAATACTTCGCACGTAGTTCGTAGCCCTCTAATGTGTAAAAATGATAGTTAATAGGTAATAACCAATGTTCACTTACGATTAATATATCTATTTTAACTTCCATTAACAATAAGTTTAAGTCATCAATTTTGTTAGAAAGACATTGAATGTTTTGACACATAATTTTATAGCATTTTGGGGCGATAGGAAGACTTCTCTGTAATAATTTTATTTTCTTGAAACGTTATTACTTTTAGTTCAGAGATATCTTCTATTCGTCGATTTTCACTCAATGTTACATCGTCAAATGTTCTTATAAATTCGTTTATGTCATGCAAAATTGTCTTTAATCCGCGTTTATTTAATTTTCCATTATATCCTGAGAACATATGAGTAGAATAGTTTAAATTTTTGTTGGAGTCTAAAATGTAACAATATTCAAAATTAATATTATCAGGGTATAAAAGGTTATTAAAGGTTTCAATTCGTCTATTATAAATATTAGAGTGGTAACAAAATTTAAAAGTAAGCAGACATATCAAGATGTTTGTGTGCTGAACGGTCAAAAGAGTCTTTCTTATATTCATAACTAAATCATTATAATTTTTGGAAACATCAAAATCAGTTTCACCTACAATTAAAATACAAAAATCATTAAGGGTGTAATTCATAAGTTTTGTTTGTAGACCACTTAACAGTTGGTTAATACCACCTCCCGTATTCGTTCAACATATTCGAAACTATGGTGTGTATCTGACTTTAAACTTTTCCTGTTTTGTTTTTTGGGTTTACTTAAAGGTGTTGAGTTATAGGAATTATTGGCTGTTTTTCTCAATTTTACGTCGTCGATACTAACACTTTTGTAGAGTTTTATAATTTTTTCTTGTTCTAAAATTTTTTTGGTAAGTTTTCTATTCGTTATGTTTAAATTGTCCACCTCTTTGTTCGCTATAATTAGTTCTGTACGTAACCTTGAAACTTCTTCTTTTAACTCTTGTATGATTAAGCAATCTCTTAAGTCGTCGTCTGGTAGACTGCGAGAAGTTTTTTGTAAATTTAATGATTGAGAGTGTGTATTAGTCGTTGATATAAATGAGTCTGATAAATCTGGAAGTGATTCTGATAGTTTTTTATTTTTCCGACGAAAGGTGACAAATTCTGTGTACTCGTCATCCACGTCTAGTGCATCGAAAGAGTTAGTTGTGGGTATATTTATATTTTGTTGGACTAAATTTGGTAGTATATGATATTTACATAAATCGCATAGGCATTTTTTTCTTTTTTCGATATCTAATAAGAAGAAAAACTTTTCTCCTATGCTTGTACAGTCTAAGTGAAAGAGTTTCTTACAGTTGGAGCATTCAATAAAGTCCCTTTTTGTTATTTCTTCTCCGCATTTAAAACAATTTTTCGACATTTTGAAGACTTTCCTTTCTCGTGTAAAACCAATTAAAATAATTTTTGTTTTAGACTTATCGCCATCTATTGTGTTGCAGCTGTACTATAATTTTACTTATCTAACCAAGCATGCGATTTATCATCGATGGTCTATCGTTAGATTAGTTTTAGTTCGTTGCTTTTCCGATAGATGGCGATTTACAACGCCATTTAGTTGACTTTGAGAAGATAGAATAGAATCAGCTGATTGGTCAGCTGACTTGTGTTTACAAATTTGAACAGATAACGTTTTACCAGTTGTGTAAAAGTAGCAAATGCAATATTTTATGGATTAGTTTTTCACTTACGTTATAGTTTGTAGAAAGACTATGGAGAGGACACTTATTAATTCACCTGCACTTGGTCACTTCGTACTTTTATTACGGTGTTATCTACCTTATCAATACCGATTGATTTTCACACGATTTACACTAGTTTTCACTGGGATAATATTTCCACCACTCGATCCTATCTATTTTTATATGGAACGCACTGATTTACTGTGTATAGAGCACTATTTTTTAATTTAAATAAATTTAATACGGAGCTCGATGTTCGCCGTGACAACTAGCTTTTTTTTTTGCGCCCGAAGCAAATATGGGCAACCCTCCGGAAAGCGGGGGAGGGAGGCGGTGAATGCTCATAGCATACCACGCAGCCGGCTGCGTGGTTATGTGGAGAATTTTACCCACTAAACACCGCCTTTTAGGAATTGGCTTAACGATCTGACTAGAGATCTCTAAGCCGTATATGAACGCGACCCTCCTTGGCAGAAAGGAGGGCGCAAGCGGCGAAAAGCCGCTTAGAAGAGTGGGATGGATTAAGGGATGTGTTATGTAGGCTCGGCCTGAGCCGCCAGGAGGCAGTTAAGGTCAGCCGAAAGCTTGTTGGGGGGGGGGGGTGACAACTAGCGCCACCCTTTTTTTGTTATACCCTTGTTGTCGGGAAAAAATTGTTATTTTTTTTTATTACAAGTAACTGGTTTGTGTTACATTGTATTTATA
Organism: Parnassius smintheus behrii; assembly: GCA_036936625.1. Taxonomy (NCBI): domain Eukaryota; kingdom Metazoa; phylum Arthropoda; class Insecta; order Lepidoptera; family Papilionidae; genus Parnassius; species Parnassius smintheus. The sequence goes on along the minus strand of JAUPFT010000004.1, from coordinate 5,958,717 downwards.
TTCGTTTTGAATAAAAACAAAGACTGCAGTTTTAAAACTTCTCAACGCAGGAAAAGAAAAATATATAGTACAATGTAGTTCTTTAGTTGTTATTTTATTATAAAGGTTCAACTTTCCAGTATGGTTTCGTTCTTAATTTCAGTTAAGGTGTCGAGCTTAATTAATAAAAAAGTGCTGCGGTGAAGGAAAACCTGTAAACTGCATGTCTGTGAAATAAAAATAATATATTTCGAAGATTCGTGAAATCCGTCAACATGGTTTAGGGCACCGCAGCGGACATTTCCTTACCCGAAAACTGTTTAATAAATTAGAGTATGCTAGTGCCCAGCAGTGAGACGTATATAAACATCATATCCGCTGGAAAAAATGTGCCTTTCAGGTTATTTTGAGAAACAACTAGTGTGGCAAACCTTTCATGTCTGAAAAATTAAAAAAAAATTTCAAAGTCCTCTAAAGTCCACTAACACGCACCGTGGCAGCGCAGCGGTTTGCTAGAACCCTTTTAGAAATGAAAGGACTAAGGACTATGCCTAGCAGTGGGGCGGTTAAGGGCTATAAACTATAACTCTGCTTTTTAACTTTGAATACATCTGTAAAAAAAGTGTGGAAAAGTCAAACTTTTCAACAATACTATAAACGGGCCATTGCATTGGTAAAGACTTTATAATATTTTCCTTATCAACAACCAATCTGAAAATTGTACAGTAAAAGCAATATCAGTGCACACAATATCACTAAAACTTAGTTACAGCAAAGTTTTGTAACAAGTTTAACGTCATAACGCTACTCCGGCTCCCGTGGAGTACTCTCTTGTTATTATATTGCAGGAGACAGAAATTGGATGAATGTCGCTGGAGAACTTAAATTGTTTGCGCTAAGTGGTTTAGGTCCGGAATTAGGAAAAGTTATTAGAAACTTACAAAAGTTTAATTAAGGTGATGATTCTTGCCGACTCCATCGTCTCTTGGGTGGCGTTAGAGGCGACTACGTAAAGGTCAGAAATACCTTATGACCTCCAAAAGTTAGCACATAATTATGTCGGTCTCTATGATAGATTAACTAGGTGGTGGGACTCTTATTCTGTCAATAAGCCGGTCTGGGTAGGTGCGACCAGTTTACTTGTTCCAGTCGCCAAATGTTAGCGCCTGCACTGCGGTGTTCACTCTGAAGGGTATGAAGAGCTTGTAAAATTGCAGGCTGTGAGGGTTCTATTTCAGTACTAAGAGGAGACGACGCATCTGTTGATTTTCCAGTTTGAAGTTGGCTGCAGGTGTTGTGGAATACAATAGCCACTTATTATCAGGTGCCTCTAGATAATTTTGAAAAAATCGAAGAGAATTAAAAAGCATGAGAATAAGAAAGAATAATCCTTTACCTACCTAATAGAATTACTAATAGACTCCTGAGCGGACCTAGGAGTCTGTTTGGGTAGGAACACCGCTCTTGACTATATTTTTAACGTTAAACAAAGAAGGCCACAGATGCGTTGTCACTTCTGAGGACTGAGATAGAATGTCTGACAGCTTTAATATACTGGTTCACGATAACCTTCAAACGACAGATTTACAGACTAGTTACAAGGTCAAAGAAACCTTTTAGTACTACGCAAAGGTTTCGAATATCACAACAAGGGCTCAGTCCAGCAACCAATCAACATTATTTATTTTACACCAATACACGTTAAAAAGGAACTAAATGAAATATATATAGAAAGTACATCAGGCGGTCTTATCGTTCTGGAAACGATTTCTTCTAGATACACGCACGGTTGTCTTACAGACAAAGACATGATTTTGAAATATTATGTTCTTAAAACGCTTATTTTCAGTACTCTATGTTATGAAATTGTTGCTTTAATTTTTAAAGATTTCTTATTACTCGTAAGTTAAAAATGGAAAGTTACAGCCTATACACGTCCCAATGCTGAGCACAGGTTTCCTGTTATTTCTGAGAGGGTTTCTTTTGGGCAAGAAAATGTTTGGGATGATACCCCAATGCGTGTTGACAAACTTGAAATGTCTTCGTAATATTTCTTTTAATTTCTTTAACATACATCACGGTGTTTCCTTCTCAGCCGAGAACGTGCTAAAATCTGCACATAATATAATTGCAATCAACAATTTCATTGGTACCGGCGGGGATCAAACCTGGGTTGTTCAAGTTGTATAAAATTTATAGCGAGCGTTTAGCCTCTGAGCTACAATGGGTTTCATTACATTGTAAATAACTTACCACTTTCTCCACATAGAAGAAATAAAACTTGAAGACAACCGCATATTATCTAAGAAAATAAATATAGGTATTTTATTCAACTAAAGCCCATTATAATAGCGGCGTGAACTATTCCATACTCCAACATCCTCCCTTAAAAGAGACAAAGCCTTAAAAGAGAAAAAACATTATATGTAGGCCGTTTTTATTCAATATTTACTTTACCGTTTACCTCGTGCTTCATTAAACCTTGCAATTTACTTAGTATTGGCCTGTTCTTTGTGGCATGCCACAGGATATTTTATCATTCTTTTAACGACCTGGTGAACTACGCGGTCAGAGTACATATCTAATAGGCTACGAAAATGATTCAATAAGAGGTGAGGGGTGATAAAAAAAATTATGCTACCAATGCATACTACAATTATGTAATACATACTACAATTTAAATTTTACACAATTAAACGGAACGTTGTTATATGAACAGAATGTTTACTTCCAATCAGTTGTTAATATTTGTTTAATCGGGCGACAAATAAACTATTATCAACTCTGCAAATTGATTTCAAAGCAATTACCTTTCATATTCATTTGTTGACTTCCTCGTTCGTCTAGTGGGCGTAAACGCAGTCGCTAATCATAAGGTCCTAAATTCGAATTGCGTGTCGGGCCAATAATAAATTACTAGATTAATAAGTTAATACATAACTGTCCAGAAAATCTCGGGCAGCCCAGAGTCAGGAAGTTAGCGGTGTTTCACCCCCGTGCCTTAAAAAAGCATCAAAACGCCATAGGTCCAGTGGCTGATCTCTCGATCCTGATCTGTTGTGTCGGATTACCATCCCTTCAGAATGTGAGTATCAGGGAATCGAGGGCGCACGTGTGTACTTGCACTGCTGTCTTTCAGTCTGAAGGATACAAAAAGTTGAGGTACATAATTAGATACTGTGAGGCACTCCATCTTAGTCCTTAGAGGTGACAACACATATGCAGCCTCCTTTGTTTCAATTAGGAGGCAGGTGTGCATTGGCTGCAGTAGCTGCTTACCATTCGGAGGCCTGTTGGTTCGTCCGTCACTTCAGTTTTATTAAAAAAAACTTCTGGCGCAGCGTTGTGAGTGATGAGGTCACACACGTTTCCACCTTCCGAAGACTGCGAATACTGGTCAATATGGCTCTAAATCAAACAACAACAGTATCAAATTTGTCAATTTACAAAATTATGAAATAATCCAATTTTTTATAGTTTTATCGAATTAGTATACGCATAATAGAATCCCACAATGACAAAGGCTCAGTAAACCCCATAAGGGAAATTAAATATTTTGTACGAAGCTATTGTGTCGATACATTATATTCATGGCCCGCTTCCATTCTTTTATAATTCATTTTGATTACTACGCCGCCCGTTCTCTTGCCATCAATTGAATTCTTCATCAAGTTAATTCATAAAAAGAGTAAATGTCAAAGTAAAACTTAATTTCTTTGTCTTTTTGTCTGTTCAAATTTTTCAGAAAGCGTACATTAATTATTAAACCTACTCGAGGGTCGTCTCAAGGGTACACGCAGAAGGTGTTAAAAGTCAAGGACCATTAGTGTTAGACAGTCCGTCGGCTTATATTTCAGTACTTATTTAATATCATATCTTGGAGTACACTTTCGAGTTACATTTAAGCTTTTACTCCCTAAAGAATTATCAGAAAATATGCAAACTATATCCATCAAAAAGTTAAAAATTTTGTTAAATAAAAAACGTATTATAAAAAGAGGTTTATTACATAATATTTAAAAAAAATTAAAGGTAATAAATTCTGCGGTCGCCAAACCACCTGTTAGTTGTGGCAGCTATGGAGAAATCCTCTCTATTAGGCAATCTATGAGAGAGACCTTCACTTTTATAGGCTATAGTGGATTGGTGGATGGATGAATGGTGTTTTTTGCTGGTTCATTCCGTGACAGAGGTTTTTTTCGAACCAGTTAAAAGGTAATTATTCGTCTTTATTATTTATTTTTAACACTAACATTAAGACCATGGTTTATTATGTAAGTTTATAATAAAAAACCTAAATCTTTTAGATGACTCAGTATACTTAGAAGGTATCGATATTATGATTTTTAGTCTCGAGGCGAGACGCGACGAGTCTGGTACCGGGCGACTACCCTATTAACGACTGGTTAGATTTATCGAAGTGATTTTGCTTTTATTAGTCAGTTTAAATTTTATAAGAAAACATAATATAGTACGCACGATAGGCTAAATCCCATGTTATGGCTGAGTGCGAGCATCCAGTGCCCTATTTCAACTCGTAGGTGTCGCAGATCAAAATATGGTTGTCTTTTGAGGAAATCTATGGTTATGAATTAATGTTCAACAAGTATACACTATATCTTCGACAGTTTTGCCTACCTGATCACTACTCACCGTGTAGTGGCGGCGAGAGAGTATCCACTGCCCCATGGCATCCAGTGGGCGTCATGAGAGTCGACAGACGGAAACAAACCAGGATATGGGGAGCAGCGTCCTCCCAACGCGTGGCAACTCGGCAAATATCCCCTCAATGAGGTAATCAATGGGGGATATGTTCAGCAGTGGACCTTAATGGGCTGTAACGGTAACAGTAACGGTAATCACTACTTGTGAATTATTTTGTTCAAGTTACCAACAGAATAACAGTGCTGCAGCAACTTTGTTGTAAGCTTATGCTCAGTCGGTGACCATTTCGTTGCTGAAGCTCAATTTTAGTAAGATTTTTTACATATTTATCTCTTTGTGTTAATGTAATAGTGCTCTGTATTGTTTCATGGTCACGATTTTTTTCTTTCTTTCGCAAAACCTATATTGACATTGTTTTTAACTTTATATATTACAAAAATTAAGGCAATTTGCACCAGTGATTTACATAATGGTATATCACCATCAATTAGAGACCATGAGATCTTTCTCTATTTCCCATTGGTCTGTTATTTTACTACACATGGGTAACCAACCTAACAAATATATAATTTTGCAAAAATGGAGGATTGTTTTAAACATTATCATAAAGGCTGAAAGTTACGCTTTCAATTACCGATAAGGTAATAAAGTTAATAGCGCAAGGCATATGAAACTTTGAGCCTTTACAATAAAGTTCTAAATCGCAAAGCTGATTATTTAAGTTTAAATCCATCTTATTTACGACAAAACCATTAATATTATATTCATTAAAAATTACATGATTTTTTTTTATTAAAACTTATTTGGTAACATTTTTAACGATTAAGGATTACATTATTAAGCTCGCACCAGGAGACCAGCCTATTAATATCATTTTGTAGTAAGTTCCCATCATTAACGGTTTTTATTTTTTTATACAATTTATATATAAAGAAATATATTACGTACCAATGTCTACAATTCTCACGAAGTAACATTTTTGCAGGCTACCAGAGTGTGACCCTCTCATCACTGGACTTCCGACGTTCGTACAAGTGGACGAACAAGCGCTTGTCAATTGCACTTGAGTCTACTCAATACTTGCATACCTGCTGATATAGAATGGTTCATAGACTCAGAAACACAAGAGGTATGTATATATATATATATATATATATATATATATATATATATATATATATATATATATATATATATATATATAATTTTGTTTCGATAAATTTGTGATGGAAAAGTATGTTAATGATATAATACAAATAATCATAAAATTTATATATATATATATATATATATATATATATATATATATATATATATATATATATATATATATATATATATATATATATATGCCAATGGGCCATAGCATCTCTTTACCATTAGTTAGACCGTATGCTGGTTTATCACCCTTAATTTATAAAAAGGAACATACTGTTTTATAAGGATTTGACATTAATATCTAGTATGTACCTACTCAATTGTAGAACTTACCTATTTACAATAAATTTTAAAATACCAAAAAAGGCAGGATTAACATTTGTTGGAACCCATTTCGTTTGAGGAATCATCGAAAACAAATTTACGTCTCCAGGCGTTGATTGTGACTCCAAGAGCTTTCCTACGAATAAAACGAATGTATATTGGAATCAGGGAAAGACCTGATAACAACTACCCTACGACCTTTGTAAACAGAATATTTGTGTTTTTTATTTGTGTTACTACATAAATCAGTTACGCTAGTACTCTGTGAGGTTCCCTCCCCGGTCGAGTCAACCCATTCGTGCTACAACCTCCTCTTCGTTCCTCTTATGCCAATAAAATAATTTATTTCACACTTTGCACCTTTACAAAAATTTTGCAGTAGTTTTCGCGCTAGGTACATAGACCTGTATAATAGTTTGTATTGATTGTCTCATATGTATACTTGTCACAGTTGCCGCGCTTGACCAATGTGCTGGCAAGCAAAATTGTTTCCTAATTGCTGTTAGGAAGACGCTTCCTATCCCCTGGTTAGTATCCCTCCGACATCCCTTACGACACGTCCTTACGATTTGGGCTAGTAGATATTCTTGCACCGTCACTACATGGTTGGTACCTAAAACATATGTTATTATAATATATTATCTTACTGTTCAGCATATTTAATAGATACTAACGAATATTTTTAAATATGTGTTTTATTGAGAATCGATTCCATTGCGCTCGAAATGAATTGTATCTAAAATTAATGTTTTGCAGGGCGAAACGATATCACGTTTATGGCAAATGCGAGGCAAGTGGGCGGCACGTGTGAAGGCACGGAGCGGCATGAGCCGGTGTTTTTGATCTCCCGCAGCACCTATGATGTCGGCATCAGGAAGCGCACCCCGCTCACGATAATCGGCTTTGTCCACAGAGTACTTTTGTATACTATGACAGCGTTGCCACTGAGTATTTTTGCGGTTCTAACAATTAAAAAAAAATCATTATTTATTTTAGCTCGACTTCTACTCAGACCGACAAAGAAAGATCGAACAGAACACTACGTTCATTTAAAGTGACGTCAAAACTATGCTCAATAAACCGTTACCGTTACAGACTATTAAATCCACTGCTGAACATAGGCCTCTACCATAGATTGCCTCATAGAGGCAATATTTCCCCCATAGTTGGCACGTTTGGCAAGCGGGTTGGCAACAACGGTTTTTTATTTTTAGTTGTTATCAGGAAGACGCTGCTGCCCATCTCCTGATTTGTTTTCCTCTGTCGCCTCTTGCGGAACCCACGGGATTACAATTACACCACTACACGGTATGCTCAACATAGTATTAGAGAATCACACACTTATATTATGCACATAAAATAATTTGCAACCAACATTTTCACCGTGGTTTAGCCACGTTGTAGCTATATTATAGTTGCAGCACGAATAGGTCGGCTCGACCGGGTAAAGACCACGCTTTAACAGAATACAAATGTGAAATAGCAGCTTAATACTGAAGTCTTTTTCACAGGAACTATGTTTTTTATAGAGGGGGCAAACGAGCATGCAGCTCACCTGATGTTAAGTGACTACCACCGCCCATGATCAACCGCAACACCAGGGGAATTGCAGGTGCGTTGCCGGCCTTTTAGAAAGGAGTAAGCTCTTTTCTTGAATGTCCCAGGTCGTATCGGTCCGGAAAAATCGACGATGGTAAACTGTTCCACAGAGAGGTCGTACGCGGAAGTAAACTCCTTGTGAAACGTACAGTGGTGGACCGCCAAGCATCCAGATGGTGTGGATGGTATCGGGACGTTTGCCGCGTAGTGCGTTCACGAAATTTGGCGGCTGGGATTAATCCGAACAATTCCTCAGAGCACTCCCCATTGTATATTATTCCGAAGACCCTTTTTCTTGTATCCAGTTATTCTATGTTCGACATCAGGGACGACACCTTTATTTTGATTCTTATTCGAGGATAGATGTAGGTGTTTACAGGTCACAGTATCCACTTACCATAGAGTATACTGCGGGTTCGTTTTTTACCCTTATTTTATATAAACATAGTTTTAGGTTTCGGAGTCATTTGAAATGTACGTAGTGTCCTGTCTATACTTCTTTGTTGGTCTCTGAGCGTCAAAGTGGGCGTAAATTATTCATGAATACTTGTACATTTCGTAAACCTTCATTTCTACGCTAAGCCCACGCGTTTCATACTCTTTTCACGTACAATCCCGCAAACGATTTTATTGGCATATACATTCTTTGATACACGCAATACTAAAGCGACAACAAAGGAGTGAAGACCCGTGTCGTGGTTGTCCGATGGTAGAAAAAAGGGGAGAATTTTAAAATTATTATTTTACGATTTTTATTTTACGAATATCAACGTTATTTGATACAATCACTTCAAAACACAGTCTTAGTAAATGTTCGTATTAATATTGTTTATGTGTGCCGTACATCTACATCTATCCTCAATTAAGCATCAAAATACTACTACTACCGAGAACTAAGATGGAATGCGTCGTTACCAGTAAAATATCCCCGTTTCTTTACGCATACCATACGAAACACAGCAGCATTGAGCTGTTTTTGTACACTGGTATTCTTCGAGGGCATGGTCCTTCTACAGTCAATTCAACCCATAGTGCTGCAAAAATAATATAGCCGCAGCTTGACACGTTACACGCTAAAAATATATAAATTTTTTTCAAATAAAACACTTTTATTTAAAATTCTACAATCGTCACTATTATAAACGTTATTTTGCACAGTTCTTAGAGATTTATTTCTAGAAATTCTAGAGATGATTGAAGGAGTGGCGCTCTACTTCGGATCAGACAATGATCCTAAGAGCTAAGTGGGGCGTCGACAGAGACCTTATATTCATCTTTGTATACGCAAACTCCAGCCCAAGTAACAAAAGAGTTTTGCAATTTGTACTACGGGTAAGAAAAATACGAAGTAAAGCCCCTAGATGCTCAGTGTGGGATTCTTTAGATCTATTAATGCTCATCCTGGTATAGTCTTCTATTTAATTCCCTTATTTAATCCTTTTAGGGGATGAATTTTTCATAATCTTATTTCTCATTTTAATCGTATTCGACAAGTTATGGTTCGAATTACATAAGCGATTTCAGCTCGGCGATGATGAATCGGTCAATTGCCACCTACAGCTGACTTCAAACTAAGAAGGCTGCATCGTCACTTATGAGAACGATGATAGTGTGCCTCACAGCTTGTAATCATACTTTCTCCGCAAATGAATAACAAATCTCTTTAACATCTTCTTTCAACTAATAGTACAATTTCCTCTGAAAGGCTCTTACGACACCTAAGGCATGACATGGGGTAAGATTATACATAAGCTGTAATTGTAACCCTGGACATAGCCAGCTAGCTAGCTTAGCTTAGCTATTTATTTTAATTGAAATTGTAGGGATTGAAATGGTTTCAAAAATACTATTAAGGAACCAGTTTTAGAATTCTGAAGCTAGAACCTAGATTCAGATCCGAATCTTAAATGAAAACCGTTTTTTACTTTATTTTTTGAGCGTAATTTCGGTATTTTGAAAACGGAATCCTAAATCCAGAATAATACTCGCGACACTATTGAAACTTGAAACCGGTTTTAAGCCCTGCTTATGTATTAACACGTACATAGCCTAATGGCTATGTACGAGTTAATATACACTCTTTTCATAATGGTTAACATGATACAATCAGCTGTTCAAGAAAGAAGACGTGTACAAGTGTATTTTTCTACTAGAAATTCTAATGCGCTGTTTACATGTGGCGGAGGACAAACTTAACTTGGTTAATATAGAATTTTTGATATTAAATCGAGTAATATTTCAAAAAAGTTCGTGCTTAACTCTCAGCGGCGTGTTGTACCGGGCTTAGAGTTCTTCTCTTGGATTTCCACCTACTTATCACCAGTGCTGTAATTGTAACCCTGGACATAGCTAACTAGCTAGCTTAGCTTAGCTTAGCTATTTATTTTAATTGAAATTGTAGGGATTGAAATGGTTTCAAAAATACTGTTAAGGAACCAGTTTTAGAATTCTGAAGCAAGAACCTAGATTGAGAACCGAATCTTAAATTAAAACTGTTTTTTACTTTATTTTTTGAGCGTAATTTCGGTATTTTGAAAACGGTATCCTAAATCCAATGCCTTAACCAGAATAATACTCGTACTCGCGACACTATTGATAACTACTTGAAACCGGTTTTTAAGCCCTGCTTATATATTAACACGTACATAGCCTAATGGCTTATACACTTTTTTTATAATGATTAACATGATACAATCTGCTGTACATGAAAGAAGACGTGTACAAGTGTATTTTTCTACTAGAAATTCTAATGCACTGTTTACATGTGGCGGAGGACAAACTTAACAAACTTAACTTGGTTAAGATAGAATTTTTGATATTAAATCGAGTAATATTTCAAAAAAGTTTGTGCTTAACTCTCAGCGGCGTGTTGTACCGAGCTCAGAGTTATTCTCTTGGATTTCCACCTACTTATCACCTCGCTGAAAACCACACGAGAGACGACATCCATTTTTCATTCATTAAATGTTTATTTGAAAACGACTTACGTCTGTAGCATTGCAAGCATTTATTTTATTTTAATAAAGAATTCTGTGCAAGTTAAAGTTTTACCCGACGGCCCCAGAAGGAGGGTAATGTTGTTCGAGTGCATGTATGTGTATGTTTGTCTGTTTCTTTCTGAGAGCCACGGTGCAGCTTTATTATAGTTGTAGCACGAATTCGTCGCCTCGATCGGGGAAGTGCCGTGCTCTCACAGGATACCAACCTAAAATAGTAGTTCAACACAGCTGCGTTTTGTATGGTGTGTGTAGAGAAGAGTCTCCGCTTTTTACTGGAAACGAGGCATTCCATCTTTGTCTTCAGGGGTGACAGCGCAGTTTTAATCGAGGATGTCTATGAGTCACAGCATCCACTTACCTTCAGGTGGACTATGTGTTCGTTTGTCAGTCTTATAAAAAGACACACTGTAGTTCATTCTCACCGAGATATAGAGAGGGCCTTGGGGTTGGGGCTATGCATCAGTCTGTAGTTATTTATGGGCCACAGCGTCGTATATAGATTAGGTGCACTATGTGCTCGTTTGTTACTCTGATATTATACTAGTTGATACCCCGCACGATAAATATTTTATTGCGGAACCCAAATATAAAATATCAAGAAATCTTTTTTTGATCGGACTACCGTAAAATCCGTTCTTAGTGAGCGTCTACATTGCAAAATGACTGACTATACTAAATTCCAAGTCAAATGAGTGTATAGTTTCAGAGATCTCGTGATGAGTCAGTTAGACAGTGGTATATATAAAAAAGCGCTCATCGTCATCCTCCAATTTGCGACGATATAATCCTTTATGTCAGAATCGTTATCCGACATACCTGTGAAGCAATCTACTTGAGAGCCTATGTTCAGCTGTGAACTCTTACGGACTGGAATGTATAAATAATGGATTAAATACGCGATGATTTATTCCATTTTTATACGAATTTATAAAGTTAATCCTTTCCAATTTAAAAAAAAAAGTTACCCTTACACAGTTGGAAAGTTGACCTGTTTCGTGAATGTGTTTTTACGTATATATTATGAAAGTAATATTACTATTATAGCATAAAATTAAAAAAAGATTATTATTACAAAAATCCAATTCATTTATATAATAATGAGATTATAAAACTTATTTATCGCAAGTAATAACATATTTTAGTTAAATATTTTATAACTTTTAATTTTTACACTTTTAATATTCATTTCGAATCTGAGACTACACGGCAAGCAGACTCAGTTCGTCGAGTTGAATTTCATACACATTAGTATTCACGTTTGGAATTCATATCTGTGGACGTTGTGAATTAATTATTCCCTCTATTTCATTTTAATAAAATTATCATCGTAGCAATACACCTATACATATTAACAGAAGTGTTCATCTGTATTATTGAAATGACTGACATTTATTAAGCGTAGGGTTTATTTTCAAGCTATTAAGACATAAACAACCATTTTTATAAATTATGTAGCAATCTCTGTTCGGGCTACTGTTTGGAACAGCTGAACCGATTGTGACAAAACTTTACGTACCGATAGAGAGTATATGCCAACAGGTATCTAGGCTCTTGCTAAGCTAATCCAGCGCGCTTTACCATCACTGCTGGTCGGATGGTCGTCAAGCGCCGGCTTGATACTGGCAGTACGCTACTGAATCATTAATCATAATCTTCTTGAAGAGAAAACTTCTTAAGAATCGTTGTTATTTGAAACTCGATGAAATGGAATAATAAAAATGGAAAAACATATACATAAAAACATATAGGATATATGAAGCATGCAATAGAATGAAATAGAAAATATTTAACAGTGTTTCCTAATATCTCGGTTTCCTCCACTTTTAAGTGTTAAAATAAACAGTTAAAAATGAAAAAATGTATTATAATTGATAGAATCAGGCTTTACTTTGCGAAAATCCATCATAATAAAGACATTGATTAATTTGCAACCTTCCGCTAACTAAATACAATGTTGTGTCTTACCTGGATTGAAGAGCACCTCCCGCCCTCCCTCAATTGCATGCACTAATTCCGTCACCACTACTTCCAACACCACTATTCTAGTAAAGACACATCATCGACGATAATACGACACGTGTTTCGCCTCTACACGAGGCATCCTCAGGTGATGTAGACTCTACGGCGGCTGACCGCTAACGGTACGTTAGTATAGCTTTTATCTTTTTTAAAAATGTATTAAATAAATAAAAATAACTATAAAGAATAAAGTTTAAGTTAAAGTAAGAAAAGTCTATTGTCTGTCTATTTTACATAACACCTTGAAAGTGAATCAATTCATGTTTGATAAAATGACTTTACATACAGAATAAAGTAGATGGCGGTATATAAAGCAATTTTGTTCGCAACTAATACGGTTTAGTTTTCTGAAGGTATCACTTCTACCGCATGTGAACAACACAGATGTTTTTTTATATAAAAGTATAAAGTCGCGAAATATATGTAGGAGCTATATATCAAAAAGTTAAATAATTTAAGTAAAAATTGTTTGGTGAGGGTTTTATTATCAGGTAACGTCTATTATAACGCTAAAGAGTACATGATTGATAATAACCCCTGGGAAGAAGGTTAAAGACAGTCACTTCAATTTTATTTCGGCTTAACCCGTCAACATCAGTTGGCGAGTTTTGTAGCTTTGTAGCGCTGAGCTGTAAAAGATAAATGATGCTTAATTAGCACAGTAGCTAAGTGTTGAGTTGTGGCGCTGCAGGGTCGCCAGTTTGATTCTTTTACGGTTTTGTATGGCCTAGAATTATCCCGTGTCTGAATATACATAAATATCAATTTACATTATAAATAAAATATTAATACATATTATTAAAATAAAATATTTGCAGTTTCCCTGCAGGATTCTTGTTTTGAACTATTTTTTCAACTAAGGCCATTTTTTTTAAATACTGAAGTGCCAACGAACTTGCTGTTCACCTGATGGTAAGTGGCCACTGCAGTCCATGTTCACCGGCAACCAGCTTCAAACGAAAGAAGGCTGCAGACGCGTTGTTACTTCTGAGGACTAAGATAGAATGCATCACAGCCTGTAAATATACTGCTTCTCTCTACCCTTCAGACCGGAACACAAAAGTGCGGGCACTGCTACTTGGCAGCAGAAAAGGACTCCTACCTCATAGTATTACGTCTGATACAGTAAGGAAAGGTTGACCAACCGTGAGAACTCTCTGGCATTTGCCATAGACATGGAGTATCCTTAAATAAACTAATCTAGAGTTTAAACACACGCCGCAGTCTTATTTACAGCTTATGCTGCAAGTTTGATACATAGTTTAGACTAATGTGAGCCCCACGGATGCTCCGAGTCAACTATAATTCCGAAGAAAAACAGGGAATTAAATAATATTCAGCTCCTCCCTATTTAAAAACACACTGCTATTCATATGTTTAATATTTCGTGTATGTATAGAAATATTTTTTAAATATAGGTTACCTATACTTCTTCTTCTTATTTTAATTTGCCACTGGTTCGGAAAATACCTCTGTCCTAGCAAGAAGCCCTGCGGGACATTGTTTATCAATAAAAGAACAGGCAGCATGATTTCAAACTTTAATTTACCTTATTCTAAATATATAGATCGGATATTCATATATTTTAGCTACAAAATAATAGGTATAATTTTCGTAATGCACGCCGAAATTTTACATTTGTTTTGTACTTTGCCTGTATAAAGGAATTTTGAATTGGTATAAGTTATCTGGTAGGCTGTGTGCTCGATTGCTATTCCTAATTGTTCACATGGAATTAATTCCTTACGATACACTAAAAGTATAAATCCAAAAATCAATTTTTTTGACACGAACACGAACACAGGTATTAACTAACGTGTTTTATAATATAATATAATAAGTGCTTCTGTATTTAGCAATATCAAGAAAATTAATATAAATAAAGTAAAAAATTATACACACTTTAAATAAAAAATGTAATATCATTAATTACATTACGAGTATATTAAATTAGACCACATAACTTTTTAATAAATTTTAATAAATATCGATATAATTATCGAATTTCGCAAACTATTTGTTATTATGATTTCACCATTTATATTTTATTTTATTGGTTTGTTTTGATTTTTATTTGATCCATCATTCATTCTGACATACTATAATAAAACTTTTTCATTAGTAGTAACTCTTTCAATTAGGGGCGCAATATTTTGAAACTCTTTAATTTTTTTATATTAAAAATATGGTTGACATCGTAAAAAGAACACCAGATGGTAAATGGACGCTGTGCTTCATAGACATCTACCTACATTTATCCTCGATTAAAAATTAGAATTCACATGCGCCGTCACCCCTGAGGACTAAGGTAGAGTAGAACCCATTTTACTGGAAACGAGGCGTTTCCAGTAAAATAGGTTTCTAAATTTTTAATGTCTGATGGTATTTTGTTATCAATTTTGTACTACTAGCACTATTGCTCGTGAGCTGTGTATCGTATTATACGTGATTAAAACAAAAAAATCTATACTCTTAAAGACCCAATACGTAGCGTTTTTTGCATAAATTAATTTGAGATACAAAATTATTTTAAAAGACAAAAGCGACAGCGTACGCAAATATAAAAAGTATTATTTTCTCCAGGAGACAATTTAGACGTTGTATACGGAATTTTAATTTTTTGTTTCTTAACGATTTTTCTTGTCCCGATTTTTTCAATAAGTACAAAACGTTAAGATAAATGAAACAAGATTCATCGGTTATTGAATTCAAATGAAACTGTTTTGATTTTGTTTTCACATTAATGGCTTACAATCTATTTTATAGAATCAGGGAAATAAACATGCACGTGGCCCACCTGGTGGGAAGTGAACATTAACATCGAATTCACTTAGTATACCAAATAAAACTTCGTATAAATGAGATTAATTTATTGATATTACGTACCATCTTTCTTTTTAAAAAATGTCAATTATCACGTCAATGTGTTTGATAATCTGCAGAATGTTAAAAATTTTACACTACCCATCAACCACACACAATAAATTTAACCGTATAGTGGCGGTGTACAAATATGTACTACCCATATCGTGCCGTAGGTATCATTATCAACAGAGGGAAATTGAACAGTAGATAGGCAGCCACCTTTCCGATAATAACTCAAAATTATAACAAACTGCGGTTGCAAACCCACTTGAATTTGAACAAGTCAGGTTCAATCCCCGCTGGCATCAAGTTGCGTGCGTGCGTGCGTGCGTGGGTGCGTGCGTGCGTGCGCGCGCGCGTGCTTAAGCGTTTGTGTGTGTGTGTGTGTGTGTGTGTGTGTGTGTGTGTGTGTGTGTGTGTAGCTTGAAGAACCGACAACCGTTTGGGAAAAAGGTTCTCGAGTGGCAGCCTCGTACCGGTAGGTGAAGTGTAGGGCGACCCACCACTAAATGGACTGATGACCTGGTAAGACATGCGTGAAGTCGATGGATGCAGGTGGCTCAGGACCGTGCTTTGTGGCGTACCTTGGGGGAGGCCTATGTTCAGCAGTGGACTTGTGAAGGGCTGTAATGATGATGGTGATGATGATAGTCTCAGATTACAGATTATATTGGTCCGTGGATTCTTTTATGCTGACTCCACTCAGTAATTTGTGTACTTGCGTTTTTTTATAATTAAATTACATTTTAAGGGAAAGTTCACAATCCTAGAGATCATAAATAAGATGTCTAACATAATTTATTAAACAAGTAATTTAAGACGACATCGCAGACCAACTTAATGATCCCTGTCACTCAAACGACATGATTAAATTATTAAAATTTTATTTAAATAAAAGTTATAATGTAAGAGATTAAAAAACTTTGAACCCGGGGTCATCGAGGTAAAAAATTATTACATGGACGTTAGGTTGGGTCACTTTGACCTAACTTTTACAAAATATTAATGATTTATTTTACAATATACTTTGTTGGTTATATTATATTACCTAATATTTTAAGGTTTCGTATTGGTTATCGATATATAAGTAATGTTTGTAGTATATAAAACTTATGTCTTTTGAACTTAAAAAACTTAAATGTCAATTAAATTGGTGTTCCCTACATCTTACTATACGTAAACATAAATAAACACTCACGTCTGTTACCTATAGGTGTAGGCATCATTCCATTTGTTACGATCCTGAACTACATCGCCTTGTTCACTGAAGCATTCCTTTCTTAATCCTGGTCACAACGTATTCTTGCAAACTATACTATTCAATATTATACAGTACTCTTTAGTGTACACCAAGAAAACAAACTAAACAAATATTAAAAGAAAGACAAAAGGCGGTCCTAATGTAATATAGCAATTCCTTACAGATATGTAAAAAGAGGAGAAAGATTAACGGATGAGGTGTACTAAATAATAGCAAAGGTTAACAACTTATGCACCATAAACGCAACAGACGAATACAATTTCTCATCCTGTCATTCAGAGTTACGCCTAACATACACCTGATCGACCGCATTTCTACAGCATATTTTGTTTAGCTTTTGGTTAAAAAAAGTTTTCTTGGAATACACGCGTAATATAGCAGTTTAATTCTGACATGGTGTGGTATGATGAGTGTAAAAACCGGAGACCAACTAGAAACGAGGCATTCCATCTTCTTCATTAGGGGTGGTTTTTTTAGGTGTTGGAGTTGGTTTAATGTTCTTGAGGTAACTTTTTTTTATATTTTTATATTCCAACACCACTGCCCATAGGTTTAGTAGTGTCAGTGATAGTGTACGCAGGTGTAGAACGGAGAGGGCTTTTCAAACTAGTTAAGGCACACAATTCCTTAGTAAAGCTTTGGCATTGATATTAAATCTAAATAAGTTATAAATAAATTATGATTATGTAAAGCACCGTGTGCTGAAAATTTAAATTACATTTATAATTAACCAGGGCATTGATGTCACGGGTTCATGGTACAAAACTAATTATAACGTTTAAATTTAATTCGGTGGCGGAGTAATTTAACAAAAGCTGCGATCAAGTAATTATTTTTCTTAATTCACATTAAAATACTATATTTTATTTTAATTTGTTAATTTTTGTATTATTTCTTTTCAGTGTTGAGAGCTTATGTATGTGGTATATGTTATAATATATTCATATACTCGTATACTAAGTACTCAATTCTATCACTCACAGAGGTAGACAGAGAGCGCGGCCTTCTATTTAGCATGATCCTGACCCACCTTTCTCGCTTCTTCCATACCTATATATCGACGCATACTATGGTCGTCTGATCAAGGTATTCTTAATTTGTTTCATCTGAAATATATTGCCAATTTCATTGTGATAAACTTCCGTTAAGGGTGTCTCTCGCCTTTCTGCCACTTATTTTTACATTCGCGTTGTCGTTCTATACTTGTTCATTATTTCTATCTGCCTTATTGATAAAACTTGCTTATTCCAAGCTTAAGGTGACTCTAGTCGACATTATTTCCATAGAAATTTCGGAGGGGTTTTACTCCGCTGTTTGACAGTGTACATCCAAAGTTAAACATGATATCGTTTTGTCTCATTATTAATTTTGTCTGTACCGAAACAGAATAGTAAAATAAAAAGTCATTAAAAAGTTACGAGCTACCAAAGATTCGTTTTTATTGCCAATTTTAACACAACTTTGGGCGTAAATTAGTAATAAAAGCAGTGTAAAATTTCCAAAACAAAGTCGGTACCGACACAGCTCAATTATCGAAGAATTCAATAAATTTTATTGGTAATTGATTCATGCAGTGGTTTTTTCATAAAACCCCTCCTTCCAAAGGCCTTTTCGTATTTTTTTACGCGAGCGTGTTTATATGAATTATCGTGCATCTCACTGAATAATATTTCCCCCGGTGCGGTGCGGGAGGACGACACTTACACACACATGCATGCGCGGTGACACGCTCTTATTCTAGTTTTATTCGACTCAGTCAGCTGCGGCCTGTGACGTTCGTATGACTATAGCTATACCTGCGCTCTAAATTACTACTAGTTACTAATCTATGATTACTACGCTACATATGCTACGCTACATACCCCTGCTTGAACTTTGGATTAAATCAAATTGATATAAGCACAGACAAAAATAGAGGAATATATAAATAAAATTTTGAAAAAAAAACGATCTCAAAATTTTATTAATGTTCCGCTAATTTTATCTGTACTTACCTATGTCAATTTGATTTACATTCGATTATAATTATATTCTCAGACGTGCAGGTTTCCTCAATATGTTTTCCTTCACCGCCGAGCACGTGGTAAATCAGCACAATTGCAATTAAAAATTTCATTGGTGCCGGCGAGGATCGAACTCGGGTCTGCATGTCTGAGAAATTTTCTTTAGGAAATATGTTTCATTACGACGATTCAAAAACGTTTACATATAATAATTTACCTCGAAATTCACTATACGCGATTATCGTTTATTGATTATATTATGTTGTTTAAAAAGTATTCCTATCAGCTTTGTGTTAAATGGATGCTAAATATAAAAGAATGCTTCAGTATTGATAGCAATTTATAAACGAAATATCTGTTGAGATGTGTCTAGAAATTATTAATACTTATTTTTATTTATTTATTAAAATAATAAATAAATAAAAATAAGTATACATTTATCTATATTGAGTACTAGTTTTCCCCGCGATCTCGCCCGCGTGGAATATGGATTTCATGGGTTTTAATTTTTTTTGCGCGGAACCCTAATTCTTTTTCTAAAACAAAAGTAGTTCAAGTTATTCCTTATATCATCAGCTATCTGCCAGTGAAAGTCCCGTCAAAATAGATCCAGCTTTTTCGGAGATTAGCTGGAACAAACGGACAGACCGACGGACAGACAAAATTTTTAAAAATTGTGTTTTTGTTACTAGTACTTTCATATGCATTTGATAAAAAGCTGTTATTTTAACATTACAAACAGTGAAGTGTCTGTTTTTTTTTTGTTTATTTGTAGATATAGATATAAGATATTATTCATATTGGTGTCATTTTAAAGGGAATATCATGTACTATTATAATAATAAAATAATTGTCTCCACTAAATATTATACTTTTCTTGTAAAACTCGAAATAACAAATAAATACGATTTATTTTTATATTCCCATATGCTTTATTTTCATCCTTTATTTTTTATTTGACCAATTTTCTTTTAACAAAATTAAATTCTGAATTCGTTAAGCTTTTTGAGAATATTTTTATTTGAATGTTAGGTAGGGACCTATTTAGTTTTTCAGTAGTAATCATTTTTGTTGCGACAGTCTCGCGCGGTCCAAAAAAAAGTTACTGCGCGGACAGGTGGGACGAGAATCACTTGCGCGGCGTGGACGGTGGATAGGTACCTACCTACTGTTATTACCTAGATACCCACAACCTACTATACAACAAAATTTGACAAGCTATCGCTGCGTCGTGGACACTAAAATCTAAACTGCCTACCTACCTGCCTAAGTACGTCGGTACCAAGGAAACAGTCTTGACGGGTCACTTGTCTTGATAAAAACATGTGTTTACATCTAGTGATATTGTGTATATATAAAAAAAAGTAAGAAGACAGGTAAGTATTTTTGAAAACAATTTATAGGTAGGCAGAACTAATTACAATTATTATCTAAATATTATAAATGCGAAAGTTTGGATGGATAGATGTATGTTACTCAATCACGCCAGAACAGCTGAAGGGATCTGGATGATATTTAGCTCAGAGCTTTGATTATATACGATAAATATATAATCAAAGGCTCAGAGATAGGTTATACCTGGTCTGGAATAACACATTTGATACCGTTTATTCAGGAATTTCGTTCCTGTGGGATAATTTTCGAGTTCACGCATTTGAAGCCGCTGGCAACAGCTAGTACGGATATAAACTGCGATGACTGTTCCAGTTCATGCTTCGGCGTCGTGAACTCTTGAGTGATCGCTGCATGACCACCCGGGGAAAACAAAACATAATAAAATAAGTAATCTATATTAGGTATCTATAGAGCCATAGAGGTATAGTATAAAGCGATAACGCAGCGCCTAATAATTTAGTACGAGTTTGTAGGTAGGTACTGCTGATTTCTCAGCAAGCGTCGAGCGCACAGTCGAGCGGCACAGAATAGGGTGGTATGTATGTGTGCATCGTGTTCGTGTAACTTCGTTTTTGTTCTAACGGTTCGGAACGCCGTACGAACAAGACGTGCGTTCTAACTGCTCTTCACTGATACTATCTCTGTCGGGCACGATGCCAGGTGAGACAACGTGCTTTTTGGTCGCGCCCACCAATGAGTTCGAGCCCGCGACTTGTGCCACCTTAAGACGACACATCGAAAACGCTATAGCCATACTGATCCGAGTGAATACATAATTTCTATAAAAACTTGAAGAAACGTCGTCATAAGGTCTAAAATTGCGTAGCGCCTGCGACGATTAAAAGCGCTTATAAATTGTCAGAATCTTAAAATATTTTTAAAAAAATTATTGATTTAAGTTATCAAAATAATGAGCAAGTAAATTATGAATATTGATGTTATGAACATATTTGAGTGATTTCCAAGCATATAGATCAAATAATTTCGTTGTAATTTCAACTATAGTGATTTTTTTAGAGGTGTTTTCGCAAATAATTATGATCGAGTCAAAATTATACAATCGTGTTTTTGAGCAATCAAATTCAAGATAAAGACATGAATTTACCTATATCAAAATCCCACTTTCGTTAGTGGTGTCATAGTCCTATACTATTCGATGAAAGGAGATGCATTTATTCGCGGTGTCGCTTTAATTCGAAGTACCACTTAGACTAGCGATGTGTCCCAACCATAGAAGCACTACTTTTTTAATCTTCGTTAAGAGTTTATCTATGTTTACGTGAAGTAAGATGTAGGGAATAACAATTTTATTCAAAATCATAATTCAAAAGACATAACTGTTTTGTAATACAAACATCCCTTTTATTTCTTTAACCATTACGCATTTAAGCTATACCTTAAAAATATCGTGTAATATATAACCAACCAAGTATAATGTAACAGAAATCTTTAATATTCTCTAAAAGTCAGCTCAAAATGACCCAATTCTACGTCCATGTAGTAATTTTATACCTTGATGAAGACGGATTCATAGTGTAAATTTTTTAATTCTTGTATTATAACTTTAATTTAAATAAAATTTTTGTAACTTAATTACGTCGTTTGAGTGACAGGGATCATTAAGATAGTCGGTGATTTCATCTCAAATCATTTGTTTAATTAATGATGCTAGACATCTTATTTATGGTCTCTAGTTTTGCGAACTTTGCCTTAAAATGTGATTTTGGTTATAAAAATAATGTATATAAATTACCGAATACAGGCAGCATAAAAGAATCAACTAGCCAATATAATCTCAAATCTGAAACTGAGTGCCGGTATAATTGCATGCGTGAGACCCGCAGAGACGTTAGCCCCCAGAGGAGACAACGCATCTGAGTATCTGAAGCCTTCATTGGTAGAAGTTATCGACAGGTGTCCAAGGACTGAAGTACGTACCAGTGATGTTCTTCAGAGAAATTTGTTCTCAAACGACAACTATCCAATATAACAAAGGGACAAGAAGATTGTCGTAAATATCACGGTTATAGTGATGGAAGGCTGTAAAAAACCTGGATCTGACGGCAAATCTCATATTAAAGAAACCTTCGTAAGAGAAAACATCTTTTACGTAGTAGAGCCATATTACTACTATATTGTGATTGTAGCACAAAAGGCTCGGCTCGAACGTGAAAGGAACACATTCTCACAGAATACCACCGTAAAATAGCAGCTTAATACTGCTGTATTTTTATAGTAAGTGTAGAGAACTGGAGACCTATTTTATTGGAAATGGTCATTTTGTACGTATTTTGATTACTAACCGATGATAGATATAGATGTCTATGAGCCACAGTATCCATTTACTCTCAGGTGGACTGTGTGTTCATTTGTGAACGTTATTCTATAAAAATCATTCTGGACTGTTACAGGATTTCATTGATATTCGTTCAATGTGTTACGCAATTGATATTTATACTCAAAATTATTTCAGTACTGTTTTTTTATTAAATCTGATTTCATTTAACGAAATTGCTTTAGAGAAAACTTCCTTGTTTCAAATAAGTTGTTACAAACCACAAAGCTGTTTTAAGAACCCAAAGAGCTCCATGAGCTTTCGTAGCGTCGGTCTGAAAACAAGATACACGGAGTACTGTACAAGACTATTTTAAAACAAATTACCTCGAGGGAGCTGTAGGTTCTTATTCTTTTCTAAGATACGCAAAATAATTTGTTCTATGCTTAAAACTTCTTTGGTAGTTTCCTTTGAGAGATTGACGATTTTACTTTTGTATATAATTAACACAACTGTCGTTTGTTGACCGCATGAGTGAAATCTATTTTTCTTTTTTTTAACGTGCACACATTCCAAATAATGTGGCTCATAAACATCGACAGCTATGCTCGGTTATTAATCAAAATGCAGATGCGTTTTTACTCCTAAGGACTAATATAGAACGCCTTATTTCCAGTAAAATGTGTCTCCGATTCCCTACACTCACTGTACGAAACATAGCAGCATTATGCTGCTACTTTATGCTACTCTATCCTGTGAGAGCGTTAGTGCGGCCCCCCACCTTTGGCTTTAGTTTTCCTCTATCGTCCCTTACGATACCCACGGGACGACATGGGCTAGTGGATATTCTCATACCGCCACTACATATGAAGAAACACAACGGGGACTTTTTAATGATAATTTACAGTGAAATTTATACAATTCAATATGAAACATTTACTGAGGTTATATAAATCATGTCAATTTAGATATTATTCTAAATCTTTTCATAAGACAGATTGGGTTTTATAAAATTATTAAACATTCTGATAGATATTAAATGTATAGAATTGCCGACGGCGAGACCGTATGCAAGGAGAAGGAACTCCACAGGAGGTTCTACAAAGCTCTTCATGATGCTTTCGTAGCCACAGTAGCCTCCCTCCACTGGCTACGCTTTAGTGACCTCTTCGGGGAAACCGAGGGTTTTGTCTGTGCAATACAGGATCAGGTTATTAAGACCAACAACTATCGGAGATACATCCTAAAGGATGGCGCCGTCGACACCAGTCGAGCTTGTCGCCATCCCGGTGAGTCGAGAGTAGTGTTTAGTTCTTAAATATTTTCTGTTAGTTCGTAGTAAAAAGTTCCAAAGTGTACTCCAAGAAATGTCCTAGAATAAGTACTGAAATATAATGCTGACGCACTGTGTAGCACTAATGACCCCTGACTTATAGCATCTTCTGTGTATACCCTTGAGAGGAGCCTTGAGAAGATCTAATTATTAATGTGCGCTGCCTGAGAGTTTCAACCAGACATAATGACAAAAAAATTAGGGATTTCTTAGAACTTTACTCGTTTTATGAATTCAGTTGTTAAGAGTTTCGAGAAATCACTTCTTAATTTGATAACCTAAGGTTCAAATTGGTTTTAACTTGTAGACATCGCACCGTAACTGAGTTTTGTCTTAAACTCGTTTTTATTAACTTGAGCTGTTTAAAAAATGAAAAATATGTTTATTTCCACAGAGATTCACATAAACAACACTAAGGTAATGGAATAGTAGTAAACTAGTCTTATCTCTATAGTATATGATAATAATCCATGGTCTTATCCCACCAACTAAGCTGGGGTGTATAAGTAACTCTGTGTTCCTCCCAATAGACAAGCTTGTCATGACAGCCTGCTACGAATTTCTTTCATACATAGCTTTCAAAAATTTACATTGGGTCGACGTGCGATTGGGGTTACGCAAGCATTTTAAAATAGGTACCTAGATAATACTTATTAAATGAAAGGGAAAAATGTATTTGGCAACATAATGATAACGCTGTATAGTACGTAAATATCTCCATTTTTAATTAGAACTAGACGTTTCCGAGCGTTACGGAAAGAGGTCGCACTAAGCATTTTGCGTGGCGCACCACAGCCGCTGTTTTTCACTGTAGCCCGTTTCGTTTCCGTGGAGTAGTTCGAGCAGTTTTAATATAATTTTCAATAAATCCTAACAGTAAATAGCAAAACAATAAACACGAGACTAGACTAGAAACTACATAACTTGTTTTTAACTATTAAGCTTAAAATGTAAAGACAATGAAAGGATAGCGATAAAACCTAAATACAATGCATAAATGAAAGGTGGTTGATTTATTTCTTATCTTTAAAATTTATGTACATTTTCCACGACTACCAAAAATCTTTACCGAACATAATCCTTCCCCATAGATTTTCATAATGAAGGAATATTCACCATATTCATTCAGTGATAAACACATACTCTATGGTCGTCGCGTGAGTAAACAAGTTAAATAAAGCCGTCTATAAATTTTATGTAATAAAAATGTTAAAGTAAATTATTTTCCATATTTTTAGTTTAATTAGTTAAAGTGAAATATAAATAACAAGTGAAAGTGTACTCCAAAAAAAAAACAATATAATTATAACAGCAAAAACAACTATAAACAATAAGTGTTAAAGTACTTGAACATCAATTCGACATAATAATTATTAAGGGGTTTTTAACTCAAGTGCTTAAAAGCTTTGTAAATCCCTACGGACAACAGTTTATAGTGAATAAAATAATTTTCCAGCGCATAAAAAATCAAATAATCTTGTGAAAAGTGTGTGTGGTAAATATAAATCTTTGCAAAATTCAAAAACCGGTCAACTCATTCGTAAACGTAAATACTGTTCGACATCTATCGATGTAAAGCAAAACTAGCACAGTTGATCGATATTATAATATTAATATGGTACTCTGATTAGTCGAAAGAGGGCAATGTATATATAAATAACATTACTATACAGAAACAAAATAAAGACTTGAAATAGAGACTAAAATGGAGTATCAAAATGTTACCTTTCGTTCACAAAAGACGAAAAAATGAAATGAATCACTAAACATGCCATTTATATCGACAAACTCAGATAATCTGGCAAGAAGCTTAATAGATTTATCCACAGCACAGTTATATGTGGTAACCTTTGAGGACGTAGACCTCATAGTCTGTATTTATACTAACTTTTACCCACCAGATTGCATCTCAGTAGTGCACGCACAACTTGGTGGCAGAAACAGGTGGATGGTAGTTACGGCGTAAGAATATCCTATATGTAAGAGAAATAAATCAAGATATTGGCGTCCTTCTAAATAATAACTACAAATGAAAAACTACGGTTGCCAACCTGCTTGCCAAGCGCGACACCCCCTGTGTGACAATCTATGGGAAGGCCTATGTTCAGCAGAGAACTTCATTAGACGTTAACGGTAACGGTAACGAATGGTACTTATGCAAACGAACTCCTAGAAAGAAAAAAAATCTTTCGATCTAGTAGTAGTAGAAATGTAAAGTTCTATATCAAAGCATATTATACATTTAATATTAAATAAATAAACAGCTTGCAGCTTGGAAGAATCGGCTGGACACAAACATCGCTGAAACCATAAGAAACGCTGTTAACGCGACACTTGAGCACGAAATGAGTAAATTAATCTCATCTATTAACAACTCACTGAAAGATATAACTACTAGACTGGATGACATAGAAAAATCTATCACCTACTCAGGTGAAAGACAAGATAATTTTGAGAGTCGATTGAAGTTATTTGAAGAAAAAGTTGTCGCGGGTAGCACTGTGAATTCCCAAATTGCCGCCTTAGAGAATAAAATTGAATCAATGGAGCAACAGGCAAGGCAATATAATATCGAGATTGCTAATCTCCCGGAACGCCGTAACGAAAATCTTATAACCTTATTAGAGAAAATAGGTGCAATAATAAAACATCCTATCAAGGCCACAGACATTCTCTCCGCTCATCGTGTACCCCATTTTGATCAGAAAAATCAACATCCCAAAAATGTGATTGTTAAATTATCCTCTAAAATATTGCGAGACAACATAGTTCTGGCGGCGAGGGCAGTAAGAGGAGTCAGATCTGACCAACTCTCAATCTCTGGCACTCCGTGTACCATTTATTTAAATGAACACCTGACTCCAAAAAATAAACAATTATTTCGTTTATACCGTGTCGCTGCGAAAAAGCATAATTATAAATATACTTGGATTAAGCATGGTACTGTACTTGTTCGCCAAACCGATTCATCACCAATATTTGCAATACGTAACGAACAAGACATTGATAAGATCAAGTAGTAACGTCAATAACAATTTGCATTTTTTGTTTTATCGTGTAAAAATATATATATCAGTATCACGGTTAAAAAAATAATAAGTCTACCATATGTCTATTGTTATTTACCCCGTGTCTCTTGTTTGTACGAATTGCAAATAATAATAATAATAATAATAATTTTAGTTGTGTGTTCCTATACTGAAAATAGTGCATTAATCTGCTATGATAAAGTATGTCATAAATATCACTGTATGTATTATAATAACTTGTGCGGTTTTAATCTGAGTTATAACCATGAAGTGGAAAATAATTTATGTTTGATGGAATTTTGGAAAACGGTACAAAACATAGCACTTAATTATTTTAGTAAAAATTATTTGGCAACAGTCTCAATAATGGTATATTACATTAATTATATCTCTCAAATTTCATAGGAATTATTCATTCTAAATCGCTAATAGTTATTTAACACTGTACTACCAAAACTGCAGAGGACTTAAAACAAAACTACACACTCTTTACACTAATGTTATCTCCAGTACCTACGACATAATAATCTTAACAGAAACTTGGTTGCGTAATGACATCTCCGATAGTGAATACATTGATTCTAGGTATCAGGTGTTTAGGATGGATCGGGACCGATCGACCAGTGGCCGGCGGGATGGATGTGGCGTGCTTGTTGCCGTGTCGCGAGTGCTCTGTGCTACTGCACTCGCGCTGCCCGCCGCCGACGTACCCCTCCCACCTCTTGTTGACCAGTTGATGATTCAACTCAACATAGGAAAACGTAAACTGATTATTTGCGCTGTGTATATCCCACCTAAAAAGCACTACGACACATACCGTGCTTATTTAGACGTTTTACACAGCGCGGTGCATGATTTAGATACTGACATTTATATAATAGGTGACTTTAATCTGCCTAGTCTAAAGTGGGAAAATAAAGGCATTTTCACTCAACCAATTATGAATTCTGATATAACTCCAACGCACAGATACTTAATTAACTTTATGTCATCACTTGAATGTTATCAGTTGAATTCGTTAAAAAATAAAACAAATAATATATTAGACTTATGCATCAGTAATAATATATGTAGCAAAACTTCTCCTGTACAATTACCTTTGATTCCACCAGATGGACATCACCCTCCGTTCCAGGTAGTTGTATCTTTTGTTGAGGAATTCAAACGCTTGAAAAATAAAAACTATCTTAAATATTGTTACAAACACGCGGACTATGCAAAAATTAATGAAGAAATAGCAAATACTAATTGGAATCTTCTCATCATGGAAAAAGAAGTAGAGGAGGCAGTCTCTAATTTCTATGAAAGGATATATGCAATAATAAAAAAACATGTGCCTACTAAATTTATTAAATCGTCACTTTTTCCTAATTGGTTTACTCCTGCACTTATTAATTTATATAAGAAAAAGGAGCGAGCCTGGATACAAATGAAAAGATATAATACGGAATCAAATTATTGTATTTTTGCTATACACAGAAAACAATTTAAAGAAATGTCCGATCGGCGTTATAAAGCTTACCTCAAACATGTAGAACACAGTATAAAAAATAACATTAAATTTTTCTGGACATACATTAATAATCGTAAAAAGAACTCAGATATACACAACACAATGCACTACAAAAACGTAACTGCCAATACACCTTCTGAAGTATGTAGTCTTTTCTCGACGTTTTTACAATCAGTATTCGAACCTTCTTCTGTACCAGACAACTTTGAAATTAAAGATATTAATATAGATGACCGTCAAACGCCTGATACCTTAATCTGTAGTGTAGAAATTTCAAAGGAAGAAGTTCATACCTCAATTAAAGTGCTTGATGTTAATAAAGGTGCTGGAGTTGATAACATTAATG
Source organism: Parnassius smintheus behrii (assembly GCA_036936625.1). Classification (NCBI taxonomy): domain Eukaryota; kingdom Metazoa; phylum Arthropoda; class Insecta; order Lepidoptera; family Papilionidae; genus Parnassius; species Parnassius smintheus. The sequence continues at coordinate 5,929,954 of JAUPFT010000004.1, read as the reverse complement.
CCTATTTCTTGAGACAGACTGCTGATACTATTGATGAACCTATATGCTATTTATTTAATAAATGTTTACGTGATGGTGTCTTTCCTAAGATCTGGAAATCAGCCAGAATCGTCCCTGTATATAAAGGAGGATCCAAGAAAGACGTAGAAAATTATAGGCCTATTTCTATTTTGCCTACCCTGTCGAAGCTTTGCGAAAGATTAGTACATAAAGCTATTTACCCATGTCTCCATAGTTCCATTTTACAGCAACAACATGGATTCGTTGAGCGTCGTTCCACGATTACTAATCTACATATTTATACAACGGATCTCTTTGAAGGACTAGATACAAATAAACAGATTGACAGCGTGTACACTGATTTTCGCAAAGCTTTTGAGAGGGTGGATCATAAAATCCTCCTTCAAAAGATAGCCTTTAATGGTATACGAGGAAACCTTTGGAGATGGTTTAAATCTTACATATCGAATAGAACTCAAAAGGTCGTTATTAAGGGATTCGAATCTCTATGTGTAAATATAAGCTCAGGTGTACCACAGGGTTCCATTCTTGGCCCTCTACTATTCGTATTATTCATTAACGATATTAATAAATGTTTTGATCACTGTAAGTTTCTCTTATACGCAGATGACTTAAAGATTTACAAGATTATTAACACTTTAGACGATCATGTTAAACTCCAAAATGACCTGAATCAACTCTCTTTATACTGCAGTGAAAATAAACTTGAACTGAGCATTAATAAATGCAAATCCATAACTTTCACAAGAAAGAGGAATTTTAGTAATTACTATTATTCACTTTGCGGAATAACCTTAACAAAAGAAAACACTATTAAAGATCTTGGAATCACACTTGATAGTAAACTACATTTCGATGTAAATATAGAGAACATTATTAATAAAGCATTTAGAATGTATGGGTTCGTCATTAGGTCAGGTGTCATGTTTAAACAAACTTCTACATTCTTATATTTATTTAAATCATTGATACGTTGTCAGCTAGAATACGCTGTATCAATATGGAATCCACTTTATGAAAAATACAATTATATGCTTGAAAGGATACAAAAGAAATATCTTCGATACATACATTTTAAATGCCACCGCAAACGATTGTCGTATAATTTGTTACTAAAACATACAATTTAATTGATCTTAAATCTAGACGCACACAACTTGAAGTAATGTTATTACATGATCTTACTCATAATAGATATGACTCTATAGAAATATCAAACAAACTTTGTTATAGCGTACCTCCTAGAATCCTAGATCATTAATGAGGTCTACACGTCCGCATAGATTGTTTGCAACCTTATCCTGCCGAACGAATGCGGGCATTCGTTCTCCACTCCACCGTATGTCCAAAACATACAATAATATTTTCAATGATATCGATATTATTGCATTACGACATACATCTTTCAAGAAATCAGTCATTGATAGGCTTGGCTTAGTAACACATAAAAAATTATTTTATTTTCACACGCAATAACACATACACACCTACCTCCACTCTAAAACACACAAACACACGCACACACACACGCACACACACACGTACGCACACACACACACACACACATGCGCACATGGATTCACGCACGCGCGCGTGCGCGCACACACACACACACACACACACACACACACACACACACACACACATGTATTAATAATGTTTATTAGTTACTTCCGCCGAAGGCATTTTGGTCTTTCCTTATTGGCTATCCCAGCCTTGGTACCCAATGTTAAATAACTTACTCAGATCAGATATAATGTTTTTTCAAATTTCACAGAGATCTCTTACGGTCTTCTTCCAGCAATCCTCATCACCTGCACAAACAACTTACCCTGGGTGCAGCGAGGCTTTCAGGGTCGCATTTATAAGAAGAGGTACACCATCAGCCGCTCTTCACATGATGATGGTATCGCTTTCAAAGAATACAATACTTCAGTATAGCGTCTCGTCGCCTGTGGTAGCAATTTTGTCACAAAAATAATTTAGATCCTCAGTCAATGTTGCTATTTTTATCGGAGCAATTTAATAATGGGGCCGCTTACAGTTTGCTCAATGACCACAGGTCAGCCTTATCATTAATTCTAGTAGACTGTGTACGTTCTAAAGATAGAAATAGATAGATCGACAGGTATACCTCAAAACCTAAAAACGAGATTGTACAACCAGTACTTGTTGCCAGTGATGCTTATGGATCTGAGACGTGGTCCTTCACTGCTGGCCGTATAAGAATGCTCAAGATCGCTCTGCGAGCTATGGAGAGAGCTGTACTCCGAGTTTATACACTAAAATAATAGATATAGATATATAGAAACAGATAAACTTATAAATGAGGATGTCCGCAGTAGAATCAGAGTGACCGACATATCCCAACGGACTAGTAAGCTGAAGGGGCAATGGGTCGGTCATGTAGCTCGAAGAACCGACAAGCGATGGAGAAAAAAGGTTTTCTGGTGGCTGCATCGTACTGATAGGCGTAAATGTAGGGCGATCCCCCACTAGATGTAATGACGACCCGGTAAGACATTCAGGAAGTCGATGGATGCAGGTGGCTCAGGACCGTGCTTTATGGCATTCATTAGGGTAGGCATATGTTAAACAGTGGACTTGTGAAGGGCTGTAATGATGATAAAAATAATGCTTAATGTAAATTATATTCTATGAAGAGTTTATTTTCTTATTATCATTGCTATAAGTGATTTTATGTGCCATAAATAGAAAATTATGTTGTAATACTTCATACTTTTTAAATAAAAATACAATAAACAATTGCAATAAACATAAATATCCTACATCTACTTTCTAATTAGATTCACTAAATAATTAAAATAGAACTATCGAACTAAATATTTAGAAATTACAACAGAATCATAAACATATGGAACAAGTTGCCTCAAGACTTGGTAAATGCTCCCTCTGTGATTAGTTTTAAAAACAAATTGGACAAATGGTGTAAAGACAATCCAATTTAGTGTATTCTTAGTGTGAACTTGGACTAATATAAAACACCAACACAGATATAGGCATATCAGCTATAAGCTGCTCGCCTATTACCAGATAATAATAATAATAATAATAATAATAATAATAATAATAAATGAGCGAACTAGTTCATTATAGGACTTCGAACTAATTTGAGCGCTCCCAATGGCGACCGACTAACCGACTATACCCAATACTAATGTCCGCATTTAAGTCATTACGACTTAGAACAGACTCTCAAAAATATCGTAATAATCTACTAAGGAGTGTTTAGCAACTTTTTTTTTTGCGCCCGAAGCAAATATGGGCAACCCTCCGGAAAGCGGGGGAGGGAGGCGGTGAATGCTCATAGCATACCACGCAGCCGGCTACGTGGTTTTAGGTGGAGATTTTTACCCACTAAACACCGCCTTTTAGGAAATGGCTTAACGATCTGACTAGAGATCTCTAAGCCGTATACGAACGCGACCCTCCTTGGCAGATAGGAGGGCGCATCTGTTTAGCAACGTGACGAATATATCCTAGTAATTTTATGAAGGGCGAACCCTACTGTGATTTAAAGTTTTATTGGCGCCATCTAGTGAAAGAATTAGATATATGAAAGGTTATAAAATACTACTTTTAATATGTAGGGAAGATATATTTAGAAATAACAATTCACAATTTTTTTTAAAAACAGATTTTTCGTAAACGGTTACAGGTCTTTCGTTTATGAGTTAGTAACCAAATCATTGTCAATATGATTAAATATAAAATACAATAATCTTAAATTCATTCCGTGTAGGTGATTAGTTCCCTTACTAAAGCTATTTGCCTATTTATTTTAATAATCCCCGTGAAATTCCCATGCAGTCGCATGCGCCTGGCAATTACCGAGCGGACGCACGCGACCGCACCCACCCACTTCACTTAAAACCATTAAAACTTATATTTAGAGACTACTTTTTAGGAAGAAGTCTCTTATCCTGTGGTCTAAACAAAAGTCAAATTTTATTCAAAAAAACATTCCAAGCGGATATCGGCAGCGTGAAAATCACAATTATTTATATATATATATATATATATATATATATATATATATATATATATATATATATATATATATATATATATATATATATATGTGCTATAATTAGAATAAATATTATTAAAAATTATTTACGTAAAAAGACAAATTACATTCACACAAAAACTTTTATAACAATTTTATAATCAAACACTATAGTAAAACACTAATAAAATACTAGAAAAATCCAAAAATCAACACAACAACATTCAAATTAAAATGGCGTACGTAATGAACGTAGAATATAAATTACCTAATAACCATAGACTAACTGTTTTTTATTCCACTAGAGGATAGAAAATTTTATATTGATTCTATAGTGCCAAACTTTTTCATAGAAAAGTAGTTTCTAAACTTAAGTTTTTATGGGTTAAAGTGCTGTGGGTGGGTGCGGTTAAATTTGACCTCTCGAATTTTGACGGAATATCGAAGCGGTCAAATTTGGACGCTTGGCGTTTGAGAGGTTAATCAATGGTCTCACGATATGGGAGTAGTTAATAACAAAAAAAAAAAAAACTAAAGTCATTCATATTAGGTCGAGTCATAATACAGTATCTAGTCACATATCAGTAATTGTGCATACTCACGAATGTATGCATGGACTTATTCAAAAATTCATATGTACACCTATAGAACAAGTAATAAATCAAAAATACCTAGGCTTAACAATAGACAACAGATTCAACTGCGGTTCCCTTAAAGATATGATTTGTATTAAGCTAAGGTCATTGTTTGCAACATTTTATATTATCAAGAATAAAGTGCCATACTAAGTAATACTATCAATGTACCGTGCGCTAGTAGATTTTATAATATCATATGGAATAACAAGTTATGGTCGTTCAAATCATACATCGGGAGGATCTTTAATCTACAACTAAAATTCTTAAAACTTATTGTACAAGGTAAAATAAAAATATATAGAAAATAACTATATTTTTCTCTTTAAATATTGTAACGTTATACCTATAAATAAAAAAAAACTTGAATATGATATCACGATTGAATTTAAATACGATTCCTTCATGAAAATGATAAAACATTATAAGAGAACACGACATTTTAATAAAAAAAAAACATTATCAAAAATAAAATCAAATAACTTTTATGGAGACAGGCAAACTCTTAATATCTTCTATTCTTAATGATCTTCCAAAAAAATTAAGAACGAATTGACTGAAAAAAACTTATTGATGGAAGTGAACTAGTTACTCCTGAAATATATAGCCACTTAAAAAGAAGTACTTTCCACTCCAGTAATACTTTCTGCGGTCAAGATAACATTCAATAAATTGTGACTTAAACGTTCGGCAAATTTATTATGGTCGTTGTAGAGACAAAGTGCTTGACGGTGAAGATTGACTGTTCGACCTGTTATTAGTGGAGTCCTTCCAATTAAATACTTCAAGTTGCAGATTGATTAACTTGAATTTATTCTGCCAAGTCAGTCAAATGCAAGGTATATTTACACAGTTAGTGTAGTTTTTCTTATAAAACTGAAGAGAAAAAGAATCTAACAGACTACTTGATGGTAAGTGCCAGCTGCAGCCTTGTCATTTGCAACCAACTTCAAACAAAGGAGGTTCTGTCACCACTGAATACTAAGAAAGTATATTTGGTTGCGCGGAAAAAAAGGAAACGGGTACTCTAACATTTTGTTCGGTTGGTTATTGTTTGCCAGTGTCTCTCCGTCCCACCCATGAAGTTCATTCTTCATGCACTGAAAGGGGAGGAGGGTCTAGAATGTGACGTGATTTTTTGGCCAACGAAAACGCGCCCCGCCGAGATGGAGGTGGTAAAATTGCCGACGCATAAAAAAGCGCCCGCTGCTGTCGAACGCCCTCTTCCAACGCATCAAAAGACCAGGGGCATCATCTACGCGGCCACAAGGAATTCCACCATGTGCCACGTCGGTCATCTTGTTTTGGGTGCAAGGACCCGCACGTACAGTTCAGCGAATTGATTAAGCACGATAGCAAAGACTCGACCCCGGGATCGAACCCAAGACCCCAATCGCCGAAAACATTTCTGGTAATTAGCGCGCCACCAATATTATTACAAATGTACTTCGTATATTTGTAATAATAATGGTGGCGGGTTACGTATATATACTGTTTTTTGAACTTTGACAGCGCGATTTAGGCTTCGATGGGCTTCGCTTGTTGCGCGATGTTAGCGCTGCCATATTACACCCCCCCCCCCGCTCAGACCGGAGGTCGATAGTGCAGTCTCGTTCTCACCGAATGTGCAAGTGCCAGGGAATTTCCTTGTAGTCTGCGGTGAGTAGAGAATAAGGCAAGTAATCTGCGAGAGTGTCGTGAAGCAGAGGGGAGCATTAAGGCTCAGAGCCGTGCCGAACACTGAAGAGCAGAAAATAGCTTTAAGGAACAGGAAGCATTATTATTCCAGTGCTGCGATAAACCTTGTAGAGCTAGATGGCTTGCAGGATGTCAAGACTGCGGACTATATTTGGTCGGGAGCGAATAGACGGGGTACTTTAGGACGATGAAGTTTCCGAAGGTTGTTGGTTGCATGTTCAAACTACGTCGGGGTCACCAGTTTGGCGGTGGAAGGAAAAGGGGAGATCTCCCGCCGGGCAAGATTTTCTGCCCGGAAAGCGGCCAATGCTCCCTAGATAGTTCGGAGCTATTCTATATATACTGTTATTTGATTCGGAACTTTGATAGCGCGTTTTAGGCTTCGATGTGTTTCGCTTGTGGCGCTACGACAGCACCGCAACAAATTTATTTAAAACAACCGTTAAATGCTTATAATTTTTCAACAAAGGTTTAGTAGTAGCAGGGCAACTTCTGTTAGTCCATCGGTCTGTAGCAAATATTATTAAAGCGGCAAAAGACCTAAAAATCAATCTGGTAGTGCTTAATACTCCAGCATTGTAAAACTTGCACCTAACATTGCAATGGGTTTCAAAAGCATTTAACATTAAAATGGGTTTCAATTAACAAAGAATGATTTTTGCTGACTGCATGTGGATTTAGAGGGAACTAACAGCTTTTCTTTAAATGAGAATCTATAATCCGTGTAGTACAACTCTACCTTATGAAATAAAACAACTTTTAAATTTGAAAATTTTTAATTCATTGTACTGAAATCTAGCAGCATTGACCTGCTATTTTACACTGGTATTCTGTGAAAATTTGGTTCTTCCCCGGTCAAGCAAACCCATCCATGCTGCAACTGTAATATAGCTGCAACATGGGTCTACAACGTACAAACGGCAGTTATCAAAAGCCTATTCACTCTTGCCTTAAAGGTAATCACATTGTAATCGGATGGAAAGACAGATGCTGGCAACTAATTCCACATTTCGAATTTGTGTTAAGTCAATTGATTTTAACAAAGCAGAGTCCTAAGCCACCTTCATGTCCATGGAGCCAGCTTGTTCCATCAGGTGGTCTCTCTATCAAGTGGGTTGTTTTAAACATAGGGAAATGCCGACGCATATCCGTTTCACGGGGACAAGGATGATTTTGTCAGACTTGCACCGACTAAAACACTCAGAACACAAGGCGTGCCATCCTCCGCGGACTCAAACTCCACATGCGCAACAGATCTCCGCCCTCTGACTACATTACAGGAAGGTCGTGAAGTCAGGCAGAACGAACACTCTGAAACAACATAAAATAATACAAAAGTGTCGTTGCCAACCCTAAGCGAAGTGTCGCAACTATGGCAAAATCTCCCCTTGAAGGCAATCTATTTTCTTCAGTTTTGGACTTTTTTGGTTGTAACGGAAGGATGGGTATAAAGCGTGTATTTATTTCGTTTTAAGGTACTTACTATACGCGTTCGGGCTTTGCGAAACAATCCAATATCAGGCACTGATTGAATCTTTGAGAAACGTGGTTAGAATAGATGGGACCTTTTCACTGCTCTTGTTATAGTAACCGGCTTAAGTTTTTGCTGATGGATTCTTTGCTAATCCCACCCTTATATAAAATTAATGGTGGGAAATAATATTATTACATATTTGAATATTTATGAAGACTAATAATCGTAGAAATTCGAACGTGAATCATTAAATATCAAAGTTGAAGATATTCATTACAATCTGTGAAGCCATTTCGAAGATTAGCCAGGACAGACAGACAGATATGAATCTATTTAGAATAAAGTATAATAGTTACTTTGTAACCATCCGCTCAATTAAATAAAATGATGTGTCTTACCTAGTTTGAAGAGCACCTCCAGCCCTCACTCAATTGCGTGCACTAATCTCGTCACCACTAATCCCAGCACCACTACTCCCAACACCACTTTTCTAGGAAAGACACACCATCGACGATAATGCGACACGTGTTTCGCCTCTACACGAGTCATCTTCAGGTGATGTAGACTCTACGGCGGCTGACCGCTAAGTCTTAAGTATCTTATGTCTTCTATCCTATCTCTTATTAATGCTGCTGTATTTTGTGTGTTAAGTATAGAGAAACAGAGATCCATTTTACTGGAAACGAAGTATTCCATCTTTTTCCTCAAGGAGTGACAACGCATCTGCATTTTGATTCTTCATCGAGGATAAATGTAGATTTCTATTGGGCTACAGCATCCACTTACCATCAGGTGGACTACGTACTCGTTTGTCACCTTTATTCTATATAAAAAAGTAAAAAATCCCAGGGTTACTGCCAGAATATAATAAAAAATCTCAAAGACGTTATATGATAAAATTTCAAAGCAAAAAACCGCAAATGTGGAATAGTTTTATTATAACAGGAGCTCGCATCAATTCATGATATTTGAAAATCGCAGAACTAGTGTCGGCGAATCCAAGATAGTTCTATCAACCCTCAGTGAGGCCATTGAGAAATAGAGCGGAATGTATTCGCTCGTGTTTCCGCTGAGTGTGTGACGTGTGCGGTTTTTGAACGCTCCATTGGGGAGAAGTTCGGCTCACATATGATTCAGAATCTAAATGTTGAGGTTGAAAACTTTTTTGAGCGTCAACATTTTCCCCAATATAAAATGCTTTTGTAGTCATATTACAAGTGCTGTCTAGCGCAAAATGTTTTCTTTCCTTAGCACTGACCTCTATATATACAAGTACGCTGGACTGGCTATACTACCATAGAAAATGACTGTGCCAATTTGAAGCGCCGCTAAAGGATGTCTCTTCGCTCTGACAGCGCGCGACATGTTATACTCCCGTTCACTCGGGACCTTTTTGGCGGGAAAATTTGTAAGTTAGAAAATTTTTTGCTATATTGCAAATTTTGCTATATTTTCACTTTGAGACAATATTTATGGATAAAACTTACAGGAATTCTTGTTGAATGTATAAACTATCGAATAAAATTATTTTTGGTTGCTAGAAATTGTAATAAAATAAGTAAATTACCATGTATAGCATAGTAGTAGTATATACTTCAATTTTAGTGACAAAATTACTACTAATTTGAATTCTACTCTTTTGTTTTTGGAGAAATTTATATCAAATTGTTTGGAAATATGTATATTTTTATGTTTTATGTGTTTCCATTCGTTACTCATACCAAAATATTAAAATATTAAAAAATAAAAAAAAATAAAATAATATCTTATCTGTATGACATTTCGAACAATATTTCTAAAATATGTTTGTGTGAATTTGAAATAAATACAACGTCATGTTATTTGAAATATATACGAAAACTATTTTTACTTACATTTTACACTAAAAATAAATGAGAATTTGAAAAATAACACATTTATAACCCACCTGCCAAAACGGGCTTTCCGGAATTTGAAGTACTTTTGGCAATTTACTTTTCACTTTTTATACCACAAATTACATATCTACGTGTTTACTATATTACAAGGAATATAAAAAAGTATAATACTTTCGTTTTTAGTCCAGACACAAATATAAAATTCTATAAAAAAGGGCGAGCACCTTCATCAAATTGACACGTGGAACGCCGAAAGTTCAGAGTGATTTCTTTTTTTTTTTTCTAAGAAACATTGCCAGGTTATGGTTTAAAATAAAAGAGCATATCTTTGTCTTTGATATTAATATCTATTGCATAGTGTCTTTGGTTTTGTTTAAAACGAAAAATAGTTTTTTCATAGGTAGACATGTTTACATAATTCTGATCTAATTCGATCACTACTTGGCGGACGTAAGGTTGGTTTTATTATGATCGAAAGTGAGCATGGCTTGGTTTACTCAGTAACAAATAACTATATAGAAAAAAATCTGAAAATGATATTTCGCCATTTTTGTTTGTGTACTGGTTAGTAACTCGATCAAAAATTTGATAATTTTTCTGTTTTTATTCGTTATTTCTAATGTTATTTTACATCAAATTAATTGTGAAGATATTTTCTTTAGGAAATATGTTTCATTACGACGATTCAAAAACGTTTACATATAATAATTTACCTCGAAATTCACTATACGCGATTGTCGTTTATTGATTATAATAGAGCGTGCCATTTGAATTTAAAGACAATTAATTGGACAATAAATAATAAGTGACAAATCTTGCCGTGGAGCGTGGAACTGAGTAGTTGCGCGTCTTGTTAATATAATTGCCGTACGGCCGCCCTGACGTATGTACTGCGCGAACCTGAGTTTTTTGCGACGCGGTCCGGTGATACAGTATTTATCACAAATAGTGAGTTCGTTATAACGCGGGTTCGGTTAAATCTGGTTGAATTTGATTGGATTAACCTAAGTAACTTGAATTAATATCAAAGAAAAAGAAATACTGCATAAATAAAATAAATAAATAATTACAATTGCATAAGTTGATACAAAATGCTATGCAATAGCTTTACCGCGGCAGTCCCCGAGTGCCACACGTCTTTTTTTTTATTAAAAATCTAATGTTAACTTCTCGTGTGGACTGAGGAACATCACAAGATCGAATGTCGTCTTAATAGTTAGATTAAAAACGTTATCCTATTTTGCCACCGTTAGTGGTAGCATGTTTTCTTAAAATTTATATGGGACCGCCACAGAAGTATAACCTAAAATTAATTAGCCAAAATGCTCCCAAGCTCTACAAAAATAAAACTGATGCTACGCGCGCGAGTTCATGTCCATCCTGAGGAATGCGGTAGTGCTGTGACCTAATCAATTATGGTAATGTCGATAATTACTACCGATTTAGTCAACAGCTGTCAATTTGGTTTATTGTAACTTAAGGTGATTTTGCAAATAATGAAATAAAATAAATGTGATAAGTACTTACTTGTTTATTGCTAATAGAGAAAAATATTTTTTAAAATGCAATTTAATCACTATCAGATGCAAAAACAACCGACAGAGCAGAGTCGGAATCAGTATCTTCGCCGTCGCTGACTTCAATTACGAATTTGTCGATCGTATTTTCCATTAGTCCGTCTTTTTGCCAGTAATGCTCTTCCAAAATTATAACGTGATCATCGAATCCACACCAATCTTTTTCTGTCACCTGGTTTATAGCCATTTCCGTTACTTCTTTCAATCTTGTTAGGGATAAATCTGAGTTAACGTTGTACTCCCTCACAACTCTCTTGACTTTTGCCCATGCTAACTCAATTGGGTTTAAGTCGCACATGTACGGTGGCAATCTTAAAACCTCATGTCCGTGACTACGGATGAGCTGGTCTATTTTAAAACTTTTCTCTTGGGGCGCATGCAATTTTATCAAATCAAAAAGCTCGCCTTTTCTCATGCTTAGTGAAGCCTCTACATTGTTTCTAATAAGCCATTCTAACATAACCGTTTTAGTGCTTGATTTTGTAGGAACTTTATTTTCCTGAACACTGTGATATGGTGCGTTGTCCATAACGACAACGCTGGATGGTGGCAAATTGGGAATGAACATGTCAGTCGCCCATTTCTCAAAGTTCGTACTGTTCATTTGCCCGTGGTAATCGCCTGTAGCAGTACCAGCTTTGAAAAGCAATTTTGCGCTATCCAAAAAACCACGTCTGGATCCGGCGTGAACGAGAATCAGCCTGTTCGTTGAGCTGGTGTCAGTCAGTATCGCGTCTATATAATCGTTTCTCCAACACTTTTTAAATGTGAGGTTATTGTCGATCCAAGTTTCGTCTAAAAAGAAAATATCGCGATTGTTTTCTCTGTATTGACGAATTTTTTGCAAATAATTTGACCGCGCAAATACAACAGCTGGTCTTTCTACCAAAATCCTTCGCTTGTTGTGACATTTTTGCCATTTATAGCCCATTTTCTTTAGAAGTTTTCGTAAACTTGTAGTCCCCCAGGGAAAATTTATTTTTTCCCGGATTGCCGCCAGAAGTTTAGGACAAGTGGGAACGATATTTTTTGTCAAATAAAATTCTTCTATACATCTGTGTATTACACTTCTATCGAAATCATCTACATTTAAATTCCCCATTTTATTACACGATTTCCCTTTTTTAGAAGGCGAATGAAGAGGTCCATTTTTTGCTTCTGTTTGAATTCTAGACAATGTTCTTTTAGTAAGTCCAGTGTAACGGGCCGCTCGATCTAAAGCATTGTTAACGTGAAAAGCGAATTTATTCTCTTTTTTCTCTTCAACACACATCTGTAGGACATTTCTCGCCATTTCACGTGCTTGCTTATGTATTATAAAAGGTTTTTTCCTACCCGAACTTGCTGGAAGCGAAGTAGTCATGGTTTATTCACGATAAAATAATACAATCTCGACTAATTTTCTGTATCGATAAGCGCGCGTCACAACCGTCAAGGACAACACTCGACTGCAGACAAATGCGGCGAGGTGGTTGAAAGCGGGGCGAGCTGCCCCCGCGCGCCGCCTCTGTCCCCGATGGACATGAACTCGCGCGCGTACTGTAGTTAGTATTATGTCTTTGTAGGAGAAACGGTATAAAGTAGTGAAAGTTAACCTCATTTCTGAGTAAACCCTCATTTCTGAGAGGGTTTTAGAGCAAAGAAGTATCCGCCGCGCCGCCCCTATGCGCACTGGCGACCTTACTCGTACCATGTCTTCGAAAATTTTTTTCTTATTTTTCAGACATGCAGGTTTCTTCACGTGTTTTCACGTTCATCTTTTTCTTCACCGCCCAGCTCATGGTGAATCAGTACTTATAATTGCAATTAACAATTTCATTGGTGCCGGCGGGCCAATGAAAATCGTACCCGGCTTGTTCACGTACTATGAAATTTACAGCGAACGCTAACCTGAGCTACCAGGGCTCGATGAAAGATTTGGATTCATTAAAACTTATGAAGTCCTACAAGTAGTTGTCGATTTAGCAACATATAAGTGAAAACTCCTTTGGGCGTATTGAGCGATTTTGAATGGATAATATTTTACGAGTTCGCGGCACCGACCTGTTATAATGGCAGTATATTATGATATAAATGTATAATTGTTGCCCGGTGAGCCGATAGATGTAAAAATCTATAGTAACTAAGCTCCATGTAATCCCGCGGGTGTCGTAAGAAGCGACAGAGAGTAACAAATGAAGAGATGGGCAGCTCAGCGTTTTCCTTACAACGACTAAAAATAAAAAAAACGACGGGTTGCACTCCGGGAGTGCCGGCAGAAGTGAAAACTTGAATATTAACGTTGTGCATTTTTGATATTTTGGAATGGTTAGAGTATAATTTTTACGAATTTCTTTAAATATCAGTATAAAAGTAATATCATTTATGTGGTAGAATACAATACTTATTTATTACGCGATCGTACACAAACACAATTTATATTAGGTACATTCCCGCAAGCGCCCTGCGCCGCCTAAACGACACAGCAGGCACAGGTATACATTTTCGCCGCGCCATACAAAGAGAGAGGGATACTGCCTCTCCTACGCCGCGCCGGCTACCTCTCTCTCTCCATCCGTCTTACGCATTTTCGATCAGGGTCACGTGTCCTGACGCGAGTTTAACATTTTTACCCATTACAAAAGGTGTCCAACGCCGCTAAAGAAGTTTTCACTTCAAAAACTACGGTTACCAACCCACTTGTCAAGCGTTTTATGGAATATATCCTTTCCTATGAGGCAATCTATGCGGGAGGCCTATGTTCAGCAGTGAACTGCAATAGGCTGTAACGGTAACGGTAGTAAGATAAGTTATTTTTTTAATTTACAGTTTATGGAACTTTATTTTTTCATATTTTCTTTTCTGAGTCATGGTGCGAACAAGGGGTGGTGGTAGATTTTACGCCGCTACCATACGGCGAGGAGCCGAGTCTATTTTTTCGGCTTTGTCGCTCGTTTAGCACCACCCGGGGGACACGTGTAGGGTGGGCCTTAAGGTTAGGTGGTCGAAGCCTACAGACGTGAGCGACTCATCCCCCCCCCCCCCCATCACTCATAAAAGGGGCCACGTTAGAAGTATCCTTAACCGACGAGCATGTATGCGTAGATATATGGATGTAAAGGAGGTGAAAGAGGTCTGTCAGGATCGTGCCAAAGGGAAGTCCGTAGTCTCTGCCTACCCCTCTGGGTGACAGGCGTGAGTGTTTATTTTTTCATATAACAGAATTTGAAAATTCAAAAAACCACAGTTAAGGGATTCGGAATGTTTGTGTTTGAAACTGGGGCCGCGGGTTTGAATCCCGCCGTAACCTTTAAAACCTGAACCTCCAAATCGAAAAATAGGACGCTATCAACGATAATTGAAGTTAAAGCTATGAAAATAGAACTAATCTTACGAACTTTACTGCTTTTAATTTCACTTATTTCAACATAATAAAATTATAAATAAAATTATTTTTGACTGCTTCTTTAGTCTAATGACGGTTAGTGCGGCTGATGTACATACTAACTCGGCCTAAAGTCAGTTATTACGTTTCCTGTCAAGAAATTTTCAGTATCAGATTGGAGTTAGGAATTTGACCGTATTTTACCCTCGTGCCTGGGGAAGCACGTAAAGCTGTTGGTCTTGCGTCTGATCTCACTCCGGTCGTTTCAAATTACCCTCTCAGTGCAATATGAGAGTGAGAGAATAGAAAGTTCGCTCTTGCTTGCTTAAACACTTGTGCACTATAATCCTGTCGTTCGAAGTTGACTAGTCTCTATCGCCGTAACCAAAATTCGAAAACACGGGTGTATAATTTTAGTTCGAGATAGCTCCAGCATGAATGCTTATGGAATGCTTCATCGGGCATCTAGCTTCCTGTGAGAGTATTTGAATTTCTGCTACGATTTTTTATTATTTGCATTGCATCATGCTTACCTGCGAGTATCGATGGTAAGAGTGAGCCCCATGATATCGCAGAAGTTTTTAGGGAACACTTCAAAGTGGAATCTCCATTGGGACCGGTGCAGCGGGTGTTCGATATTGAGGAGAAATCGTGCAGTGAATTTGCCAGATTTACTGCGAAAGAAGTCGCAAATGTCATAAATAATATGACACGTGGTAAATCACCTGGACATGACGACCTCAGCATTGAGCACCTGCAGTATGCGGGAGTTCATCTGCCTAGGGTGTTGACTATGCTCTATAATGTATGTATAGGGCATGAATACTTACCTCAGGAACTTATGAAGACCATAGTGGTACCAGTTCTAAAGAATAAGACCGGGGATGCTGCCGACAAGAACAATTATAGACCGATCTCGCTGGCTACTGTGATGGCCAAAGTATTGGATGGTTTGCTTGATCGTCGAATAAGTAAACATATACAGGTACATGAGGCACAGTTTGGGTTTATACCTGAACTGTCCACTGAAACTGCAATCTTGCGACTCAAGCATACCGTCCAGTATTATGTTACGAGAAAAACGCCTGTCTACGCCTGTTTTTTGGACTTGTCGAAGGCATTTGACCTGGTCTCGTACAACCTATTATAGGATAAGCTTCGGAGGGAAACGAGTACGCCTAGAGAGATAGTCGAAATATTAAGGTATTGGTACCACAACCAATCAAATAATGTAAGGTGGGCATGTTCATACTCAAGTGGATATAGGTTGGAATGTGGAGTGAGACAGGGGGGCTTAACTTCACCGAGGCTCTTTAATCCATATATAAATGGATTGATCGAGGAGCTTAGCAGAACTGGCGTCGGATGCTCAATAGATGGTAACTTCGTAAACAGCATCAGTTACGCGGACGACATGGTCCCTTCGATCAGAGCACTTGAAACTTTAATAAATTTATGTGAGAGATATGCTGAAGCCCATGGCCTCAGGTATAACTCCAAAAAGAGTGTACTACTTATTTTCAAGGCAGGGAATAAAGTACCCAAGGATATCCCACTGGTCATGCTTGGAGGAGTACCTTTAACTAGGGTCACCAAATTTAAATACCTGGGGCACTGGATTACAGATGACCTCTCTGATGACTTGGATATTGAACGAGAACGTAGAGCGTTAGCAGTGAGGTGCAACATGCTGGCTCGCAGGTTTGCAAGGTGTACAAAAGCTGTCAAGATAACCCTTTTTAAGGCGTACTGCCAAACATTTTACACCTGCAGCCTGTGGGTCAAATATACTCGCAGATCCGTAAATGCTCTACGTGTTCAATATAATAATGGCTTTAGGATGCTAATGGGGCTGTCTCGATATTGCAGCGCATCAGGTATGTTTGTTGAGGCTAACACGGACAGCTTTGATGCAATAATGCGGAAGAGAGTGGCCTCCCTGATGCGACGCGTGCGAGACAGTGCCAACGGACTCCTATGTACTGTATTAGGTAGGTTTGATTGTCCGGTAGTGCGGCACTGGAACACTGTGCATATGGGGTCCAGAGCTGTTATATTTAATATAAAATAATCATTGTTCTTTTTTTTAGTTGTATATTTATTAACATTAATTTTAAGTTTATATTATTTATTACTAACAAATTATGGAGCTTGTATCTGAAATAAAATTATTATTATTATTATTATTGTACATTTTTGCATCGGCCCATAAAGAATAACTTTCATTCAATATAGATTACAAGAACACACATAAATTTTTTATTTATACTTTTATCACTGGTTCAGAAAAAAACCCTATCTTACAGTAAGAAACCCTTTCCACCAGTAAGAAACCTACTTTCCTAAATATTTACTTTCAGTCTGCTTAAACTCAATATGCGTTGCTTAATGTTCGTCGAAACCTATTTTAATCTGTCGCTGATATTCCCATTCAGTTTCAGTTTTGCCCTTGTGGAGGAGGTAGAAGCGTTTATAGGACCGGAGATAAGGAGAGTTATACGTTGTAGAGCTACGCTGCAACCATATTATGTTTGAAGCACGAATGGGTCGGGAAAAACGACGCACTTACAGAATATCAGCGTAAAATTACAGCTTAATGCTGCTATCTTCCTTATAGTGTGTGAAAGAACAAGGTACCCTTTCTACCGAAAACGAGGAATTTTATCTTAGTCCTCAGGGGTGACGATACATCTGCATTTTGATTCTTAATCCAGGATATACATAGATGTCTATGGGCCACTGCATCTTCTTTTTATCAAGTGGACAATGTGCTTGTTTGTCTCCCATATGAAAATGCCTTTACAAACCCACAGAAATACGGACACATATTTTGTTTACTTATATAATATCTCCCTGGTACTGTTAAATTACTTTCTTTTTTTCCTTTGTCTTTGTTTTACGTTTATCTCTTTATTATAGATGTGATATTTTATTTTGTATTGCTATAGCAACTTTACGATAAAGAGTGGCGTGTTAAATTATTCATGAATGCTTAACGCGTCATTTGTTCATATGGTATAGAACGAATTTGCAGACGTCAAAGGTTAGCGACATCAAATGATCTCCTGTTATGCACGAAAAGTGAAATATTAATTTCCACAACATTTCCAAAACCGTTTTCAAACTTACGTCATTTTATCACTTCAATGAAACGTGTAGTGTGAACTTTAACTTGCGTGTGTTTATCGACTTTGCGATAAGCCAACTGAACTACCCAGTGTTATGGGATTGGGTGAAGCTTCAAAGGAAGGCCAGTTGCATTCACGGAAAGGCAAGACATCAATGGATAATAATTGTCGGCTTCGTGATGCAGTGGCTTAGCAATGAGTTGCAGCGCTAAGGGGCGCGGGTTTGAATCCCGCACGGAACAAGCATTTGTGTGGATTGCAAATAATTGTTCCGAAACCGTACGATACAGCAGAAATATATATTCTGCCAATAAAATAAGTTACTGGTAGGCAATAAAGAGTTTAACTGAGGTAACTACAGCTATCGTCACATGAGCTACGTCTTTTGCAATGTGTTTGTAAATAAATGCAACCACTTTCTACACTTAATACATATTGTAAAAGTTTTCATCGTCATCATTACAGCCCTTCACAAGTCCATTACTGAACATAGACCTCCCCCAAAGAATGCCACAGAGCAACCTGCATTCATCGACTTTCTGCATGTCTTACCAGGTCGTCACTCCATCTATTGGGGTGTCGTCCTACACTACGCCTACCGGTACGAGGCTGCCACTCGAGAACCTTTGTTTCTCATCGGTTGTCGGTTGTGCTATGTTGGTTACTCTGGTTCTACTACGGATATCCTCATTTCTAAGTTTATCACGCAGAGAACCCCGAGCATAGCCCTCTCCATAGCTCGCTGAACGACCTTGAGCGTCCTAATACGGCCAGCAGTGAAAGGTCACGTTTTAGATCCGTAAGTCATCACTGGCAACACGCACTCGTTGTACAATCTATGTAGGTTTCCGGTTTTGAGGTACACCTGACGAGAAGATTTGTTGTAATTTACCGAACGCTGTTAATACCGTATCCTTTCCAGTCCAGTAGCTTGAGAACGTTTCCTAATGCAGCGGTGAAGAATTTCGAGGATATAGCGTCACCCCGTCTTACACCTCTGCAATTGTATAGGTTTCGAACTCTGCTTCTATACTCTTACAGCCATCGTAGCCCAACTGCACAAACACTTCGGCACTTCGATATACCGACAGTCAACTTGGCACCGCTGAAGAGACTGTAACACCACCCAAATTTCAACGCAATCAGTAAAAGTTTTGTTAAAGTTTTAGTTACAAGTAATTATATTATTCTATTGGACGTTCAATCAATGGAAAATCGATAGGAAAGAAAGATTCTCGAGTGACACCTATTCACCGTTAAGCAAAGTGTAGGGCTTCCCTAAAAGCGACTAGATGGAGCGACACCTGGTCAGACAAGAAGTCAGTAGGTGGCTCAAAATAAGAAACATACCTTTTTTGCATTACTCGGAAGACGCCTTAACTCGGCAGTGGACTTCTGAAGGGCTGTAATAATGATGATGATGCACTGTAATTAATCCCAACATCAAATAACATTTGGAATATATTTGATTTATTTGTTTTGATTTCAACTGACGTACAAAAGAAAAAGAATGATGAAATAGTTAGTTCTTAAGTCTCCTTAAATAGCTTGTTACTTACGTTTTAGCTGGAGCCGTGGTACCTGAGGGACTAAGCGCTCGCTGCAAATTTCACAGTACGCGAGCAACCCAGGTTCGATCCTTGCCGGCACCAATGAAATTGTTAATTGCGAGTGAGTACTGATTTACCATGTGCTCGGTGGTAAAGGAAAACATGAACGTGCAAACACGTAAAGAAACCTGCATATCTGAAAAATAAGAAAAAATATTTCGAAGACGTGAATTTTGCCAACACTCATTGGGGCAGCGCGGCGGATATATATGGAAAGCCACGTCGCGGGTGTTTTTCAGGTGTAACACGACTGGGTTGGTTCAACCGGTCCTACTCCGGTCCACGCATTCACAGTGTACCAGCGTAACATAAAAACATTATTTACCGCTGTTTTGTATGGTGAGTGTAAAAACCCGCAGACCCTTTTACTGGAATTTACGAATTTATAGAGAATTCCATATTAGTCTTCAATGGTGACAACGTATCTCAATTTGGTTCTTAATAATATCCTAATATCATTAATGTAGTTTGTTAATAGAACCAGGCATTGATTTGTGGAAATCCATTATATTAAAAATGAATAGGGGTGTTGGGAATAGTGGTGCTTGGATTAGTGGTGACGGGGATAGTACCTACTAATAATGCAATTGATGGAGGGCGAAAAGTGCGTATTTTATCACGAGTTAGTTTTATAATCTGATTAATTTTTATAATATTTAATCATCGATCACTTATAAAAACCCAGATACACAATCAGTGACAAAAAGCGACCTCACCAAATGAGCACCCATTCGAACATTTGGGTGCGCTTTTAATTTAGTTACATTCGAATACTCCGACGGCAAACATGCCTCAGTGCTCGTTTAAAAAGTGTAAAAATCACACATTCAGGACCCTAAAAAAGAATGGAATTTCCTATTTTCGGTATGTATTAATATTATCGTTATTTAATTGTTATCACTATATTGTAAATACTTATATTTTGTCAAGAAATCCCTAAAACATTTTTTAAATTAAGTCATAATAAGTAAGTCATGATTGTTCGAGAATTATGTGTGTTGACTCTGTTCCATTTGTTGGAGACGTTATTCTTTTTAATTTTTTTTATTATTTAAGTTTGATTGTTTTTTTTTTGTTTAATGAGACTTCTTTATTGTTTCTCTAAATATTATAATAACATTTTATTGATTTAATTTTGAATATGTGCATGTAATAAAATTAAAGATGTGAGATTTTATTTTTTATTTTTTAGCTTTCCTCGAGATCCAGTTAGGTGTGGAGAATGGATATCAGTCATAGCACGTCAGAGATCCGAAGAATTCTTCAAGCCGACTCAAGGAAGCGTTGTATGTTCAAAGCATTTTTTTTACGCTAAAAAACATTTTTCAGTCATTATTTCATGACCTATCTAAACATATAGAAGTTATAGACACTTTTAATGCTATTTATTTAAAGAACGTAATAGGCAGAAAGCGGCCGTTTTCTCAATATCCACTAGGTGTCAGAAAATTCGCCATTACACTACACTTCTATTCACCAGCCGCGTATAAGTACATACGAAAAATGTTTGACACTTGCCTACCTCACCCGAATACTTTATGCAACTGGTACAGAAGTATAAATGCAGAACCTGGTTGAACCTTGTGACGCATGTGTAAATAGTTTATTAGCTATTAGCGAGATAGGCTTTTTTTCACAAACTTATTGATATAAGAAACCTTAGGGCGACTGTTTTTTTCATCTCTAGATGTATTTCTTGTTTGCAAAAAAACAGAAGTTGCAATTAGATACTACCACATATGTACTAACAAGAATTTTGATATTTCTCAAATTTGCAGCATGGTATTGTCATCATTTTTAGGTGTCGACATATTTTCATCCAAGTGTCACGATAATAATCATAGAGTTATTACAATAAAATCGATTACTGAACGGTACCTTAAAGTAAGATTGCATTACATAGCCAAAAAAGATACGGAAAAAAAATTCTATCTAAAAGACGATTATTTAATAAACCCATTTTATTTCAAGGAAATTAATAACATAATTATTCTGTCTTGTCCAGTATTGTTTTGTAACCTCTGTAAATATGAACATTACGTCAAAATTTTGCACAATAATATTTTTAGATTTTACAACTTTCTGTACATACTTTTTATATTTAGTAACCATGGAATTTAGATTTAATAATAAGATAATAATATAAGCAATATTTTTAAATTTTTGACACAGGATATAAAATAAATAAATAATTGTGACTGTTTTAAGTACTTTCATTTCTAAATGTATGTGGCATCCTATTCAAAAACATATTTACATTCAGGTTAATTATAAGCATTACACATATACACCAATTACTACACCAATTCTTTAAAAAAAAATTAACAAGATTAAAATATTAAAATTATAGTAACAAAAATATTGGGCAGTTCGACTACCTCATTCCTTGTCCAAGCGACGAGCATCGGTCGTAAAATTTAATTTCTTTTCATTGGCATTTTGTAATTCTGACTTTAAAACATGCGTGTAAGGATGAATTTGTTTTGATATAGGTTGAGCAGCAGGTACAGTCATAAAAATGTATTGCTTTTTGTACGTAGCTTTGTGAATACTACTATACAGCATGCATTTAAGGTTGAATTTACATTAATGTATGTTTATTTCGACTAGAATTACGTCAAAACCGTTGGGGACAGTTTTAAGAGAACTTTTGTATGGGATTGTGTATCTAGTTTAATATTAGTGATCGATGTATTTAATAGATATATAGTATGATAGCAAGTGGCGGTTGTGACGTGTGAGTCACAACTGCCACTTGCTGTCAGCTGGACTGTTTGGTCGTTTGTCACCCTTAATTCTGTTTTTAAAAAAAGCTACAAACTACACGCATAAGCATCCATAATCAAATCCCCAGATGGCAGCTAGTTATCGCGGCACTGACCGGAACATAACACATGAGTTAATGCGGCCGTATTAACGGTGCAACCGCAAATGTAATATTTCGGATTTAGGTATATGATTAGCATAATGCAGCTGTTTGTTACGTAGGACTGTTATTTTTTAAAGGAACAAGGGTGACCAATAAGCACACAGTCCACCTGATGGTAAATGGATGTTAAAGCCAATTAAAAATCAAAATGCAGATTGGTTGTCAACCATAACGACTTTGGAATGCCTCGTACCCTGTTAAAAGGTTTTCACCTTCGTTGGGGGCTAATGACCTACAGCTCACCAGATGTCGCTAGTTGACACTGAGCTGAAGTTTTTTGTTACGCAATGTCTTTTAATTGAAAAGTTAGTTTTAAATAAAAGTTTATCTCTTTCTAAAGTATTATATTAATACCCAAAGAATGCCTCAGTAGTTTGCACTTCAATTTTTTGCACATATTAACTTTTTTTTCTACATACATATATTAAATGTATCAATGATTTGGTTTATTTGTTTTTAATCTAATTAATATAAAATATAACTATTTACTAATAGTACAGAACTCTTATTGCTCTCATTATTATATTGTAATGGTATCCAAAGCAAATGGTGAATAGTGACACCGAGACCTAGATCTGCCTTAAAACTAACATAATTCTTATTGTTACGAGCTTGAGGTTCGTGACAATAAAAATTGCCGATAGAATTACCTAAATTAACACTTTAATTCACTTTACACTAATTAAAACTTAAAACACCAAAAATTAATCACACTAATTAACTTTATTTCGCTCCGAATCTTCGCTTGTCTCGCCGAATTCAATACTTCCCCGATCGCATCTTACAGCGCTTATTTATATAAATTAGCACGGAAATATCCAAAATATTCAAGTAAACACGCGCAAGGTACCGAGAGTTTGAGTTTCAACTTCAAGAAGTTTAGTTCTTCGGTTCGAGACTAGATGGCGCTAGTGCCGTCGACTAAGGCGTGTAACACTGCCCCCTCTCAAGACATGCTCGTCCCGAGCATTATCGGCCCCATAATAACGCGCCAGGCGATCCACATGGACGATCCTAGGAGTCCCTCTTGCGGCTTTCTGTATCCGGTAGGTTACATCGTTGATCCTGGTCACAATCCGGTACGGGCCATCCCATTTATCTTGAAGCTAAGGAGATTTCCCTTTGCTGCGGACGGGATTATGCAACCACACAAGTGAACCTTCGTCGAACCCTTTGTTGTTCATTTTGCGGTCGTACCGGGTTTTCATCTTTTCGGACATTTGATGGCCCGATTGTCTGACGTGCTCATAAATGTCATTCATTTTGTTCCGCAAGTCATTTGCATAATCGGTTATATTGCGTGGGGCATCAGGTGGTATCCCGGTGATCAGGTCTGCAGGCAGCCGTAATTCCCTTCCAAAGTTTGCGAAAGCTGGTGTCACTGCTGTACTTTCGTGAACAGAACTTCGATATGACAACAAAAACGGTTGTATGTGCTTGTCCCAATCTCGTTGCCGATTGTCTACAACTTTTGCTAGGTACCTCTCCAATGTCTGATTAAATCGTTCCACCATTCCATCAGATTGCGGGTGATAAGAAGTCGTTCTTGTTTTATGAGTACCCATAACTCGGCAAGTTTCCTTGAATATTTGAGACTCAAAATTCCTTCCTTGATCGCTGTGAATCTCTAAAGGTACTCCAAAACGACAGAAGACTTCATGAACTAGTTTGTCTGCAACTGTTGAAGCTTTTTGATTTGGAATGGCGAAGACTTCTGGCCACTTAGTGAAGTAATCCATCACAACCATGAAATACTTGTTACCGCTTTCACTCTCCGGAAACGGTCCCGCCACGTCAATGGCTATTCTCTCCCATGGTGCACCCACATTTTACAACTTCAATGCACCTCTACTACGAGTCTGAGGTCCCTTTACAACCGCACAACTTGTACATTTGCGACACCAGTCCTCGACATCGTTTCGACAGTGGACCCAGTAAAACCGGTCTCGGAATTCAGTAGAGTTCGTTTAACTCCCAGATGGCCTCCTGAATAATCATTATGGTACAGCTGTAGAACATCCGGTACTTTAGCTTTAGGGACAACCATTTGTAAATGACAGCTGTCTCCCCGAACATTTTCCCATTTACGGCACAGAACTCCATCCTGAAGCAGCAACCTGTCCCACTGGGCCCAGTAGCTTTTAGTGGTCGAACTCATCGCTGAGACGTCGCTCCACTTGGGCTTGGGAGCACTGGCCTTCATCCATTCCAGGATCGGCTTGATGTCCGGATCTTCCTGCTGTGCACGTTGTAAGCTGTTCTTCCACTCGTTGCTGAGGTGGTCTGCCCTGAGCATCCTCACGGATACCACTTCCTTACTCTCTTGCCTAGTACAATGTTTGCAATCTTCAGGACAAGGTCTTCTTGACAATGCATCTGCGTTGCCATGAGATTTCCCGTTACGATGTTCGATCTCAAAGTCGTATTCCTGCAGTAGATCAATCCACCTCGCAACTTGTCCTTCTGGATTTTTAAACTGCAATAGCCATTTTAGTGCAGCATGGTCAGTTCGTAAGTGAAATTTTCGCCCCAGAAGATATTTGCTAAAATGCTGCAACGACTTTACCACAGCTAGCAATTCGCGTCTTGTGACACAGTAGTTCCTTTCCGGTTTTGACAACGACTTGCTGAAGTACGCTATCACGACCTCTTGGTCACCATTCCGTTGAGACAACACACCGCCAAGTCCTATATCACTTGCGTCTGTGTCAACTATAAATTCTTTGCTTGCATCAGGGTATCCCAAAATAGGTGTTTTGCACAGACGGTCCTTGAGCTCCTGGAATGCGATATTGCAACTTTCATCCCAGCAGAAATGTCGCTTCTCCTCAGTTAGCTTGTGCAGAGGTTTGGCTATATCTGCAAAGTTCTTCACGAATCGCCGGTAATAGGAGCACAAACCCAATAATGCTCTAACCTGCGTCTTATCTTTTGGAACCGGCCAATCCTTGACAGCGGCGATTTTCTCTGGATCCGTGCGGATACCTTCTTCCGATACTACAAACCCCAAAAAGTTAACTTGCCGTTGGAATAGTGAACATTTCTTCGGGCTCAACTTGAGGTTGGCACTCTGAATCTTCATGAGCACGCGTTCCAGGTTTTGAAGGTGTTCCTCAAACGTACGGCCCACGATGATCATGTCATCCAAGTAGACCAGACAGGCATCGCCAATTAGCCCGGTAAGTACAAGTTCCATCAGCCTTTCAAACGTTGCTGGAGCATTGCACAACCCAAACGGCATTACTTTGAATTGCCACAGACCCTTTCCCGTCGAGAACGCAGTTTTCTCCTTGTCCTTAGGGTCAATTTCAACTTGCCAGTAGCCACTTTTTAGATCCAGCGTGCTAAACCATTTTACTCCTGTAAGCATGTCCAGCGTGTCAACAATTCTTGGCAAGGGATAGCTGTCCTTCTTTGTAACGTCATTCAGACGGCGGTAATCAACACAGAACCGCATGCTGCCATCCTTCTTTTTCACCAGCACCGCTGGTGAACACCATGGACTAGAGGAAGGTTCAATAACACCATCCTTCACCATTCCCTCAATCATGGTTTCCACTTCCTTTTCACGTGCTACCGGCAATCTTCTTGGCCGCTGACGGATAGGCAATTCTTCTCCTGTGTTTATTTTGTGTTGAACTAAGCCAGTCTTTCCTATGTCAGCATCGTTTGATGAGAATACATCGGCGTACTTGAGTAACAACTTCTTCGCCTTGACCAATTCGTTTGGGGACAGAACACTGCGACAGTCTTCCAAAAGTGTGGTCACTCTCGTTTCTGAATCCTTGCTGGGGGTCCCACTCGATATATATTGGCACTGACGTAACCAATCCACTTCCTCACAAGTACCAACCAGTGTGCCTTTTTCTATAATCTGTTTCCGGTCGCAAAGATTCAGCACACGTACTCCTGAGATGTCAGTGGTCCTGACCAAGGTTCGAGCTACTTTCCATGGAAGGTCATTGTTTACCCTTTCCACAAGTACACAACGGTGAGCTTGCCCAGCGTTTCGAGGAAGACTAACCGGAACAATCGTTTCCGATCTCGGCGGAAGAACAATCTTCTTGATGCTGTACACGTTCCCTGGTAACGCACCTTCCATAAAAAGTTCCTCCTGTCCACATTTCAAAACACCTTGCTTAACGTCGATCTCGCAACTATTATTCCTCATAAAGTCTAAGCCTAGGATGCAGTCGTCCATTATATCAGCCACGATGACATTATGCAGGTAGATCACGTTGCCTAGCTTCAACTCCATCTCCTTCTCTCCACGGACGGGTATACGCTGACCGGTGGCTGTTACCAAATTAATGCGTTCTAGGTTGTCCCCAAGGAACTGACTTATAAGTTGGGAACTAACAACCGTACGAGAGGCTCCAGTGTCTATGGTCAGCTTACACGGCGTTCCGTTGACCTCGCCCTTGATGATTAGACTGTTCCCATCATGGGTTTGTGAGATCGAGATCCTTGGGGCTCTTTTAACATCAGCCAGCGCACGCCCCGCAGTTCTGGCTTTTACTCGTTTCCCTGCTTCTGCCGGGTGGTGCTGTTGGCCGCACTACCCTCCTGAGGTCGTTCACCTTCCCTTTGTGGATTTCGCTTAGGGCAGCTGGATCGAAGATGGCCCTTTTCCCCACAGCCATAGCACCTAGGGCTGTATCCTTTGCTGCGGTCGCGTACTGTAGCTGCTGCAACCTCCCTGATGCGATGGGAACGATGATCCTGCCGCACGGCTTCCACCTCCAGTGCATGGGCCAAGGCGCCCTTAAGCGTGTCGTGGTGCCCGAGTCTCACAGCAGCTCTGACTTCAATGTCGCGGATGCCGTCGATGAATGTCTGAACCAGGTTCCCTTCAATGAGCGGAGGTACAGACTGGTATGCTTTTCGAACCATCTTCTCCACCTCAAGGGCCCACTGCTGCAGGTTTTCGTTGCTGCGCTGCACGCGATCCTTAAGCTGCGCGCGAAAGACGTGTTCCAGGTGAGCGTCGCCATATCTCGCCTCCAAGGCCTCAAGGAGCTGCTCGTAGGTCACTTTCTTACCGAGAGCTTCCAACATAGTTAAGGCTTGGTCGCGTAGGCCTAGGGTGAGTGCAGTCATGGCTTGGCTTTTATTCCAGCCGTTCGCCTCCATGACGGCCTCGAACTGGATTTTGTAGGCCGACCAGGAAGAGGTCCCGTCGAACGGCGGCACTTTGAATCCACGTAGCGAAGGTGTTGTAGCTACTACGGTAGCTGTTGTTCCATCCCCAAGTTTGAGGTCATCCAGCGTTTTCTTCACGTCAGCCATTACGTTGTCAACCCGATTGTAGTTTTTATAAATTAATTTCGAATGTAATATGTTTCACATCATGCAAACGTGGCGCTCCATCTTAGTCCTCAGGCGTGAAAACACATCTGAAATTTGATGCTTAATCGAGGTTAAATGTAGATGCCTATGGGCCACAGCATCAACTTACCATCAGGTGGGCTTTGTGCTCGTTTTTCACCCTAATTAAAAAAAGGAAAATTTGTAAATGTTTTTGTCTGTGTATATGTAAGTACGTCTGTCTGTCCGGGCTCATCTTCGGAATGACTGAACCCATTGTGACGACAACGAACGGCTTAAGAAGCATCGTGCTACAGTGTTTGGTGTAGTGATTGTAAACACCCAAAAACCTTTTACTCTTAACAAGACACTGCAATGTTGTTGTAGTGTGTAGGAATATCCACTTTCTCATATCGTTCCGTGGATATCGTAGGAAGCTACGGAGGGAAATTGAAATGAGAGATGGCGAGCAATATCATTCACATGACTCCAAAAAATAAAAAATAAAACGTTTGCCAAACCGCCTGCCAGCATGCCAACAAAATCGCACTTGTAAAGTAGTGTAAAAAAAGTGTAACCTATGGGAAGGCCTATGTTCAGCAGTGGACTTTTACATGCTGTAATGGAAGGGTGGATGAAAACGCGTGAAGTAATTAATATAAACTGCAACATACTTGTCGAATACATTTACTCTAAAATGAGTTTAGCAAGTTACAGTTTTATAACAAGAATTAGGTTTCTAATTTAAAATTATCCCTAATTACTAATTTTTTACTCTTTTGAGTGGATTAAGAAATGTTGAAATCTCAATGTCGTCTTAATATAATTCGATTAAAACTTCTTGCCATGTATGTATACCTCAAAACCTGAAAATTAGATTGTACAACCATTGCGTGTTGCCACTGATGACTTACGGATCTGAGATGGTCTTTAACTACTGGCCGTATGAGGACACTCAATATCACTCAGCGAGCTATGGAGAGGGAGTTTCTCTGCGTGATAAACTTAGGAATGAGGATATCCACGGTAGTATCAGAGTGACCGACATAGCTCAACGGATTAGTAAGCTGAAGTGGCAGTGGGCCGGCCATCTAGCTCCGTATAGACAACTATTGGGGAAAAAAGGATAGAGTGGCAGTCTCGTACCGGTAGGCGTAGTGTAGGGCAACCCCCCACTAGATAGAGTAACGACCTGGTAAGACATGCAGGAAGTCGATGGATTCAGGTGACTCAGGACTGTGCTTCGTAGTACCTATTCTTTGGGGTAGGTCTATGTTCAGCAGTGGACTTGTGATGGGCTGTAATGATGATGATGATGAATGCATCCGATATTTTGCCACCCTTGGGCGTAGAATTTTTTCTTTAAATTTATTATTATATTATTTATTACTAGCTGCTGCCCGCGATTTTGTACGCGGATGATGTTGCTTACGCCAGCGACAACGGGGTCGTCAAAATCGAAGATCTAAAACGTCTGTTTTCGAATTCTAAGAGCCCGGGTACGGGAAAACAACGTGATGTGCGAGACGATTCTAGACGTTCCAGATCTTTCATGTTTGTAAGTCAACACGAAATGCCCATCAGATTAAACAACTTTTGCTAAGGCGTCATTCCTATATATGTTATAATGTCGCTGGGCTTTGGAGTTCCACAACAGGTGTTCCAGATCTTCAAATAACTATAGCTGTACCCTTGGCTTTGCCCACGTTCTCGGTCACGCGCAAGTCGTATCTCACGCTCCTGACTGCTCTCAAGTGATCGAGCAGTCACAGAGCGGATATTCTGAAAACTCAACCTCTGATCCCTCTGTGTAACCGTTTCAGATGAGCGAGATAAAGAATGATGATCCCGATCGATAGCTAAAAGCATTTCTCGTTATTCCACACTTTCCTGAGATCGAGAAGCAGTAGTGCGGACTCGTTTAAATTCTAGTCGTAATTGGCGCTGCGTGGTAGTTTGTGCGGACAAACTTAGTGCATTACGCTCACGGTTAGCACCTAGCCGTTGTTCACGCTCCGCGTGGGTTCGAGAGAAACTACTGCTACCACTAACTAACCTGCGCATCTAAAAAACCCTTGAGTTTCGAGACAGATTTGATCTTTTTATAAAAGGCATAGCTAGATTCCTTCTTAATCCGATACTAACGATATTCAAAATAATGAAAAGTTATCGAATAAGTACGTAATAGTATAAAAATAATAATTATTCGTAGGAAAATTAAACACATCAACCAACACAGACAACAAAGGTAACCCCCGTTTCTATAGGATGACAACTTAGAACCAAAAGTTTGACTTGACTTCATGATAGTGTAACTTGTTGTACCACCAATCGATCTGTTTAGTAATATTGGTGTGAAACTCTCCATATAACCAGATACGACATATAAAGTTCCCGGATTTCCTAATGCACATAAAAAGTGCAAAAATTAAACAAAAATTACGATTTTTCAAAACAATATTATGGGATTAAAACTTGCACTATTTAATGCGGTAAACATTTTTGACGGTCGACATATTGTAAAACAGCTGTTCCCTTGCAATTTATAATATTACTGCCCCGCTCCTTTATAAAAATAGCGTGATTATTATGTTCCCAGAGTTAAATTTTTATTTTTATTTTAACTAATAACATATCATTTTGTGCATTCAATTATTTTGTGCATTCAATTACAGAGAAAAACCTTTTAAAATCAATACTGCTTACCCCTTATAACATACGGCATGATAATATGTAGCCTAAAGCCTTCCTTGGTTTACAAAGAACATTTTTGCTGAATTTCAAATCAATCTATTCAGTAGTTTTGGCGTGAAGCCGTACCACACACAGACAAACAGACAAACAGACAAAAATTCTAAAAAGTCACTTTTTGTCATCAGTTACGTTTTTCTAACAAAAGACACTTATTTTTTCTCGAAAATACTCAATGTACAGTTTTTTTTTTCGTTACTGTTTTATTATATGTATAGATAGATGTATAGATAAGGCACTAAAGCTTATCCCATTAAAAAAAAGAATAATCACAATCGCTTCACAACTGACGAAGATATCTTCTTCAGTCGAATTGTTCACCTTTACAACGCTACTACTTTTTGATCCTTTAATCGATTATAGATGTAGGTGTCTAGGAGCCATATAATTCAACTACCATCAGGTTAACGGTGTGCTACTATAACACCCTTATTCTATAAAGAACCTTACGTTCAAATATTTATTTATACTGACAGACAAAAATAAATCAAAACATATGATTTATTTAAAACATCGCATAAAAACTTGAAAAGTACGGAGGTTTTCTTCCGTAAACAATGTTGTTCAGGCTTAATGCCTGAAGTAATTTAAGTGAAATGTGCGAATGAGTGATTGCCTTCAGCTCGTCAGAAGGCGCTCATGTGCTTCTCAAAGCAAATTCACAATGTCATCTCACTTGTCAACCAAACGCTGTACGATTAACAATATTAGAAAATTAATTTCTAATATTACTAATTTTGAAAAGTAAGAGCATTTTATTTGCACCAGTTTATCCTCTAAAGATAAAACATGGTGGCCCATGAGGGGAACTAAAAAGAATCCGCAAGAAAATCAATAAAGTCAAGAAATTCATCAAACACAACCATCGGCGGACTTCGAATTTTACAACGGATCTATTGCTATGGACGGAACCTTGCAGTGAACAGTCTAAAGTCACGGGTTTCAAGCATCAAGATTGAGAAGTATACTGAGAAGAAGATTAAGTTTCAAGCAGTACAACAGCGAAAGTTATACATCGAGACGTGACCTGGTTCTCGCCGCCGAAGTTAAGTGTCCTTCCTTCAAAGCTATTTTCTTTTAAATATCCAATAATCCTAATTACTTATCCAGAATAGTACTCCATTTGTGTAAATAAAGTGTTCTTTAGGCTATTTACGCCCCCAATTCTTAAATTAAGTGCAATTTTGTTCTTGCATCATCTTTTATAACTACCTTAAATTAAAAAAAATCAAAGGAATTAGTTATTTTTTGGCTAACATTATTTAGAATTCCATTAAATTTAACAAATAAATGATTAACTTCGTTTAATTAAATTACAGTTCACAAGTTTAGCCAGTACAAATTCTTGTTTTTAAAGTAAAAGTTAACAAAAATACAAATAATTTTTAGCGGTAGGTTTCTTTGTTCTTTATCGATTATCTACAAAATATTTAGCGTATTTGCCGACAATTCCAGGTTATATAAGTAATTATCATCGCGGAGCACTGCTCGCTGTTAGTCGCTATTGTGTCGGCACCGACCGGGAGCGATCCGCTGAGCGTGCGCAGCCGGCTTCCCTGCACAGCTTGTGTACAGCACGCAAGTACCGCCAGAACGAGGAACGTGAGCCAATATTATTTACTATTCTAACAGTTGCATTGCTATTTAAATAATAAGCATTTAAAACTTATTTGAAGATAAAAATTAAAATTAATTATTAAAAATGACTTCATCAGCAGAAATTAATAAACACGATTACGTGAATTAACTACAAAAAGAGTGTCTGCAAAAGGGCAAATAACTAAATTTAAAAATTATTTAAATATCATTAGCAGTAAAACGGACTTAGATAATGTGCAATCTACCGAGTTAAGTTTAAAACTCACCAAATTTGAAGCGTTATCCGTTAAGGTTGATGATTTGCAGAGTGAAGTAGAGGTTTTAAATCATGAAAATATTTCGGCTGAAATTGAGGAGCGCGACAATATTGAGCAAGAGATAATAATAAACATCGCCAAAGCCAAAACTTTAACTGAAAGATTTTCTAAAAAATTAGAATGCGAAAAAAGGCGCAGCTCCGTGCACAACGCCTCATGTTGCGTAGATGATCCTGGTTGCCGTGAAGCAGGTTTGAAATTACCTCAAATTCAACTTGCCAAATTTGATGGTTCCTATTTCCGGTGGCTGGAGTTTCGGGACACTTTTGAGAATTTGATACATAAAAATGATCGCATTTCAGATATTCACAAGTTTCATTATCTCGTGTCTTATTTGCAAGGTGACGCGGCCAGAATAATTTCTAACTTAGAAGTGTCAACGAATAATTATTCTGAAGCATGGAAAATGATTTGCAATAGATTTAATAACAAAAGAATATTAGTTAATCATCACTTAAACGCATTGTTTAATGTAAAACAATTAACACGCGAATCGGAACGGTCTTTGAGATTTATGGTCGATCACGTAATCAAGTACTTACGCGCCTTGTCTAACCTAGGACAACCCACTGATAAATGGGACGTGCTTATAATATTCATGTTAGCATCTAAGCTAGATAGTGCTACATTATTAAAATGGGAGGAATATCGCAATACATTAACGAGTGATGTACCGTCATTGGAACAATTTTATAAATTTCTGATTGATCGTGCCGATGTACTAGAGTCAATGAGTCGTAACAATAGGACCGATACAAATAACATTTCAAAAAGCCCTTCTGGCAATATTCGTCATACAGCTAATAACAATTATAATTACGCTCAAAAGTTTCATCAAAACAATAATACCATAAAGACATTTGCAAGCAAAAGCAATAATTACAGTAAAAGGTCAAACATATTTACATGCATTACTTGTAACGAGCATCATAGAATCTACTATTGTCCCACATTTAGGGCTAAGGGGATTGACGAGCGAATGATGGACGTAACGAAGTATAAATTGTGTGTCAATTGCCTAAGGCAGGGTCACCCTGAAAGCGAGTGTCGCATGGGGCCTTGTCGCGAGCGCGACTGCAAAGAGCGCCACAACAGTCTGCTCCACCGTCCGTCTTCCTCTTCAAACCACCTCACCCTCGCGGATAAACAAGATGAGATTATCGTTAATTACTCAAATCAAAATACAAATCTGGTTTTATTATCTACTGCAATGATTGAAGTATCGAATCCACTTGATGAGCAAAAGGTTAAGGTTCGTGCTTTGTTAGATTGCGGGAGCCAATCATCATTCATTTCTGAGTCCCTAAAGACCAGGTTATCTTTACCGAGCCGTCAAATTGACACACTAAAGGTCATTGGCATCGGTAACAATTCATCACAACATGTAATTGAAAGTTGTAATATTCAAATTAAATCAATAAATAGCAAGTTTAGTGCAATGTTATCATGCTTTGTGTTAAAAAAAACTCACCGGTCACGTACCATAAATGCCGGTTAATATTAGCTTATTAAAACTACCCCCAACTATCAAGTTGGCTGATCCTATGTTTCATCAGCCAGCCCCCATAGATGTATTGATAAGTGCTGATCTCTTCTGGGACATTCTAGGCAATGAGCAACAGTCCCTAGGACCCAATTGTCCTAAGTTAAGGAGTTCACATCTTGGTTGGATAGTATCTGGCCCAATAAATTCAACAGTATCTAGCAAAAGGATACATTGTAATCACGCAATTATCACTGAATCACAAAATGAAAATATTGAAATATAAAATAATGTCCAAGTTCTGGGAATTGGAAGAAGTTCCCACTAAATGCAGCACGAATGAGCCTGAAAATGAATGTGAAAGTCACTTTCTTGCTCATACTATACGAGATAAGGAAGGTAAATTTTGTGTAAAACTGCCTTTGCAAAAATCGGTTGAGTGTTTGGGTGACAGTTACAATTTAGCCAAAAAACGATTCATTAATCTAGAAAAACGGTTTAAACGCAACCCTGCTCTCAAAACGGAATACGTTAAGTTCATAGACGAGTATGCTGACTTAGGACATCTTTCAATAAACAATTACAATAATGAACCGAACCCTAACCCATCTTACCATTTGTGTCATCATGCAGTCATACGGCAGGAAAGCGAGTCCACCAAGCTCCGTGTGGTGTTTAACGGCTCTGCCCCCACCACTACAGGCTATTCTCTGAATGACATATTAATGATCGGCCCAAATGTTCAAGATACCCTCTTACCATTTGTGTCATCATGCAGTCATACGGCAGGAAAGCGAGTCCACCAAGCTCCGTGTGGTGTTTGACGGCTCTGCCCCCACCACTACAGGCTATTCTCTGAATGACATATTAATGATCGGCCCAAATGTTCAAGATACCCTCTTACCATTTGTGTCATCATGCAGTCATACGGCAGGAAAGCGAGTCCACCAAGCTCCGTGTGGTGTTTGACGGCTCTGCCCCCACCACTACAGGCTATTCTCTGAATGACATATTAATGATCGGCCCAAATGTTCAAGATACCCTCTTACCATTTGTGTCATCATGCAGTCATACGGCAGGAAAGCGAGTCCACCAAGCTCCGTGTGGTGTTTAAAGGCTCTGCCCCCACCACTACAGGCTATTCTCTGAATGACATATTAATGATCGGCCCAAATGTTCAAGATACCCTCTTTTCAATCTTGATACGTGCTAGACAATGTAAGTACCTACTTACAGGCGACATTGAAAAAATGTACAGACAGGTATTAGTGAATAAGAGTGATAGGAACTTACAGCTAATCTTATGGAGGGAGAATGAGTCACAATCCATTCAGACTTTGGCTTTAAACACGGTAACCTATGGCACTGCAAGTGCAAGCTACCTCAGCACACGTTGTTTATGGCAGTTAGGGCCTATTAGTACAAGACGACGAACTCATAAAAGACATTATGAAAAGGGACTTCTATGTCGATGATTTAATCACAGGAGCAGATAACCCTCAACAATTAATTTATATACAGAAGTCGGTGTCAAATGCGTTAAAATCAGGTTGTTTCAATCTGCGTAAATATAAAAGCAATTGTCCCTCTATTTTCAATGGTATCGATATTGACAAACACGATAAGTTAACAATCAGTGAGTCATCCAGTACTCTTGGTCTGGGGTGGATTCCTTCTACTGACACTTTGCATGTTCCTATAAAGCTAACGCAGGAACCAGATGTGCCTATAACAAAAAGATCGATCATGTCAAATTCTTTTAAAATATTTGATCCTTTGGGTGTTCTGAGCCCACTAATAGTGTTGCCAAAGATCATGCTTCAAAAGCTGTGGCAGCAAAAAATTGATTGGGATCAACCTGTACCTTCAGAGATAGAAAATGAATGGTTGAAGTTTGCAGAAAATTTAAAATGTTTGGATAATTTACATATCCCGCGATTGGTGTTGGGTGACTTGCTAAAATATACAGAATTACATTCTTTCAGTGATGCATCGCCATCTGCATATGTCGCCTGCATATTTGTAAAATCAATTAGTGCAAATAATGATGTCACTGTCAGGCTATTGTGTGCGAAGTACAAAGTAGCACCACTAAAACCTACCAGCATTCCGCGTCTTGAATTGTGTGCCGCGTTGCTAGCCGCCAAACTCACCAAATCTGTACTAGACTCTCTTAGGTACAAACCAACGAAAATAGTGCACTGGTATGATTCAACTGTGGTCCTGAGTTGGATCAAAGGTGATATCAAAAGGCTCAAAACATTTGCGGCCAATCGTGTAAGTGAAATCGTGGATCTTACCTCACCATTATCTTGGAGGTATGTTCCAACAGAATCGAATCCGGTGGATTTCATTTCGAGAGGAGTAGATGCAAAGAAAATTATGTCTTTGTCCCTTTGGTGGTCAGGTCCTGACTTTTTACTCAAAAAATGATGACGAATGGCCAGTATTAAAAATTAAAGAGTCCGAGCCTTTACCAGAGTTGAAGGTGCATGCTGTGACTAGGACTGAACCTGTTATAGATTTTGAAAAATACTCATCGTTGAATCGATTGCAGCGACTATTCGCATACGTTCTTAGATTTATATTTAATACTAAAAATCCGAACCAAAAACGTACTGGAATTTTAACAGTTAACGAATTGCAAGAGTCATGGTATTCGCTTTGTATTATTGCACAAACTCAATCATTTCCGGCTGAATACGATTTACTTGTAAAAAACAAACCTTTAAGTAGTAAAAGCAAAATAATTGGGCTTTCTCCATTTCTCGATAACAAGTTAATACGTGTTGGGGGACGCATAGGTGCGGCAGATAATTACTCATATGACCAGAAGCATCCCATTTTGCTACATGCCGCACATAGATTGACAAAACTATATTTCAAAAGGGAGCACATAACACATATGCATGCAGGTTCACTACTGTTGTTATCAACGGTAAAACAAACAGTGTGGCCTGTGAATGGACGACATCTGGCGTGGCGCACAGTTAATAATTGTGTTCGATGTAGACGTATGCGCGGGAAAACCTTACAGCCTAAAATGGGCAATTTGCCGCCCCAACGCGTCACGCCAGGCTATGCCTTTTTGTCAGTGGGCCTCGACTTTGCTGGGCCGCTCTCGATCATAAATCGTAAAGACCGCGAGAGTCCAGTAATTAAATGTTATCTGTGTTTGTTTGTCTGTCTGCGTTATAAATGCATCCACCTTGAAGCAGTAAGCGATTTAACTAAGGATGCGTTTATAATGTCACTCAGACGTTTTATTGCACGCCGAGGTAAGCCAACGGAAATATTTTGTGATAACGGGACCAATTTTGTAGCCGCTTCACGGGAATTAGGCTCATTTATAAAACAAAATCAAGAACCCCTACTTGAGTTTGCAAATCAAACACTTATCAAATTTAAATTTATACCGGCTTACACTCCTCATTTTGGCGGTATATGGGAGGCGGGTGTTAAATCTGCTAAACACCACATAAAGCGTGTCATTGGAAACAGCCATCTAACGTTCGAAGAAATTGGCACTTTGTTTGCCCAAGTGGAGGCTATTTTGAATAGCCGTCCTTTATGCCCTCTGTCCTCTTCTCCCGATGACCTTCTTCCCTTATCTCCGGGACACTTTCTTATTGGGAGACCATTAACAGCAGCGCCGGCACGGTATCTGGTTGAAGCCAAAGAAAGTCATCTTCAACGCTACGAACGCCTAGAGAAAATGCAGCAACATTTCTGGCAACGGTGGCAGCGTGACTATCTGTCTGAACTGCAGCAAAGGACAAAGTGGAAGAGTAGTGCTGCCAACCTAAACGTCGGGGACATGGTGCTTTTGGCGGAAGACAATACCCCTCCGCTTTCATGGAAGCTTGGCCGTGTGCTACGGCTCATTATGGGAGCTGATGGAATCGCTAGAGTGGCAGATGTCAACACAAGTAGAGGCTGCGTGCGTCGTTCTCTCGTGCGACTTTGTAAGCTTCCGACAGCTGAGGATCTTCAAAGTTGAAAGTGATCTTTCAACGGCCGGGAGCATGTTCAGGCTTAATGCCTAAAGTAATTTAAGTGAAATGCGCGAATGAGTGATTGCCTTCAGCTCGTCAGAAGGCGCTCATGTGCTTCTCAAAGCAAATTCACAATGTCATCTCACTTGTCAACCAAACGCTGTACGATTAACATTAATTTTCTAATATTACTAATTTTGAAAAGTAAGAGCATTTTATTTGCACCAGTTTATCCTCTAAAGATAAAACAAATGTGCTACATTATTGTACGAAAATAGAAGATGAAAAACTTTTTAGGCGCTTTCTATAAGCCAATAAACTCATACCAGTTCATTGGCTTATATAGCGAGGGATTGTGCGTGAAAAGAATACGAAACGTGTGGGGTTAGTGAAGCAATGAAGGGTTATGGAATGTACAAGTATTCATGAATGACTTACCAGAACTTTGTCGCTCTGAGACCAACAAAGAAGTATAGACAGGACACTACGTACATTTCATGTTCAGCCGAAACCATGCTCTACTTATTTTAAGAGAACGCGCACACACGCACACATATGCACAAATTCACCAATCCATGTTTTTATAGAGTAAGGGTGAAAAACGAGCGCATAATTCACTCGATGGTAATAGGATGACGTGGCCCA
The DNA here is from genome assembly GCA_036936625.1 of Parnassius smintheus behrii. Taxonomy (NCBI): domain Eukaryota; kingdom Metazoa; phylum Arthropoda; class Insecta; order Lepidoptera; family Papilionidae; genus Parnassius; species Parnassius smintheus. The sequence goes on along the minus strand of JAUPFT010000004.1, from coordinate 5,891,514 downwards.
GGACACCTTCATCTGTCCTCGATTAAGAATTAATATGCAGATGCGTTGTCGCCCTGAAGACAAAGATGGAATGTCTCGTACCCAGTAAAAGGATCTTCGGTTCTCTACATTCACCATAAGAAACGTATTGTAAAAATTAGTGTTCTCTAAAATTTACAGCAAAACAATATATTTTTATAGTATTTAAAAAAGAAAAAGTGAAACATATTTTACATTTATTTAAAGTGTAGGATTTGAAATTTGCGAAACTGTTTTTTAATTTTATTTTGGTGTTTAATCGCTCTATTAGACGTTAAACATGCCTATGTTTAGGTTACATGCGTAAAAGGTCTTCTTAAAGCTTCTGCTATGTACAAACTGTAACAATATCAAGAAAATGATTCAGATCACATTTACTTAGATGTTGTCGACAATAATCTCACCGGGTCACTTTTTTAGAAGTGCTTTAATTTTCTTATTGAAGGGCTTAAAAAGTTGTAATTTCATGATTTTTAACTGCAAATATCTATTTTTTTAATAGAAGTATAAATGTAGCAAAGTCGTAGTTAAAACCACATAAATTAAACTATTTTCAAGTGAATTAGAAATAAATAAAAAAATTTTTTGTACTTTTTACCTATAATATGCCAGTACCCGGTTGACCGAGCTTTGCTCGGTATTTTTCGCTCGGTTTTTTTTTTTTAATTCGTGTGTTTTGGAAATTATATTTAGATACAAATTACATACTGATGAAATACGAATAATATTTTTTGATCTTAGCGACATAATAAAAAAAACTGAACTGGTTATTTGAATAATAAATCATGAGTGCAATTAGTTTAATTTAAATTTTTGTGTTTTTAAAAATACTAAAAAAAGGCTCGAAAAAATAGATTTTCTCAAAAAAGAATGGAACTTGAAAAAAAATTTATAAAAGTCGGTCGGTCGGTCTGGGCTCGAACCATGGTATTAAGAAATTAGGACCGCCCGGTCTACCAGTTAAGCTATTTGTAATCATTAACAAACCGTCAAAATTTACCTTCTTATTCTAACGATATTGTAGCAGTTTTTCATTGCCTAAAACACGGACAAAAAGACATTTTCTAAAAATAAATCTTAGCTAGATCGATTTATTGCCCTCGAAACTCCCTGCACACAAAATTTTATGAAAATCGTTGGAGCCGTTTCCGAGATTCCGATTATATATATATACATATATACAAGAATTGCTCGTTTAAAGGTATAGGATTTACAAACCAGAAATGCTTGAAAATTCTCTTAGTTTCGCTGAGACATAGAGTAGAGTAATATATACAGAAATAGAGAGCCATCTCCTAGGATTTTTTGTCACCCATATGAATAGTGTCGCCGTCTGGTATTATATCCTTTGAACTAATCTCAATATCATGTTGACTAAAGATAGCTGTATGTAGTTATGTCTATACAGTTATCTATACTATAGGCGGTTATATTTATATTTTAAGGGATTGGGGTTCAATTAAAGACGTATTATAGATGTCAGTAATATTAATATTTATTTTTGTTATATATATTTAACATACACGATGTAAAAGCGTCTATTCCGCAAAATACAACACCAAACCAAATATGTCCACCGGGTTACCGGAATGATATATGAAAGCGTCTATTTCGCACAACACTACACAAACATACAATGTGGTTCCAGCATGCAGCAAGCAAGCAGCGCTGAGATTTCTCGGCGTTCAGACGTATGCAGTATTGCTCAACGTTACTTTACCTTTCGCTCGCACAAAAACGCACCCAATTTAAAACAAAATAATCTTCGTGTATATATGCAGCAGCATCTTCCTGATAGCAAAGTAAGTAATTATAAAAAACTGCGGTTGCAAGCGTGGCTACTAGAGATAGCAATATATTGGGGAACTGTTATAAAAAACTCAATATCAATATAGGACAGTGACGTATGAAAATAACTGAAACGTTGTTAAAACTGACGTATGTAAAAATATTATTGAGCATTACCCGAAAGATTTTTTTTTAAATGAAAAGATTTAATTGAAGAAGTTTGCCAGCCTCTCTATAACCAGCGTGGACCCATCAAAATCCCAAAAATCCTGCGTTTCGTGAAAGAAGGAAGGCGATACCCCATAGAGGATTCGATGTATGTCTCTAGTCTTTATACGCGAGGTCGCTCAGTGAGTTATGGAGAAGGCTATGCTTGGGGTTTCACTGTGAGATAATTTTAGAAATGACGATATCCACGGTAGAACTAGGTTGACCGATATAGTTCAAAGGATTAGTAAGCTGAATTGGCAATGGGCTGGCCATATAGATCGAAGAACCGACAACCGATTGGGGAAAAAGGTTCTCAAGCAGCAGCCTCGTACAGGTAGGCGAAGTGTTGAGAGACCCCTCGCGAAGTGTGAGGACCTGGTAAGATATGTAGGAAATCGATGGATACAGGTGGCTCAGGACCGTGCATTCTTTGGGTGAGGCCTATATTCAGCGGTGGACTTGTGAAGGTCTTTAATGATGATGAATGGTGAAATAAACTTCACAAGGACAAACATTCAGACTCAGAAAAAATATTTGTACGTCAGCAAATACTTCTTCCGTACGGGATTCAAACCCGTGGCCCTCAACGCCGCAACTGATTGTAAAGCCATTGCGGCACGGAGTCATCATACGGCTGATTTTTAATTCGATGATTAGAATAGCTGATTAGAATTGTAGTTGTAAGAAGGCCACGAGCGTTTTTCACAAATGACTTCTAACGTCTGGAGTCTGGATGCTTAAGACGGGGGACATAAGAATGGTTGACTTTTATTGATATCTTCTTTGCGACTTTTTGGTAGATATATCCAGTAAATATAGCACTTTACTAAATGCGAACACGTTTAAGTGTATATATTAGAAATTAATGTACTTGTACTAAAAATGTCGAGAAACTTTAACTAGAATGCAGAAAACACAAAGGTATCAAAGAATGTGTTGAACAACTTTTTATTTTAATGATTTTTTTAATGATTTGTACAAACTGAATATTCTCCAAGCATAAAACAGATATCTAGTTAATCAAGCCAAATGTCAGTCTGTGTTTGCCAATAACTGCCCTGCCAATGGTCTCCGAAGTAATTTATGTGTAGTCAGTAAACGCATGCAGTGATACCACGTTCTGTTGAATCATTAAGTCGGCTTAATCAACGCGGATATTCGTGTTACCCTACCCTAATAAAGTTTATACACGTAGAATAAAACGAAATAAGGCGTTTTACAAACATTTATTTTAGTAAAGTTCTTTAATGAAAAGAAATCTAAAAATTGCCGTAGCGCTTGCCGTAAATGTTGACAGCACTCGAGCTACCCGGGTTCAAATCCTGGCGGTACAAATGTAATTTTTAAATCAAATTCAAGTGCTGATTAACGACCGTACTCGGCTTTGAAGCAAGCTCGGTCAAATTAAGTTCATTTGAAATACTGAAGAACGCAGAGATTATTTCAAGTAAATTATGTTATCTGTAGTAATGGCACTGCGATGTTATTAGCTTAAAACAGTTTTTGCTGTGAACTTAAAATATGCACTTAAACGTAGAGTTGCAGAAACAAGCTGGTTCAATTGATCAATCAATTAGTGGGCCACACCAATTCAGTGCGGGAATCAAATCTGCGAGCTGGCTTTAGCATTATATAAATATTATTATTAAGGTAAGAAATCGTTCCCAAATCGTTTTACGGATATAATGCGTTTATTTTTAACTTTTTAATTCCCGTTTCAGTCGCTTTACAACATCTTTGGTCACAAAGGGGACTGAATAGTATTAGTATAACGTCCTGATGTCAGTTACCCGAAAACCCTTCTTTCAACTAAATAAAATCAAACTGAAAACTAAAGGTGATTTGAGAAAATGTCATTTTTGAAATAATTTTCACATTCATCTTTTAAATTCGAAGAAACGGCGGAGTCTGGTTCATTTGTAAAATTCATTATATTGTAGTATTCTCATAAATAATAAATCATTATAACTTTATATCGTGTTACCTCCGCCAAATAAAAAAAAATCTTTAAACTTTTTTATTTATATTCCATTGACAGAAATATATCCCAGCAAAAGTAAAGCGCAAATTTTCTCATAGGCAGTGTCGCGTGTTTCTGTGACTCGTGCAGCGTAGGGAATCAATCCAATATTGCCTTTGACTGGAAGTACTAGAAACGTAATTGGAATATAATCTGAATTTCTTTATTTATTACTAGGAATTGAGACCCGCTCCATATTTAACTGGCTGTGTGATCTATTAATGTAGCATCATTTATATTTATTAAATAAATTATCAATAACCGTTTACTGTAATAATTTTTCGATTTCGTAAAAAAAACACGTTTTTCGAATACAATATAGCTTAAAGCACTCTTGTTACTGCTCGTGAATAAACCGATTGTGACAAAACTTCACAAACAGATAAGTTTTGTCACAATCGGTTTATTCATTTCGAAGATTTACACATAGACAACATATAGAGAGACAGATAAACATATTTTCTTTTAAAAATAACTTTTCATGTCTTAAAGGCATGCAAATAACTTCCTGAGCTCAATAAAGGGCAGTTATTTCGATTTTTGGGTTTAAATATTACAGATATACAATTAAACTTTATTTATATTTGTTTAGATTTTAGTAGAAACACGATTATGGAGTTTAAATAAATAAACTATTCGGTTATAAGAGTCATGGTGGCTCAGGGCTAAGCGTTGGCTGGTAATTACACCGTACGTGAGCAACCCGGGTTCGACCCCGCCGACGCCAAGAACATTGTTAATTGTAATTTTAATTTTTCACCGATCGCTCAGGGGTGAACGTCTGAATAATATGAAATGTTAAAATATTATTTGTGTAAAATTTAAATACTAAAACATCACAGCAATGAAAATATTGAACTTCAGTAATATTTGACGGTAACATTTGTATTTCGAATCCATGCCAAAATACGACTACTACTTCCAAATATAATACGACATTAGCTTCATTTAAATTAGCTGGGAGGCAGTTATTACTATAATGAAACTCAAACTAATTCAAACCAAACAGTTTGCATCGTCATTCATGATACGTATGTGCAGCAGTTTAGTGGAATATGTCTTTCTATCCAATTACAAAGTATATTATGTCTTTAAGGTGAGAGTGAATAGATTTTTGTTGGACTAAGTCAGCGCGTTTTACCATCTTCGGCTGCATCACCACTTACTATAACGAGGGGAGGTCAAAAAGTTCGCGGAATGGCAGGGAAGCATTATGAAATGAAACATTAAACTACTTTTCCTTTTCAATGTATTCTCCCCTAATCCTACTTCATTTATTAGATCTGTCAAATAACTTATTAATGCCGCCTAAAAAAAGATTTGTCTTTGTCGTTAAAATAGTTTTGATATTGCCGACTTCACCCCATTATCATCGCCAAATTTTTCCGACACAATTCTTCTTCCCTGTCGGAAACAAGCAATAGTCACATGGAGCTAGGTCTGGGCTGTAGAGTGGGAGGCGCAGTTGTTCAAAACCGCACCGGTGAATGGAAGCCGTCGCAACAAGGCTTGTGTGCGTGGGCACATTGTCTGTAAAAGGAGCACGCCTTTTGTAAGCTTTTCTCGGATTTTTCTTTAATAGCTTCTAATAACTGATTTTGTAAAGAAGCGCTGTATTCTCCTGTTATGGAAACACCACGTTTCTTATAACCAATCAAAAGGATACCTCCTGTATCCCAAAAGATCGTCGCTATGATATTTCCGGGCGATTGGGACAACTTATATTTCTTAGGAGTGGGTGAGCCTTTTTTATGCCACTGCATCGACTCTAGCTTTGACTCAGATTCATAGTCGTGAACTCAAATTTCATTGCCAGTTACAGTGTGCACAATAACTTCCTCCTCTTGCTCTCCACAGCGGTCCAAAAACTTGCGACAACTTTCGACGCGCTTGTATTTTTGATGCGCAGAAAGCATTCTCGGAACCCATCTCGCACAAACTTTTGTCATGCAAAGGTGTTAATGTAGGATGTTTAAAAGGGTATACATACTAATATATTTTTATTATAAATGCGAAAATGTGTTTGTTTGTCCCTCTTTCACGTCGCAACAGAGCGTCGGCATTGCATGATTTTTTGTATGGGGATAGTTCGGTGGCTGAGCCTTTCCACACGTCGCCTGAATCAAGATCCGTTAGAAAACTGTTTCGGCTGCATCAGATATAACTGTGGGTCCAATTATAATCCCACAATAGAACAATTTGTGGCAGGGTTTAAAACGGCTATTATAACCAATTTACGGCATGCAAGTGAACAAAAAATTGTGAAGATGATACTGCCATTTTAGAAAATAATCTTTCAACATTTTTAACAGCAGATTTTCAACAACAGCAACATGCTGGTATTGAAAATCTGACTGCAGAAAATTCTGCTAATATAGACCTGCAAGTCATTTTAGCTGATGCAGTTGAAGCAATCGAACAGGCGACGCCAGAAGCACAAGCTTGTGCATATGTGTGTGGCTTTATTTTGAAAAAAAAAACTCAGAAACAGTGACTGTGAAAATTGCAGAAAGTTATTTTTAACAGATGAATATCATATAACTTTAAATGATAGAATTTAAAGTTATACAATTATGCTATGAATTATCAGCAGACAAAATTTTTGAGTGTTGCGGAATAGAGGTACCAAGTTACAAATGTGTAATTTTTTGTGTATATAGAACTCCCAATTCGCCTGTATCAATATTTTTCAACAAACTAGATCTTCTTTTTCATAAATTGGCATTTTTTTTTTTATAGAAGAGGGGGCAAACGAGCATGTGGCTCACCTGATGTTAAGTGACTACCGCCGCCCATGATCAACCGCAACACCAGGAGAATTGCGGGTGCGTTGCCGGCCCTTTAGAAAGGAGTACGCTCTTTTCTTGAAGGTCCCCAGGTCGTATCGGTCCGGAAAAATCGCCGGTGGTAAGCTATTCCACAGAGAGGTTGTACGTGGAAGAAAACTCCTTGTGAAACGTACAGTGGTGGACCGCCAAGCATCCAGATGGTGTGGATGGTATCGGGATGTTTGCCGTGTAGTGCGTTCACGAAATTTGGCGGCTGGGATTAATCCGAACAATTCCTCAGAGCACTCCCCGTGATAGATGCGATAAAATACGCAAAGAGATGCAACATCTCTTAAAATCTAATCTCTTTAAGCTTAACAAAAAGAAAGTCATATTGTGTGGTGACTTTAATATTGACACACTTAAGAATAATAACGTCACTCATGACTTAAATAATTTGTTATACAGCTACAACCTTAAACTACATAATGATAAACCTACGAGACATCACACATGTATTGATCATATAGCTAGCAATTTCAAAGTCTGATATTTCTACTTCCCTGTACAATTTTCATTTATCAGATCATAACACCTGTCAATCTCTAAGTTTTCCAATTAAACTGCTACCTAAAATTAAATACTGGTATACTACGAAAAGAAATTACTCTAAGGAAAATATTGATAAGTTTCGTAAATGCATTCGAAATATATCGTGGGAAAAAGAAACACTGACATTTTTGATAATATATTTAATAAATTTCATGACTTAATTTGTTTATTATATGACCTCTGTTTTCCATTACAAAAATATAAAATCAAAACAGACAATCTCGCTCCAAAGTGGATCACAAAAGGTATAAGGGTTGCAAGTAAAACTAAATGGAAACTAAAACATAAATATTACAAAACAAAAAGATTAGAAAACAAATTAATCTATAACAAATATCAAAATCATTAAAAAGTTGCGTAACATGGTCGAAAAAAAATTTAAACATGAAACATCTGTTACATTCAAAAAGTAAAAGTAAAGCTACCTGGGAAATCATTAAAAATTATGAATATAATGATACACGAAATAATAATATTGACTGGATTAATTATAATGGAACTAAAATAGATCAGCCTTTCGTCATTGCCAGTAAATTTAATGAGTATTTTATTAGTACAGCTCTTCACGACCGTTCTTCTTTAAATAATAAAACTAAAAGGAATATGTATGAAAATGTTCAATCATCGATCTTCTTAAAACCTTGCTCATTAAATGAAATCATAATTATAATAAATTCTCTTAATAATACTAAATCTGTTGGTTATGATTCTATTACTACACATATACTGAAATCATGTGTGAAGGAATTTGCACCAATTCTGACGTATTTAATAAACCTTTCTTTCATACATGGAAGATTTCCAGATAAATTAAAAACATCTATAGTCAAACCCTTATTTAAAAACGATGACCGTCATGAGATTCATAACTATAGGCCGATTACGTTAATACCCATTCTATCCAAAATATTTGAAAAAGCCATGCATAGTCGAATTATTAGTTTTGTAGCAAAATATAATATACTCAAAAACGAACAAAATGGCTTTCAAAAACATAAATCTACTACACTTGCTACCTTTTCATTGATATGTCGTATAACTGAATTTATTAATAATAGAGTACCAACAGTAGGCATCTTTTTTGATATGTCCAAAGCCTTTGACTGTGTAGAACACAGTAAGTTGTTGTACAAATGTGAAAAACTAGGAATCAGAGGACCGGCTTTGGAATGGATCGAAAGTTATTTGAAAAATCGGAAACAATGTGTTGAAGTATCACGTATTAATAATAAACTAGAGTTAACATATTACAGACCTCCTTATCTACAAAATGACTATGGGGTACCTCAAGGTAGTGTGTTAGGCCCTTTATTGTTCATTCTATACATAAACGACTTACCAAGCATAACAAATCATCAGTCAATACTATTTCCTGATGACATATCAATTGTTATACCCCACACTAATAAGTCACAGATATATGAACAAGATATAAATTCTACTATAGAGTCAGTTATATCATGGTTAGAAGATAATAATTTACGAGTCAACACTAACAAAACTAAATATATTCAATTTGGAAATTATAAATTAAAACCACAAAAAATGGATTTAAGATATAAGGACGAAAGATTAGTAGAGGTAGTAGATACACAATTCCTAGGTGTTACTATTGACCGGTATGTAAATTGGAAATTACACGTACAAAAAGTATGCAAAAAGGTTAATCAATTTGTTTATGCACTGCGTAAACTTCAAAATGTAGCAGGTCCACAAGCAGCACGTATTGCTTACTACGGGTACGTTGAATCCGTCTTAAGATATGGACTACTCTTGTGGGGCAACTCAACTGACGCAAACAAAGCCTTCCTAAGTCAGAAGAAATGTATTCGTGCACTGTGTAATGTAGGCCCTCTTGAAAGCTGTAGACCCCTGTTCAAGGAAAAAAGAATTCTCACTTTAACTGGTTTATATATATTAGAAATCTGTGTTTTCATTAAAAATAATTCTAATCAATTTGTTACCGTGCAGGAAAATAATAACTCTCTAGCAAAAAGAGATCCGACACGTCTACTCATGCCATCTTGTAAAACTGCATTATACCAGAGGAATTGCCTCATAATGTGTATCAAAGTTTATAATAAAGTTCCTAAAAATATTCGTGAACAGCCATTAAGGCGAATGAAAAAAAGTGTAAAGCATTGGCTAATAAATACTGCCTTTTATAATATCAAAGAATTCTTTAACCATAAATTTTGATTTTATTTTTATTGATTTTGCTTAAATAAGTAAATTACTATAGATAGATCCAGGATTTTGCGTGATACTTCTCAAATGAACAAAAATTAAATTTTTCTAATTTTGTTATGTTTTCCTAAAAACATAAATATCTATTGTTTATGAAAGAAAAGAAAATTTATAAATGTGACTATTTCTAATTTTATTTTTTTTATTTTGTTTTTAACATATTTATTTTAAACAATTTTTACGCATGCCACAAAAGGCAAAACATGTGGAAACAAATATTGACTCTGTATCCATCTGTCCGTACCCATGTTTTAGCGAAATAAATGATTTGATTTGATTTGATGACCCTGAAGCCATACACTTGTTCACAAGTTTTAGAGAGTATAATGCTTCTCAATATACCTTAAATTATTTAAATTTATTTGTAATAATTGTAATATGTGTCGAAAGTATTGCGACAATTACTAATAATTATCTTTAAGAAAATGGTTTTGTAAATGATATTAAAAAAACATAATGATACTTTTAGAATGCTTAGATTACAGTTTCTTAAATAAATGTGGGATTCATGTAGATGAAAACAAAAACCATATTAAAATGAGCACATTTTGTATTGTGATAAAGCGGTACACAATATTAACAAACCGACCAATGGAGGAGGAAGAAAAAAAGAAATCTTTGGAAAGAAAAATTCAAATATTAACACGTTAAACGCCACCGGTGACCACATGCGAGATCTAAATTTAAAGTGCTTTTTTGCGCCACCGGTCACGCGTGTCGTTTATTTCGCCTATGTGAGTGACCGGCGCGGCGCTTGAGAGCAATCCTTTGCAGTGGGACACACCTGCCTAGTAAAATTTAGAAAATAGGTACTAAATTATGAGAAGTAGGGAAAAATACGCAAAAAAATGTTTCATATAAAATTTGGTTTTAAATATCGTAGTTTTAAGATTCAAAAGATACAAAAATCTTTTACAGTATTAATGTTTTAATAACATAATATATATCAATCACAAAGAAATATCAATATTTTACACGTGGTCATAGAAAGGCTCACAAAACAATTTAGATAGTAATTTAAAAGTTATTATATTGAAAATATTACAAACAAAAATTATTGTCCAAATTACGTTCGATGCTCTCTATTAAAACATGGCAGGCAATAATGTGGCTGACCATCACACTGCAAACAATAGGTAGGCACTTTCAGGGTCTTTTTTTTTTTTTATTTTTTTTTTATAGAAGCGGGGGCAAACGAGCATGCGGCTCACCTGATGTTAAGTGACTACCGCCGCCCATGATCAACCGCAACACCAGTCTTATTTTTTGCGTCTTTTCTCGACATCTTTTCTACATTGTTCTTGTAACAGCCGACACAAAATCGTCTCATTTTGCGTACAGGTCCCTCTTTTTTGACAAGTTCATGTTTTCGTCGTTTTGGACGTAATTCAAGTGCCAAGTTACCTGTTTCTGGACGTCCTGATTTAGTGAGATATTGAACGAGATTTTTTCTATAATCTACTACTGAAATATTTTTCTTAGTGGTTTCCTTATACATTATCAACGCATTTACCACAGCTGTATTCAAGAGCAATTCTATGGCCAATTTTCTATACCATTTGACAGTTTTTCTCAGTGGAGTTGAATAAGCTGTCATCTGATCACTCATGTCGACTGAAGCTTTACATTTGTTATAATCAATAACCATTGCTGGTTTTTGCGCCGCCTTGCCTCTGACATTTAATCGAGTAAATTTGTCCGTGTGCTTTGTAGACAGCATTAAAACATCTCTTTTATCTTTCCATTTTAATACTGTGATGCCACAATCGTTTTCTTGTGCTACGAATTCACCTCGTTTTAAATTAGTTTCTACTACTTTCCTAGGCAAGTACTTTCTGTTCTTTCTCACTGTCCCCAGGAAATGTGTATCGTTTTTTAGTAATTCGTACGCCAGTTCCAAGCTGGTGTACCAGTTATCAGTGGCAATGGTGTGGCCTTTATTCAAGAGTTCATCGCACAGGGATAATACTATTTTTGTAGGGGTATTATTCTCAATATCAATATTTTTTCCACTGTATACCTGTATTTTCAAAGTATAACCAGGATTTGTACAAACTTTAAACAATTTTATACCGTATTTGTGCCTTTTAGATTTGTTATATTGTCGAAAAGTGACTCGACCTCTAAAAGGAATCATACTTTCGTCGACACACAGTTATTCTTTAGGGGCATAGTAGGCTTTAAATTTATCATTTAACAAATTCACAAGATACCTGATTTTTCCAATGCGATCGTTCGGATTCAAGTTGTAATTGTCGGCAAAGTGTAGGTACTGTAAAAGTAATTCAAATCTGTTCCTAGTCATCACTGTGCGAGGAAACGGTTGTTGAAATATGTCATCTGTACTCCAGTAATCACTAATTGATGGCAATTTCACAAGGCCCATGAATAAAATTAGTCCAAAAAATCGTTTTATTTCATGCTTATCGGTTGGCTGCCATGTATGTGAGCGAGAACATGGCTTGAAATCTTTATCTCCAAAGCTTTGCGTAGCAAACAGGTTACTTTGTTCAGCAATTATTTCAAACAAGGAATCGTCAACTAACAAAGAATAAAAATCCTCTGGATCTCCTTGACTTAAGTCTCTTGAAAAAGGAAACTTCATACCTGTGGGCTCAGTGAAGGGTATCACTCGAGCAGTGCATCCAGTAGGGTTCTTCCATTTTGTGTACGTGTTTGAAGAAGTAGGTAAATTTTGTAGGACAAAATCTTTTACTGAATCGCTTTCACTGTCCGAATTGATAACCATACGTCTTCTTTTCTTCGGAACATGTAAATTTTCAGACTCATCGTCGCTACTGATGTCCCTGAACGATGTCTGAAGTGCGTTGAACTCCAAAGTCTCAATCTCTTGCAAATCTTCTTACGACAATTCAAAGTCCGCCAAATCCATTTGAAATTCGCAAAAATCGCGTTCCTCATTATTAGGTACTATATTATTTTCCATCGCAATGAATTACTAAACATAACTAACATGAAATATGCTTTAGACGTATTCTAATTAGCCAAAAACCAAACGAACATAACCTCTCCGCGCAAGCGCCGGCGATAGACTGGAGCGCGGGGTGACCGGCGGGGTGGGCGGCGTGGCGCATGCAAACGAAAAATAACTTTTTTGCTTTTGAGCGCCATGGGGGAGACATGGTGGGCCACAGGTGCCCGCGGCTAGTTTTTCAGCAATAACTTGAAAACTGTATTTTTGATTTCGATAAAAACTGATTTCTATACATATATCATGATTATTAACAAAATGACTACAAAAAATTTTTGGAGTAAAATCACATTTCTTACATGGCGTTTAACGTGTTAAGAAATAAATAATTGATACTACTCTACTACTTAGAAGATAAAAAGGCTTGGAAATAATCTGATTCCACATTTTCCTTGTATTTGAGTTTCATGTAACCGTTAATGTATGGTTTGCATTCTAGTAAGCTTTACCTGTTGTCTGGCAATTTCCACTATTCAAATTTTGCTGATACATTTTTAATTATAATTTTTTTCTCCTGACAATGCATTGACCTAATATGATCATATTACATGAATATACTACAAAATGTTAGGAAAGTAATTGATTTGACATAGGCTGTTACTATTATTTAAGTTACTTATTTTTCCTTTTAACAAAGTATTGTATACTAAGTGATGACACGTAATTATTCATTTATTTCCTTTTTTTTGACATTTAATGTTTTATTTTTTATTTCTTACATACTGACATGACTACCTACGTTTCAAGTAGATGTATTATTTTTATTTATTTTCTTATTGTGAATGGGTGAACAATGTGGGTTTTATTTAGTTTTGTTGTAGATGTTACCTTCGTCTGACAGTTTGAGTATTATCAGCGGCCTACCCAAATGTCCTTTCTGATGGCATGCTCGTTGGATTGTTGAACTCCTAAGTTACTGTTGAGTTGAATGAAGACGGACAAAAGCTTGGTATGACACTTTTTTCAAAAGGTCTTTTCAGACACGATTTCACAATGGATGAGCAATGTAGGCATTGCTCATCCATTGTGAATGTTTGAAATTTATGTCTGGACTTTAAAAGAGACTTTGACCCTTGAGTTTGTTTCGGTGTTTCTTCTCAAGGTAGTCAGATAGGTAATACTGGCCTCATCTAGTTTTTAAAAGTATTGACATGTTAGTGTTTTGTAAAACCCATTAACAGAAATAAATGATTTGATTCGATTTGATAAAATATATACTCTGGCTGTTTCATTGGCATTTATCTTATACATTTCGGTTTCCATTTACTTGGTTTGTTAAGTAAATATTCTCTATATGCATTAATTTTCTTCATGTCATTTATTATGTCGCCTGTGTGTGTGTGCCTTAGATATAAATAAACCAAATTGTGAGGAATATAATATACACAAAAAAGATTCCTGAAATCAGAAATACTTATTTGATTTATTTATTCAAAGCGAAACAAACTGATAGGTAGTCATATTAATACATGAAGAATCTAAAGGTTAAATTAAACTCTATAACCCTATGACAGTTTAGAGAATTACTTAGTAATCCAAGCAACAATAATTCATGGCAAATTTGAATATTCCCGCCCGTATTTTTCATCTGGTGCTCATTCACAGTGTCGCTAGCTTATGTAAATGAATAAATCTATGGTTGATTGTTGACGTCGTTCTTCTCTCGGCTAGAGACTATATTTCTATATACTATATTCTTTGCTAATGTCTATTATCTATTACGGTACGGACTCATGCGAATGTGATCTCGGTTGTCGCTGTTTTCATGTTTCCATGACGACATAACATAGTATTGGAAATGTAAACCATTTACGTTTCGATGACTATGTATTATATTTTGATGAATATAAATTATATAATTGATATAAGTAAATGTATCATGCATGCTTTCAGTAGTATAAAATGCGTTAATTTACCCACATTTTACACTAATATATATATTTTATAATCGTTCGTAAGGAGTAAACTTCAGTCGGGCGCCGGAACTGAAAAACTCACTTTTTATTTTTTGTTTTAGAGAACAATTCTTTTTTAATGTTATTTATAAGAATTATGCAAACAATATTTAAAAAATATTATAATTAGTCTCGTTACTATTAAGATAATATGAGAGATAAATGAAAATAATTTACTTTAAATTCTCCCTTTCGTCATTAGTATGATCTGCATCAACCAAATATAGAATTATAGCAATAGTAAAAAAACCATAGCAGCGTAAAATCAAGACGTACAAAATCAACAGGTGAGTACTGGGAGTACCTACTTCTAGAGTTTTTCAAATAAATCAAAGATGAAAATCTTTTAAAACAAATTTTACAAAATTTGAAATATTTCTGTAAACGCGCCATTTACACGTACTTTGAAGTACTACTAAGTAGCATTTGAAGTAAATTATCTTAATTTATTTCTCGTATAATCTTAATTCTCGTAATTTAGTTACGAGAATAATTATAATAATTTTGTAAAGTATGAAGGGAAGATGTATGAATTCATTATTGCACACGTTTCAGCAGTACGCACGTAAAATATGGTACTTGAAACTATAGCGTATCCTATTCCAACAATACTAAACTTTATGCGTACTTGATACTTTATGGACTAGCTGGAACAGGTATTTGGATCGAGTATTTATACGGAATTGGACTAGGTGCACCTAGTACGACTCATCTCTACTCACCCTTCCTTCTTAGATATGATGATCACAGAACACTAATACCCTTAGGCGGGAAGAATGTCAACTTCAAACAAAGAAAATGGCACCCATAATGCACGCCATCTCTGTCGTGCCCCACTAAAACTTTTTTGCGCGGGAATTTTGAAACGTGATTTTTTTTTAGTTGGCATCTTGGTTGTTTCGTTTCAAAAATGGCTTAAGAATGTAAAATACCATATAGATAGATATAGCTTGTAGTTTTTCGTTTCAATGATATATATTGCTAAATTAAAACGAAAACAAAAGCACAAAGTTATTTGTAAATTATGGTACTTTACATTCATAAACCACTTTTGAAACGATTAGCAATCATTTTAATATAAAAAAGGAACTATTTTTCAAATAAAAGTGGTTTTTGAAATACATTACATACTTGTCCACATTGCTACATAGAAAAACCGTTGGTACATTGATGGACGTAAGTGACGTGGTAATTAACTAATTTTTAACTTTATGCATGTAAACAGTTCTCAACAGCTCTCAACGAAATATCGATTTAATAGTTAAGTAGTTATGTAAAGCAGAATAGTCTATTTTTAAGAGGTAGGCGTGTTTTAGCGAAGTATAGGAAATAAGCATTCTCGTAACTTCGCTAAAACACGTGTCAATGATTTTTAATTTATAGCTAATTAGTTCATCACTTCACCTATTAAGTAAACGGCATATGTAACATGACATTTAAGTAAAATGGAAAGTAAAGGTACATTGGTTTTATATAAAAAAGATTAGACAATCCAATATAAACACTTTTTTCTAACAAGAAAACATTATTCACCTTCACATTCTACAAACAAGGCAATAGCTTTGCAATATTATGTCTAAACTCCAATAAACTGATTATATTATAGATGCCACCAATAATATTACATTTGTAGAAATTATTTTCGTTATATTATTGTTATTGACTGCATTAAAAAATAATAAGTCAACATTTTCATGTCATTAATTAGCACTACCTGCTGCAAATCCATCCACGAAAATTGTTTCCCCCTTCTTAGGTCTGGTGTGCATGCCTTGACACAATCAAACAGCTTGTTCATATTTGCAATAACATTAGCAGTAGTGACGGCCTCTGAAGAGAGTTCCCCTGTAAACAATACATAATTTAAGATCTTACTATTAGGATTAAAGAAATATGATTTAAAGTACATTACAAGACAACTCAAAAAAAAATATCACATATCACACAATAAACAATAATTTGTACTTGGGAGAGCCTAGTTCCTTTTTAAGTTAATAATTATTTTAATGGGTGGACATATGTTTAAATATTATACTTTAAATTATAAATTTAATTTACCTTGTGAAATTTTAGCATACATTCCTGCAGCAACTGAGTGGCTTAACACTTGTGCAGCTAGCTTCACCTTAATCTCTGCTTCGTATTTGGATTTAAATGTTCTTGTTTTAAGCAAGGTGCAAACACAAAATTGGGATTGGTGTTATCTGTTTCATAAAACTCCTTTATATGGCTCCATTTAGCAACGCCTGTAAAAAACATTTGTGTAAATATCCAGTAAATTGGAAATATGTATAATATTATGATTGTAATAAAACAAATCTATATATATCTTACCAA
Organism: Parnassius smintheus behrii; assembly: GCA_036936625.1. Lineage (NCBI taxonomy): Eukaryota > Metazoa > Arthropoda > Insecta > Lepidoptera > Papilionidae > Parnassius > Parnassius smintheus. The sequence goes on along the minus strand of JAUPFT010000004.1, from coordinate 5,874,567 downwards.
ATCCAATTTGATCATTTGATGTTATATTTGTTGGACATTTAATGTTATATTTTAAAAACATATTTCTAAAGCATTTGAGCAAATGCGGAGTATCAAAAATGGTAACCACTTCTCGATTACTTAGCAGAATATATGGCTGTTCTACAGATGCTAACAAGATACTTAAAGCTCTCTTATTCACACCATCCATATCACAGACTGTAGCTGAAATATTAATTCCAGCATCAAAACAATGTTGCAGGACCTAGAGTGATAAAAGGGTAAATTAATACGATAAAAAAGTACTACTACATATATTGACATAATAACAAATACTCGTAAAAGACCATAATGTTCACCTCCTTTATAAGAACTGACAGCCTATTTGCAGTCACAGATCCGCTAGAAAAATAATAAGCAATTGGTTGTTTCAGCTTTTTACGGATTCCGCCAATCATGAACACGAGGGCATGTGTTGCCATTTGTGGTGACCTGCCCTGCAATGCATGGTCTTGATAACCCTCAATTATGTCCTCCTTTTTGTTGTAAAACAAATTCTTTTTTATTGACATCTCATCAAATATAAGGATATACTCATTCTCTGAGGGAGTCTGTTGCTTTATTGTTTTTTTTTTTTCAAAACATTAAAAATTTGGTCATTAATACCAACTTTCATGTGAAACTTGCTTAATAACGCTTTTAATGAACTAGGTGTTGGCAGGCAAATCATCCTTCTTAATAATTTGTAACACCTAGGTGACCTTTTATACAGTCTTAGTGCTATTATTTGGGAGTCCATGTTCCATCTTCGACCTTTTGATTTTTTTTATAGTTCTGCAATTCTACTTGCAAAAATAATGCAAAAGAGGGGGATATTTTACATTTTAATATTTCATTTACTGAATCATTTTTGCTCAATACTTTGAGAAATGCTTCATTCTTTAGATGCTTTACAGTTTTTTGAAGCCTGTTAATTTTTCTCAGATGATATTTCATTTTTATCAACATATCTTTATCCTTTTTGTTTTTCGTGGATGGATTTGCAGCAGCAACAGGGTTGATATTCTCAGTTACTTGAGGAATAGCACTAGTTTTGTCAGGAATGGTCTTATAATGCACATTCCCACACAAGGGTTGTATACATTTTGACAGACCCGCAACCGGCTCACATACATTTGGAACAGTTATAGTCTTCTGAATATTTTCAGACAGTGGTTGTTTAATAGTTGATGGACCCGCAATATGTTGAATGACATTCCTTTGTTCCAAATTAAGGTCAGCTAATGTGATCTGAAAATTAGAGATTATCAAATCATTATTTATATCATGTATCCCAGCATTGATCAACCTATCTCTAAATTTCAAACAGCCTTATAAATTTATAACCATTAAATACAACTTGTTTTTATTAATGAATGTTGCTTTAACCCATTACCACCACTACTTACTTATGGCTGTGAAACTTGGGCACTTTCTAAGCAGCATGGAGATATGCTCGAACATTGTCAAAGAGCCATGGAAAGGAGCATGCTAAGAATCAGAAAAATAGATAAGCAAAGAAACACACACATAAGAACAAGAACAGGTGTGACAGATATTGTCACCAAGATAGACCAAATGAAGTGGAGATGGATAGGTCATATGCTATGGAGCCCTCAAGATAAATGGAGCTATATTATTATTATTATATAATGTGATCTGAAAATTAGAGATTATCAAATCATTATTTATATCATGTATCCCACAGCATTGATCAACCAATCTCTAAATTTCAAACAGCCTTATAAATTTATAAACATTAAATACGAGTATAACTTGTTTTTATTAATGAATGTTGCTTTAACCCATTACCACCACCATCCTATATATTTTTTTAAAGTTTATATCTTTTGTTTTTTTTTATGGTTGAGAAGTAATGGTAGGTTACGTCGCATACCCTTATAAATCACCACTCATTCTGTTACCACCGTTTGTTAACTAGAAAATATTTTCACTGTAGTATGAGAAAAGCCACACAAAAGAAAAAAATGTAGATAGTAACAAAAGAAAGATTAACTAACCTTATCACATTCCTCATCAGGTACTGCAGATTTGACTAGCCTCTTTCCAAAATTATCAATGAATGATGATTTCTTAAAATGCTAAGTGCACAACATTAAATGCTTAGAATGAAGCTTGTTTTGAAATTCTGGTGACCACCAAGAGTCATGAGGAAAACAGTACTTTGCCCATAATTCACATCTGAAAAAATACAATTAGATAATAATACTTATACTACTGAGGTGCTAAAAACATGCTTGGAAGAAGAGTGCAGTACAAGATTGTTCCTTTCAAACAATGTGAGTATTGTATACATATATAAATATTATTCCACATGTTATTTCTATGTGTACCAATACATCTATAACTACTTTATTATGTTATGATTTCTATGTGATACACCTCATGCTGTTCTGCATAATTTCTCTTTAATTTTCAGATTTATTTGCACACGTTTTTTAAACGCTTAATATGTATCTTAGGTTTAATTAGCCGATGCGGCCCATAAAAATTTTTATTTCTGATACTTTATTAATTCAGTGGTTCAAATTTAAACATTTTAAAACTGTTTTAATCAGTAACCAAAAAGCTATTTAGCATAAGTACCGTAAGCTTTTTTTTCCAGGCTTAGGAAAACGATGCAAGGTGATGTTACGATCATGAGCAGGAGAACATCCACACTTGTAACATTTCCTTTCGTTTTCTTTCATGATGAAAGATAAAATTGAGTCTCTGTCTCTTTAGCACAATGCACAGCACTTGTTTTTGAGTCTCTTTCTCACTGTAAGCACTAAAACGATGTTCAACTCAACGTTAGTAATGTAAGAAATAAGTTAATATCAAAATATAAACTTAATTTGCAACACAAATAAACAAGAACACAACCGCAAGCGCAAGGGATCCGCCATTTGTAATTTTGTTTATTTGCCGTTGCCATAACTTGCCTTTTTATATAGTATGCAGTTTCATATTCATACATTTTGTTACTTCAATAAAGACGTAATAAATATATGTTTAACGAAATATATTATATAATAAAGTATTATAATTATTAAATAAAAAATGATTAAAATGATGTGTCATTTAAAATAATATTTCTTTCATGGCAAGATAACATAAAGTGCGAGGGAGATAGATATTAATCCATCTCGCTTCCTTAAAGCCCCCCAAGGTCATCTCCCGGTACCAATCTTTTATTAGGAAGTTTACTGGCCCTGATGATGATCGGATCAAAGGAATTACTACGCTTAGATCGGAATAAAATGCTATAAACAAGAAACGAGTTTCCATTAGAGATGTGTCCGATATCATGTAACAGGTAAAAATCATCGATATTTTAGAATCATGTCATCATGAAATGACAACGACAAAATCATCAATGCATTTAAATCATTTCTTGAATGAACGCGAGCTTCGGTGATTCGGATCGGGCGGTCTCGGGCCGCCCCGGGCGCTGCGGTGTGACGTGCGACGTTGCGAGACTTCTCGATCGGCGATAGGTACTGGCTGGCTGAAGTCACAGAACTTACAAGTTTCGATAAAATGACCGGCGCGTGGGTGCACAGGACACTGCACGGAACGGCAACAAACAATGCTTTTACTTGCGTTGTTTACGTTTACGCGCGAAATGCACGGCAAATTACGAATGCTATTTTATCTAGCATTTAGTAATTTAGTATCGCGTGAATCATTGTTTTGGTTAGACGAAGACAACCAACCACACGTACGAAATACGTTGTGTAATGTACTCTCGCTATAATTGGCTTTTTGATACGTTATAGTGAACTTAGTTTAGTGAAGTTACCTATATAATTGGTTTTAAAATCAATTTTGCACATTTAGCGTTAAAGGCAAAATTAGTTCTGAATAAATGCTGTGTGATAGAAACATCAGTGCCATGTGAAAGGGTATTTTCACGAGCTGGTACCATGGTAACTAAAAGACGCACTCGTCTAGGAATTGCAAAAGTTAAACAACTAATGTTTTTAAACGTCCATTGTAGCCAATAATTCGGTACAACGGGCAAGAAAATGTAAATATTTATACAGAAAAAAAACAACAAAAATACAAAAAAAATTAAATAACAAATATTATTGATAATTGATCATTGTAAATATACCAATCTTTTAAATGCGCCAAAGAAAAGCAGAATGATAGTTTTTTTATTAGGTAAGTACCTACTAAGTACTATTACTTTGCCAGTCTTTTGCAGTCCTAAGCCTGGAAAAAGCATGAAGGTAAGATTGGAGGTGCGTATTTACGCGACTATAAATAACTAATGATAACTAAGCCGTTCCGCGATCATTTCAGTATCTAGTCACAATTGAAGTGACGAGATCTAATACTCAGATAAAAATCATCGATGATTTTGTCATTGTTCCCGTCACTGATATTTTTTTGTCATTGTCATGCACTGCAGTCATTGATACAGAAAAATCATCACTCAGCCCATCTCTAGTTTCCATGTAACCAAAAAAGTCCGTATCAGCTGTCATTAGACATGCGACGAACTATCAAAAATATTATTTGTCGTAAAAGGCGACAGAAGGAATGGGGAAAAGGTGTAAAAAAAAAATTACTTATATTTTTACTAAAGTTAAACCATAGTAGGATTCAAAATATATGTAGCTCCATCTAGATACTAGCAGAAGAAGAAATAAACAGTGAGCTACAAAGCCAAAAACAGTTTAGTTTAGTTACAATTTCTTGAAAAAATCATAAGCAAAAGATAGTTTGATCAATTTATTTCAATGATAGTGATCTTCTTTACTAAGGTTAAGCGTTATCTAAAAAAATTAGCTTAAATATTCATCAATATCCAGTTCCGCTCCGGATTTCATTAATGTTTAAAAAGTATTTTAATAATAATAAATATTACACCAATATAATTTTTAAATTAACAATAAATCCGACTTCTAAATTAATTAGAAATATTAAACTTTTGTTTTGCTTTACGATATCTCAATAAGGACTATGAATCCTACACTCACTAGATGTCGCTAGGAGGCGGTGAACTACTTTTATTTGTAATTGTCATTATCGTTCAAAAAAAAAATTGAAAAGTTTATAAGTTTTAAGTGTATGTGTATACAAAAAACAATGCCTCAACGGTCTTTCTAATTTATACACATATTTACTTTTTTATAATTCTTCTACTTTAGGGATTACGCAGTTTTTATGAAGTCATTTCGAATGTAATATGTTTCACATCATCCCAATATGGCGCCGCCCTGGTGGCAAAAAAGCTAGTGGATACGATACTGTGAAGTCGGACATTCTGTTAACTTAATTAAATATTTAACATGAAGCTAGTACAAGTATCAATCAACATAATATTTTTATGTGTCCATGACATTTGTCACAGCCCCTGTTGATATTAAATAGCAGATTTGTCAAAATGTTGAATTGAGGACCAATTATTTTGGATAAAATATTATCTAATTTTAAATAAATATTTTTGTCTAATCAACTTTACATTATAAGGTAAAATATATTTTTTAATTAACTTTAATAGTTTCCAGTTTCTAAAACGAGAGAACCTTGTTTGATTTCACAATATGTAATTTTGTATTATATAATACACATATTGAAATGTCATTGATTTGATGTAAAAAAACCCATAACTTAGCAGCATGCACTCTTTTTTTAAATTTTACACTCGGTTTTAGAACCTTTAATACCTTGAGTCCAAAACTAAACATCTTGGTCAAACTCTAATTTCTCCTTCAAAATTTTTAGTTTTGATCTGAAAATCTAACCCTGTTTCACTCAAGATTCTTTTTCTCTATCCCATGGCCCATGATACCTAATATTACACGTGAATTCTATTGCGAGATTAGAAATTAAGTATGGTTAGACGTGAATATTAACTTCATCATCATTATCATCATTACAGCCCTTCACAAGTCCACTGCCGAACATAGGCCTCCCCCAAGGTATGCCACCAAGCACGGTCCTGAGCCACTTGCATCCATCGACTTCCTGCATGTTTTACCAGGTCGTCACTCCATCTAGTGGGGGATCGCCATACACTTCGCCTAGGTACCGGTACGAGGCTGCCACTCGAGAACCTTTTTTCCCAAACGGTTGTCGGTTCTTCAAGCTATATGGCCAGCCCATTGCTACTTTTGCTTACGTATCCGTTGGGCTGTGTCGGTCACTCTGATTCTACTGCGGATATCCTCATTTCTACGTTTATCACGCAGAGAAATTCCGAGCATAGCCCTCTCCATAGCTCGCTGAGCGACTTTGAGCATCCTCATACGGACAGCAGTGAAGGACCACGTCTCGGTTCCGTGGGTCATCACTGGCAACACGCACTGGTTGTACAACTTAATTTCCCGAACGCTGCCCAGCCGAGTTGAATCCGTCGATTGACCTCTCGGTCGAAGTTGGACTTACCTAATCGGACTATTTGTCCCAGGTAAACGTACTCGTCAACAACTTCGAGCTGCGTGCTCCCAACAACTACCGGCATAGGTGTGACATGGACATTAAAAATGATCTTTGTTTTGTCCATGTTCATCTTAAGACCTATCCGTTGGGATGCACTATTGAGGTCATTGAGCATAGTGCTTAAGTCCTCCAGCGATTCTGCCATAAGGACTATATCGTCGTCAAATCGAAGGTGAGTGATGTACTCGCCATTGATGTTAATACCGTATCCTTTCCAGTCCAGTAGCTTGAAAAGTCTTCCAATACAGCGGTGAAGAGTTTCGGGGAAATAACGTCACCCTGTCTTACACCTCTCCGCAGTTGGATAGGTTTCGTACTCTGGTTCTGTACTCGGATAGCCATCGTAGCCCTACTGTACAAACACTTCAGCACTTCGATATACCGACAGTAACTTGGCACCGCTGAAGAGACTGTAGCACAGCCCAAATTTCGACGGAATCAAAGGCTTTCCCACAGTCCACAATACGCCAGGCAAAGTGGCAGATTGTACTCTTCGGACTTCTATATATATTTTTATTTGTATATATATTTAGGTCTTTGGTACTAAAGCCTTTTCGGAAACCGGCTTGTTCGGGCGGCTAGAAGTCATCGAGTCTATATCCCCCCATGAATATTAACTTACTACATAAATGTATCATTATTAACAAGAGAATATTGCTTAAGAAAAAAGTAATATCGAAAAGGTAGTACAGCGCATCTTTTAATCACGCGAGTGATTAATTAATTCAATTGAGAAATAATTAATAATAAACAACTAATTGAAGATGAACATAATATAACTATATGTACCCACACACATAATTATATTCAAAGAATAGCTAATTTTAAAACTTAAGTTCAAATATATAAATAATGATATGCCGTGATTGCAGTTTGCGCATAGGTACGTTCTACTAGCGCCTAAAAATCAAGGATCCAAAGTTTTGTCGTATGAAATCGTATCTAACAATGATATTGAACATATAAATGATATCAAAAGCATAGTCATAAATCAAATTATAAACTAACTAATCATAAACTAAAGTTCAAATATATAAATAATGATATACTGTTTTTGCAGTTTTTGATAACAATACGAGTAAACAAGGCTTCTACTTTGATTTGAGATTATCCCAAATTGAATGTGATTTATGGGTAACAACGTTTTTACCTACTGATCAACCCACCATGCATTTGGAATTGAAAAGATAAAAATGACAGAATAATTTAAAAAAATATTTTTTTTTCATCATTTGCCTATATTACGTATTCTGAACCTTCTCTGCAAATTTGGCCGGTTATTGCAAAATAACCCTGTAAAGTAGAAGATTGTTTGGACGTTAGCGAAAATGATTTGTAATAAATGAAAGTGTAGAAATGTGTGTCTCACAAATGACAGAAGAGCTGTGACCATTCACAATAAACTGGTTAGAATTAGTCTTTATTGGTCTCTGTTGCGAAATATTATATAATCAATAGACAATTTACCTATGTAATATATGTAGGTAACTTGAATATCTAAATGTTACTACTTATAATGTCTTATAACTTGTATTATTATTAATCAAATAAAAAATTTCTTCTTGATTGAAGTTGTTTGAAGTCTTGGACGTTTTACTGCTACAGTTTGAAATATAATTGATAAATGAGATCAGTAGCATTATTGTAAAAAATATTAATTTAATATTATGATATGTTTTATTATTATTTCTTAATATTATTATCTTCCCTAAATAAAAAAGAATTTGTTTTATCTTTGGAAAAGGATTTTACAACACGTGGAGTGTTCTTTCATAATATGGTGCCACAGACACAGCCGCGGTACAGTCCGCGCTTTGTAATTAGAATACCTATATTCGACAAATTCCAATTTCAATTACGTATTCCATAAACATGGGTGTCTTCAGTTTTTCTTCTTAGCTGTAACCTGCAACATAACCGATATTGATTTAATTTTCATATCGTTATTGAAAACCGTTTTTACATATCGCTATCAGTGGTAATGGTTTGCTACTGAATGCGCAATCGAAACATAACCGCCCGCAAATTGTAGCTTATTAATATTGATCCTTTAATTTGGGGATTACTCTTCATGCTTGACTAGGCTTAGGACTAGCAGAAAAGTTTCTTAAGTTAGAACTTAAGTTCCCAGTAGTAGATGTACAGGACAACGTTTGAAGACAATATTTACAAACAGTAAGGTACACGAAATTACCTTTTCATCAGAGAGACCATATTTCAGTAGCCCTACGGGAAAAAATGTGAGTTTGTATTAAAAAAAATATATGTGCAGTGGTATGGTATACACGCGGCAGCAGTTGAACCCCTAAGTGAAATGAAATATAAAGTAAAAATATTTCACAGCAAATGATTTATTTTAATATGATCATTTCCAACTTCAAGTGCGGCATAAAATATAAGATACAAGTTTAATTTTATAGCAAATGAATGTTACAATCGTTATTATTTTACTAATTTAATAAAAAAATTAATCTACTGCATTCTATGGGTAAAGTCGAACAAAAATTGATTGACTATCAAGGTTGTACGTAATGTAGACGCTAGATGGTATAAAGTTATGAAATCGTGGATTGGTATATTAATTGAATGAGTCCAGAAGACTGAATATTTTTAAAATACTGGGATTTGTCTTTTATAATAGCAAATTTATAAATGTCATAATAATCATAACACTATTAAGTTGAAAATAAGCCAAACAGTTATTGCCCTAACTGTATCAAAAATATAGAAAATTTATGTGTAACATGAGCAAACATTTTTAACACAGACGGCGCTTATCAATAAGCTGCAACGCTGGGGGCCGCGGATTCGAATCCAGCAAGGAACAACTTGTTTACATGCCTGGGTGTTTCTCCTTGTGCAATTTGTGTTTGTAAACTGCCTTCATGACACGGATATTATCCTGTTTTTGTAACATAAAAATATATATAAACACAAACACAGTAAACCCAGTTACTGTTTAATAATGAGGATGTGACACAGGTCACATACCGAGCACGCCAGCGATAGCACCATCAAACATACTGCTGAATGTCCCTCAAAGGCGACAGATTGCTGTAAATAAAGGATACAAAAAAAAAAACTAAGCTGTTAACTCTCTACACATATATCTAAGTTCTAGGTTTTTATTGAAAAGAGGTGACAAGCTAACACACAGCCCACCTGATTATAAGTAGATACTGTAGCCCAGGGAGATTTACATTTATCCTTGATTAAGAATAAAAATACAGACGCGTTTTCACCCCTGAGGAGTAAGATGGAATACCTTGTACAGTCCAGTAAAAAGGGTCGGTTCTCTACGCTCACCATACGAGTACAATTACAGCAACATTAAGCTGCAATTTTGAGTCGGCATTCTGTGAGAGAGTATGAGAGTGATCTTTTCCCGGTCGAACCGACCCATTTGCGCTACAACCATATTAAAGGTACAGCGTGGTACCACGTATAAAATAAAGCTCTATTTTTTAGGTCTTAAAAACGTTAGGTTATTAAAATAAATGCTGCTGTATGTTGATATAACCCGGGCACGCCAGTTACGATTTAAAAATTATAGTTGTTCCTTGAACCACAATATAGAACCTAGAACGTATAGACTACGAGATTACGTAATCCCGCAGCGTTGGAATTTTTTTCGACACGTACAATATAACTAATATTAATTTTATTTATTATATTATTAATAAACTCTGTGTTAAAGTTCAATATAACTAATATTAATTTTATTTATTATACTTATTATTAATAAACTTTATTATATTAAAGTTCAATTTAAAACTTAATTTTTAAATGAATACAAATTATACAGTCACATTCATAATATTTTGTTTTAAGTGCTAAGAGCTCAGATACCTGCCATTTATGAGAGGAGGCTTGTGCCCAGCTGTGGGATGTTTATGGGCTATAGTTAAAGACTTTAATTTATATAATACTAGCTGTTCCCGTATCTTCGTTCGTGAGGAAGCAGGGATTTTTGTTAGATTTTGATTTCTGAGTGACGATAATTTATTTGTATTTTTAACTGTCTCGAAGTACTTTAAGATAATTATCTGGATAAAAACATTCAGTCAGTGAGCCAAACAGACAAACTTCCGAATGAACAAATACAACACCCACAAACAAACCAAAAGCCAAATTGTGCAAAGTAAACGTTTGTGTTTCATATTATTGTAAATAAACAAAAAAACCCGAAATCACAATCGACAAATTGCTCCTGAATTTATCTAACCAGCAATTGGTTCCCATACAACAGATAAGAGATAAAGCTAAAGCTCCATCATCAATTATTAAGTATTGCGGTTTGTGGCACCTTATTGCCATTATTATTTAAAAATATTTGCAAAAATTGCAATCTAATGCCTACCATAAAATATGCATCTTATCACACTAACAAATTAAATGAAATTTCGAATCTATATTACGTAGGCAGAGATATCTACGTGGGTAGAGGATAGGTAGAGATTACCTACAAACGAATGAAAAATAAAGCTGCATTACACCTATGCAAGTCCTTTAAACTTTAAGTGGGTGATAGGTACGATCGTCCCCTACCGATAACCGATCGAGAAAAAAGGTTCTCGAGTGGCAGCCTCCTACCGGTAGGTGAAGTGTACGGCGACCCCCCGTTTGATGGAGTGACGACCTGGTAAGACATGCAGGAAGGCGATTGATCCAGGTGGCTCCGAACTGTGCTTTGTGGCATTCCTTGGGAGAGGCCTATGTTTAGCAGTGGACTTGTGAGAGGCTGTAATGATGATGATGATGATGACGATGATGATGATGATTACGAAAATAAATATGTATAAAATAAAACATTTATAGCGTATTTATTACGTATAATGTATACGTACTTACGTATGTAAAGGTACTGTGTCATCGTTATCCAATCTGCGATTTTGTTTGGTAATTCTTTTTAAAATCTAAATTCTTTTAATATTCCGTTTGAGTAATGAATCGGCAACAGTTGGAGAACTATTCAATCCTTTGTTATCAAACTAAGAACATCAGTAAAATCTTTCTCAAACACCACTGCGACTTCATTTACGTGTGTGTCAGAACCATTTGCAGGCCCGCGGTAAATTACTCACTAAAGTTTCGTTGTAATCGGATGAATGGTATAGAAATTTAAATGGATATTATAATACTATGACGTTAAATAAAACAAAGGAATTACTGTCAACTGTGTTTGGTGACATTTATGATGTTAATATGCGTTATAAATGTTACTAAATTCAAATTATTAAATTGTTGTAGTTACAAAATGAAATCTTCAAAGACGTGTACAATCTGCTAAAGTTTAAAGGGTTCATGCGGCGGTCCCCTCTACTAAGACCATCTCAGGAACTGCCTAGCAATGGGACTAACGTAGGATGTAGCATTACAAAGGATGTTATGTTAACGCAGAGCCATTATTATATGTTACCAAAACCAATTAAATGACTTTAATATCCTAACGTAAAATGCGGCTTCCCTTCACTGAGCCTGTTACAAGGAAAGAGAAGACACCCAGTTTTGTATAAAACCTTGTAAAAGTTACTTTGTGTTATTTATTTTATATAACGAGTAAAACAATTCATGAATAATTCATCAAGGTAGGATGAGGGGATACATGCGATGACATTAACACGGTTACATAGTTGCTTCTTTACATGAATTGTAAGTAATGTGTTTTACCCGCATAAGGACGCGTGTTTAATGTCTACCTGGTGTTAAACAGATGCATACAGTTCATAGGCAACTACATTTATCCCAGTTATAGAATCTAATACAGATGAGACATCGTCCGTTTTGTCAAAGATGCAATAGTGTGTCATTACAAGAAAAAAATTACTGTCTTCTCCAAACATATGAAACACAGCTGAATTTTGCTCCTGTCCTGATCCAAACCGACGCAATACTGTTACGAACACAATATAATATAATAATAATAATAATAATAATAATCACTTTATTTCAGACATAATTCGTCCATATTAAGTGTAAGTATATTAGTAACAAATTTTACTTAATAACTATGTTAGTAATGTTAGTATTTATACCTACGTTATAATTATATATACATACAAAATATACTACAAAATTCATTGACATTTTAGTCCTATTGCCAGCTCTACCCAGTGTCGCTGAAAGTGGCAATCTGGTCTCGCCGCAATCATTTTTAAAATGCTATTGTTACTGTTTCGCAGACGCTGTAACATAGAGGCTGATTTCTTTCGCATAACAGCATGAAATCCATCAGTCCTAGCATCCGCGAACATTTTCGAAGCACTACACCGCCATGGCAGTCCTAATAGCATCCTAAAAGCGTTATTGTATTGTATGCGAAGGGCGCTGTAAGCTCGTCGCCTGTATGATACCCACAGGCTACTCGAGTAGAAAGATTGGCAAAATGCTTTGAAAAGAGTAACTTTTACGTCATCTGTACATCGAGCAAACCTGCGGGCAAGCATATTGCTCCTAACTGCCAGCGCCCTACGCTCCCTCTCTATATCACAATCATCGCTTAAATCGCTCGTTATAATGTGACCGAGATACTTAAAAGTATTAACAATATTTAGGGCTACACCATTGAGGTATACGGGAGGAACACAACGCGGCGGTTGTTTCGGTACTGTAAAAACAAGAATTTCACTCTTTTTCGTGTTGTACTTCAAGCCGTGGTCCTCCGCATATTTCTCGCAAATAGACAATAATTTTCTTAACCCGCCTATAGATGGACTGAGCAGCACCATGTCGTCTGCATAGCTTATATTATTAACACATGTCCCGTCAATATGACAGCCGACATGTGTGCTAACCAGTTCCACGATAAGCTGGTTAATATATAAATTAAATAACAGCGGTGAGCTTAAACCGCCTTGTCTGACACCGAATTTTAGTCTATATTCATCTGATAGCGTACCCGCCCATCTCACCTGGTTATTTTGATTACTGTACCAGTACTCGATCAGAGAAGTATAATCCGCCGGCACACCTGCGTCCCTCAATTTGCTCCATAGTATATCATAATTGACCGAGTCAAAAGCCTTGGACAAGTCGAGAAAACACGCGTATACCGGCGTCCTCCTAGCCGTGTAATAACCAACAGTATGCTTCAATGTAAGAATTGCACTTTCCGTCGACAATCCCACCCTGAATCCGAACTGGGCATCATGTACATCTACATATTTTATGAGGCAACTATTTAACAAACTGTCAAGTACTTTCGCCGCGGTGGTAGCAAGTGAGATGGGCCGGTAGTTGCAAATATCAGAAGCATCACCTGTCTTATTTTTAATAATTGGTACCACTATTGTTCGCATCAGTCCCTCAGGCAAATACGAGTGACCTAGACACAGTGTAAAAAACATGGCAAGAACCCGTGGTAAATGGATCCCTGCGTATTTGAAATGTTCAATACTGAGCCCATCGTGACCCGGAGACTTCCCACGCTGCATTATTTCAATAATCTGAGCCACCATTTTAGCAGGTATCTTAACATTTCGTTCGGTCACGATGGTCTCACCATCGCTCATCTCCTTACACATGGGACTTAAGAGTGACTGCATGGTGAACTGTTTCCTAAAAGCATTCGCAATGTCTTTATGGTCATGAGCACCACCAACGTCCACAGGGAGGCACGGCCTTATATTCATTTTATTTGTGTTTTTCCAGAAATTTTTAAACTTTTTCGAGGAGTGGTCGGAAGCAAGGCGATCCATTTTAAGTTGCTCCTGCCTGTCCTGGCACCATTTAAGTTTCGCTTTAAAATTCCTCCTTGCCTCCGACATATCGTGAAAAATTCGACCACTAGCTGGCCGCCCGGCTAAATTCCACAATTTAAATTTCAGCCTCGCCTCCCGGTGGGGGCCCGCGACGTGCTTATTCCATCCAAAAACATAACCTCCCTTCTTTCGACACTTAACTTTGTGTGTTTGGATAGCTGCATCTGACAATATATTTATAATATCTAAATATAACTTATCTAAGATTAAGTGATGATTCTTGTTATTACAGAACTCATCACAACAAGCACTTAGTTCCTGTGGAAATTCAATGAGTCTTAACTTAGCATGACAGAGGTCATGGTACTGGTGGATTTGCTGCTGCTGTCTCTCTCCCCATATAACACGATTTATTGGTTGTTCTATATCCAGTTTAGCTACTTTTGGCTTAAGTTTACCCAGATTACATACGACTACTAGTGGATAGTGGTCAGACCAATACACGTCATATTTAACCGTTACGCTAACGATTGTATTCCGCGCCGACTCTGTGACAATGCAGTGATCCAACCATCTATTACAACCGTGAGCCTCACTACAATATGTATATGTATTACTGGCACACATATTTAAATCTACACAAATCCAATTAAGATCCACACAGAAGTCCAACATTACATTATAAAATAATTCACTAGGGTGTGCATTAAAGTCTCCTAAGATATAAAAAGCCGATACTCCACTGTTCTCCTCTATTTCTATTATAGAGCGAATGGCTCCAAGACACGCAGTAAACTCGGAAAGGTTATCATATGAGTTTGTAGGCATATACACACTGAACATAACTACCGATCTATTACTCACGTTTAGCTTTATCGCGCAGATCCTCTCGTTATCACATTGAATCACATTCACTGACTCGAAGGCACACTTACGCCATAACAGCGCCACCCCTCCATATGGCCTCCCGCTGAGTAAGCCGGCCGCAGTATCGACTGCAGACGTACCGGTAGACCCAAAATTGCTGTCAATCGTGCTAAGTATAGGCAGATCATGTGGCAACAACCACGTCTCTTGGAGAGCTACCACATCAGCTGTCTGACACAAGGTCCTCACTCCTTCTATTGATCTTTTGATAGATTTGCAATTAAAACTAATTACTTTACTGTATTTTTCCATTTACTTTCTTAATTTATATTTATATAATATCTCGTTGTAAAATACTGAGCTACAATATTGTATATATATAAATATATTTATATTTTAATTTATATATCTTTATTTTCTGTAATTTCAGTGTTTTCCTTATATTCTCGTCTACCATTGAAGTTCACAAACCGTCTAAAACGATATACCAGATGGCCACAGCTTATTGTCCAGGAATGTGTTAATCTTGTGCTGAGCTACAAACAATTTATAAGCATTGTAGTCTCTTTGTCGCTTCATTTGAATTTTTACAAGAGACACCTTTTCCCTCGTTTTTTCATATATATAATTAACAATGTCCTGTTCATCCACATCCTTATGTACGTTAGATATAAAAAGGGGCACCTGTGTATCAGCGGCCTTAAACTTAAGATTTTTCCCCTCTAAATCTACCGCCGTTCCTTTTTGACTCATAAATCGGTTTCTTAATCTCCGTTTCTGGGCTATGATCCATTCTTCGCTTCTTTTTGGTTCTTTCCATTCTCCATCTCTCTTAACCATCTCAGAAAAAGTCTTTCGCCTCGCTATTAACGTGTCATTTGTTTGTTTATCCTTATCAATTAACGCATCGAACGGTTTGCTAACATGCCCATCAGCTGTTTCATTCACTCCAGGTATAAACGGTCGCTCTGTACTATGAATCATTCACCTCTTCTGTCGTCGAGCTGCGAACGCACCTTGGTACGTCCGTAATGCCGACCTTCATCGGGACTTAGAGCTCCCAACAATTCAACAGTTCCTTAAAAAACTCTCTGAGAACTTCTTCAAAGCCTCAGAGTCGCACCCAAACAATTTAATTCGTGAGGCGGCTTCTTATGCAGCCCCACCCCCCTCTCGCTATCGTGTCCGCAGGCCGAGAAACTCTCTCTCGGACCCGCCAAATAAACTGTCAAACGACCTGAACTGCCTCCTGGCGGCTCAGGCCAGTTCTAATTAAATTAATTATTATTATATCAACTAATATTATTTTGCCTACGTAGGCACTCCCTCAGCGGCTCTTAGCCGCCTGCGCCCTCTTTTCCCAAAAGAGGGTCGCTCATGATAAGGCACAATAGAGCTTAATCAGCCAGCTGCCTGTCCCCAAAGGCGGTTTTTAGAGGGTATCACTTAGGGTCCCCGGTAGGACAGTGAGTCCCTCATAACCACGATAGACCGGCTATCGTGGTATGCGTAATGCATTTTCCGCCTCCCTACGTACAGGGTAGCCCTTTAATTGCTTCGGGCGCAAAAAAAAAAAAAAAAAAAATATGAATCATTGTGCACTCACCTACTATCGCATTCGCACATCGTGAGCTTTGTAATACACTCGCTGGAGATTGCGACTTCTCTTTCACACTTGTTATAATTTTTGGCGATGAGTGACGGGAATGCATAGATTCTTGGTGTGATTTATTAGACAGAGATGTACACTTTTCTGGTTCACTAGCCTCGGCAATGTATGACGCATTATTACAAGATGTTGAGAGCGCCATCGGTCCGCTATCGTACATAAAATTGTCACAGCCACCTCTTTTTTTTACAATGTTTTGTTCACGGTTTGGAAACGAAGTTAATTTAAAATACTCATTTATTTCATCATGAAGTTCGTTTTTCGTGACGTATTGATGTTGAATGTCATGAATGGTTTTCTCTAATATTACTATCTTTTTAAGCAACACTGTCACATCAACATGATCAAACGTTACGGGTGGTAGTTTTTCTAATCGTCTTGCTACAAAAATTGGTACCTGTTCGGGGTCTGTTTCTTTAAGTAAGCAGATAATATCTTCAATATTTCTTAGAGTTTTGCCCTGACGTTTTCTAATTTTTGGTCGCTTGCTCACTGATTCAAATAATAATGACTTCGCTAATTCAACTTCTTCAGAACTAAAAGAACTTTCACAAATCTGTATCAGGCTTTGTTCATCCATCACATCTAGTTTATTTTGCACAAAGGCCAATACTTCACAGATTACAATATTACAATTTGAACACTTCAATCGCTTCGATATGCTATCCATTGCAACGGCAATGATCTTTGACAGCGTGCGCTTGCGTTCACGGTCTCGACCTTATGCTCGAATATAGCAACTTTAACCTGTTAAATGTAATCTTTTTATCACTATATGGGTCAAGATTCTTTTGTTTTCTCTTTTTAACCAAAACAACATTAGTTAAATAAAGAAATTTAAAACAAAATGTAACACAACGATGCACGCAACGAACGTCTCTAGAGAGTTATACAATCAGGCTTGGTTCCAACGTTCGAGGTACGAATGAATAAATTACACAAGTGTTTCGAATATAATTAAATGGTTAAACGAACTTACCTTAAGTGAAGTTCAACCATAATTATACGAAGCTCCTTGTCCTAGACATTCTTAACAATTGTAGTACGCCGCATTCCATGCCAGCATCACAATTTATCCAAGCTCACTAAAAAATTTTTTAAAGCAGTATATCTGGCAACACTGTATCCACCTGTCCGTCAATGCAACCTAATTATGTTTAAAGCAAGGAATTAGATGAGCAACCCTAACCCAGGGAGGGTTGGGCCGGGAGTACCGTCTAGGACAAGGAGCTTCGTATAATTATGGTTGAACTTCACTTAAGGTAAGTTAATTTAACCATTTAATTATACTCCCTCCTTGTCCTAGACATTCTTAACAATTGTAGATGTTTGAAGACAGGGTTGCGAATTTATAATACCATGAATGGAAATTTGCAATTTCGCTTATTTTATAAAAAATGTTGAACATATTGCCTGTAATTTAAATTAATAAAATAAATAAATTATCGTTATTTCATAACATTTCCTTATACACATAAGGCCAGCTTTATTGCAGCAGAAGTGGCCCTGTGGAAGAATTATGACTGAAAAAGAAAACAATCTAGAATATCTATTCCAGTTTAATTTTAACATCTTATAACTTACTTAAGAAATAGTATTCTAAGTGGGTTAAATTTATCACTATCTTGTGTTCTGTTTTCTATTAAAATATTCACAAGAAAGGCTCAACCCCTTCTTATTTATATTTTCCCATGCAAACCCTGTTGAAGTGAAATTCTATCTATATCTTAACTATACATCTGAGCTCCCGTTTGAATAAATGTAATATTTGTTGAAGGACAATGTATGTATATTACAACCTATAACCCTTCATTGCTCAGCTTGTTACTAGTTTTTGTAAATTTCTGTATTCTCAATATTTATTGCAATATTCTGTAGTTAATAATCTAAAGGTAACTTATTATTAAGTCTATTTTTATAACTCAAACCTAAGTAAAAGGCACAACAGCCCAGGAAGGAATAGGAATTTGGTACGATAAAGAATTAATTATTTTATTATTTTATAATTTATAGTATTTGACATAGGAGAGTTCACTATAATTCTTAGAATGAATTTTGGAGCGAATCTTGGAGTACCATATTTTACAAAATACTTCACTAATAGTAACCAATGATATGTATGAGATATCTATGAGATGACTGTAACATGACATGGTAGTGTGATTATCTTTATATAGGCAGTGTTAATAGTAATTTGTTATTTTACTCAAAATAAATAATTCATTATTTCACATTTACTGCTCATGTGAAAAAAAAACTACTTTATAGTTTATAGTGACAGCGCTTTAATGTTAATTCAAAACCTTTCTAACCTCAAAGTGTTAGCGTGTCTATCCTCTATGTGATAGCTGTAACGGTTTAAAGCCTGCAGTGATTTTTTCCGAGTCATAGTCTATCTTAATGTCTTCCTTCAATTGGTAATGCTTTCAATTCAAATCTGTCTAACCTCAAAGTGTTAGCTCTAAGATCTGAATAGTCAACTGTGTCTATCCTCTATGTGATAGCTCTAACAGTTTAAAGCCTGCAGTGATTTCTTCCGAGCCATAGTCCATCTTAATGTCTTCCTTCAAGTTGTAATGCTTTCAATTCAATCTGTCTAACCTCAAAGTGTTAGCTCTAAGATTTGAATAGTCAACTGTGTCTATCCTCTATGTGATAGCTCTAACAGTTTAAAGCCTGCAGTGATTTCTTCCGAGCCGTAGTCCATCTTAATGTCTTCCTTCAAGTGATATTGCTTTCAATTCAAACCTGTCTAACCTCAAAGTGTTAGCTCTAAGGTTTGAATAGTCAACCGTGTCTATCCTCTATGTGATAGCTCTAACGGTTTAAAGCCTGCAGTGATGTCTTCTGAGTCCTAGCCCATCTTAATATCTTTCCACTAATGATAGCATCTTATATGTGAATTAAGACCTGTCTACCTTCTAATTCATAGCGGTAAGGTCTGAATAGTTTACCATGTCTATCCTCATAAATGACAGCTCTAATGCATAGCATTTTAATAACTTATGCTGGATATTCTCTCAAAAATTTTAAGTTTGCAGTAATTACTTCTGCTTCTCTGCACCGCTTAATATCTGCCAGTAGTATTCTTCGTTCTTATTTTATGATATATACATAAATCCATGTATATATTCTAAGTGACAGTTCTAACGGTCTGTATATAGCATCTATATAACTCCTGTTAGATATTTTTCCCAGCAGTTTTAATTCAATAGTGCTTTTGCATCCCTATCTCCTCAGCATTATACTTTCCCTTTTTCTTCAATACTGTCCGAAACTATGTGCATGTCAAAAGTGGGAATAGTCTTGCCCAACTTTCAAATCATTGGTATGTTGTTATATTTTGCTACCTTGATGTCCGGTGATCATGTGGGGGTTCTCTTATGTTGACAATTTTTGGATTTCTTTTGCCAAACCCTTGTGAGACTTTCTAATACTTTTACATCTATAATTTGTAACAAGTTTTTCATTATGTTATACTCATAGTATTGAGCCCTTTGTAATAAAAACTATACCATTAATTATCTTTATTTGATTGCTTCTAAATCTCAGTACCGCAAAATATTTTCTCATGTGAAAAAAAAACACAAAAACCTATGGTTTTTTGGCTCATCGACATTAAGAGGAAATACATACAAGAAGAATTGTCCCCCAATCTAATATAACTGCCATAGTTTCTGGGTCATGCCTACAGAACCCCATTGTTAAGTATATAATAATTTTATTATTTCTCATTACTAATATGATCAAGTTATAGCTTTGACACTGCTTTATGATCTTGTTGAATAGACTTGAAAGACTTCCTCTGACTGTTTTTTGTTTACTTCGCTCAATTTTAGATTGTATGTTAAATTTCCATATTTTTATTTAATTTAAAGTATTGAATCCTCAATAGTTAATGAATAGAACCCTCTCTATCTTGTTAATATAAGAAGCCGGATTTTTATCAACTCTGGGTAAAATTGTACAACATAAGTATTATTTAGTTGTAGTAAGTTTACTATTCATTATAACTATTTTGTTTTGCTCAAAGTTTTGTATTGTATTCTACCATTCCCAAAAATATAAGCATATACTACTTTAATATAGAATAATATCTATGTAATTTACTCTCAATGAAGGACTAAAACCCAAATTTTTCAATTCCAGTCGAGAAGTGTCAATTTATATTTCAAATGGTTTTATGCGTTTAATGTTTTTTTTGTAATATTAACTACCATCTAAGGTCAGAAATTTGCCACTGAATATATATATTACATAACATTATATATACATTATTATATATAATGAGGTTTTAAGCACAACATTTCATTATGCACAATATATCTAGTCACTATTTATATCAGTATTTTACATAATTCCCTCTTACTACAACAATTTATTTTGTTGCTAACATATTTTGGCAATCAGTGTATGCATCTGTCAGCATAACTCTATTGTGCTTTTACCATACCCAGTTTTAGTTATGAAGGTGATAATAATAACATGATAGGTATGAATGATACCATAATTAATTTTACTGAATAAATCCATCTTTATTTTATTTTTTAATTATTACTTCACATATTACTTATTTTTAACTTGTCATAACTTTTTAATATCTTAGAATAGAAAATTATTGCCTATAATTATTTTTAAATTTCTTTTTAATTGTTTAATTTACCACTGTTTTAATAAGTGAAGTATGTAATTTTTATATTTTCCCAGATTGATATTTTATGTACAGCTGCAGGCCATTAACGCATTTGCAACTCATCATTCTATTTAAAACCTAATGATGCTAAACACTTCTTCCTTTCTTGTTACTTAGGTTATATTAAATTACATAAAACAGCTCAAATGCAATAATGTGCCTATGTTTAATTTGAATTAATTAATCATGGTCTCGATTTTTATTTAATTGCCTATCAGCCGAAATTTCTCCATATTATTTTATCGTCTTGTTATATTAATTGTTATATAATAATTATTATATTATATTCGTTTTACTATCTCAATAATAATAATTTATTGTTTACCTTCTATACCAAGTTTTTTAATTATATTTTGTTAATTTTTTAAAATTGACAATAATCTAAGTCGTGAAACATTTTACAGGCTATCTGTTGTCTTTTTATTATTCTTTTAATAATTTAACAAATTTATTGTAATTCAATCTGATGCTTACAATACTATTTTTGTTTTGCATATCTGTCAAATCTGGTTCCATTCGCAACGTGTGAAGCCAAATATATCACAAGGGATATAATTTGAATAATAGGTTTGGTTCAATCTTTCAGATTTTTCTAAACAGCCTATAAATGCTTATTTTTTACTCACTTTTTGCTTACTTATATTTTATGTGTATTTAACTTGTAACCTTTAGATATTTCATATCAAGGTAAAACAGTTCTCATATCACTTTTTTTCTTATTTTCTTGTCATATTATCCATCCATCCATTACAGTCTATATAAGTCCTCAGCTGCACATAGGCCTACCAACACTCAATGCCTGATAGAGGGGTGTCATATTATGTAGCTTTTTATTTTTTATTTTATGTGTCTACAAAATAATATGTAATAATAAACTGTCTTTATATTTAAAAATGCATCTATTAAATCCCATTTATTTGGGAATTAACAATTTTAAGGACTTGTAAACTGACTCTCCCTTACACACCGGATAATTTTGTCCCAGAATTCAGTTATTATTTCTAACTTGTTCTGCCAATTTTTTGTGGATGTTAAAGGTTTACATAACCTTAATAAACTTATGAGTTAAGTTTATTTATAGCACTTATTTCTTTTCATAATCAGGATTTTCTGATACTAAAGAAAGTTTAGTTATAATCTCAGGGTATACAACTAATCTCAGGGTTTATAATTTCCGGGTCTGCTGCCCCAATTTTCTGACTAATGGCGACTGTCCAACGTAAGTAAATGAAAGTAATAAAAACATTAATATATATCACTTAAAATTTCTCAACGTATCCCTGTACAATGTATCTCAACCCACATTTATAGGTTAAAATACCTATTTACTATTTCACATTATATGAGTGACGAGGTTATGTTATTAACCCTTAATAGTGAAATTGTTCGATAATACTTGTTAATCTGATTTAGCACAGTGAATCTGATTTTATTATTTAGGTAATAAATGTTTTAACTTTATTTATTTTATATACACGTGCACCTACCTCGAACAATAGGATTTTTGTTTACCTTTGATCGGTTAGCTCCATTTTGAATATCTTCCTTTCCCATTTTCCCAAGTACATAATCAAATTATTACCACGCAGATACGTAATAAATTTATTTGTCGTAGGTTTTGGATACAAAATATTTGATTTTACACTAAACATATTTAATTTTTACAACAAAAATTATAAAACACACTGTGACGGCTGGCACAAAAAAACGCAATGAGGTTGCATTGACGGACGGGTGGATACAGTGTTGCCAGATATACTGCTTTAAAAATTTTTTTAGTGAGCTTGGATAAATTGTGATGCTGGCATGGAATGCGGCGTACTACAATTGTTAAGAATGTCTAGGACAAGGAGGGAGTATAATTCATACTTGTGTTCGAAATTTAACTAAATTTTGCTACAGCAATGCCGCAATGAACACATTTGGGCGTTAGTTAGCGATATATTGGCGATTTCAGCAACAAAACAAAACTTGCTTATTATTCAAGGCACGTACATAGGTACATAAGTATTATATATATATATATATATATATATATATATATATTGATTATACACGAAAACATAAACGTTTAGTACACCTATTTGGTCTTTCAGAATAAAATGTTATTTGTTTCCACTGTTTGTTTTTGATTTCGATATTGAGATTGTTTTGAAATAAATAAGTTTTGTAGCGAAGATTTACGAGTAGGTGTTTATTTGAAAGTCGACAGTCGACGACACAACTAGCGCCATCTAGTGTCAGGAACGAGAGCGAGGGGAGCTTTGCAGTAAATGACATCACAAATCTTTCGACCGACAGCGCCATCCGAAGAACTAAGTTTCTAGAAAATCTATACTCGAACTCTCGGTACCTTGCGCGTGTTTACTTGAACATTCTGGATATTTTGCTAATTTAAATAAATAGGTGGCGCAAGATGCGATCGGGGCAGAGTTGAACTCAGCGACACAAGCGAAGCTTAGGAGCGGAATTAAGTGAATTAGTGTGTTTAATTATTAGTGTTTTAACTTTAATTTGTGTAAAGTAAATTAAAGTGTTAATTTAGGTAATTTTATCGGCAATTTTTATTGTCACAAACCTCAAGCTCGTAACAATTGGTGTCAGAAGTGGGATAAAATAATGCCGATTTTACCTAAGGAGGAAACGGAGGGTGTCCGTACCCGAAGTCAACGCCAGCAGGAGACGGACCAACGAAGATTTGGTGGTGCAACGCCACAGACGTCGGAGGGCCAGCCACCGGCTGCAGGCCCAACGGTAGCCCCTACATCTGCAGCACCCGACTTAGGTGCTCTGATGGTGATGTCGCAGGAGCAGGCTCGTCGACAGGAGGAGCAGGCTCGCCGACAGGAGGAACAGGTCCGTCGGTTGGAAGAGCAGCTGCGGGGCGGACAGGATGAACAGAGCCGCCGACAGGAGGAACAGGCCTGTCGGTCGGAAGAGCAGATGCTCCTCATTAAGGACCTTCATGCTACCTTTAGGAAAGAGATAAAGGAGGTGAAGGATAGGGATGCTCAACATAAAAACCGCCTGTCGGAAGCTGAAACCCAAATCAAGGAAGCTAAAACCCAAATCGACCAAGTGAAAAATCGGGTTGATTACGTGGTGGCTGACGTGAAGAAAACGCTGGACGACCTCAAACTGGGTGATGGTACTACAGCTCCCGTAGTAGCTACTACACCTTCGCTACATGGGTTCAAAGTGCCACCGTTCGACGGGACCTCTTTCTGGTCAGCCTACAAAATCCAGTTCGAGGCTGTTATGAAGGCGAACGGCTGGAATAAAAATCAGGCCATGACTGCTCTCACACTAGGCCTGCGTGACCAGGCCTTAACAATTCTGGAAGCTCTCGGTGAGGAAGTGACCTACGAGCAGCTCCTTGAGGCATTGGAGGCGAGATATGGTGACGCTCACCTGGAACACGTCTTTCGTGCGCAGCTTAAAGATCGTGTGCAGCGCATCAACGAAAACCTGCAGCAGTGGGCTCTAGAAGTGGAGAAGCTGGTGCGAAGAGCATACCGGTCTGTACCTGCGCTCATTGAAGGGAACCTGGTGCAGACATTCATCGACGGCATCCGCGACCTGGAAGTCAGAGCTGCTGTGAGGCTCGGGCACCACGAGACGCTTAAGAACGCCTTGGTCCATGCACTGGAGGTGGAAGCCGTGAGGCAGGATCATCGTTCCCATCGCGTCAGGGAGGTTGCAGCAGCTACAGTTCGCGACCGCAACAAAGGATATAGCCCAAGGTGCTATGGCTGTGGGGAAAAGGGCCACCTTCGATCCAGCTGCCCTAAGCGAACCGCAGAAAGGGAAAGTGAACGATATCAGGAGGGTAGTGCAGCTAACGGCACTACCTGGCGGCGACAGGATCATCGTTCACCTCACGCTAGGGAGGTTGCAGCAGTTACGGTTCGAGACCACAATAAAGTATACAGTCCTAGGTGCTATGGCTGTGAGGAAAGGGGCCATCTTCGGTCCAGCTGCCCTAAGCACACCCTAGGAAGGGAAGGTGAACGGTCTCAGAAAGGAAGTGCGGCTAACAGCACCGCCCAGCAGCAGCAGGAATACGACTTTACTATCAGACACTGCAGCGGGAAATCTCACGGCAACACAGATGCATTGTCAAGAAGACCTTGTCCTGAAGATGGCAACCATTGTAGTAGGCAAGGTAAGGAAGTGGTATCCGTGAGGATGCTCAGGACAGACCACCTCAGCAACGGGTGGAAGGACAGCCTACGACATGCACAGCAGGAAGATCCGGACATCAAGCCGATTCTGGGATGGATGAAGGCCCGTGCTACCAAGCTTAAGTGGAGGGACGTGTCAGCGATGAGTTCAACCACGAAAAGCTATTGGGCCCAATGGGACAGCTTGCTGCTTCAGGATGGAGTCCTGTGCCGTAAATGGGACAATGGTCGAGGAGACAGCTGTCGTTTGCAAATGGTCGTTCCTAAAGCTAAAGTGCCAAATGTTCTACAGCTGTGCCATAATGGTCGTTCAAGAGTCCATCTGGGAGTTAAACGAACTCTACTGAAGGTCCGAGAACAGTTTTACTGGGTCCATTATCGTGACGATGTCGAGGATTGGTGTCGTACATGTACAAGTTGTGCGGCCGTGCGGGGACCTCAGACACGTAGTAGAGGAGCACCGAAATTGTACAATGTTGGTGCACCACGGGATAGGACATCCCTTGACATTGCGGAGCCGTTACAGAAAGGCGCAAGAGGGACTCCTAAGATCGTCCATGTGGATCGCTTGGCGCGTTATTATGGGGCCGATAATGCTCGGGACGAGCATGTCTTAGGAGGGGGCAGTGTTACGCGCTCCAGTCAACGACACAACTAGCGCCATCTAGTGTCAGGAACGAGAGCGAGGGGAGCTTTGCAGTAAATGACATCACAAATCTTTCGACCGACAGCGCCATCCGAAGAACTAAGTTTCTAGAAAATCTATACTCGAACTCTCGGTACCTTGCGCGTGTTTACTTGAACATTCTGGATATTTTGCTAATTTAAATAAATAGGTGGCGCAAGATGCGATCGGGGCAGAGTTGAACTCAGCGATACAAGCGAAGCTTCGGAGCGGAATTAAGTGAATTAGTGTGTTTAATTATTAGTGTTTTAACTTTAATTTGTGTAAAGTAAATTAAAGTGTTAATTTAGGTAATTTTATCGGCAATTTTTATTGTCACGAACCTCAAGCTCGTAACAATACTTTATCAACTGTCACAAAGTGAACTAGATTTGCCTTTTGGCAATAAGGTTCCACGCAGCAGTGGAATATTATACACAGTGACAGCTTGTAACAAATAAGATAAATGAAAGAAAAATATCATAGGCCAAATTCACTTCATATAAGGGCTGTGATGAAACGCTTCATAGTTTGAAATTATTCTGCCTCTATATTATTCAGACCAAAACAACAATACAAGCACTTGCATTTGGTAGCAGAAACAGGTAAACAGTTACGTCTTTTAAACGACTATCTAGCACGTTGTGCACCTGACTGATTAAAAAATATGTAGCGAATGATTTATTTGAAAATGAAACCAAACTACAGATTGGTGATGGATGGAATAGTATCACTGTTGTGGGTATATGCTCTGGACTTACCAACCAGCCTAACCAGCGTGGTGAGTGTTACAGTTAGAGGTAAATAATAAAAGATAAATAAAAGTGCAGGTGGAACTTGAATTTCTCTTATTTAGCTACTTATTTAAGCAGTGTAGCAATCCCGGGTTGAAATCCCTGGTCGGGCCTACAAAAATCAGTTATTAAGTTTGTCTGTCAAGAAATTCTTAGTACCAGCCCGATGTCAGGAACTTGAAGGTGTTTTACCAGTGCCTGGGAAAACACGTAAAGCCGTAGTTCCTTATCTCTCCCCGGTCGTGTTGGCTTGCCGTCCCATCGGACTATGAGAGTAAAAAATAGAGAGCGCATCTTTGTTGTGTAAGTCTTGCATTTGCTTGTAATTAACCGATGATTTGTGGTTCAATAAATTCAAAAATTTAAAGGATGCTTCTACCTTATTATTATGTCGAAGCCGGGGCTATTCGCTAGCAGAATATCGTAATCTGGAACACATGTAATGTAATGTAGTACAAAACTGCCGCACAACAGCAGTGCGTGTACTGATGGGTTCCGACATGAAGAGTACAGAGAGCCAGCAGGCTGTGAGGCGTGAGGTCTTACTCAGTGACGACAACGCATGTGCAGCTTTCTTTGTTTAAGGTTGGTTATAGGTATACAGGTATTTTTAAAGACATAATTTAGATGTTTGGTATATTAAACAAAAAACTAAGCTTTTAATAAAAAAGTAAATGCTAAATTCTTAAACAGTAAACTTGTTTGAGATCGTCCCCACCATTACATCAGATTTTATAGACGACTAATTCTCGCAAAAGAACACCGATTCCTACCCAGCGTTATTCATAAGGCTTTTGAAATTAAAATAAAACCAGCCTCAATTTCAATAGAGCAAATGGATGGGCGCCTGGGATCTAATAATTAACTATTATTATATTAAATCAAAGCCCAAGCGTACTACTGCAAGATTTCAAGATACTCGTTCTGTACTTCGTAGATCGGACCAAAAATTATTATTCAAAGCTGAATGTAACTGAACTGCATACGGTAGCATTGGGATGTCAATCACCTCAGTTCCTCCGTGACCAAGGGTGCTGTAAAGCACACGAAACGGCGTAAATTAAAATAAGTTAATTCAACGCAATAAAATCCGTACAAATAGTTTTATTCAATGTGTAGTGTTCGCGTAAATATAAGAAATCATTCCTCAAAATTAGTTTTATTCAAGTTGAAATTGTAATTAACACTTTAATTGATGCTGGTGGAGATCGAACCCTGATTGCTCGCGTTCTGTGACAATCACAGCATTATAATAGAATAAAAAGTCAAATTCCGATTCAAAAA
Source organism: Parnassius smintheus behrii (assembly GCA_036936625.1). NCBI lineage: Eukaryota > Metazoa > Arthropoda > Insecta > Lepidoptera > Papilionidae > Parnassius > Parnassius smintheus. The sequence continues at coordinate 5,846,238 of JAUPFT010000004.1, read as the reverse complement.
TGTTTTTACAATCAGACGTCTTAATGGCGCAGTGGCTAAGCAACGAGGGCCGTAGGTTCGTATCCCGCACAGAAAAATATTTGTGTGGTCTACTAGTGATTGTTCCGGCTCTGGATATTTTTCTTGAACAATTTATGTATGTAAACTACAGGAGAAAATCTTATTGTGGGGGTAATTAAAAAGAAATCATTTACATAACTATGGTTATATACATACAACAAACACCACAAATGTTACTTTCCCTTTTGTCCGGATTTTTTATTTATAATTTGCTCAATGAAATAATTCCGCAAGCAGCGACTGTCTTATATTTAATCAACGAGAGAAGGCCTAAGGGATGGGTAAATAAAATTTGATTATTCCAAGACGTTTATCGCATATCAATTTATGATTTGGTTGGTAGTTATTATTATGTCTGTAAAGAAGAAAAGGTATAAAGTAGTTAGTTGTATTTAGATCCTACATACGCGTCACTACTCACAGGCCTCCCCTCATTTCTGAGAGGGTTGTAGGGTAAGAAAGTATCCGGCACCGCCTCAATTCGTGCTGGCAAATTTCACATGTCTTCGAAATTTTTTCTCATTTTTCAGATATGCAGGTTTCTTCACGAAGTTTTCCTTCACCGCCGAGACCGTGTAAATCAGCACATAAAACTGCAATAAACAATTTCATTTGTGTCAGCGGGGATCAAACCCGGGTTGCTCGCGTACTGTTAAATTTACAACGAGCGTTAAAGATATGAACTACCACGTCTAGAAGAAAAGGTTTGGATTCACTTTAACTTATGAAGTCGTTGTGTATCGACATAAAAATATGTAAAAGTATATACAACTTGTTGCTCGGTGAGCCGATAGATTTGAAAAACTATAACAACTAAACCCCATAATATTATAATCCCGTGGGTGTTGCAAGAAGCGACGGAGGGTAACAAATCAGGAGATAATAACGACTAAAAATAAAAATAAAACTACGGTACGAACAACCCGCTTACCAAGAATGAATTATTTACATGAATGAATGGGGAAAGAGTAACAAAGCAAATATATATTGCAGAAGTGAATGGAAGAGTCGGAAAGGGTCGTCCTAGGCGAAAGTTTATCGACCAAATTGTCGATATATTGAAAATGGGCCAAATTAAGAGTACCCTTAATCGACGATCATGTATGTATGTATGATGTGGAGGAGGCGAGAGAGGTATGTCAGAATCGTGCTAAATGGAAGTCTGTAGTCTTTGCCTACCCTTCTGGGCAACAGGCGTGAAGGTTTATGTATGTTTACCCTCGTGACTGGAAAAGCACGTTAAGCTGTTGGTCTTGCGACCGATCTCGCTCCGGTCATTTCAGATTACCCTCTCATTAAAATATGAGATTGGGAGAACATAAAGTACTCTCTTGTTTGCTCAAATAACTATCTTTTGGTATTTTTTTTCAACTTTTTAATTATTTTGAATTTGGAACGCACTCATTATTTTTAAAAGTTCTTTCGATTTCGCGCCATTTCACATATTTTTTCGTGTTCATTATAAAATTACAATATGGAATGGGGTGTTAAAGAAAATAGGAATGCGGTAATCACCTGGCACAAAATGGGTATGGAGCCTTCAGTCATATTCCAGACACTTCAAAAGCTTGGTATCAGGCGTATGTTCGTATATAGTACTATACGCGTGCTGTTAGAACTACTAAGGCTGTTAATGCTGTTAAAGCCAGAATTCCTCGAAATCCCATTAGGAAACACAAAATCTTATCGCGAGAAATGAAGATTCCCGCTAGGACTCTGTCGCGTATTATAAAACAAGACCTTAAGCTCGCTGTTTATCGTCGATATACAGGACATGCCCTAAATCAACCTTTACAATTAAAGAGAGTGGATCGATCAAAACGCCTTCGGTCGAGATACGCAGTTGAAGGGCACAGAAATATCCTCTTTCCCGATGGAAATTTTTCACGATTGAAGAGCACTACAATAAGCAAAATGATAAAGTATACGCTCATAGTTCTAAAGAAGCTGCTCAAGTGGTCGGAAAGGTACAACGTGGTCATGCATCTATGATGGTTTGAAGAGGCGTGTCTTATTAGGGCGTCACAAAGATACATTTTGTGAAAAAGGAGTTAAAACTTCAGCCAAAGTATATCAAGAGACAGTTTTTTTTTTTTTTTTTTTTTTTTTTTTTTTTTTTTTATAGAAGAGGGGGCAAACGAGCATGCGGCTCACCTGATGTTAAGTGACTACCGCCGCCCATGATCAACCGCAACACCAGGAGAATTGCGGGTGCGTTGCCGGCCCTTTAGAAAGGAGTAAGCTCTTTTCTTGAAGGTCCCCAGGTCGTATCGGTCCGGAAAAATCGCCGGTGATAAACTATTCCACAGAGAGGTTGTACGTGGAAGAAAGCTCCTTGTGAAACGTACAGTGGTGGACCGCCAAGCATCCAGATGGTGTGGATGGTATCGGGACGTTTGCCGTGTCGTGCGAACGCACGAAATTTGGCGGCTGGGATTAATCCGAACAATTCCTCAGAGCACTCCCCGTGATAGATGCGATAAAATACGCAAAGAGATGCAACATCTCTTCGCAACGCCAGTGAATCGAGCCGATCGGAAAGCACTCGGTCGTCGACGATTCGAGCCGCTCTGCGCTGGATGCGGTCAAGTGGAAGGAGCTGGTACTGGGGAGCCCCAGCCCAGAGATGGGAACAGTATTCCATGTGCGGTCGAACCTGCGCCTTGTAAAGTTGCAGGCGGTGTGCCGGCATGAAATACTGCCCCGCTCTGCTGAGCACGCCAAGCTTTTTAGAGGCCAATTTGGCCTTCCCTTCCAAGTGACCACGAAACTGCACGTCACTCGATATGTCGACGCCGAGGATTCCGATACTGGCTGAGGCAACAAGGGGAGTGCCTTGAAACTGAGGGGATACGACAAAGGGGTTCTTTTTAGCGGTTAACGCGCAAACTTGTGTCTTCTGGGGGTTAAACTGGACTAGATTTAGTCGTCCCCAATCCGAGACTCTGTTCAGCAAAGACTCGACTTCAGACACAAGTTTGTCCCGGCACTCGGAGACGTTTTCCCGAGAAATATTGGCTCGGCCGGTGTAAAGAGCATCACCAGTGCTGTCATCTGCATAGCAATGAATGTTACGGGTATGCAACATATCATTGATATGCAGAAGAAACAGCGTTGGCGATAGCACGCAGCCCTGTGGAACACCAGCATTAATAGGCTTGCAATCGGAGCTTGCACCGTCTACAACGACCTTGATGCTCCGATCTGCAAGAAAGCTGGTGATCCAATCGCACAATTTCTCGGGAAGCCCATAGGAAGGGAGCTTCGAAAGAAGCGCTTTGTGCCAAACCCGATCGAAGGCCTTCGCAATGTCCAAACTAACGGCCAATGCCTCCCCCTTGAACTCTACTGCCTCCGCCCATCTGTGAGTGAGGTAGACCAGAAGATCACCAGCTGACCGACCACGGCGAAAACCGTATTGGCGGTCACTAATCAGCTGGTGATCCTCAAGGTACCTCATGAGCTGGCAGTTTACAATGGACTCCATTGTTTTGGAGAACAAGGAGGTGATGGCGATTGGCCGGTAGTTGGACGGGTCTGAGCGGTCGCCTTTTTTAGGGATCGGGTGGACGAAAGCAGTCTTCCATGATTTTGGGACTACGCCTAGGGAGTAGGAGTACCGGAAAAGACGCGTTAAAACCGGTGCCAACTCTGGAGCACACGTCCTCAGCACAATTGGGGGGATTCCGTCAGGCCCACTCGACTTGTGGATGTCCAGGGAGAGGAGTGCTTTGCGAACCGAGCGCTGTGTGAACTGCACTTCCGGCATGGAGCACTCACACCGCGGGATGGTCGGCGGCGTACTCCCCCCGTCATCGAGAGTCGAGTTAGACGCAAAGAAGGAGCCTAGAAGATCGGCTTTCTCCTTTGCAGTATGGGCCAGTGAGTCGTCCTCCCTGTGCAGAGATGGAAGAGATGGCTGACAGAAATTCCCCTGGACAGCCTTGGCGAGAGACCAGAATGCACGGGTTCCAGAAGGAAGGCGAACGAGTCTCTCGCCAATTCTGCCTATGTGCTCTGACTTTGCCTTGGCAATGACTCTTTTGAAGGACCTAGAGGCGGAATTATACTTCTTTTTTAGAGCGCTGGTGTTTACATCCCGGGACGCTGATGCATCAACCCAGGCTTGGTAGCACTCCTGCTTATAGCATGATGCTATTTTACAGGAGCGACCAAACCATGGCTGAGATTTGCCTCCAATGGGCACCACAGAGGAAGGAATAAAAAGTTCCATACCCTGAAGTACCACATCAGTAACAGAATCCGCAACAACGTTGGGATCATCCGGCGAGAAGCAAACCCGCCCCCAAGGGTAGGATGCAAAGAAAGACCGCATCCCATCCCAATCGGCTGACCTATAGTGCCAAACACGGCGGCAGCCTGCAGAATGCAACCGCGATTTCAGCGTGAGTGGCACAACACTCCGGACCAGACAATGGTCCGAGGAGCCTAAAGGGGCGTCGACGGAAATCTGATATCCGTCCGGGTGAGAGGTCAGCAGAAGGTCCAACAGGGAAGGTGCATGATCCTCCACATCTGGAATCCGCGTAGGCGAAGTAACCAGTTGTGTCAGACCATATGCCAAGGCAAAATCATGAACAGATCTCCCCGCATGATCGGTTAAACGTGAACCGAGCCATTCGGCGTGATGGGCGTTAAAGTCGCCGAGGATCACGATCTCTGCAGAGGGGATCTGCTGTAGCAACGAATCTGCAGCCATTTGGACGTGGTCGAAGAGTCGGTCTGTTTCGGCATTACCGCTGTGGGACCTATAGAGGCACCCGTAGACGCGCGGATGGTCGTCGCTGTCTACGCGTAGCCAAAGGATGGACAGGTCCGAACCTTCAAGTCTGCCGAGGCGTCGAGAACAGATGTCCTCTCTGACGTAAACGCAAACTCCAGCCCGAGGCACAAAGGAGTGTTCCAGTTTGTACCCCGGGTAGGAGAGATACGAAACATCAGCCGGAGAGGACACCTGCGTCTCGGTCAGAAAGAGCAGAGCCGGCCTCGCCGTCTCGAGATGGTAGTGGACGGCGTTTAGGTTAGAGTGAAGTCCCCTGATATTGCAGAAATTCACGGACAGCGTGGCAGGGGTCGCCTTGGTCTTGTTGCTCCGTTTGCCCCGAGCAGTTGTAGTCTTGAGCGGAATTTCGCCCCCCCCAGAATACGCGGGGCAGCCTGAGCACCCACGCTCAGAAGTGGAGAAACATGGTCGTGGATGCTCAGCGAGGGATTCTCCAGGGGTGCTGGTACCCTCCTGGGGTAGTCTATCTTTATTTAATTCCGCTACCATGTTGATGGGGGGGGGGGGGATTTGGGCCTCCGGCCACCTGCACTCACCGACGAAACGCGGAAGCAGAACTTCCACTTCACGCCGGTATTCTGTGAGGTCGTGGTACCACCCCGGTTTGAGCCGGCCCATACGTGCAACAGCAAAGCTGCCGCATGGCTCTACCACTGTTATATACAGTATATACAGTTTTGGATCGTGTTGTGAAACCTCTCAGCAATACACTTTTTAAAAATGTACTGTGGACTTTCCAGCATGCCTCTGCACCTGGTCACAAGGCAAGGACTGCCCAAGCCTGGCTTGAAACTTACGTTACGGACTTTATAAGAGCTGAAGACTGGCCCTCATCTAGCCCAGACCTCAACTCTTTAGACTAAAAAGTATGGTCAGTTTTAGAGGACATGGCTAGTTCTAAACGACACGGCAACATTGAGTCTCTTAAAAAAGGAGCAAGCAGTGGTGACATTTCCCATGGAAACAGTGCATAAATCCACAGATTCGTGGCCAGACAAATTAAAGGCTTGTATAAAAGCCAAAGGTGGCCATTTTGAATAGAATATTGTTTTTATTTTTGCTGAGACTTTAATAAATACGTACATATAAGTTTTAGTAATATTAAAAAAAAATGCATTTTAATTTATAACAGAACTTATAGCCGGACTAGGTACTTGGGCACTATAATCCTGTCCTTCGAAGATGATAGTCTCTGCCGCCGTAACCAAAATTCGAAAACACGGAAGTACAATTATAGCTCTAGCAAGAATGCTTATGGAATGCTTCATCGGGCATCTAGCTACCTGTGTGATTATTTGAATTTCTGCTATGATTTTTTTATTATATCCATTGTACGTTTTTTCATCGGCCCATGATAGAATAGAATAAATTTTATTTAATATAGATTACAAGATTATTATTATTATTTGGGGTATCTATATAGTTTTCTCATCTGGTTGGGTTTTATAAATATATAATTATAAATTAAAATGAAACGATAATAAACACAAAAATACATAAATAAATAAAAGCCCAACCAGATGGAAGCCCTCGGCAGGGGAGACCAAACGGCCGAGGGTTAGGAGGAAAGGGAAAGAAACCGGCGGACGATGCGGGCGGTATCGAGGAGCACCGCCTTTTGCATTTGAGCTCGGAGCGGTCCGTCACGGAGTCCCAGTCGCCTCAGATGACCCGAGAGGCTGACTGGGATTAGCCCATTCGCAGAGACGACTACAGGAATAATTTCGGCCGGCAGACCACCCCACATGTCGGTCACCTCGTGAGCCAGGTCCAGATATTTTGTTTGCTTATCTGTTTCGGCTTTCACGAGGTTCTCGTCATACGGAATGGTAATGTCGACCAAAAATATCCTTGACTGTGCCCGGTCCATCAGCACAATATCAGGCTTATTCGCAAGAATAGTCCTGTCTGTGATGATGGCCCGGTCCCAATAGAGCCTGGCGCGATCATTTTCGAGCACGGCTTCCGGCAAGTACTTGTAATACGGCAATTTCCGAGACACGAGACCGTATTTCAGAGCGAGCTCCTGGTGAAGAATTCTGGCTACTAGGTTGTGCCTGTGCAAGTACTCAGAGTTAGAAAGCGCCGAACAACCGGAGATGACATGCCTAAGTGACTCACCGGGATGGCGACAAGCTCGACAGATGTCGACGGTGCCATCCTTTAGGATGTATCTCCGATAGTTGTTGGTCTTAATAACCTGATCCTGTATTGCACAGACAAAACCCTCGGTTTCCCCGAAGAGATCAACAAAGCGTAGCCAGTGGAGGGAGGCTACTGTGTCTACGAAAGGCTCATGTAGAGCCTTGTAGAACCTCCCGTGGAGCTCCTTCTCCTTCCATACGGTCTCCCGGTCGGAAATGCTCTGTACTGCCGGGTCTTGCCATTGCTCGTTGGCTAAGGATAGAGGGGTAAGTCCTTTATCACAAGAAATGACGTCCTTATAGAATGGATCATCCGCTCTCGCCAGGAAGTAATCACGGAGGCTGCACACTTCGCGATTATGCATGGTGAGCGCGCTCAAGAAGCCACGACCACCATGCTTCCGCGGCAAGTACAGCCTCATCACCGACGATCTCGGATGATGCATCCTATGGGACGTCATGGTAGTGCGGACTTTTCTATCCAGGGCGTTAAGTTCAGTCTGAGTCCACCTGAGTATGCCAAAGGTATACATGAGGACAGGCATGACCCAACCTTTATATGCGTGTGCCTTATTCACACCGGACAAAAGGCTGTTAAGCACTTTGGTCAAGCGTGCATAAAACACGTCGCAAACTGACTGTTTCATACCAGTCTCATACGATACCGATGTTTTGTGACATACCCAGGTATCGGTATGTTTCAGCCTCGGAAAGGGTTCTTAAGTTGACGGGCATAGATAAGTCTATGCCCTCAGAGTTAGCAACCCTTCCCCCTTCAACATGGAGGACCGCACACTTATCCGTCCCCAGCTCCATTCCAATGGAATTGCTAAATTCACAAGTTATGTTTAGCAATTCCATAAGATGGGAGCGACTGGAGGCGTATAACTTGAGGTCAACCATATAGAAAAGGTGGGTCACTTTTGTCCCTCCTTTCCGTAGCTGAAATCCCCTCCCGGAGCCCTCCAGTAAGGTACTGAGAGGGTTCAGAGAGAGGCAGAACCAGATTGGACTCAGACAATCGCCCTGGAAGACACCCCTTCTTATCCTTATGTGGTTCTCCGCAGCCATCATCCGCTCGCCCAGATGACAAAGGATCGTACTCCACTGCCCCATACATTGCTCCAGGAAGTCTCTAACTGTACAGTCTATCTTGTACAGCTCGAGGACTCTCTTTAGCCATGTATGGGGCACCGAGTCGAATGCCTTTCTGTAGTCTATCCAGGCGGCGGAGAATTTCCGACGGTTGCGTTTCACCACTTTACCAATGACCGCGTCAATGAGGAGTGGTTCCTTGGTTCCACGACCACCGCTCCGACATCCATTTTGAGCGCGCGACATCACCTGATTTGAGTCCAGGTGACGAGTGATTCTCGCGCTCAAAATGGATGTTAGTGTCTTGTATATGGTCGGTAGACACGTGATGGGGCGATATTTGCTCGGGTCTGTGGTACCCTGGTCTTTAGGAACCAAATGAGTGATCCCAGTAGTGAAGAGGCTTGGGAGCGACTTCTGGTTGAGAGCCTCTTGAAACTGTCGGGCAAGCACAGAGTGACACACCATGAGCCCCTTAGCCAGTAGTGATGCAGCCCGTCAAGCCCCGGACTTTTCCAGTTCGGGGCCCTACGGACCGCCTCAGCTACGTCATCCGGCGTTATGATGACGGGGTCCATGGGCGTAATACCCGCACACTGACTCGCCACAACTTCCATCCAAGGGCCCTCGCTGTGGTTTACGGGCTCTGACCACAGGCCGTGCCAGAATGCTACAGTGTCGGCCTGATTCGGTGCTGGTCCCGTTCCACTTACCATTGGTCGCTCCAATGATTCATAGAGCCTCTTCTGATCACTCTGGAAGAGACGATTCTGGTTGAACCGTGTTGACCTCTCGGTATATCGCCGAATCCGCTTTCCCCAAGCAGCAATTCTCTGCTTCAGATCATCTATGCGCTCCGTCAGTTTTTGCGTTATATCCGGCTGGGACAAACTGACATTTGTCCCAGCAAACGCCATCCTGACGGTGCGCACAATTCTTGGCCTGTTATTGCCTGATCTGAAGCATATCAGTCTGCCGATGAGAGCTCTAGCCTTTGCGATACGTTCCTCAATTCTTCTTCTCCACGCTGGGATAGAGCTACTATGGCCAGTAGCGCATCCAGCCGTGGAAACCTTGGCGCCTATGATACGGCAGACTGCCAGCGCAGCGCCAAAAAGAATTGAGTCCGTCTCGCAAAGGTCCCGGCTGGCTTCCAAATAGGTCACCAGCATTGGGTTCAGAGCCCTCACGACAGCCCGATTCCGCTTGCTTAGGGCTATGCGGGGAAGTCGCGGTCGATTTTCGAGAGGCGTACTGCGCGTTTCCACAATCGCCTCTTCCAATGTACTCCTCATATGCTCTAATTCCAGTTCTTGGGCGACTGTTCCATCATCGTTTGAATCTACCACAACTGGGGTATTCACGGCGGCACCCACGTTTGCGGGTTGCTCTAACATTTGTCGCGCCGCATCCTCAGCCGTAGCATTTTCATCCGACGAGGGAACAGCCTCACGTCGTAGCCGTTCGAGTTCGGCGACATCAAATATATTTGAGCGCAAGATATACCGAACGCGGTCTGCCAGGTTTTGCTCTGTGACGGTTAAAGATGGCTCCAGCTCAGCAAAAAGACGATGCATCCTAGCCCGATACGTCAAACATCCAGTTTCTTCCCCTTTTGCCCTAAAGTACGCCCGCAGTGCGTTTGAATTCATTGCTTGTGACCAACGCATGCGACGTGCTCCACCAGCGGCGGGTGCCGCTTGCTGAGTCCGAGAAGACCCAGCCGACACCAAGCCTTCTGGTGGGGATGATGGATGAGGAGGGCTGCTAGGTGACCGTGCAGCTCCTCGCGCTCGGCTGGCGGCCCGCATGCTGCCGCGTCCAGCGCCAGCTCCAGACGCGCCTCGGCGACCCCCAGGCAGCGGCCCTTTGCGCACTATCTTCTTATCCATCATCCATTATTTGGGCGTCCATTAACGGGAGACGCCCAGGTCGTCAATTCCCTACGCCATTAGTTTTATTTATTATTATTATTATTATTTATATTATTGGCTCAGGACCGTGCTTTGTGGCATTACTTGGGGGAGGCCTATGTTCAGCAGTGGACTTGTGAAGGGCTGTAATGATGATGATGATGATAGATTACAAGAATACACATTGATTATTTATTTATACTTTTATCACCGCTTCAGAAAAAAACCCTGTCTTCGAAGAACCAGTAAGAAATTTACTTTTCTAAAGATTTACTTTAAATCTATTTAAACTCAATATACGTTACTAAATGTTCGTCGTAACTTATTTTAATCTATCACTGATATTCCCATTCAGTTTAAGTTTTGCCCTTATGGAGATAAAAGTTTTTTTTAGGACCGTAGATAAGGAGATTTTTACGTTGTAAAGCTACACTGCAACCATATTATGTTTGAAGCACGAATGGGTCTGGAAAAACCACGCATTCACAGAATATCAGCGTAAAATTACAGCTTAATGCCTTTCTACTGAAAACGAGGAATTTTATGTTAGGCCGCTTTGTGACTTGTCGGTGCGGAGTGGTGCGGATTTGTTTTGCTCGGTATACGCGGTACCGAAAACTTGCCAAGCAAAAAAAAAAAATTCTATATATGGATGACGCCAATACCGTTTTTTTTTACGTAGGTGACAAACATAACAGCTCGCCAAAATATCGCCATCAGTTAAAGACGACACCTTCGGTACCGCAGGATTTTATACCGATAAGTGAGTAGCTGAACGCAACGCGGTATCGTTTCGGTACAGACCTCACAGATCACGCACCGCTCCCGCACCGTTAAGTCAGAAAGCGGCCTTAGTCTTCAGCGGTGACGACGTATCTGCATTTTGATTCTTAGTCCAGTATATACGTAGATATTATGGACCAGACCATCCACTTTTCATAAAGTGAACTATGTGCTCGTTTGTCACCCATATCATATGAAAATGCCTACACAAACCCACAGAAAGACGGACACATATTTCGTTTACTTACATATCTCACTGCTACTGTTTTAATTACTTTCTTATTTTCTCTTTGTCTCTGTTTAACGTTTACCTCTTTATTATAGATGTGATATTTTATTTTATATTGCTACAGCAACTTTACGATAAAGAGTAGCGTTTTCATTCTGTCGCCGTGATCGTCGTACAGAAATATCGTAAAATATCAATATTAAATTATTCATGAATGCTTAACGCGTCATTTGTTCAAACAGTATAGAACGAGTTTGCAGACGTCTAAGGTTAGCGACATCTAAAAATAGCGATTTTTAAAATTTATAAAACAATTTATAAAATTTTAGCGATATTTAAAAATAAATTTATGCATTTTATTGATTAATCTAATATTTCAAGAGTTATTGGCCGCGATAGAAGAACCGGTTCATTAAATGGGCCATATATCGTAAACGGTAAGTTTTACAAAAAAAAGGTTACTGGAAAAAAGATGCAAAATTTTATTCTTTATAATAATGGTATGTATAACTTTTGCCTTAAAGTGTATAGTTTCCGAGATATCAGCTGAAAACGTTTTTTCAAAATGGCGCTTGAAGCGCCGCTTGGATCTGTCAGCATTTTGTGATTTTATGCACAGTAAGTGATCCTTAACCTTATAAAAAATAAAAATTGGATCGGAAATTTAGTTCAAAGTTAAATTCTATTTTCACTGTTCTATGACACCGAGACCTAGATCTGCCTTAAAATTAACATAAGTTTTATCATTATCACCTCACCTCACCCTTCCTTTTTAGATAAGATGATCGGATCAAAGGAATATAATTACTTAGCTTAGATCGGATTAAAATGCTATAAAGTATAAACGAGTTTCCGTGTAACCAAAAAAGTCCGTATCAGCTGTCAATTGACATGCGACGAACTATCAAAAATATTAGTATTCGTAAAAGGTGACAAGGGATGGAGAAAATGTGTAAAAAAAATTTACTTATATTTTTACTAAAGTTAAACCATAGCGGGATTCAAAATATATGTAGCTCCATCTAGATACTAGCAGAATAAGAAATAAACAGTGAGCTATAAAGCCAAAAACAGTTTAGTTTAGTTACAATTTCTTGAAAAAGTCATAACCAAAAGATAGTTTGATCAATTTATTTCAATGAAAGTGACCTTCTTTAATAAGGTTCGGCGTTATCTAAAAAATTTAGCTTAAATATACATCAATATCCAGTTCGGCTCCGGATTTCATTAATGTTTAAAAAGTATTTTAATAACAATAAATATAACACCAATATAATTTTTAAATTAACAATAAATCCGACCTCTAAATTAATTAGGAATATTAAATTCTTCTTTTGCTTTACGATATCTCAATAAGGACTATTAATCCTACACTCACTAGATCTCGCTAGGAGGCGGTGAACTATTTTTATTTGTAATTGTCATTATCGTTCAAAAAATAATTTTAAGTGTATGTGTATACAAAAAAAAAACAATGCTTCAACGGTCTTCCTAATTTATACACATATTTACTTTTTTATAATACTTCTACCTTAGGGATTACTCGTAGTTTTTATAAATTCATTTCGAATGTCGAATGTTTCACATCATCGTTGGTGGCAAAAAAGCTAGTGGATACCATACCGTGAAGTCGGACATTCTGTTAACTTAATTAAATATTTAACATGAAGCTAGTACAAGTATCAATCAACATAATATTTTTATGTGTCCACATTTGTCACAGCCCCTGTTGATATTAAATAGTAGATTTGTCAAAATGTTGAATTGAGGACCAATTATTTCAATAAAATATTATCTAATTATAAATAAATATTTTTGTTTAATCAACTTTACATTATAAAGTACAGTATTTTTTTTAAAAAAACCCATAACTTAGCAGCATACACTCTTTATTAAAAAAAATTACACTCGGTTTTAGAACCTTTAATACCTTGAGTCCAAAACTAAACATCTTGGTCAAACTCTAATTTCTCCATCTAAATTTTTAGTTTTGATCTGAAAATCTAACGCTGTTTCACTCTAGATTCTTCTCTAGAGCCTTCTCTGTCCCTTGGCCCACCATACGTAATAGTACGCACGTGGATTCTATTGCGCGATCAGAAATTAAGTATGGTTAGACGTGAATATTAACTTCATCATCATTATCATCATTACAGCCCTTCACAAGTCCACTGCTGAACATAGGCCTCTCGCAAGGTAAGTAGTTACGTTGTACCAGTTCTGGCGCACTTGTAGAAAGGTTGTACCAGTTCTGGCGCACTGAGTCACAAGTACGACGTTCGTCGACTCACGATCCTAAAAAAAAAAAAAAAAAAAAAAAAAAAAAAAAAAAAAAAAAAAAAAAAAAAGGTTTTGGCATGCTCTGATCACGAATCTGCGGTCCATTTTTGCGTAGGATGCACGGTTCCGGAGATGTGCAGATCAATTAACTCTTATCTAATTGATATCCGCTTCGAGCCTCCACCGTCATTAGCGCTCCATTGTTCTTATCTACTTATCTATTATTCATTCAATACCGTCATTATCTATTCTTCCTCAGCGTGGTGATATTGTTATATACTCCTTTGTTCCTATCTACACTAATCTGACTCATTAATAAAACACATTACCCAATTTTGTTAAAATTTTTATTTATAAAATACAAAATCTTATTACTTATTATCTATAAAATAGGAGCGAAACATCTCATCCACTAAAATATCGTTGTACAATGTGTTCCCTGTAAATATACTCGTAAAACTATGCATTGAACATCCCTGAAACTTATATAGCAAATACATTAAGCAATATTCGCCACAAACTGAAGTCCACTCATTCTGAATCCTATCAACATTCCAGTTCCATCTTTTACAATTTCTTTTAAAAAACTCTAGATGATATCGTACAGGTGCCCGTCCGAATGAATCAAAATATTGACCGACGTCATTCGTATCGATATATAAAGCTACCCAATGTGACCCTGGTTTATCATCTGTATCCAAATTGCATATTATATACGTTGGTACGTGGGTGTGTGTGAATCTTTTTCAGATGTTGTTGTACATCTAGTGTATCCATAATATTACTGCTATTAGTAGATTATTACAGTACCAATCTACTCAATGACTAATATAGGAATGATCAATTATAGTGATATCTAAATATTAAATTACATTCTTTGTGTTATACAAATCGTATTTGAGTCACCAATACACTGAACAAGACACGACAGGAAGGACGTAGGAATGTAGAGATAAGCAACAGAATGTAAGGTAAGCTTGTTGACGCATAAAGATACTATCAATTCTACTGCAGAAATTCTTTAGATTAGAATTATTACTCACTGGTACTATATAAGACCAAGCAACTGCAGTCATGGAGTTAGTGTATGGTCGTTTGACCGCAGTGGATCTATCAATACTACGTTTGTGTTACTTCAACGCATCAAAGGCCATGGATGTAAGTGTTTATTCTATTGACAAACTTACTTTTCTTTCTGTTATTTTCTTACGTGTGTATGATTTAGTGTTAACAAATTATATTTAAATATTATGTGTGTGTATATGGTTAAGCCGTGGTAGCTCAGATGGTTAGCGCAAAATGTAAAATTCACAGTACACGACCCGGGTTCGATCCCCGCCGGCACCAATTAAATTGTTAATTACAATTTTAAGTGTTAATTTACCACGTGCTCAGCGGTGAAGGAAAACATCGTGAGGAATGCATGTCTGAGATAATTTCGAAGGCATGTGAAGTTTGCCAACACGCATTGAGGTATCGCAGCGAACATTTCCTAGCCCTAAAACCCTCTCAGAAATGAGAGGAGGCCTATGTTCAGCAGTGGACTTTAATAGGTTGTAACTTTAGCTTTTTTAACTTTTATGATTAAGTGTTACCAAATTGATATTAACATGATAACTGTGTTGTTGCAGAAATCATTGAGCTTCGATGAAAATACATATAAACAGTATTACTACTCGCCACTCTCCCCTCAAGAAGAGAGTGATGACATCGTCATTAATAATAACACATGCGATGGTGGAAAAAGAAAATCGCAATCGATTGATCATTTTTTTGAAGCTGAATCAAAAATAAAAAAGAGGAAGCTGTTATCATCAACCGTAGCACGAGCCGCTAGAGATGGTGTATCATACATTTCTACTAATTCTGACGATGGAGACCAAGCGACGCATCTCATCAAAATTGAAATGTACGATATGAAGAAGCTATCCAAGATTCCAACTACTGATCATTGGAAACATGCTTCCACGAGGATTAAATATTACGTAAAGACTAATAAGGATAGCATCTACGACAACACAAACGCCCTCGTATACAATATTACAAAGACAATAGCAGAAAGTGAAAAAGTTAAAAAATACTTTTTTAACAATGACAGTCATTAGCTGATCATTAGTGAATGTGATTCTGTTTACTTAAATTACTTCCGTGTACTCATTATATTCTATTTCTAATCCTTTGTTAGACCTAAATATCGGACATTATTTGAAATTTGGGTATCAGTTGGTCTACCAACACTGAACTGTTACTTACTCTGCTACCTAATTTCTTCTTTACTATAAGGATGGCAAACTTCAGTGAAGTGTGCACCAGTGCTTTCTTTTCCACAACCATGGAAGAGAATACGGAACTATTCAACAGCGAATTAAATCAGGAGTTGTCTAAAGTTTGTGATGAAATGGAGAAGGATCAACTGTTCGATTCATCGTATGATGATGATTTGTATAATCACTGTGCGATGGTTGAAACACAGTTTAAGTAAGTAAAATAAACATTCATTTCGATCATAATTTACACAATGTCTTGTACAGTTTTTAATAAATTTAAACATTTTAGTAGTCAACCACTACAACTTGGAAGAGGAACGAAGCGAACGAGCAGCAAAGAACCCAAGATCATCAAAAAACCAACAACGGAAGCAGAAGCGTCTACCTCTGCAGGGAACAGTATCAGTAACGATGATCAAGTGGAATGTCTAACGTGTCATATATTTATCAAGAAACGGTATTTAGCTAATCATTTTAAAAGTAATGTTCACAAAAATAATCTTTTAAATTCACATAATTCTTTATCAAACGTTAGTGTTATTGAATCTGCTTTTGGAAATAGGATTTTAACTTATAAAATCAAGAGTAGAGTAGATAGTTCGACATTGGTAAATTTTGAAACTCCTGAACTATTTTTAAATTCTATTAAAGATGATATTTTATTTTTAATACAAGAGTGTATTCATCAACACATAATTTTTAAAGTAAACTTCATATTGCATGCTGATTTTGTTCAACAAACTAAAGATATTCATGATACGTTCGATTTTCAAACGCTTAACTATATTATTTGTCAAGGAGATGACTTAAATATTTTTTTTCATCTTTAAATGATACAATTACTACTAAAATTAGTGCATTTGAAAAAAAAGATAGTGGATGGAGTCTAAAAAACATAAAATCTATAGACATGAATGTTAATAAATTTAACCCCCTACGCGGTACTTCATACATAGATCTTCCTCGTGACATAAAATTAAAAAAGGCTGTTATAAATGTAAAAAGCAAGGATTATTTTTGTTTTAAATGGGCGTTACTCTCGGCGTTATATCCCGTAAACAAAGACGCGGATCGTGTATCATCGTACGTTAAACATGCAAATAAACTTAAATTTGATGGTATTTCCTTTCCAGTTAAAATTTCTGACATAGCAAAAGTAGAGAAATTAAATGATATTAGTATTAATGTTTTTGGGTTAGAATATGATAAAGAAAAACGATGTAATTCTATAGTAGGTCCATTATTTTTAACAAAGTGTCGTAAAGATAGACATATCAATTTATTATTTTTTTCCAAGGATACAAAAAATCATTATTGTTACATAAAAAATTTATCGCGGTTAGTTAGTAAACAAATTTCAAAAGACGGTCACATCATGTACATTTGCGAAGCATGTCTACTTCACTTTCCATCTAAGGAAAGTTTAAATAACCATGAACAATACGATTGTGCCCACATTTGTACAGAATTACCAAACAGTGAAACTTTTAAAAAAAAAGAATTGGTTTGGTCAACCTATTTCAAATGATAAAATTAAATTTGATAGTTATGAAAAAAAGTTGAAGATACCATTCGTAGTTTATGCTGATTTTGAAGCATTTTTAAAACCAATAGAATCATGTTCTAACGATCCTTCCAAACCTTTCACACACAATATTCAGAAACATGAAGTACATAGTTTTGGTTATTATATAAAATGTTCATATGATGATAAATTATCAAAATATGTAACGTATTGCGGACCCAACTGTGCACAAGTGTTTATGGAAAGTTTATCTAACAATCTCAAAGAAATAAATAGAATTCAAAAATATCCTCCACTTCCGCTAACAAATGAAGACAAAAACCAAATTTCAAATGCAACCATTTGTCATATTTGTGAAACAGAGTTAGCAGAACATTTTTATGATTTTGATTGGTACACCGGTAGTTTTATAGGTGTTGCTCACGGATCATGTAGCTCGAAGTTCAGAAAACCTCGTTATATACCAATATTTTTACACAACCTTAGTCGCTATGATGCTCATTTTATTGTTCACGCGTTAAACTTTTGTGATGGTGAAGTCGAAGTTATCCCTTAAAATAAAGAAAAATATATATCCTTTTCCAAAAAATTAAAAATGAATAACCACGAAATTATATTAAGATTCATAGATTCATTTAAGTTTTTATCATGTAAATTAGAAGAATTGGCCAAAAACCTCAGTAATGATCAATTTCAAGAATTACGTAGAAATTATCCTAATGATGAAGATTTCTTTCGTTTAAAACGGAAAGGCGTTTATCCATATGAACTTATGACTAATTATGATAGTTTAAGCCTAACATCGCTCCCCGAACAAAAATTTTTTTATAGCTCGCTCACAGATTCCCATATTTCAAATGATGATTACAATATATATGAGTATATGTAACGTAATTGAACACTGTGTTGTTTTTATGTATGCAGATGACATGTGCATCCTCTATGCTGACAAAAATCAAGATGAGATAGAGAAAAACATACAAAGTGATTTTAACAACATAACTAAGTGGTCTCACGATAATGGAATTATTATTAATTCAGCAAAAACTAAAGGACTACATATGTCATCACCGCATAATATAAAGAATGCAAAAAAATTCAGGATAGTGGGTCACTCTTATCAATGTATACACGACAATATGTTTAAATGTGAATGTACAGTTATAGAATTTGTAAAAAAATTTAAATACTTGGGCTTAACAATAGATAGAAATATGAACTGGAGTAGCCATATAGAACTGGTATGTAATAAATTAAGAGGTATTTTAAGTAAATTCTATTTTTTGAAGAAAGTAACACCTAAAAATGTACTGTATGTTGTATATTACGCACTAGTTGAGTCAACGTTACAATATGGATTAGTAGCATATGGAAGGACATTTAAAACATATTTAGATAAATTGAAGCAGTTTCAAATTAGATTTATGAAAATATTAGTGAACCCAAAAGCTAAAATAAAATATAGGGATAATTATGAGCAGCTCTTCCAGGAGTGTAATTTAATACCGATACATGAGCAATTTAAAATATCATTTGCGACATGTGAAAAGTATTATACAATCTTATGTGACGCATTGCGTAGTTTTATCCCCATAAATAAGAATACGCGCAGACCACATAAATTAATAACTTTACAATATAAATGTGCTAATTATTATGGTAAAAGAACGTTCCAACATTTAGCAGCAAAAATTTATAACAATTTACCCCAAGAATGCCTTACGCATAAATCAAAACAACATTTTAAAAATAAGTTAAAAAAACTTTATACTAATAAAAAGTAAAAATGGAATGTATCATGACGATCCATTGTACAACATCATAGGTAAGCTGTAATATTAAGGTATGCATATATTTGTACGCATGTATGTATGTATATGTGTAAGCGTACATGCAAAATTTATGCATATATGAAAAATGCCGTTATCCTTTAAATTACTGAATAACGTTATAGTAATACTATTGGTTTGTCATATTAGTGGTAGTATAATTGTATTAAGCTAGTTCTTTTTTTTCTTTTTTTGCATGTTAGAAAGTAAGAGAGCATTTTCCTGCCAACAAACTGCTGAGCAGTTTGGCAGACTGTAAAAATAACTAATTATGTTTTGTTTTTATGTTAAATAAATAAATAAAAAAAAAATCATGCTAAAGATGTTTGGGAACACTTTGGGTGTTGTAATATGCTAGATTATTCAAACCTGTATTTAAAAACAGACGTTTTACTTTTAACCGATGTATTTGAATTTAAGTTGGGATGCAATGTTAAAATATACAAAAATAGAATTAGAACTTTTAACAGATTATGAGAAAATTGCATTTATTAGATCAGGTATCAGGGGTGGTGTATCTCAATGTAGTAATCGTTATGCTAGAGCTAATAACAAATATATGGGGGATTATGATGCAGGGAAACCAAATTCATATATCACATATTTTGATGCCAACAATTTATATGGTTGGGCTATGTCTCAATGTCTTCCTACTGGTGGATTCGAATGGGTAAATCCGAATACAGAATTTAATGTGTCTGAGACATCGAACTTCGGTTTTATTTTAGAAGTTGATTTGGAATATCCAGATGAACTTCATGATTTACATTCGGACTTTCCTTTATGCCCCGAAAACATTTGTGCAGACAATAATAATGAAAATAAACTAGTCCCAAATTTAAATAATAAAGATAAATATGTAATTCATTACAGAAATTTAAAGCAGTGCATAGAAATGGGGGTTAAATTAACTAAAATTCATAGAGTTTTAAAATTTAAACAGTCTCGCTGGTTGAAGATGTACATAGATCTAAACACAAAATTAAGAACGTTAGCAAAATCAGATTTCGAAAAAGATTTTTATAAATTAATGAATAATTCAGTCTTCGGAAAGACTATGGAGAATATTGAAAAAAGGGTTAACATAAAATTAGTTACACACTGGGAGAACCAGGGCAAAGCTTTAGGTGTTCAAGATCTAATCGCTAAACCACAATTTCATAGTCTTTCAGTATTTTCGGAAAACCTAGTTGCGGTTCAGTTGCGAAAAACAAAGTTAATATATAACAAACCAATTTATTTAGGGTTTTGCATTTTAGATATTTCAAAAACATTAATGTATGATTTTCATTATAACTATATAGTTAAAAAGTTTAGTAAAATCAAATTATTGTATACAGATACGGATAGTTTAATATATCATATATTTACAGATGATTTTTACTCTGATATAAAACCTGACCTTTCATCATACTTTGATACCTCAGCTTATGATGCAAATAATATTTTTGAATATCCAAAATTAAATAAAAAGAAATTAGGTTTTTTTAAAGATGAAAATAATGGTAAAATCATGAAAGAATTTGTGGGTTTACGATCCAAAATGTACGCTTTTAACTTAGAGAATAAGACTATAGCCAAGGCAAAAGGGGTAAATAAATGTATCACTAAAAAGATGACCATGGATAATTATAAGTCTTCTCTATTTAATAAAAAAGTGCAATATTATAGTATGCTTAGATTTAAATCAATTAAACACACAATTTTTACACAAAAATTAAATAAGATTGGTTTATCATATAATGACACAAAGAGGCATATTTTAGATAATAATATTGAAACATTAGCTTGGGGTCATTATAAACTGCGTTAAGTGTTGATAGTTTTTAATTTTATGTCTGCATGTAAATAAAATTTGTATTGATTGTAAAATAATGATAATAGTATAATATGACGTAGAGTTTATTACATATTTAATCGTTGTTTTATTGTAAATAATTTAAGTTAATTGTTGTTTATATTTGCGTGTGTGTGTGTGCATTTATTTGAGGTTGAGTTGATTGTAAAATTATGATGTACTAATTGTGTTAGAAATAGTATACAGATCATTCTGTTTTATATAATGTTTGCAATATATATTAATTGTATTACACCAACACTTTCATTTTTTATTTCACCCCTTAGTACTTTAGACGTGTGTAATGTTTCACTTTATCCATCCGTTTACTGCTATTGTGGCGGGGCCAAGTGGATGTGGGAAGTCAAATTTTGTAACAAATTTCATAAAATCAGTTACAGAAATATGTAATTGTGATTTTAATCAGATCACATGGTGCTTTGATGAAATGCAACATTTATATAATTTACCAAATGTTAACTACCATCAAGGAATTCCAAATGTTAATATGTTTGTCGGTGAAAACCCACATCTTGTTATTATTGATGATCTAATGAGAGAGTCCGATGGAAGAATTGTGGATATATTTACAAAAGGTAGTCATCACAGGAATCTTAGTGTATTTTATTTAACACAAAATTTATTTCATCAGGGTAAAGGGCAAAGAGACATATCCTTAAACTCAAGTTATATAATATATTTTAAAAACCCTCGAGATAAAACTCAAATAAGATATTTAGCACGACAAGTGTCACCAGATAATCCAAAATTTATTGAAGATGCCTACAGGGATGCAACTCTAGAGGCGCATGGATATTTAATGGTAGATTTAAAACAGAATACCAATGATTTTTGTCGTATCAAGACAAATGTCTTCCCATTTAATGGTTTCTGCACAGTCTACGTTCCCACAAAAGAGTTTAAATACACCAAGAATCAAACATTTCAAATCATTGCTAAATGATGCATCGTCGACTCACAACGCATAAACATTTGCTAAACGCTTTGCATACGCTTAAACCAAAATATCAAAGAGCATTACTTAAAACGTGTGATGAAGAAGAAATTAACTGTATTTGTGAGTGTATTCATAACGTTTTACAAGGAAAAGTACCTCTTAAAGATCAAGATAAACAAAAATTGAATAAACACAAAAATATACTCCGTCAAATAGTGCGTAAGTGTAAACATAAACTAAGAAAAAATATAAATATACAAAAAGGAGGGGCTTTCTTACCAATAATATTAGGTGCAATATTGAGTGGATTAGTGAGTGGACTAGCCAGTTAACATGGAAAATGCAAAGAAAATGATACTTATCGAACCTGGATTGATTGAAAAATTAAAACAAGAAAATAAGATTAATACGAGTAGTAGTTTATCTCGATTAGATATTGAAATGCAAAATATTATGAATAGTAAGACGGAAGACCGAAAGAAATGGATGTTATATTTACAAACACTGCAAAGATACCTTCATTTTACCGAAGAGGATCGTCAACCACTCAGATTACCAATTTATTCTGATACATCTAATGAAGATTCAAACGAGTCTAAAATTGGTTTTAAAAATAAAGATAGAGATCTAAAAACTTCAGTTGATGCTGAATCTTTGTTGGAGGAGAATCGATCCATCAAAAGTAAAGAAAATGTTGAAAATCCAATTTACACACCAGCTCAAATACTCAGTTTAATACCAAAAACTTATAATAAAAAAGGACAGTTATTATTAAACTTAGTTGAAACAAGTAAAGGTAAAGTACATTGGGATAATGAAGGTACAGTCATAATTGATAATGAAAAAATTCCTGGAAGTAATATTGTTGATTTAATAAATGATTCACTAAGACCCTTAAAAAGAAGTGATCCAGTAGGGTGGGATAGATTTGCTGAAGCATTAAAAGATATTAAAGTACCACTTACTTATATTGGAAATCCAAAGAGATGTGAGTTTATTAACCAATTTCAAGCAAAAGATCTGAACAAACCCTCTAAGATTGAATTTCAAGAGTTTTCTACACCGAGCAGTAGAGATAAAAAGTCTAAAACTAAAATACGTAAAAGGCTTGAGTGGGAAAAATGGACCCCGTACTAGAAGAAATTAACAGGATCATCTAATCCCGCTGGTTTTGGTAGTATTGATAAATTATCAAAAGCCATGAAGGGTAAAATGAATAAAAAGCAAGTAAAGGAATGGTTAAAATCACAAGAAACATACACATTACATAAACCCATTCGAAAAAAATTCCCGCGTAATAGGTACATTCTATCAAATATTAATGAACTGTCGCAAGCTGATTTAAGTGATATGCGAACTTATTCTCAATATAATGATGGTTTCAAGTATATACTTTGTGTTATTGATGTATTTAGTAAATATGCTTTTGCAAGACCAATGAAAAAGAAAAACTCAGAAACAACTAAAGAATGTTTTGAAAGTATATTTACTGAAAGTAATTTAACACCTACTCACATACAATCTGATAAAGGTACAGAATTTGTTTCAAAAGATGTACAAAAATACTTTAAATCCAAAAAGATTAATTACTATACCACTAACAATCCTGACATTAAGGCCAGTATTGTTGAACGATTTCAAAGAACACTAAAAATGAAAATGTGGCGTTATTTCACTCATAATAATACTTATAGATATATAGATGTTTTACAAGATTTAATATACTCTTACAATCACAGCTTTCACTCTAGTATTAAGATGTGCCCATGTGATGTAAATTCCAACAATATTATGACAGTTTGGACTAATCTTTATGATAGACGGTCAAACAAACTTTCTTTAGAAAATCCTAAACCAAATTTCAATGTGGGTGATTATGTTCGAATAACTAAATATAAACATGCTTTCCAAAAAGGATATGAATCAAATTGGAGTGATGAAATATTTATTATATCTTCAATAATTGATAGATCTCCATGGGTTGTTTATACAATAACAGATTTACAAAATGAACCAATAGTTGGTACTTTTTATGAAAGAGAATTACAGAAAATCACTTACAACCCCACCTCACAATATAAAATAGATAAAATAATTGACACTCGTTACTCAGGTAACAGAAAAGAAGTATTAGTGAAGTGGAAAGGTTATCCAGATAAATTTAACAGTTGGATTTTAGCTTCTAGTTTAAAAGAAATATGAATAAAGAAAGTTTTTATTTAACTTTGCTCAGCAATAGTTCAATGGAATACTTTCCTGATAACAAGACCACAAATTTTTCAACGAAATTACCGAAAGCTATTAAATTAGAAGGTGAATGGTCGGTTGGAGTTGTCGAGTTTCAATATCCATGTACCATGTTTACTGTTCAAGATCATGAAAATGTTATATACATTACAAAATCTATGTTAATGCCTAATGAAGATAAACCATCCACAGTGTACTACAAAAAACATATTCCAGCTACCAACTATGATAACGTTGAGCATATTTTAAGAGTGTTAAATGGTATCGGAGAGAACTTGAAATTTCGCTATGATGAAATAACAAAATTTGTGTCTATTTCTGTTTTGGATAAAAATATAACATCCGTAACATTATCACCCAAATTAAGTTTACAACTAGGTTATGAACCAAATAAAAATCTCCTAGAGAGAAATTTGGGAAAGTGTCCTGCTAATTTACACTTAGGGTTACCATCTCAACTCTTTCTATATTGTGACATTATCGATCCTCAGATTGTGGGTGATGTTATGACTCCTTTACTAAGAGTCATTTCATTAGATCCTACAAAATACATTTATGGTGCAAATAAAATGCACGTTTTCTCTCAACCTCACTACTTACCTGTTATGCGAAGAGAGTTCGATACGCTGGAAATAGTTATAAGATCGAGCACAGGACAAAAAATACCATTCCAGTTTGGAACCGTGTGTATTAAACTACATTTCCGAAAATTATTATAATGAATTCTCTTCGTGATCATCATAAATGTCCATATGAAAATTATTATACACATCAAGCTGGGTCAGGAGTTGGAGTAATTTATAAGGGTGCACCATACCAACGCGGTCATGGTATTGGGAGCTTCTTAGGGGGGTTATTTAGATCAGTTTTACCTTTACTTTCAAGTGGTGCTCGAGTGATTGGTAAGGAGGCATTAAGCGCTGGAGTAGGACTTTTATCGGATATGGTTCAAGCACGTCCTATGGAAGCCTCAATAAAAGATCGTCTAAAGCAAGTTAGTACGAATTTAAAACGAAAGGCTGATGAGAAAATTGATCAATTTAACATGACAGGATCTGGGTATAAAACTAAAAGAAAACGATTGACCTCGTTCATTCCACCATTAACTGCTAAAGTGAAAGCTGCGAAAAAACTTGGTCTAAAACCAAAAAATAACAAAGATATATTTTCAAATTAAATATGTCTTTCCTTCATAATCATTCTTGCGAGTGCGTTAAGTCAGAATTGGATTTGTTTGCACTACCGTCTACACAAACTAGCATTGAAAATGGATTGTGGATTCATTATAAACCAATTTCATCTCTTGGTGATGATGGACCTATCGAGTTTCAAGTTCCTGGGACAGGCGATGACTACATAGATTTGTCTCATACATTACTCCACATAAAGGCAAAAGTATTAAATCAAGATTCAACTAACTTGATATCTACTACAATAGTAGCACCTGTAAATAATTGGCTGCATTCACTTTTTAGTCAACTTGATGTTTATTTAAACCAAAAACTTGTATCACCACCTAATAATACCTATGCATATCGAGCATACATGGAAACCCTTTTAAACTATGCTCCTGCTGCTAAACAATCTCATCTTACTTGTAGTCTTTGGTATGATGATACAGCAGGAAAAATGGATTCTACGGATGGTAAAAACATGGGATTTGTTAAAAGACAGGAATTGATTAGTGAAAGTAAGGAAATAGAAATGATTGGTCATCTTCACGGTGACATTTTCAACCAAGATAAATTTTTAATTAATGGTGTTGAAATGAGTGTTAAATTGGTTCGATCGAGAGAGAGCTTTAATTTAATTGCTGGGTCAAACGATGTAAAGTTTAAAGTTTGCATTACGGACGCAACTCTTATTGTTCGACGAGCACGAATTAATCCAAGCGTATTACTCGCACATCAAAAAGTTTTAGCTTCTACCACTGCTAAATATCCTATTACTCGAGCTGAAGTAAAAGTTTTAACAATTCCATCGGGTGTTCAAGGAAAAACTCTTGATAATATATTTTTAGGGCAGGTACCCAAAAGATGTATAATTGGATTTGTGAACAATTCTGCATTTAATGGTTCCCTTACTAAAAATCCATTTAACTTTGAAAACTATGGTATTAATTCTTTCAGCTTATATATTGATGGTCAACAAATACCTTCAAAAGCTTTGCAACCATCTTTTAATAATAGCATATTTACATCAGCATATCATACTCTATTCTCGGGAACTGGGATTCACTTTCTTAATGAAGGAAATGGAATCTCTTGTGAACAGTATGCCAGAGGTTACTGTCTATTAGCATTTGACTTAACTCCTGATTTATCAGCCAACTCATCAGCTCATTGGAATCTCATAAAGCATGGTAGTGTAAGATTAGAAGTACGATTTGAATCCTCACTAATACAAACAATTAACTGTATAGTTTATGCTGAGTTTGATAATATTATTGAGATAGATAAAAACAGAAATGTTACTGTAGACTATAGTAGTTAAGGTTATAATATGTGTTGTGTGTTAGATTTTATGAGTTATGTGTAATGCATTTTGTGTGTATGTAACTATGTGAAACATTATAAAATTAAATAAAACAAATTGTATGCAATATATTATTTTTTATTTCTTTATAAATATTCTATTTAATCTAATACAAAACTCTGTTCGAGTTTAAATTTTACATAAGCACACTGACTAAACCACTGAACATGCTGCTGCCAAGGATCATCATCATCTTCCCAATCTTTTAAGCCACCACCACAATGGAAACACTTGGTCCTGTCTGCATGGCCAGTATAAAAGAAACCGGCTTCTGCAAGATCTTCAGGTTTCTGTCGCATAACGAGAGGCCAGTTTTCGAAACTGAGCAACCGGCTAGATTTTGAACTGAAGAATGGATATTCAGCTCTTGAGTACTGCATATTCTTCTCGTTTTCATTTCCACTCAGTGTTGTAGTTTTGTTCTTCAATGATGTGTTCTGTACACGTATGCCACACTCATCTCTTTTTTCTGCTCTTGTCTTCCTGTAATTTAAGTAAACAGAATCACATTCACTAATGATCAGCTAATGACTGTCATTGTTAAAAAAGTATTTTTTAACTTTTTCACTTTCTGCTATTGTCTTTGTAATATTGTATACGAGGGCGTTTGTGTTGTCGTAGATGCTATCCTTATTAGTCTTTACGTAATATTTAATCCTCGTGGAAGCATGTTTCCAATGATCAGTAGTTGGAATCTTGGATAGCTTCTTCATATCGTACATTTCAATTTTGATGAGATGCGTCGCTTGGTCTCCATCGTCAGAATTAGTAGAAATGTATGATACACCATCTCTAGCGGCTCATGCTACGGTTGATGATAACAGCTTCCTCTTTTTT
Source organism: Parnassius smintheus behrii (assembly GCA_036936625.1). Classification (NCBI taxonomy): domain Eukaryota; kingdom Metazoa; phylum Arthropoda; class Insecta; order Lepidoptera; family Papilionidae; genus Parnassius; species Parnassius smintheus. Next base: position 5,818,895 of record JAUPFT010000004.1, on the reverse strand, counting down.
ATTTTTGATTCAGCTTCAAAAAAATGATCAATCGATTGCGATTTTCTTTTTCCACCATCGCATGTGTTATTATTAATGACGATGTCATCACTCTCTTCTTGAGGGGAGAGTGGCGAGTAGTAATACTGTTTATATGTATTTTCATCGAAGCTCAATGATTTCTGCAACAACACAGTTATCATGTTAATATCAATTTGGTAACACTTAATCATAAAAGTTAAAAAAGCTAAAGTTACAACCTATTAAAGTCCACTGCTGAACATAGGCCTCCTCTCATTTCTGAGAGGGTTTTAGGGCTAGGAAATGTTCGCTGCGATACCTCAATGCGTGTTGGCAAACTTCACATGCCTTCGAAATTATCTCAGACATGCATTCCTCACGATGTTTTCCTTCACCGCTGAGCACGTGGTAAATTAACACTTAAAATTGTAATTAACAATTTAATTGGTGCCGGCGGGGATCGAACCCGGGTCGCGTACTGTGAATTTTACATTTTGCGCTAACCATCTGAGCTACCACGGCTTAACCATATACACACACATAATATTTAAATATAATTTGTTAACACTAAATCATACACACGTAAGAAAATAACAGAAAGAAAAGTAAGTTTGTCAATAGAATAAACACTTACATCCATGGCCTTTGATGCGTTGAAGTAACACAAACGTAGTATTGATAGATCCACTGCGGTCAAACGACCATACACTAACTCCATGACTGCAGTTGCTTGGTCTTATATAGTACCAGTGAGTAATAATTCTAATCTAAAGAATTTCTGCAGTAGAATTGATAGTATCTTTATGCGTCAACAAGCTTACCTTACATTCTGTTGCTTATCTCTACATTCCTACGTCCTTCCTGTCGTGTCTTGTTCAGTGTATTGGTGACTCAAATACGATTTGTATAACACAAAGAATATAATTTAATATTTAGATATCACTATAATTGATCATTCCTATATTAGTCATTGAGTAGATTGGTACTGTAATAATCTACTAATAGCAGTAATATTATGGATACACTAGATGTACAACAACATCTGAAAAAGATTCACACACACCCACGTACACCCACGTACCAACGTATATAATATGCAATTTGGATACAGATGATAAACCAGGGTCACATTGGGTAGCTTTATATATCGATACGAATGACGTCGGTCAATATTTTGATTCATTCGGACGGGCACCTGTACGATATCATCTAGAGTTTTTTAAAAGAAATTGTAAAAGATGGAACTGGAATGTTGATAGGATTCAGAATGAGTGGACTTCAGTTTGTGGCGAATATTGCTTAATGTATTTGCTATATAAGTTTCAGGGATGTTCAATGCATAGTTTTACGAGTATATTTACAGGGAACACATTGTACAACGATATTTTAGTGGATGAGATGTTTCGCTCCTATTTTATAGATAATAAGTAATAAGATTTTGTATTTTATAAATAAAAATTTTAACAAAATTGGGTAATGTGTTTTATTAATGAGTCAGATTAGTGTAGATAGGAACAAAGGAGTATATAACAATATCACCACGCTGAGGAAGAATAGATAATGACGGTATTGAATGAACAATAGATAAGTAGATAAGAACAATGGAGCGCTAATGACAGTGGAGGCTCGAAGCGGATATCAATTAGATAAGAGTTAATTGATCTGCACATCTCCGGAACCGTGCATCCTACGCAAAAATGGACCGCAGATTCGTAATCAGAGCACGCCAAAACTTTTTTTTTTTTTTTTTTTTTTTTTTTTTTTTTTTTTTTTTTTTTTTTAAGGATCGTTAGTCGACGAACGTCGTACTTGTGACTCAGTGCGCCAGAACTGGTACAACCTTTCTACAAGTGCGCCAGAACTGGTACAACATAACTACTAAGGTATGCCACCAAGCACGGTCCAGAGCCACTTGCATCCATCGACTTCCTGCATGTCTTACCAGGTCTTCACTCCATCTAGTGGGGGGTCGCCCTACACTTCGCCTACCGGTACGAGGCTGCCACTCGGGAACCTTTTTTCCCAAACAGTTGTCGGTTCTTCGAGCTATATGGCCAGCCCATTGTCACTTTAGCTTACGTATCCGTTGGGCTATGTCGGTCACTCTGGTTCTATTGCGGATATCCTCGTTTCTAAGTTTATCACGCAGAGAAATTCCGAGCATAGCCCTCTCCATAGCTCGCTGAGCGACTTTAAGCGTCTTCATACGGACAGCAGTGAAGGACCACGTCTCGGTTCCGTAGGTCATCTTTTGAGGTATACCTGACGAGAGGATGCGTCGTAATTTCCCGAACGCTGCCCAGCCGAGTTGAATCCGTCGATTGACCTCTCGGTCGAAGTTGGACTTACCTAATCGGACTATTTGTCCCGGGTAAACGTACTCGTCAACAACTTCGAGCTGAGTGCTCCCAACAACTCCCGGCATAGGTGTGATATGGACATTAAAAATGATCTTTGTTTTGTCCATGTTCATCTTAAGACCTATCCGTTGGGATGCACTATTAAGGTCATTGAGCATAGTGCTTAAGTCCTCCAGCGATTCTGCCATAAGGACTATACCGTCGTCAAATCGAAAGTGAGTGATGCACTCGCCATTGATGTTAATACCGTATCCTTTCCAGTCCAGTAGCTTGAAAAGTCTACCAATGCAGCGCTGAAGAGTTTCGGGGAAATAACATCACCCTGTCTTACACCTCTCTGCGTTGGATGGGTTTCGTACTCTGGTTCTGTACTCAGATAGCCATCGTAGCCATACTGTACAAACACTTCAGCACTTCGAAATACCGACAGTGAACTTGACACCACTGAGGAGACTGTAGCACAGCCCAAATTTCGACGGAATCAAAGGCGTTCTCATAGTCCACATATGCCAGGCAAAGTGGCAGATTTTACTCTTCAGACTTCTGTACAATTTACCGAAGGGTATGTATGTGGTCTATGGTACTAAAGCCTTTTCAGAAACCGGCTTGTTCGGGAGGCTGGAAGTCGTCGAGTCTAAATCCCCCCATGAATATTAACTTACTACATAAATTTATCATTGTGAACAAGAGAATGTTGCTTAAGGAAAAAGTATTATCGAATAGCGCATCTTTTAATCATGCGAGTGATTAATTAATTCAATTAAAAAATAATTAATAATAGACAACTAATTGAAGATGATCATAATATAATTATATGTACCCACACACATAATTATATTTAAAGAATAGCTAATTTTAAAACTTAAGTTCAAATATATAAATAATGATACGCCGTTATTGCAGTTTGCGCATAGGTATGTTCTGCTAGCGCCTAAAAATCAAGAATCCAAAATTTTGTCGTATCAAATTGTATCTAACAATCATATTGAACATATAAATGATATCAAAAGCACATTGTCAGAAATCAAATAATAAACTAACTAATTATAAACTAAAGTTTAAATATATAAATAATGATATACCTTTATTGTAGTTTTTGATAATAATACGAGTAAATAAGGATTCTACTTTGATTTAAGATTATCCTAAATTGAATGTGATTTATGGGTAACAAAGTTTTTACCTACTGATCAACCCACCATGCATTTGGAATTAAAAAGATAAAAATGACAGAATAGTTAAAAAATATGTTTCTTCATCATTTGCCTATATTATGTATTCTGAACCTTCTCTGTAAATTTGGCCGGTTATTGCAAAACAACCCTGTAAACTTGAAGATTGTTTGGATGCTATCGAAAATGATTTGTAATAAATGAAAGTGTAGAAATGTGTGTCTCATAAATGATAGAAGACCTGTGACCATTCACAATAAACTGGTTAGAATTAGTTCTTTATTGGTCTCTGTTGCCAAATATTATATAATCAATATACCATTTATATAATATATGTAGGTAACTTGAATATCTAAATGTTACTACTTATAATGCCTTCTAACTTGTGTTATTATTAATCAAATAAAAAACTTCTTCTTGATTGAAGTTCTTTGAAGTCTTGGTCGTTTTACTGTTTCGCTACAGTTTGAAATATAATTGATACATGAGATAGGTAGCAGTATTGAAAAAATATAAACTTAATATTATGATATGTTTAATTATTATTTCTTAATATTATTGTCGTCCCTAAATAAAAAAGAATTTGTTTCATCTTTGGAAAAGAATTTTACAACACGTGGAGTGTTCTTCTATTTCTTTCATTATATAGCGCCACAGATACAACCGCTGTACAGTTCGCGCTTTGTAATTAGAATATATTCGACACATTCCAATTTCAATTACATATTCCATAAATATGGGCGTTTTCAGTTTTTACTTCTTAGCTGCAATCTGCAACATAACCGATATTGAGTGAATTTTCATATCGTTATTGAAAACCGTTTTTACATATCGCTATCAGTGGTATTGGATTGCTACTAAATGCGCAATCGAAACATAACCGCCCGCAAATTGTAAAACCAGTGCAAAACATTTATTTTACGATATTAATATCGATCCTTTAATTTGGGGATTTTTCTTCATGCTTGACTAGGGGACTGAGATGACTGACGTCCCGATGTCATTGTTAAACCCGGAGTACCTTCAGCTTTTTTAGTCAGTTCATTTTGCATAGATCGGACCATAAACAATAATTAAAAAAGCTGGAGGTACTCCGGGTTTAACAATGACATCGGGACGTCAGCCATCTCAGTCCCCCGTGACCATGGGTGCTGGAAAGCGCCCGAAACGTCGGGAATTAAAAATAAGAAGTAAAAATAAACGCGATAAAATCCGTAAAAGTAGTTTTAATCAGATATTTATCTAGATAAAAGCATTCAGTCAATGAGCTAAACAGACAAACTTTCGAATGAACGAATAGAGGGACTCACAAACAAACCAAAAACTAAATTGTGCAAAGTATACGCTTGTGTCTCATATTATTGTAAATAAACAAAAAAACTGTAATTACACAATCGACAATTTGCTCCTGAATTCATCTAGCCAACAATTGGTTCCCATACAACAGATAAGAGATAAAGCTCCATCATCAGTTATTAAGTATTACGGTTTGTGGCACCTTATTGTCATTATTATTTAACAACATTTGAATAAAAATTGTAATCTAATGCCTACCAAAAATTATGCATCTTATCACACCAACAAATTAAATGAAATTACGAATCTATATTACGTCTCTACCTATAAACGAATAAAAAATAAAACTGCATTACACCTACGCAAGTCCTTTAAGAGGATATAGTAAGTCAGCACAAATTCTAATTTCGCCCCCACTTCCCTGCGCGTCGTATGCTATGTACCGACATGTTTGTAATCATCGTTAGATACTTATTTCATTAGGTTTATCATATTTATGCCTGTTTCTTAACGCCAATCCAGTCGCTTCTTATTTTTATCACGGTTATTTCCCATTTTAATTTTACGTCGTCCTGTTGCGTAATGTGTATTCTGATCGTAAGCGACACAACTTCTCCCTTCAAAAGCCTAAGCGATACTAACGGGGCGACAGGAATCAAGTTTCAGGGCGCCGATAGTTTAGGTAATTTATTTTTACAGTGAAAATAATTGTATTTAAAAATAAGTAAATAACATAAGCACTGCTTTATAGTTAGTTCAGTTAGTATGCAAAGTTTCATGATCTTATTAAAAGTATTTTATGAACAACAGCGGTTTATTGTTCAGTTTGGAGGTAACTTTGGATTTTTTTTCTATCGAGAAAATTTTACGGAATCTTGTTTTCGTCTAACATAAGCTTTAACATTAATCTTCAACTTTACCATATATTTATTTCAAAATTAATGCTGCAATACTTTCGGCATAACGGAGGATCTTGCTAAGCCATTTGAGGTTATATTTCCCCTTAAGCGCAATAATTTTGGCACCGTAATGTTGTGATAAATATCTCATGATGAACACAATCGAAAGCCTTGAAAATATCACAAAAATATACTTAAGGTATCTTGTGTACTACGCCAGGCTTGAAAAATATATTTTATAAGCTCGACACCGGCGTCAGTCGTCGAGTGACCCTTTGTGAAACCAAATTGATTTTTATGGAGTAATTTATTTTTATTAAAAATATATAAATTGATCTAAAATTATCTGTTCAAATTTTTCTGACGGTAGTACAGAAGTAGGTCTAAAATTAGCGGGGTCCAATGTACTACCAAATTTAAATAAAGGTATTACTTTACTATGTTTAATTTAATCAGAAAACACACCAGATTCGATACTAGTATTAAAAATAATGGCAAGATAAGGTGCAATTAAATACGCAATAACGGTCAGGGAAATCCCCATAAATCTGCAATTTTCCTTGCATCAAAGGTTTTGAAATATTTTAAATATTTTTTTATAGAAAAGGGTGATAAGCGAGCACATAGTCCACCTGATGGTAAGTGGTTGCTGTGGCCCATAGACATCTACATCAATCCTCGTTTGCGAATAAAAATGCAGATGCGTTGTCAGACTTGAGGATTAAGATAGAATGCCTCTTTTCCGGTAAAAGGGGTCTACGGTCCTCTAAACTCACCATAAGAAACACAGCAGCATTAAGCTCTGCTAATTGACGCTGGTATTCTGTGAGAGCGTGGTCCTTCCCCGGTCGAGCCGACCCCTTCGTGCTACAACTATACAGTTAATATAGCTGGCATCTTGTGGTAATACTTTTTAAAATCTAAATTATTTTATACATGTATTAATACTCTATTTGAGTAATGAATAGGCGACAGTTGGAAAACTATTCAATGCTTAGTTGTCAAACTAAGAATATCGGGGAAATATTTCTCAAATACCACTGCGACTTCATTTACGTGTGTGTCAGAACCATTTGCAGGCCCGCGGTAAACTGCTCACTAAAATTTCGTCGTAATCGGATGAATGGTATAGAAATTTAAATGAATATTATAATACTCTGACATTAAATAAAACAAAGGAATTACTGTGAAATGTGTTTGGTGACACTTATAATGCAAATATGCGTTATAAATGTTGACAAATTCAAATGATTAAATTTTTGTAGTTACAAAATGAAATCTTCAAAGACGTGTACACAACAACCTGCCAAAATTTAAAGGGATGATGCGGCGGTCCCCTCTACTAAACCCATCTCAGAAACTGCCTAGCAATGGGACTAACGTAGGATGTAGCATTACAAAGTATGTTATGTTAACACAGAGTCATTATTATATGTCACCAAAAGCAATTAAATTACTTTAATATCCTAACGTGGGATGCGGCTTCCCTTCACTGAGCCTGTTACAAGGAAAGAGAAGACACCCAGTTTTGTATAAAACCTTGTAAAAGTTACTTTGTGTTATTTATTTTATATTACGAGTAAAATAATTCATGAATAATTCATCAAGGTAGGATGAAGGGATACATGCGATGACATTATAACTCGGTATTTTACCCGAGTAAGAACGCGTGTTTTATATCCACCTGGTGTTAAACAGATGCATACAGTTCATAGGTAACTACATTTATCCTAGTTATGGAATCGAATACAGATGAGACATCGTCCGTTATTTCAAAGATGTAAGTGTTTCATTGCGTGAAAAAAAAATCGTCTTCTCTAAACATACAAAACACAGCAGAATTTTGCTCCTGCCCTGGTCAAACCGACGCAATACTGTTACAAATACAATATAATGTAATGTAAATGTAATCTTTTTATCACTATATAAGTCAAGATTCTTTTGTTTTCTCTTTTTAACCAAAACAACATTAGTTAAATAAAGAACTTTAATACAAAATGTAACACAACGATGCGTGCAACAAACGTCTCTAGAGAGTTATAAAATCCAGGTTGGTTCCAATGTTCGGAGGTTTGAATGAATAAATTACAAGTGTTACGAATATAATTCATACTTTTGTTCGAAAATTAAACTGGATTTTGCTACAGCAATGCCGCAATGAACACACTTGGGCGTTAGTTAGCGATATATTGGTGATTTCAGCAACAAAACAAAACTTGCTTATTATTCAAGGCACGTACATTACAAAAGTAATATACGTGTTCCTTTTCTATAGATGTAAGTTTCATCTTACATCTATAGAGGTATACCTCAATCTCTAAGAACTAGATTGTACAACCAGTGCGTGTTGCCAGTGATGACTTACGGATCTGAGACGTGGTCCTTCACTGCTGGCCGTATGAGGACGCTCAAGGTCGCTCAGCGAGTTATGGAGAGGGCTATGCTCAGAGTTTCTCTGCGTGATAGACTCAGAAATGAGGATATCCGCAGTAAAACCAGAGTGACCGACATAGCCCAACAGATTAGTCAGCTGAAGTGGCAATGGGCCGGCCATATAGCTCGAAGAACCGATAACCGATGGGGAAGAAAGGTTCTCGAGTGGCAGCCTCGTACCGGTAGGCGTAGTGTAGGGCGACCCCCCACTAGATGGAGTGACGACCTGGTAAGATATGCAGGAAGTCGATGGATGCAGGTGGCTCAGGACCGTGCTTTGTGGCATTACTTGGGGGAGGCCTACGTTCAGCAGTGGACTTGTGAAGGGCTGTAATATTGATGATGATGAGATGTAAGTTTCACCTACTTAGTTAAAAAATAAAATCTGCTTTCTACTTAGAAGTGGAATAAGCACGCTTAGACTGTCCTTCCCTTTGAACTTCTATACCGAGAAGAAGTCTTATAACCTAGTTCTCTTAGGTGTTAAGACTTCTTTCTCATTTCATCTCTACACTATTATACGAAAGCGGTTCACATCGGTGCACTGTTGCGCAGAATCCAGGCTCGCTCCAGTAGAATCCTGTAGATATTTGCTGACAGGTTTGATTATTTATTTATTTATTTATTTAAGCTTTATTTGCACACATAAAAGAAATGTACAAAACGGCGGACTTAATGCCTAAAGGCATTCTCTACCAGTCTACCTTTGGTTTGTGCAGAGAATCTAGTGATGGGTGCAAAACTCATAATTAAAAAAAATTAAATGTTTAAGGAAAAAATACAAAATTATAATATAATGATAATAAGTACAATACACATACATATACATTTACATTACTACTTACATGCATACAATAGTATTTTATACATATACACAAATACCCACAGTAAGTACATACACAATAAATAAATATGATATTTTTATATTATACATACTTGAGAATATAACAATTTCCGAAGTTTTTTAAATTTTTTATTATTATCTGAAACTACTACTGCTTCGTTAAGTAATATTCCCAGAGTAAACGTTTAAAGATAGGTTTAGTTTTTGCTTCTTTTATATTTCTGGGTAACATGTTCCAGAGTCTTACTGCGTTTGAAGTGAAAGAATTGTAAGAGAAGCCCGTGCGACTGAAAGGAACATGAAGAGTTAGATTTTCCGCGGTTCGTTCGGTTGTGAGAATCGCCCTGATACTGAAATTTGCATTTCAGATATGCAGGGACAAACGGATCGTGTAAAATAGAGAATAGCATAGAAAGGATTCTAAAAGATCTACGAAGTGGAAGAGGCAGCCATTTGAGCTGAGAACGGAATGAAGAAACGTGATCGAATTTACGTAAGCCAAAGATAAAGCGAATACAATTATTGAGAAGACGATCCAGTTTGTTAAGAAGTTCTTGAGAGGCATCAGCATAGCATACATCTGCATAATCTAGTATTGGTAATACGAGCGTTTGAACCAACATTACCTTTGTTCTCACTGGAAGAAAATTCTTGAGTCGATACAGACAACGAAAGGTGTTGATAACTTTGAAATAATACTAGTTTTTACGGAATTTATCGCGTATATTTAACTCTTTTACGCGACGTTTCGAGAGCTTTACAGCACCCATGGTCACGGGAAGGACTGAGATGTTCAACGTCCAGCTGTCATAGTTAACCGCGGTTACCATAGATTAAAATTTAACTTTTATTCCGATCTACAAAGTATGAACTTATGGTATCATGGAGTCTTGCAGTTGTATGCTTGGGTTGGGATTTAATTTTATTTATTATAGGATCCCAAGCAGATGGTAGCACCCAGCCATCTTCTCTATTGAAATTAGGATGTTTTTTGATTTCAATAGCCTCGCGAATCATCCTTGGAAGGAATCGGTGTTCTTTAGCGAGGATTTGTGGTCTATCAAATCTGATGTAGTGACGGGGGCGATCCTGTACATGTTCACAGACTGCAGACTTCCTTGAACATGTACTTGAACATGTACAGGATCGCCCCCGTCACTACATCAGATTTGATAGACCACAAATCCTCACTAAAGAACACCGATTCCTTCCAAGGATGATTCGCGAGGCTATTGAAATCAAAAAACATCCTAATTTCAATAGAGAAGATGGCTGGGTGCTACCATCTGCTTGGGATCCTATAATAAATAAAATTAAATCCCAACCCAAGCATACAACTGCAAGACTCCATGATACCATAAGTTCATACTGTGTAGATCGGAATAAAAGTTAAATTTTAATCTATGGTAACCGCGGTTAACTATGACAGCTGGACGTTGAACATCTCGGTACTTCCCGTGAACATGGGTGCTGTAAAGCTCTCGAAACGTCGGGTAAAAAAGTTAAATATACGCGATGAATTCCGTAAAAACTAGTATTATTTCAATGTGTAGTGTTCGCGTAAATATAAGAAATCATTATGTGTTGATAACTTTTTTGCTTACTTCCGTGACTTGCCGCCGCCAACTTAGACTGCTGTCAATGATAAGTCCTAGATTTTTCACAGTAGCTGAATAAGGTATGACAGCATTATTAAAATTTACAGGTGGCAGTGAATTAAAATCCAATGTAGATAAGCGACGGCTACTTCCAACTATAATTGCCTGGCACTTGATAGGGTTAACAGTAATACCGAATTTGCTAGACCAATCAGAGATACGAGTGAGGTCAGAGTTTAGCTCAGTAATCGCATCTTCGATATCGTTAACATCAGACTGAGCATATATTTGTAAGTCATCGGCATAGAGATGGTACGTGCAGCGAATGTGAGATGTAATGAGATTTATAAAAATTGAAAACAAAAGATGTGAGAGAATTCCGCCTTGAGGAACGCCAGCAACCAGCGTGCACCAGTCAGAAATAACTGAACCCACGCGAACAGCCTGCTGACGTCCCTGAAGATAGGATGCGAACCATTCCCGCGCTGATGAGGAGAAACCAATGTGAGAAAATATTGTAAGAAGGATGTCATGATCAACATCATTAAAAGCGTTTGAGAAATCTATTAAAACTAACACAGTTAATTTTGACTCCTCCATACCTATACGTAAATCTTCCGTAACTTAAAGCAGGGCTGTTGTTGTACTATGTCCTGGCCTGAAACCTGATTGATAGCTACTTAAAAAGTTATTTTTAAAAACGTAGTCAGAAATTTGTCCGTGAGCAACAGCTTCAAGTACTTTTGATAAAAAAGGAAGAATAGAGATAGGACGAAAGTGAGAAACAGAACTAGGATTATTTATTTTTGGAAGTGGGAGAACAAAAGCATTTCGTGAAGGAAAGACCCCCGTTATTTAATGAAAAATTTACTATGTGGGTAAGTACTGGTAAGACATAATCGAGGATGAGATTGATCATGATTCTGCTCACATCATCAGAGCCTACTGCGGCGGACTTGATGGAAGAAATTGACTTTTTTATATCCTCATCAGTAACGGGAGAAAAATTGAAAGAGCTTTTGTAAAATTTTGGAAGAGAATTAACATGGGCAATAGTAGTAGATTTAATTGACGAATGCAGCTGTGGTGCAGTAGAAAAGTGTGTATTAAGTTGATTTGTTTATTAGTAATAAGTTCTATGCTAAGTTCTATTCTACTGCTCTATGGTTCATGTGATGTCAAATCTTTCCTTTATTTATTTCTTATCTTTATTCTTATCTTTATTTTTAATTAAAGAAGGTAGGATACTTAAATTACTAATGATAGTCGAAATAAAATATTTTTATTATTTTCAATTATTTATTTATAGCTTGAATATACGAAATTGATTATATACGAAAACATAAACCTTTAGTAAACCAATTTCACCTTTCAGAATAAAATGTTATTTGTTTCCCACCGCTTGTTTTTGATCTCGATATTGAGATAGTTTTTAAATAAATAAGTTTTGTAGGGAATATTTAGATGTTTATTTGAAACATACTTTATCAACTGTCTCAAAGTGAACTAGATTTGCCTTTTGGCAAAAAGGTTCCACGCAGCAGTGGAATATTATATTATGTATGTATAAATGAAAGAAAAATATCATAGGCCAAATTCACTTCATATAAGGGCTGTGATGAAACGCCTCATAGTCTGAAATTATTCTGCTCTTATATTATTCAGACCAAATCAATAATCCAAACACTTGCATTTGGTAGCAAAAATAGGTAAACATTTATAAATGACTATCTAGCACGTGGTGCACCTGACTGATTAAAAATATGTAGCGAATGATTTATTTGAAAATCAAACAAACTTTACAGATTGGTGATGGATGGAATAGTATCACTGTTGTGAAGGGTATATGCTCTGGACTTACCGACCGGCCTAACCAGCGTGGTGAGTGTTACAGTTAGAGGTAAATAATAAAAAATAAATAAAAGTGCGGAACTTGAATTTCTCTACTTATATGAGCAGTGTAGCAATCCCGGGTTCAAATACCGGGTCGGGCCAACAAAAATCAGTTATTAAGTTTGTCTGTCAAGAAATTCTTATTATCAAGCCGATGTCAGGAATTTGAAGGTGTTTTACCAGTGCCTGGGAAAGCACGTAAAGCCGTAGTTCCTTATCTCTCCCCGGTCGTATTGGCTAGCCGTCCCATCGGACTAAGATAGTGAGGAAATAGAGAGCGTATCAGTTAATTTTTTTTTATTGCATAATTCGACGCAAGCATCGCGTTGATTGATTCTGTGAAAGTCATTCAATCCGTTATTCTGTTTGTCGTGATTTTGAGCTTTACAAGAAAGCTGACGATAGTTTCATCGTTATAAGCAGTGATACTGTTTGCATACTTAACCTATTGTAGTTTGTTGGAAACGATGTATACAAAACAATTAAAGCAACTTTTTAAGCATGAGTTTGTCTACTATCCCATTTACGAGAGGAGGTCAAAAAGTTCGCGGAATGGCGGGGTTGGCCAGGGTGAGCTTACTCATCCGGGTAGGCGCTAGTTGAGTGACTCATTGTTAGTGTATATAAAGTTTCAGCCTGATAGGGTCATTAGATTTGGAGTTATCAACGAGTAAACAAGTAAACCGGGAAGAAACTAGCCACTACGGGGAAAATAGAATATCGCGCCGTCATTAAGTTTCTAATCAAACAAGGAAAGATAACACAAACCATTTTTCAAGAAATGCCAGTTATTAACGGGGACTCCGTTCCTGGGAAAATCATTATTTATAAATGGCACACCCTTTTCCAACAAGGGAAGGACTCCATTAAGGACGAGCCCCGACCTGGACGTCCGATTGAGGCTACCACGCTAGAAATAAACAAAAAAGTTGAAAAACTTGTATGGGAAGATGGCCAGCTAAAGAAACAACAGCTTGCAACATTAGTTAGAGTATCAGAAACAACCATTTTAAACACTCAACGTCAACAACTTGGCATGACTAAAGTCTGTGTAAGATGGGTTCTGAGAATGCTTTCTGCGCATCAAAGACACAAGCTCGTCGAAAGTTGTCGCGAGTTTTTGGACCGCTTTGGAGAGCAAAGGTAGGAAGTTATTGTCCGAACTGTAACTGGCGATGAAACTTGGGTTCACCATTATGAATCTGAGTCAAAGCAAGAGTCGAGAATACATTGAAAAGGAAGGAAGGTTTAATGTTTCATTTCATTGTCCTTTCTTGTCATTCCGCGAACTTTTTGACCTCCCCTCGTTATAGTAAATGGTAATGCAGCCGAAGATGGTAACGTGCACTGACTGAGTCCAACAATAGTCTATTCAATCTCACCATAAAGACATACATTGTAATTGGATGGAAAGACAGATTCCACTAAACTGCTGCACATACGTATTATTATATATCCTATACTATTAAACGAGCAATTCTTGTATATATGTATATATATATATAATCGGGATCTCGGAAACGGCTCCAACGATTTTCATAAAATTTAGTGTCCAGGGAGTTTCGGGGATAATAAATCGATCTAGCTAAGTTTTATTTTTAGAAAATGTATTTTTGTCCGTGTTTTAGGCAATATCCTATTCCTATACTATTAAACGAGCAATTCTTGTATATATGTATATATATATATATATATAATCGGGATCTCGGAAACGGCTCCAACGATTTTCATAAAATTTAGTGTCCAGGGAGTTTCGGGGATAATAAATCGATCTAGCTAAGTTTTATTTTTAGAAAATGTATTTTTGTCCGTGTTTTAGGCAATGAAAAATTGCTACAATATGATTAGAACAAGAAGGTAAATTTTGACAGTTTGGTAATGATTATAAATAGCTTATTGGTATAATGGGCGGTCACAAAATCGTAAAACCCCGGTACGAGCCCAGACCGACCGACCGACTTTTTTATTTTTTTTTTTTCAAGTTTCTTTCTTTTTTGAGAAAATATATTTTTTTCGAGCCCTTTTTTTAGTATTTTTTAAAAACACGAAAATTTAAATAAAAATAATTGCACTCATGATTTTTTATTCAAATAACCAGTTCCGTTTTTTCTGTTATGTCGCTAAGATCAAAAAATATTATTTATAATTCATCAGTATGTAATTTGTATCTAAATATAATTTCCAAAACACACGAATTAAAAAAATCGAGCGAAAAATACCGAGCAAAGCTCGGTCAACCGGGTACTTATTATAAATGACGACGCAAAATGTTTAGTTTGAATGTGTTTGAGTTTCATTAAAGTAATAACTACCTCCCAGCTAATTTAAATGAAGCTAATGTCATATTTCATATGTTGTTAGTCGTATTTTGGCATGCATTCGAAATACAAATGTTGGCGTCAAATATTACTGTAGTTCAACATTTTCATTGCCGTGATGTTTTAGTGTTTAAATTTTACACAAATAATATTTTAACAGTTTATATTTTTCAGACGTGCGAGTTTCCTAACGACGTTTTCGTTCACTCCTGAGCGATCGGTGAAATATTAAAATTACAATTAACAATGTTATTGGGGGTCGAATCCGGGTTGCTCACGTACCACGTAATTACCAGCGAGTGCTTAGCCCTGAGCCACCATGACTCAATACCATGACCGAATAGTTTATTTATTAAAACTTCATAATCGTGTTTCTACTTAAATCTAAACAAATATAAATAAAGTTTAATTGTATGTTAAATTCTAAAATCTAAATAACCGCCTTTTTTGAGCTCAGGGAGTTATTTGCATGCCTTTAAGACTGAAATGCTATTTTTAAAAGAAAATCAGTTTATCTGTCTGTCTATATATTCGTGCAAATCTTCGAAATGAATGAACCGACAGTGACAAAACTTATCTGTTTATGAAGTTTTGTCACAATCGGTTTATTCACGAGCAGTTACAGGAGTGATTTAAGCTATATTTTATTCGAAAAACGTGTTTTTTTACGAAATCGAAAAATTATTACAGTAAATGGTTATTGATAATTTATTTAATAAATATAAATAATGCTACATTAATTGATCCCACAGCCAGTGAAAGATGGAGCGGGTCTCAATTCCTAGTAATAAATAAAGAAATTCAGATTATATTCCAATCACGTTCCTAGTAGTTCCAGTCAAAGGCAATATTGGATTGATTCCTTACGCTGCACACATCACAGAGACACGCAACACTGCCTCTGAAAAAATTTACGCGTTACTTTTGCTGGGATATATTTCTATTAAAGAAATTAAAAAAAGTTTAAAGATTTTTTTAATTTGGCGAAGGTAACACGATATAAAGCTGTAATGATTTCTTATTTCCGAGAATACTACAATATAATGAATTTTACAAAAGAATATCAGATCACGTTTGTCAAATCACCTTCAGTTTTCAGTTTGATTTTATTTAGTTAAAAGAAAGATTTTCGGGTAACTACGACGGACGGACGTTAAACTAATACAATTCAGTCCCCTTTTGTGACCATAGATGTTGTAAAGCGACCGAAACGGGAATTAAAAAGTTAAAAATAAACGCATTATATCCGTAAAATGATTTGGGAACGATTTCTTACCTTAATCATATTTATATAACGCTAAAGCCACCTCGCAGATTTGATTCCCGCACTGAATTGGTGTGGCCTACTAATTGATTGATCAATTGAACCAGGCAACTCCACGTTTAAGTGCGTTCACGTTCACAGCAAATACTGTTTTAAGCTAATAACAGCGTAGTTCCATTACTCCAGATAACATAATTTACTTGAAATAATCTCTGTGTTCTTCAGTATTACAAATAAGCTTTATTAGACCGGGTTTGCTTCAAAGCCGAGCACGGTCGTTAATCAGCACTTGAATTTAAATCAAAAATTACATTAATACCGCCAGGATTTGTGCCCATGTATCTTATGTATGATATATATATGTAGAGTGCAGTCAACATTTACGGCAAGCGTTAGGGCAATTTCCAGATTTCTTTTCATCAAATAACTTTACTAGAATAAATGTTTGTAAAACGCCTAATTTAGTTTTATTCTACGTGTGTATAAACTTTATAAGGGTAGGGTAACACGAATATCCGCGTTGATTAAGCCAACTCAACGACTCGATAGAACGTGGTATCACTGCATGCGTTTACTGACTACACATAAATTACTTCGGAGACCATTGGCAGGGCAGTTATTGGCAAACACAGACTGACATTTGGCTTGATTAACTAGATATTTGTTTTATTCTTGGAGAATATTCAGTACGTACAAATCATTAAAAAAATCATTAAAAATAAAAGGTTGTTCAACACATTCTTTGATACCTTTTTGTTTTCTGCATTCTAGTTGCACACCTTGAGCCATATTGTGTATAGAAAAAAGACCCATACAGATAGATATTTAAACAGTGATTCTCACCACCATCCTTCACAGTTAGCTACCGTGGGTAAATCTTTGTTTCAGAAAGCACGAGGGATCTGTGACAGTAAACACCTGGCTGCCGAGCTCCACCATGTCAAGCAAGTTTTGCATGAGAGCAAGCTTCGGGTCCCGCACCTACGTCACAGTGAACGAGTGATGCCGGCCACAGTCGAGCGTGTACCTGCTGTACTGCCATATATTAGAGGAGTCATTGGCAAGATTGGCTACATCTTGAAGCGCGCTTCCATCAAAACATACTTCAAGCCGCTGAAGAAGATTGGTCAGTTTTTAGCATCAGACAAGTGTAACGTCCCTCTGCAAGATGCAGGAGTGTACAAGCTTGATTGTGAATGTGGTCTCTCCTACATAGGACAAACTAAAAAATCAATTAAAACCTGCGTTAAAGAACATATAACTGATGTGAAGAATCGACGCTCCGGGAAGTCTGCAGTCTGTGAACACGTACAGGATCGCCCCCATCACTACATTAGATTTGATACACCATAAATACTCGCTAAAGAACACCGATTCCTTCGCTTCGATTCGCGAGGCTATTGAAATCAAAAACAAACATCCTAATTTCAATAATAATAAGAGAAGATGGCTGTGTGCTATAATAAATAAAATTAAATTCCAACCCAAGCATACAACTGCAAGACTTCAAGATACCATAAGTTCATACCGTGTAGATCGGAACAAAAGTTAAATTTTAATCTATGGTAACCGCGATTAACTGTGACATCTGGACGTTGAACATCTCAGTCCCCCCCGTGACCATGAGTGCTGTAAAGCGCTTGAAACTTCGGGTATTTAAAAAGTTAAATATACGCGATAAATTCCGTAAAAACTAGTATTATTTCAAGGTTCTATTGTTTCCTAGCACACCTTGATACGACAGCAGCCAACTAAAAACAAAGAAGGCAATATAGATGCGGTAACTGAGATAGAGTGCCTTACAGCCTGTATAAGATCGTTGGTAACAGCGGAAATAGAACATAGTTTACTATACGTTTTTTATGGTGAGGGTTTTCCCAAGCTATTACAGTGCCAGGTAAGTTATAACTTTATAAAAAATGTGTGACACAAACGAGCAAGTTTTAAATTAATCAAATGTGTACAGTTGGTATTTTGGTTCAGCGAGTTTCTCATAAATTTTATCGATAAGAGAACTATTTCGGGCGTCGCCCGTAGGCTTATAATGCTTTTATAACAAAAATTGTGATTGCGCGAGGTGATGGCTTTTGAAAAAATTATATTTATTGTAACAAATTCATTCCAATTTGAATGAAGGCTTGATCTCTTTTACAATATTTGACTAATAAACGAGCTACCACCTATTGATTTGAAGTCAAAGTATTTTTTTTTATAATTTGGTATTTTTAAAATTCCTTTGAATGTCAAAATATGCAGCGAGTTTCAAAACTAAGACCTACTAAAAGAATCCGTAAGCAACTATGGGCTCTGTTTTACAATACAATACAACATAATATTTTTATTTCAGGCATCAAGGAAGGTAAGAACATTGGCCCTTAGAAATAATATTTTTAAGGGAACGGTACTGTATCACTATTTATTAACAATATACTACCCCCAAAAAGCCAAAAATCGAAGAAATGTTCGTAATTGGTTGAAATTTGGAGTACGTATGACATATTGGATTCAATACGCTGCAAATATATGAAGGCTAGAGACACCCATCGGATCCTCTATGGGGTGTCGCTTTCTCTCTTTCACGCAACGCAGGACGTCGTCTTTCGAATTACTTTTGTCCAAACGGGAGCTGAATAATGAGCTCGACAACACGCAGAATTGAACAGGTGGTGATTGTGATGGGTCCACGCTGGTTATATAGAGGTTGGCAAACGTCTTCAATTAAATCTTTTCGTTTAAATAAAATCTATCGGTTAATGCCTAATAATATTTTTAAATACATCCGTTTTAACAATGTTTCAGTATATAGGACAGTGCAGAATGCAGAGAGTTATTTTCATACGTCACTGTCCTATATTGATATTGAACTTTTTATATTAGTTCCCCAATATATTGCGATGCCTCATATCTGAGGGGATTTATCTCTAGTTGCCACGCTTGCAACCGCAGTTTTTTATAATTATTTACGTTGCTATCAGGAAGATGCTGCTGCATATATGTATACACGAAGATTATTTTGTTTTAAATTGGGTGCAATTGTCCATTGGCTACAAAGGCCACTAGGTAAAAGTAATAGCCTATATACGACTTACAGGTGAACAATGCAAACTCACACTTCTAAGAAAAAGTTGCAGAAAAGTTAATGAAAGAATAGGAAAATCTAGAACTAAAACTTATCTCTTTTTAATTTTCTTTGCATCAACACAACGGATTTTGTTTCAAACTCTGAAATTCCGGCTTGTAGCGAATTTTTAGAACTTTCTGGACTTTTTTGTGCAGTATGAATATTTAATTAAACAAAAACTGTATAAAAAGGGTTATTATATTGAAATAATACTAGTTTTTACGGAATTTATCGCGTATATTTAACTTTTTAAAATACCAGACGTTTCGAACGCTTTACAGCACTCATGGTCACGGGCGGGACTGAAATGTTCAACGTCCATATGTCATAGTTAACTGCGGTTACCATAGATTAAAATTTAACTTTTGTTCCGATCTATGCAGTATGAACTTATGGTAT
Organism: Parnassius smintheus behrii; assembly: GCA_036936625.1. Classification (NCBI taxonomy): domain Eukaryota; kingdom Metazoa; phylum Arthropoda; class Insecta; order Lepidoptera; family Papilionidae; genus Parnassius; species Parnassius smintheus. The sequence continues at coordinate 5,799,298 of JAUPFT010000004.1, read as the reverse complement.
CTTGAAGTCTTGCAGTTGTATGCTTGGGTTGGGATTTAATTTTATTTATTACAGGATCCCAAGCAGATGGTAGCACCCAGCCATCTTCTCTATTGAAATTAGGATGTTTTTTGATTTCAATAGCCTCGCGAATCATCCTTGGAAGGAATCGGTGTTCTTTAGCGAGGATCTGCGATCTATCAAATCTGATGTAGTGATGGGGGCGATCCTGTACGTGTTCACAGACTGCAGACTTTTCGGAGCGTCGATTCTTCACATCAGTTATATGTTCTTTAACGCAGGTTTTAATTGATTTTTTAGTTTGTCCTATGTAGGAGAGACCACATTCACAATCAAGCTTGTACACTCCTGCATCTTGCAGAGGGACATTACACTTGACCGATGGTAAAAACTGACCAATCTTCTTCAGCGGCTTGAAGTATGTTTTGATGGAAGCGCGCTTCAAGATGTAGCCAATCTTGTCAGTGACTCCTCTAACATATGGCAGTACAGCAGGTACACGCTCGACCGTGACCGGCTTCACTCGTTCACTGTGACGTAGGCGCGGGACTCGAAGCTTGTTGTCATGCAAAACTTGCTTGACATGGTGGAGCTCTGCAGCCAGGTGTTTACTGTCACAGATCCCTCGTGCTCTCTGAAACAAAGATTTACCCACGGTAGCTAGCTGTGAAGGTCAGTCCGCGCGCGCATCTATTCCGTGACGCACGTGTGATCGATTACGAAATTGTGTTAGGAGTAAAAATGTCGAGTACAGTGAAGTGTGTTAGCTGTAATATCGTAATTGATGAGCTTCTGTCTTATGTACAGAATAAAATATCGATAGCTGACGAAGAAAGCTTGGTTAAAATTTGTGCATCATCTTTTACGAGTGAACAAATTCAAAAATCCCATACGTTATTATTTGAATCAGTACCGTCCGAGCTGCGAAAAATTGTGCGTAAAGGAAAAGGAAAGGATAATCGAGTGCTGTATGACATACTCAACTTTTTTAAAATCACGGATCCTGATAAGCTCCCTATTTTTGTAGCTAGGGACCTCGAAAAACTACCACCTATAACTTTCGACCACTTAGATGTCTCCAAGTTTTTAAAAGATCTTGTACGGATACAGTCTGAAATTAAGGAGATTAAATCGACGTACGTAACGGTTGAGCAGCTAGAAGATATAAAGAAAGAGTTATGTAATTTTAAAAATAACTCGCCACCTTTCTCAGCGGCTAAGATCGACATCAAGAGAGGCACGTATCGTGACAGCGGCCCTATAGGGTTATCGCTATTCGATGAGTCGACTGTTAATAGTAGTGAAGGCAAACCGAGCTGTGAACCTTCAACAGCTAAGGATTATAGTTTAAAAAAATATAAAAATTAACGAAAAGCAGTCTGAGGGCAGTAGTGAAACATTATCTCATGCAACATTTCAACAAACGCCTGGCTCAGTGACGGGTAGTCGCAGGGACGATGCGAACCGCGATGAGTCACAACCTATCGTAAGTGACCGTAATCGGCTGTCGCCTAACCACCAGTCAGCTGGCATTGGAACGACGGATAATGAGTCGTATGCGCAAGTGACTTTAAAGTCTAATAACGAGTGGACAGTTGTTCAGAGGAAGGGAAAGAAATCCAAAAATCGCATTGAAGGAAAATCAGGGATAGCTGTGGTAGAAGCGGATGAGATGTTTAGAGCAGCGGAAAGAAAAACTCCTCTGTTTATAACCAATGTGCATTAAAATACTTCCGAAGCAGACATTGTTGGATATATCAACAAGATGACACAAGAGACGGTCAAGTTAGAAAAAATATCCATCAGGCGTCAATGTGACTACAACGCATATAAATTCTTCGTGGCACAAAATAAACTATCATTGTTTTTGGATGAGAAAATATGGCCACAAGGGATAATTTTCCGTCGCTTTATTAATTTCAAACTAAAGCGTAAAACTGAAACTTCTGGTAAAGAAGACGGCGCCACTAATTTAAATAAATAAATAATGGATAATAATACATACAGATTTGTTACTTTTAATTGTAAAAACGTGAAACGCTCCATAGATAACATACGCGATCTTTGTAAGAATTATGACATTATAGCATTACAAGAGACATGGTTATTCACAGAGGAAATTGATGTTCTGAACACCATAAGTAAGGATTTCAGCTATACGGGAGTGTCAGCAATGGACACAAAGGCGGGCCTGATAAGGGGACGACCATACGGAGGTGTAGCTCTGCTTTTTTTTTTTTTTTTTTGCGCCCGAAGCAATTAAAGGGCTACCCTGTACGTAGGGAGGCGGAAAATGCATTACGCATACCACGATAGCCGGTCTATCGTGGTTATGGGGGACTCACTGTCCTACCGGGGACCCTAAGTGATACCCCCTAAAAACCGCCTTTGGGGACAGGCAGCTGGCTGATTAAGCTCTATTGTGCCTTATCATGAGCGACCCTCTTTTGGGAAAAGAGGGCGCAGGCGGCTAAGAGCCGCTGAGGGAGTGCCTACGAAGGCAAAATAATATTAGTTGATATAATAATAATTAATTTAATTAGAACTGGCCTGAGCCGCCAGGAGGCAGTTCAGGTCGTTTGACAGTTTATTTGGCGGGTCCGAGAGAGAGTTTCTCGGCCTGCGGACACGATAGCGAGAGGGGGGGTGGGGCTGCATAAGAAGCCGCCTCACGAATTAAATTGTTTGGGTGCGACTCTGAGGCTTTGAAGAAGCTCTCAGAGAGTTTTTTAAGGAACTGTTGAATTGTTGGGAGCTCTAAGTCCCGATGAAGGTCGGCATTACGGACGTACCAAGGTGCGTTCGCAGCTCGACGACAGAAGAGGTTCTGAACTATTTGGAGTTCATTTAATATGTTAGGGTTTGCGTGGGCAAAGACGGGGCCCGCGTAGGTCATGACGGGTCGTATACAGACCTTATAAAGGGTTCGCTTGTTCCGAAGGGACATTTTACTGTGTCTGCCCAACATACTGTTGAGCCTACTCAGGTAAAACCGTGCGTGACGGGTGACTCGTTTGACGTGGGGCCTAAAAGTGAGCCCTGTGTCTAGAGTGACACCTAAATATTTGGCTGTCGTATGCCAGGGGACAGGGGTCCCTAGCATACGTATTGGAAGAGTGTTTTTAAGACGGCGTCGTTTATAATCGAAGTGAACGGCGGAGCTCTTCTCCGGGTTCACATCGATGCGCCATTTTTTGAACCAATCTCCTAGGTCATCAACTGACTTTTGGATCTTGTTCCGTATGAAGGGTAGTGAGACACCTTTGCAGTAGATGGCAGTGTCGTCTGCGAAGAGGGAGAGTTGAACACCTTTCGACGGGATGGGAATGTCGTTGGTGAACAGGATGTACAGCAAAGGAGCAAGTACTGAGCCCTGAGGGACACCAGCCTTGATAGTTCGCTGTGAGGATAGCGTGCCTTCGTGTCTAAAACGAAAGGTACGATGCTTCAAATAGGAGGCCACGAGACGAACTAGACGATCGGGGAGACCTATTTTGTAGAGCTTGTAGATGAGGCCTGTGTGCCAGACTCTATCAAAAGCTTTGGCTATATCGAAGAAGACCGCGATGGTTTTATGACGTCGAGGATAGAAACCGCTGAGGATATATTCCACAATGCGGTGAACTTGTTGGGGACATGAGTGTTTGGCTCGGAAGCCGAATTGGTGGGGAATGATGAGAGGGTCACCGTCTGTGGGAAACAGATAGCGCCTCATCCGTGTTTGGATGACTCTTTCGAAGAGCTTGCCCATTGCCTTGAGGAGGCTAATGGGGCGATGGCTGGAGGGGAGGTTGAGAGGCTTGCCTGGCTTGGGAATTCCAATCACAGTTGCCTCTTTCCACGTAGTGGGAAAATAACTAAGGTTGAAGCAGGCGTTGAAGATAATAGATAGAAAGGTTAACACCTGCTCGGGAAAGTGTTTAAGGGCTTGGTTGGAGATGCCATCCGCGCCCGGAGCCTTTTTAGGCTTAAGTCCTTTGATGAGGGATGAAATCTCATCATTGGACACAGAGATAGGTTCGGAGGCGGTAGGGGGTGAGTTCCGGCGGCGGACCTCATCCTCTACTGCCTGGACGTGTGAGGGGTCGACAGGTTGAGAACTAGGGGAGCATTGATCGGCAATGCTATCCGCAAAGCACTCAGCCTTCTCCTCGTCCTCGAAGGCAACCGTGCCGTCGGGACGGGAGAGAGGGGGAGTGTGGGTGATAGCGTCTATGCGGAGGGCTCTAGCCATCTGATAGTACGCTGTGTGAGATGGAGTGATATTCTCCATGAGCTTACTCTTTTCGAGATCTTGAAATTCAGAGAGGCGGAAGCGGAGTTTTCGTTGAAGACGATTGGCCGCGCGCCTATATTCGGGGGTGGGATATTTTGCTGCTCTCCGGAAAGCAGCTTTTTTGGCTTTTAATAGGTTGCTAATATGTAGGGGAAGCCCACTATTGTTAGCAACCGGGACGACCCTTTCGTTCTCCTTAAGGGAGGATTTAATAAGGGTGGAGAGTGAGTCGACCGCGGTGTCGATTTTTTCGGGACTGTCTAAGTCCGACGGAATGGAGATGGTAGAATCCTGTGAGTCCAGAGCTCTAGCTAGGGACTCCTTGAATCCCTTCCAATTAGTGAAGGTTTTTGTGTGTATTGGGGGAGGTGGCTGATGGCCAAGAATGAGGGAGACCGGTCTGTGATCTGATCCTAGATCGTCTAGTGTCTCGATTGCTCCGAGGTTGAGAGAAACTCCTTGGAGTAACGCAAAATCTAACACATCGGGAGAGTGATCGGTGTTATCGGGAAAGTGAGTAACACCGAGAGGACTATGGACAGTGATATCAAGAGACTGCGTGATATCGAGCAGTATCTTGCCACTAGGGGACGTAGTGCGGCATGTCCATTCAGTATGCTTGGAGTTAAAATCTCCAAACATAATGACTGAATTGCCCAAGGATAAAATGGCTTCAAAATCTTTTTTGAGGGGATAGGTTCCTGAAGGGATGTAACAGGAGGCTATGAGGATGGACTGATGTCCAGTCATAGCTAGAAATGGGCGAGCAATGAAGTGTCTTCTTGTAATAGATGGCCGTTCCGCCGCCTCGGCGGTCGGGTCTGTCATTACGAAGAAGAGAGAAGTTTCTAATAGAAAGGCCTCTAGTGTCCTTAGCTTTAAGATTAGTTTCCTGTAGGAGGAGGAAATCGACTTCACGATTTCGAAGAAAGAGCTTAAGCTCTGGGAGGTTATTTCGCAAGCCGCGAATATTGAATGATACAAGCGATAAACCCTTAGGTTTGATACGACCGTGGGACCTTGGTAGGTTAATATTATTATCAGCCATTTAAGTTAAGTTAATTAAGTTAACTTAACTTACAACAGAGCAAGCAGAAGATCATTATGTTCCGCAAGAGCGATGAGACGCTCTTGGGGGGACTTCGCCGCGCGCAGTTTGCGTGAGATTACTGTAATCTCCCTAACATCTATATTCCTAATCGCGGAATATAGTGTGTTGTAGTCATCAATTGTGGGCTCTGCCTCGTGTGCGTACGAGGTTGTCCGCGGAGGGTCTGCCTTTTTGGGCCCCCAGGGAAAGACTGGAGGCTGCATTGGCTTTGAGAAGCCCGGAGGGGGCCGAATTATGCCCTGAGGGGGCCTAGGGGGACCCTGAGGGGGCCTAGGGGGACCCTGAGGGGGCCTGGGGGGACCCTGAGAGGGTCGAGGGAAGCCCTGGATAGGCTGAGGTGGGCCCTGGCGGGGCCGTTGTTGGAGGGCCGGGAATGAGCGGTCATTCACCGGCGGTGGAGCTTTCCTACTGGGGCGAGGTTGAGGTGCGCGTGGGCAACCCTTGTAGTTCGCCGGGTGACCTGTCTGGTTGCACAGGACACAGGCGGGCGGGGATTCGGCGTCTTTGGGCCGGGGACACTCTTTGGTGTTATGAGGCTCCAGGCACTTCACGCACCTGGGTGGGGCGGAGCAGTTGGCCGCCGCGTGACCATAGAGCTGGCAGCGGTGGCACTGCGCCGGGAAACCGGGCCTGTGTGGGGGCTCAACCTTCACCCTTGACAGGCCGCACACTGTGCGCACCTGCCGGAAGATGGCTTTCGCCTCCGGCACGTTGGACAAGATTACTAGGGCAAGGTTGTACCTCTTGCCCGTACGGTTGTGCATTTTGTGCACTGCTTCAACTGGGAAACCTTGGGACTTAAGGTCCTCAAGTATCTCCTCGTTGGAGAACTCAAATGGGACGCCTCGGATGACGGCCCTGACTTTACGCTCTTCGGGGAGAGCGTACGTGTGGTAGGATACCCTTTCGGCTGTGAATAGCCGGGTAATTGAGCGGAAGTCCTCGATGGAGCTAGGGATGATTTTAATTGCCTCCCCGAGGTTGACTGCATGGTCATACTTGATGCCTGCGTCGTAGCAGGTCTTGGACAGATGGGTGAATTTAGCCTTGTCTCTTAGGAAGACAGGGGGCGGGACTTGCTTCTTCGCCAGCACTGGGGCACAACGAGAGGCTGGTTTAGATGGAGTAGGGATGTCTAACGACATCAGTGGGACGGGGGCAGCGTCAGGAGCTGCGGAGGTTGAGGGAGCGGCAGGGGCCGCTGAAGTAGGGGGGGTGCGTTTCAAGTTTCAGTAGGGGGGGCGCGCTTTCCGTTGCGCTTAGAGGTGACCGTGGTGAAGTTTGACTCACCGGTTCCGTCGGAGTCAGAGGATTCCGATGAACCGGAGCCTGAGGTAGTGGCGGGCCTCTTCCGGGAGGTAGACGCCGAGGATTCGGAGCATGCGTACTCCATTTCTGAGGGGGCTGAATGTAGCGGGGCAAAGGAGTTCCTCGTTTCGAGGAATGCCGCTAGTACTGGCGGCGGAAGGTGTGCCTGAGGGGCAGGGGGGGGAGCCTGGGCGGCGATGGTGGCGATGGCGGCACGGACCGTCTCATTGCCGTTTAACCCGTATTGGGTAATGAGGGCGGCTAGGGACTCAGTGAAACTGGAGTTGGCCATATTGGGTTAAGTGAGAAGATGAGGATGAGGACGGGTCCCTGCTCTCGGTAGAACAGGGACTAGAACGCGGGATGTACTACAACACACGCACGTAATAGTAAAAGTAAAATGCAAGAAAAACACAAGAAAATAAGACAATGAAAAAAAAAATAAAAAAAAAATGAAAATGAAATTGAAAATGATAAATGAAATTGAAAATGATAAATGAAAACTATAATGAAAAATTATAAATTAAAATGAAAATGATAATGAAAAGAGAATGAAAAATGAAAATGAAAGCGGAGGTCAGTCAGACCTCCCTGCCCGAAGACAGGGGGGTAAGAGCTGTAGCAAAAAGTGACTCACCGGCAGCCTCGACGCTGTTCCGCGTGAGCAGGACAGCGGAGGCGCGTGAGAGCGAGACAGCACTACCGTACTGTACGGGAGCGCGGACCACCAGGAGGTGACCGTCCGAGAACGATGCCGCCGGCGGACTGAGCACTGCGTCGGCGCTGTACAGCGCGAGCGGGCCAGCGGAGGCGCGAGAGCGAGAAGCACTACCGTACAGGAACGAAAGCGCGGACTACCTGGATGCGACCGCTCGGAAGCGGTGCCACAGGCGGAATGTGTAGCTCTGCTGTGGAGGCGTAGCGTTTTTAACGATGTTACCGTTATTAAGTGTGATAACCCGCGTATATGTGCTATTAAAATAAATTCAAAAGAAAGGTCATTTTTAGTGATGTGCGTGTACATGCCAACAGACGAGGCAGTCAACATGGTGGAGTTTACGGATTTACTTAGTTCGGTGAGTGCCATTGTAGACAGCTGTAGCATAGACTGTGTGTATATACTGGGGGACTTTAATGCTCATCCCTATGAACGATTTTATAACGAATTATCGAGCTTTTGTATTGATCAAAAGTGGTCTTGCATTGATATTGATATGTTAGGTATATCATCTAATACGTATACATTTGTTAGTGATGTCCATGGGTCGAAGAGGTGGCTCGATCACTGTCTGGTGACTAAAGCGGCGATAAAGTCCATACAAAATGTCTATGTTATTTATGATGTGTTTTGGTCAGACCACAACCCACTTGTAATAGAATGTAATTTAAATATCGTTTCGCCTGTAAAATTACCTAACTGTATTAGTAAGAATCTAGTTTTTTGGGGGGAGAGGACGCCTGAACAAATAAAAATATATCGGAATGAATGTCATAAAAAGTTACGGCTCATTGACTACCCAAATGGATTGCATAAATGTAGCGATAAAATGTGTTCTGATATTAGTCATAGAATTGTTATTGATAATTTGTATAAAAATATTGTAACGGCTCTAAAGGCGTCCTCCGTAGTAGGACGTAACTGTAAAAAATCGAAAAATAAGGTGGTTGTGGGCTGGAACAGGCATGTTGCGGAAGCACATCGAAGGGCCAGGTTAAAGTTCCACCTGTGGGAGTGGCATGGTAAACCTACTTCCGGTATCATATATGAGGAAATGTGTGAAGCTAGAAAAATATTCAAATCTCGCTTAAAGTGGTGTCAAGATCACGAAAATCAAGTTAGGATGGATATTCTAGCTTCACATCATTCGAAAAATGATTTTCGCTCTTTTTGGAAACATACCAATAGGTTACAATGTAAACCGGGCCTACCCGTGAGCATTAGTGGTGTAAGTGAGCCTGAAAAAATTGCCAACTTATTCGTAGATCATTTTGCAGTTAAATCTCCTCTTGGGGCTTCACGCTCGTTACTAAATACGGTGTATAACAAAGAAAAGAAAATAACTTTTACAATTAAAGAAATAGATCAGGTAGTTAAATCTATGTCTAGAGGTAAATCCCCTGGCCACGATGGGCTCAGTATCGAACATCTTAAGTTTGCTGGCCCGCACCTACCTAGGGTACTTTATTTATTATTTAATCTCTGCCTAGGACATGGATACATGCCCCATGACATGATACGTACGGTTGTAGTGCCTATAGTGAAGAATAAAACAGGCGATCTCGCGGATAAAAACAACTATAGACCTATATCGTTAGCAACTGTCATTTCAAAAGTGTTTGATAGTGTGCTTAATTCGCAATTAAATAAATACATAAAACCTTACGACAGTCAATTTGGGTTCAGACCGAAATTGTCTACAGAAAGCGCGGTGTTGTGTCTTAAGCACACTGTCATTTACCACACGGCACGCACAACGCCAGTCTTCGCTTGTTTCTTAGACCTGTCAAAGGCTTTTGACCTTGTGTCCTACGACTTACTGTGGGATAAACTGGAGAAGATCCAACTACCTTTGGAACTCATAAGTATTTTCAAGTATTGGTACGGGAACCAGGTCAATAATGTGAGATGGGAAGGTGCCCTATCTAGATCGTACAGTTTGGAGTGCGGGGTGAGACAGGGGGGTTTGAGTTCACCCACGCTCTTCAACCTGTATGTGAATGAGCTGATAGGTGAACTCAACAGCATCAGAGTCGGCTGTCACATAGACGATGTCTGCGTCAACAACATCAGTTACGCAGATGATATGGTGTTGTTGAGTGCATCTATATGCGGCCTACGAAGACTGGTGAAGATTTGTGAAGCTTTCGCCCTCACACATGGTCTGAATTATAATGTAAAAAAGAGCCACGTCATGGTCTTTGAGACCGGGAGTAAGAAACATGACTTAGTACCATCTATTTCAATTAATGGTAATATTTTACAAAGAGCGTTTAGGTATAAATATCTTGGCCATGTTCTGACCCCTCGTCTCAGGGATGATGATGACATTGAGAGGGAACGGAGGGCGTTGTCAGTAAGAGCGAACATGATAGCTCGCAGGTTTGCACGCTGTTCAAGGGAAGTTAAAATAGCCCTATTTAGAGCTTACTGCACGTCATTTTACACGTGCAGCCTGTGGGCTAGATATACTCAAAAGGCTTACAACGCCCTCCGAGTACAATATAACAACGCATTTAGGGTGCTGCTGGGACTGCCTCGCTTCTGTAGTGCATCAGGGATGTTCGCGGAAGCGCGAGTGGACTGTTTTTACGCGACCATGCGCAAGAGATGCGCGTCTCTGGTGCGCAGGGTGCGGGGGAGTAACAATAGTATCCTGAAAGTGATTGCTAGCAGGCTGGATTGCCTATACATGTGCCATTGTAGCGCCATATCGGGTGGATTGGTGAGAAAATGGCACATATAAATATAAATGTATTTTTTTTAATACTTCACATAATTATATGTAATAATAATATTATGCTTACTAACATAGCTATAAGTTTAGTTTATAAATAATACTAACAAAATATGAGCCTTGGTTGCTTGAATAAATGAAATGAAATGAAATGAAGGATGGTGGTGAGAATCACCGTTTAAATATCTATCTGTATGGGTCTTTTTCTATACACAGTATGGCTCAAGGTGTTATCAGGATTCCGAATTACTAACACATCTAGAAAAGCTAAGGAATTGTTTGCCTCTAACTCCATTGTGAACTGAATTTTAGAATTTATAGAGTTAAGATGGTCTAAAAATGCAGTTACTTTATCTAAAGGTAGAATTGTGAAAGTGTCGTCTACGTACCGCTTGTAGAACCTTGGATTTATGGGAGAACTAAGCAGGGCTTTCTCCTCAAAGTCTTCCATGAATATGTCGGCGACAATGGGAGATACAGGTGAGCCCATCGCCACACCATCTACTTGCTTGTAGAACTCCTCCTTCCACAATAGGTAGCCAGATGTAAGGCAGTGTCTGAGTAATACTGCGTATTCTACGGGCATGTTGTTTTCTTCCAGCCTTCTAGTTACAATTGAGATGCAGTCTTCAGCAGGTAAGCATGTAAACAATGACTGCACATCAAAACTGACCATAGTTTCATTGTCTGCCAGATGTAGGTCTTTAATCTCGCTGACAAAATGGTAGGAATCCTTTATGTGTGCTCTTGTATGTCCCCTGAGTGGTGAGAGTATTTTCGCTAAGTGTTGAGCCAATCTGTAAGTTGGTGAATCGATTTGGCTCACTATGGGACGTAATGGACCATTGGGCTTATGTATTTTTGGTAACCCATACAATTTTGGTGATTTGGCGCACGTAGGTATTATCCATTTTACGTCCAGATTTGATTTTTCGGAATGTTTCTTTATGAGGTCACTAGTTGTTTTTGGTGTGCTATTTGTTGGGTCGTTTTTAACCTTTTTATAAGTACTTACATCCGACAAAAGTTCTTGTATTTTAGAATTATAATCTGACGTATCCATGACTACCGTGGCGTTTCCCTTATCTGCGCGGAGAATCGTAAGTTCGTGTTTATTGCGTAGGTTCTTTAACGCTATAAATTCGTCTTTGGGAAGATTCGGTTTAGGCACTGAACATCGACGTAACATAGACGAAATGTCTTGACGTATCGCCTCCAAATCTTCTTTCCGCATATTATTTTTAAATAAACAGTCCTCGACACTACAGATAATTTCTTCGTACGGTAATTTGCGGGGTGTAAGTGCAAAGTTTAGGCCTTTGGATAAAACCCCAATTGTTGCATCATCCAGTGTTTGTTTTGACAGATTATAGAGCGCGATTAATATATGATCTGTGTTTGTCAATGGTTGCTTTCGGTTCTGGCATTGATTCAGATGTTTGACATTTGACTTGTTCGTTAATTTTTGATATTTTTCTATATGTTTGTTTTTGCATTCATTATATTTACTAATTTCGCGTTTATTTAATGTTTCCATGCAAAAATTATAGTCAAACGTCGTTAAAACTTTCTTCAATTCACTGGATGATGTGTCTATGGATTTGTTTATGTCATATAGATCGGAGCGTTTTTGTTGGATTACCTTGAATGTCCTTTTTGGTTGATATTTTGACACACGTAGGAATGAGATTATGGTCACGGCATCTCTTCAAGAAATTTAAGGCTGTTAGATATCTTGCGCGCTTGGTCTTTAGATCTTCTAATCGGCGTATTTTATTTGCAATTACCAGTCCGTACTGGTTTACATAATGATTTCTTATATTTACGCGAACACTACACATTGAAATAATACTAGTTTTTACGGAATTTATCGCGTATATTTAACTTTTTAAAATACCCGACGTTTCCTTCCAAGGATGATTCGCGAGGCTATTGAAATCAAAAAACATCCTAATTTCAATAGAGAAGATGGCTGGGTGCTACCATCTGCTTGGGATCCTATAATAAATAAAATTAAATCCCAACCCAAGCATACAACTGCAAGACTTCAAGATACCATAAGTTCATATTGCATAGATCGGAACAAAAGTTAAATTTTAATCTATGGTAACCGCAGTTAACTATGACATATGGACGTTGAACATCTCAGTCCCGCCCGTGACCATGAGTGCTGTAAAGCGTTCGAAACGTCGGGTATTTTAAAAAGTTAAATATACGCGACAAATTCCGTAAAAACTAGTATTATTTCAATGTGTAGTGTTCGCGTAAATATAATAAATCATTAAGGGTTATTATAATATAAATGAATACATGGTTGATAATAACCCCTGGGAATGAAGTGGTCGCTTCCGAGCTGTTTCTAAAATAAATTTTGTAAATATTTTTGACCATTGACATTGTAAAATTTATTTGAAATAGTCCCTCTGGGTTTCTTGCTGGTTCTTCCCAGGACAGATGTTTTTTTCGAACCAGTGGTAAAGTAAAAAATTTACTTTCAGTAAGATTTAATTGTAATCTATATTGAGTAAAAATTATTCTATTCTATTCTATGAATAAATAAAAAATAAAAAATGGAAAAGGTTTACATATCAAGTTATTTAATTTAAATCGGATGATAAATTAAAAAGATGGGATTTTATTTGTTTAAAAAATAAATTAATATAGCTTTTTCTCGAAATGGCCCTTTGTTGCTTCAGTAATTTCGTCTTTCCAGTGATGAAATCTTATTTATTAATAATAACTGCGACCACCCGTAAATCCATCCTCAATCGGATGTATAATTCCTATTACTAAGCATGACAATTATGGTAAAAACCCCCACTATGAAGAAATCTATGGTGTGGGCTTTGTTAAGAAGTTGATTGTTGATAAGCTATAACGAGTGAATTGAAAACTACGACCAAGTGTCACCGTGTGATGAAAGTGAAGAGAATACACCACCCATTACGTCCCGTGGGTGGAGTTGTAGGTTACTATGAGAAATGCCAGAAAATGCCACTGGACCATGCGTGGATATGGCGTATGGGAGTTAAATTTTACGGGCTGATCGAACAAAAAAAGGAGTTTTGGTGGAAACTTGACTGGCGTTGGAGCGCTGTTCCTGAATTATTGTTAAACAATGGTTTGAAGTATATTTCGAAACTTACGTAAAAGTGTATCAAATGTCTGTGCATGTGAACTATTATAAAACAAGTAATACGATGATGATACGAAGCTCAAAATAAGATGTCTGCTTAGGTGCCTTGAGTACTACCATCATAGACTACCTGTTATTTTAAAAGTAAAGTTACAGCCTATATACGTCCCACAGCTGGGCACAGGCGTCCCCTCATTTCTGAGAGGGTTTTTTGGGTAAGGAAGTGTTCGCAGCGCTGCCCCAATGCGTGTTGGCGAACTTTACATGTCTTCGAAATATTTTTTCTTATTCCTCAGACATGCAGGTTTCCTCACGATGTTTTCCTTCGCCGCCGAGCACGTGGTAAATCAGCACCTAAAATTGCAATTAACAATTTCATTTTTGCCGGCGGGGATCGAACCCGGTTTGCTCGCGTACTGTGTAATTTACAGCGAGTGCTAACCATCAGAGCTACCACGGCTTAAGCTCAGTTAAAATGTCCCAAAAACGTGACATTGTTACGCAATATATTGTATAGAAATTTAGAAGCAGAATATTTTAAATGATAATTTATTAGTATGCTTGACACCGGCAAAAGTACAACAGTACGGGTCTATTACCAAAGTACAATAGAGAAAGAAAGAAGCAAAAATATGTGAAAAGTACATAGTTGAGTATGGTTTCGACAACACTTTATATGTGTACGCAGCGTTCTGTCTATTTATCTTTGTCGGTCTGAAACGAAGAGAAATAGTCACAGATTGTATTTTCAAATGACGGTTGTGAACAGTTGCTTTCTGGATTTTGACAATAGCGCCACCTACTGGGTCCAATTGTGAATCTAAACCATTCTCTAACCAAGTTAATCACACACACACACACACACACACACACACACACACACACACACACACACGCACGCACGCACGCACGCACGCACGCACGCACGCACGCACGCACGCACGCACGCACGCACGCACGCACGCACGCACGCACGCACGCACGCACGCACGCACGCACGCACGCACGCACG